>NC_069442.1:24816336-24873284 GCF_026875155.1 Cherax quadricarinatus
AAAAAGGAAGTCATAAAATTTTTGTGTAGACACTATCTATTAAGGGCAAGGTTCACTCCCCGAGTTATAGTTTTTATGGCCTCTGAAGTCAATAGCAAGTCTATATAAAATTTTCCTCCTTTTTAACCTGACTATGGGGGCAAAAAGCCCCCCTTCAAAAAATGGACCCCGGGTTCGTTCCCCGGTGGGTGGAAAATTTTCGACACTTTCTTTCCCCCTGTTGTCCTTTAACCTAGCAGCAAATAGGTACCGGGTGTTAGTCGACTGGTGTGGGTCGCATCCTGGGGGACAAGATTAAGGCCCCCAAAATGGAAAAAAGTTAGACACCCTCGATGACGAATGACTTTTTGGGGGTTATCCTGGGTGGTAACCCCCCGGGGTTAAAAATAGAACGAAATCTATTTTAAAACTTAATATGCAGACCCTGAAGGTTAAATGATTTTGTTTTTAATAATTTGTTACCCTCGGTCAAATGCATCCCAAAAAGAGGGTACTGTTTAACTACGCCCTCCCCCCACGGAAAAAAAAGGGCGCTGGTGCCCTACTCTACAACACCAAACCCCAAAAACTGCCAACCTTCAAACTAACCCCCAAACGAGCACTGGGAGTCCTTGGGCCCCGGGTTTTCCAAAATTCACACTGAGTTCTGTTTAAGTAGGGCCTGGTCAGCCTCTTTGACTAGGAGCTACCCTTGAAAATCCCGCAGCTAGCCGCTACCAACCGCCGGTGGGCCATTTTGAGCCCGGTGAACAAAATACAAACCCAATTGCATGTACATTTGTCCCGAAGCATATTGGGGGGTGTGTCCATCGGCTGCAGGTTTTAAAAAGGGTTCATTGCTTTCTTTTTATGCGCCTGCCAGTGTTGCCATTTCATTGGGTTTGAACGATGGAAACTTGTGACATCTCTTTTGTCATGCCACGAAAGCCATGATGTCTTTGGGCACAAACGCCTGCACCTCCCCTCTAAAAATGGGCCGCGTCAAACCGGGAAAAATTTTTTTTTTTGCACGCACGTGCCACACACATCTGTTTTGTTCACCCAAAAAAAAATCACTGGTGTGGGGATGTTACCGTTACCTGTAATAAAAATCCCCTTTTTTTCCCAAGGTATGGTTTTATAGTTTAACCACACACCAGAGATCCCATAATTCCTGGTATTTTGAAATACATAACTTCCAGGTACACTGTAACAATCACAAAACACAAACAATTTTATACCAAAAACGTTTCCTCTTGCTTGGGATGTATGTTTAAAGAGATCTTCCTTTTTAACAGAATCAAAAAAACTCGTCAATTACAAATTCCTGAAAGGGGTAAAAATACATATTGAATTTTTCTTTCAGATACACAAAACATTCCTAATCTTATATAATCTGTCGTTTCTGTCAGGCCTGGTTTTTTCTGAGAAGGAAGCAACATAGCAGTAGCCAAAACGAATTCCGGATTATACACTGAAAACCCGGGGGTTTCAATCAGGGGGGTCTGTTGACCCGTATGATTTGACACTGTGCTTATACACATGTGGGATAAGCATTTTGTGGGAAAAAAAGATCTTCTCGCCAATTGTCTCCTTAACTGGTAGACGTGTTTTTGGTGAAAGTATTGTGTTTGCCATGGGTTCGTAGTTTGGGGTTGTTCAATACAATACTTTCCTCAGGGGTTGTCAAAAAATAACTCGAAAAAATTCAGTTCAGTGCAAAAGTTTCCCAGGTTTAAAGATGCCCTATTTCCCTTTTGGGTGTCATCAAACTGGTGGGGATTTGGAACAAAATTTACGCTCCTACCAAATTTCCCCGGGGCGCTGTGGTGGGGACTGGACAATGACGGTGGTTGGGAAAGGTTTTGGGTTGTGGAGGTTTTTGGGTTTTGGAGGTTGTGGTTGTGGGGTGGTGTGGTGTTGGGGGGGGAGGTTTCCTTTTTGTGGAACCCTGAGGCAGCGGCGTGGGGGGCACGTGGGTGGAAACATGGGCCCCTGCTGGTTTCCTCAGGCCGGCACCACCACTACCACCACCATCCCACATTTTCCACCCAAAATTGCAACCCCTATAAACATCATTTTCATTGTCAGTTCCTGTTGAAACCACCCCGGGGGGAAATGTACTCTGAATTACCCCTTTCCCCCTTGGAAAAACTTTGGGCACACAACCAGGGGCGCATATATCGTCTATACACTGATGTTTTCACGGGAGAATATTGCACTTCACAAACACTATAAACTACTAGAACTATTTTTTGAAGACTTGTAGTTCATAATCACTATCACAATCAAAAAAAATGCTCACATTGAGTTTTTGGGTTTTGGGGAAAAAGGAGTTTCCTCTTTGGATTCTGGAAACAAATGGGGTGGGAAAAAAATTTGGCCCCCCTAAAGGGGTGGGGGCCCTTGATTTTTTGTCTGGGTTTCTCATATTACCGATATTAGGGTCATTAGTTTGGGTTTAAAAAACCTCCCCAAAAAAACCTTGAAACTCATCTTCGGGGGGCACTTCCATCTGTATTAAACTGTCACGGGGGAACAAAAGGGCCCAATTCGCCGGGGAAATGGGAGCTTCCTCCCCCGCGAGGCATGGGGGACAAGGTGTACTAATATGGCTTTCCCCCACAATGCGCCACGGGCCCCAAATTTTTTTGGGTTACTGCGCACACCCACCACACAGACCCTTTCCCAAAAACATTAGGCCTCCCACCCTTTTTTCCTGCAAAGATTTGGGGGCGCTGGGAATTTATTTTAAACTATTACATCAAAAACCGTGGGCTAAGCCGAAACTATTTTTTTTTTTTTATTTCACGGGGCCGATTCCCCCCAAAGGGCCCGGGGGGCCCCAAAAAAAAAGAAAAACTTTCACCTTTCTTTCACCCCAAATCACTGTTTTCCCCGAAGGGTGCTTTACACTACGTTTTTAAACTGCAACATTAACCCCCCTTTCCTTCGAGTGAAAGGCACGGTATTTCCCCCTCTCCGGGGACTAAAGGGCCCGGGCCTCCCCGGTTTTCCCCCAAACCCCCTTTTTAAAGTTACTTTGGGCTCTAACCCAAACAGCAGTCAAGTATTAAAAAGTCTTTTCGTCTCCTTTCCATTTCCTATCAAACACCTCACGCCCCCTTTGCGGGAAAGCCCAAAAGCCCCTCGAAAAAAAAAAACCCTCCTTTTCCCCCCTTTCCCCCCCAACCTTTCCGGGGCCCCGCCCCCTTACCCCCCCTTTCCCCTTCCACTACAAAATGATACACCTTAAATCATTTGTTTCGCTTTTTTTTCTCCCCCACATCCCCCGGGAAAACCCACCTAAAACAACCCTTCCTCAGCCCTCTGGACAACATTTTTGGGTTTAACCCCGCACCTCCTCCTAATTTCCCAAAAACTACAAAATCCTGCATTTTATTTCACACCCCCACATTGCTCTCAGACATGAAATCTCCACTGCCTCCACCCCTTCTCCTCGCTGAAAACATTCATCACCCATGTTTCAACCCTTTAAAAAGGGGGTTTTTTGGTAAAATTTTACCTCAAAACATTCCCCTTTGCCTCCAAGGCAAAGTTCTTTGCCTCCAAAAGCTCCTAAGGCCCCCACTCACCCTTTTCCCCCTCATCAATTCTATGTTTCACCTTATTTTTCCCTAGACCCCACCCGTTTGAAAAGGTCCACTCCCAAATATCTAAAATTACTTTAAACCCTCCTCCTTTACTCTCTCCCCCCAATCTGATTCCAATTTTTAAATAAACCTAATTTTTTGTTTCCTCAAAACCCCTTATTTTTCCCCTGTATTCATTTTTTAATTTTCTTCTTTTCCCCACACCCTACCAAATTCACCCCCCAAAATCTCTCCCAATTTCTCTTCGGGAATCCCCCCAAAGCGCACAGTGCCCATCAGCAAAGAGCAACTGTGACAATCCCCCCTTTATGTTTTAAATTTTTTTATTTTTTAAACCCTCCACGCCTTTTTGTCAAGACCCTCGCTTTTACTTCCTTAAAAACCCCATCTATAAATATTTTAAAAACAACCACGGGGACATCACACATCCTTGTTTTGGGGGCCTATTTTTTTTTTAACTGGGAAAAAATTTTCCCCTCTTTCCTATTTTCTCAAACCCTTTGAGCCTCACTATCCCGAAAAACTCTAACTGTTTTTCGTAACCTACCTCCTAAAACCAAATACACCACAACATCGCCCATTGCCCCCTACCCACCCTGTATACCCCTTTTTTCCCAAGTCCTTTAAATCCAAAAGACCCCCTTTAGCCTTATCAAAAATACTGTTCACTTATATTTTTTCACTGTAAACACCTGGTCCCCCCAAAACCCCCAAACCTTTTCCTAAAGCCTCCTTGTTCATCTGCTATTCAAATTCTCCGTTTTAAATTTTAATTTTCAATAAAAAACCTACCAAAACCTTTACCAGGTATAAAACGATTTATCTTCTAAAATTTTTTTTGCACTCTCTTTTGCCCCCCTTTCCTTTTTTCGGGGGAAACTATGCATTTCTTCCCTTTCCCTAGAAACCTTACCCCCTTTTCATACTTTTTATTAAATAATTGCCCCAACCCACTCCAAAACTATATCCCCACCTGTTTTTAACTTTTTTATCTTTACCCCCTCAACCCCGGGGCTGCCTTACCCCCCTTTAAATTTTAAACCTACTGCCTAAACAAAATTTCCCCCCACACTCACAATTTGGCTTTTCCCCTCACCCTAAAAAAGAGTTATTCCTCCTTTTTCCTAAAAACGAAATCACATTTCCCTATCTTCATCAACTTTTAAACCCAATTTCCTCAAAATATTCCCTCCATCTTCCCAATCCCTTTCAAACTCCCCCATTTAATAACTTCCTCTCCTTTTTTTAACTGACAATCCTTTTGTTCTCTGGGTTTTCTTAACTTGTTAATCTCATTTCCAAAAAATTTTTTTCTTATTTTCAACAAAATATTTTGATAACATCTAAACCCATCTCCTTTTTGCTCTTTTTTAACATTGCTTACCACTCTTTTAAAACCTCTCTCTTTTTTCTCCATAACTCTTCCCTCCTTGCATCACTTCTATTTCTTTAAAAACTTCTCTTTTGCTAACTTTTTCTCCCTTACTACTCTCTTTACATCATCTTCCCCCAAATCGCCCCCTTTTCCCCTCCCCCCCCACTTTCCTGAAAACCAAAAAAATTCTGCTGAACACTCAAAACACTACTTTTTTTTAAAACCTCCCCCCATACCTTTAAAACCCCATTGCCTAGGGCTCTCATTAGCCCATCATCCCCCAAATAGCTTTTTTTTTTTTCCCCTTTAACTGCCCCCTTTTTTTTTGTTTTAAAAAACCTTCCCCTCCCCTCTTCCCTGATGTTTCTTTTCCCTTTGTATCCCATCTCCCTTTTTTACCTCAGTGAAACTAACAACAAAAAAGTGATCTGATATATCGTGGCCTTTCTATAAACGGTACATCCTAAAGTCTCCCAAACAGTTTTTTTTTCTCCCAAATACATAATCCAAAAAAACTACGTCATTTTCCCCTACTCATATCTTGTATACTTATTTATCTTTTTTTTTTAAAAAAATGTATTACCTAAAAACTAAAACCCCTTTCTATACAAATTTAAATAAAAGGGGCTCCCATTATCATTTACACCTGGCACCCCAAATTTCCCTTACCACCCCCTCCCCTAAAAGTTTCCCTACTTTAGAAATTCAGGCCCCCTTACCAAAATTACTCCCCCATTTGGGTTTTAAAAGGGTTCCTATACATTCACTTAACATCTCCCAAAATCCTCTTTTCTCCTCGGCTTCCCCCTTTTCCCCCGGGGTGCATACCCACTTATTTGCCCCAATTTCCCCCGCACCCCAACCTTTCCCTTTAATCCCATAATTCTTGAATTTACACATTCATATTCTTTTTTCCCTCCTTCCATAACTGATCTTTAAACATTACGCTACCCCCTTCCTTTGCTCTAACTCTCTCAGATACTCCAATTTAATCCCATTTATTTTCCCCCCCCCCGAAACTCCCCTACCCCCTTCAGCTTTGTTTCGCTTAGGGCCAAGGGGCATCCCAAATTCTTTTCCCTTTTATAACCCTCAGCAACATCTGTTTTTTGGGCTTCTGCACTACTCCATTTACCCTTCAAGCATTTCCCCGTTTTTTTAAAGTTTTTCTTCCCTTTTCTTTTTTATTAAAGGCTACAGGAAGAAGGGGGTTTCTAGCCCATTCTCCCCCCATTTTAGCGGCCCCCATACCCACGCATGGGTTACGGAGGAAAAATTCTTTTCCACTTTTCCCCTGGGAAAAATAGGAAAAAATAAAGAAGAACCCAAGAGCCCTTTTAGAAAAAAAAGAAAAACCTAGGGTGGATGTTTATTATATTTCATGTTTCCTACTTGGGAAATGTGACCCCAAAATGTAAGTTGGGAGTAGGGAAAAGAAATTTCCCCGTTTTCTAGCTGTTTAGGAACAGAAAAGAACCCCCCAGCAAAACCTACCATCATGCCCCAAAAAACATTACAAAGGGTTTTTGTTTTACAGTCATCTGGCAGGACAGTGTACTTCCCTTTGGGGGGTTGCTTTACCAACCTACTACCGTACTAGTACAAACCGAAACCCTAAAGGGGTTTTAATTTTTGTCCCCCCGGGTTTCGACCCACCCAAAAGTCGGGCTAAAACCTAGGTGAACAAAGGGAAAAAAAAGCCCGGAACTAGTGGGTAAAATTGGTGAATTTACGGCCAGCAAAGGTTGGGTTTTTGAGATTTAAAATTTTTTGTTTCATTTTACATGTAATAAGGGATGGTTTAAGCTAAAAAAATTTTAAACCCCCAAAAAATTTCAATTGTCCCAAACGGCCCCGTCCTAGAAGAAAATCCAAACAGGACCCACATTACTCCCGGAGGAAAAGGCAATCCCAGGACACAAAACCCGTGAAAAACAGGCTAACTCCCCATGTTTTGTTGTAATGCTAAAGAGGAAATTTCAAAGTGAAGCCTTTACCATGTAAACGCTCTGAAAATTTCCCCCCCCCCCCCCCTTCCCCCCCCCCCCCCAAAACCCTTTTTCCCCCCTCTTCCCCCCCCCTTTTAAAAAAAAGTGTCCATTTTAAAACCCAAAAAAATTTATTTTTAAAATTTTTTTTTGTTTTTTTGTCATTTTTTCCAGTGAATAAAATTTATTGCTTAGTTTTTAAACTTTAAGGGGGGGTTAATTTTAAAGGGGGGCCCCCCTCATGGGGTGGGGTCGGGGGGGGGGATATAAAGGGGGGCTTTTGGGGGGGGGTAACACTTAAAACCCACCGTATTTTCTTTGTTTCCCTCTAAGTAAACATGGCCAAATTTTTTAATTTTAAAATTTAAATTAAAAATAAAAAAAATTTAAAACCCACCTGAAACACTTTCTTACATTACAATAGGACCCGACACAACACTTTGGCACAGAAAAACCCCTATACATTTCCCCCCTGTAACTTTAAAACTTTTCCAAAAAATTTTCCCTTTTACATAAAAGGGGCCCCAAAAACGGAAAATCTCTTCCAGAAATCTCCAGAACCACTGACTCAGCTAGTATTTTTATAACTAAGTTTTTAAAAAAACCCCTTTTTCCCTTTCCTATCCCCCCGCCCATCATAAATACATATGTAAAAAATATTCATGCATTTGCTCAGTATTTATGAAAAAATAGGTAAAACCCTTTTTCATCAATATAATCAATATATAATTACCCCTCAAAATCTGAAATTTACTCAAATGTTAATTTACTCCACTGTATCTGCCTAAGAAAAAATAATCAAAATTTTTATGTCTCTTTTTACAAAACTTATTAAAAGCATGCCAAAAATAAATCTGTCTCTTGTATTCATTGGTTTAAATCATTAATGATACATGTAATGCATTGGGCCCTTTTTAATCTTTAAATTAAAATTTTTTTTTGCCCCAAAAACCTCTGCATAAAAAAGGGGTTTTTTGGGATGTAAGTCCAACATTATACCACTTTGGGACATGGGATCATGTCAAAAAAAAAATTTTTTTTATTATTTTTTATTACAGTTATTTGCATGTCTCATTTTTTTCTTTTTTGGGAAAAATTTTAAAATTTATGAAAAAAAAAAATTTTTTAATACTTTTGGCTTCTGGAAAAGGGTTAAATTAAAATTTCCATTTTTTTCTTAATGGGGGGAAAAAATTTGGTTAACGTTTTTTCGGGTAACGAGAGCTTTTCAGGAACAGATTAATATCATTAGGGAAGGGGGCCGGGGTTTTACTCTTTAAAAAAATAAAATAGGCCATAATTGGGGGGCAGAGGGCAGCGGAAAAAAGCGTCTGCCATTTCCTGTGTGTATAATGAGAGTAACTTTTCCCTTTCTCTTTTTTGTGAGAGAAAAAAGGAGCTTTTTGAGGCAACGCAGTAGATAACCCAGTATTTTTCCAAGGAAAACACTGAAAATATTATTAAAAAAACACATAATAAATTATAATGCACTACAGAAAAGTAAAAAAAATAAAACTGTTTTTAAAACAGTGGATGTGTAATTACCCCCTGAACATTAAATGAAAAAAATTTTTTTTGTTTAATTTACTGAACAAAGGGTTTTGGATCTCCTGCGAGCTGCTTCCTCCGACCCCTGTCAGCAGCAGCTTCCCCCATCTTTTTATGGACAGAAGGGGCCGCACCTTAGATATAGTGCCCTTGGCTGGCCCCTATAGCCTTTATCGACCCTGTTGCTTTTGTATCAAAAATACCGTAAATATTCCGCCCCGGTTTTTTGTCTGGCTAAATCCACAATTCGTGCAAACCCTTTCTTACTTTAAACTATGTTTCATGCATTAATTTCCCCTGGAATCCCTTTTCTTTATTTTCCATCACTGTCCTTTGCACTTATTTTTTAAGTGACATTTTTTTGTGGCAACATTTCGTTTTCCCGGAACTTTGTCAAGCCCAACAAGCAGAATGGGCAAGGGGTATTAAAGGCTAGAGTGAGGGGCCCAAACTAAATGAGGGACCCTTTCGATGTTTTACTAGTGGGAGTAGTGTATTTACAATTTTGGTAAGGGAATTTAAACCCTACATGAGTAAAAAAGGGTATAAAAAAAACTATTACTTAGGGGAACATAAAAATAGGGTTGGAAAAAATTTAATAACCCTGAATAAAAGCTATTAAAACCATTCCTGAGAGCACTTTTTTTGCGAAATTTTCGTTTTTGCGAATTTAAATTTTTCCCCAAAAAGAAAAATGGAAATCAAAAATTAAAACGGGGCAAAAAACACCCAAAAGTATGAAAAAAAAATTTTTTCCCAATGAAAAACCTTTTCCACACACCCAAAAAAAGGGTACATTTCACAATATAAACTGTGCATGTACTACTTTCCCAAAAAAAGAATAAATGACACTTTCCTTTACTTTAAAAGCAGCAATGGGAAATGAGGGGAGACACGGGTCCTGGGAAATGCCTTTTCCCCCTTAGTAAAAATAGGTTTTTTGTTTTGGGATTTTTTTTCCCGAACAGGGCCCTTTTCACACTGTGTATGCCACACGATTCTTTAAATCTCCAAAAACCCAAACCTTTTCTGGCCTTAAAATTTACCAAAAATGAGCAAATAGTTCCAGGGATTTTTTTTCCCCGTTTTAACCCGGGGGGTTGTTTAATGGTGTGGGTTGCATCCCGGGGGAAAAGATTAAGGACCCCAAAGGGAAATAAGGGTTTGAAGTCTTCAAAGACAAAATGACTTTTTTGGGGATCCTTGGGGGGCTAACCCCCCTGGGGTTTAAATTTTTTCTTGGGATTCTAATAAGCCCCCACCAAACCCAAACGGGTTTTTACAGCAGCAGCAGCAGCGCAGGACAGCACTACAGCGCAGCAGCACACAGCAGTTGACCATGGTAAAACCCTATATTTCAAAAATTTTTCTCACCCTTTTTACCACAAAGGGTTTTGGGACAGAAGCTTTCTTGGGGGCCCCGGGCACTTATTTTGCAAAATAAAATCACCAAAATTTCTGGAATAATATGAAAATTTTTTCCCACGTATGCTTGGGTTTTTAAGAGGGGGGCTGGTTTTTTAAAAAAATGCCACTGGCGGAACAATGAGCTTTGGGTCAGGCCGACATAGACGCATCTCGGAATTTAAAAAGCGTTTAGCGGTTTTTTTAGTGCAAGGGGAGGCAAAATTTTTTTGATAAAAAAGTATCGCTTGCGGATTTTAACGTTTTTGATGCCAAAGGGATGCAGGCGTCCCTGAAGGGCTGGAAATTTTGAAAAAGGGCCCCCTTTTTAGTGTTCACTCTCTGTAATGTGCTTTGTTAGTATAAAAAGGAGAGACTGTTATGGCAGGGGTTTTCTTTTTTTTCAGGAGGACCTCCCCTAAGGCTTTTAGAGATGGTGAAGGGTGCCGTTTTTTTTTGTTTAATTTTTATTCGAAAAAAGCGATCCCTGTTATTCAAGGGGACTTTCCCTCGGGAAAAACTAGTTTTTTTGGGGCACTAATTGGGGGGTCCCTGAATTTCATTAGGGTGACGGGGGGAAATTTTAAAGTTTAAAACAGGGGTTGGTTTAAATTATCGTTCCTACATGCGTATATTTGTTCATTTTGGGGGGGGTGTTTGAGGGTTTTTTGCTGTTTCACCACATAAATCTTGTCACAGCCTCCACAGGGAATTTGTGTAAAACCCCCGCATTGATGGTTTTGTGGTGCTTTTAAATTTTTTTCCTGGTTTTTGATCCTTTATTGAAGTGCTAGAAGTGATGGCAACTCTGGTGTTAGCTTGTGAAAGTACTTGAGAAACATTTATTATTAGGCATTATTATTATTATTCCTCTTCTTCCTCTTCTTCCTCCTCTTCCTCTTCTTCTTCTTCTTCTTCTTCCTCCTCCTCCTCCCCCTCCTCCTCCCTCCTTCCTCCTCCTCCCTCCTTCCTCCTCCTCCCTCCTTCCTTCTCCTCCTTCCTCCTCCTTCATTCCTCTTCATCCTTCCTTCCTTCCTCCTCCTCTTCTTCCTCCTCCTCTTCTTCCTCCTCCTCCTCTTCTTCCTCCTCCTCCATTGCTTTTGGTCTCAAACTCCTCGAAATCATGAAATTGATCTTCACTGACACTTCCATCTGTGTTAGAGCATCACTTGGGAAGAGAAGAGTCCCAGATTTGCTGGGGAGTCACATATTTCTTACCGCTAGACATGCTGAAAAAGGACGACTGAAATGGCATTCCCACAATGCACAACTGGCTCCCCGATTTTTTTTATATGGCGCACACTGACCATAGAGATCCATTCTCTCACATGTGGGCCTACCAGCTTTCTCCTGCTTGATTTGAAGCCGCTAGAATTTATGGGTATAGATACGTCAAACACGGTATCTCCCATGACGTATATATATGACCGCGACAGTAAAAGGGTTAATGGTAATGTAAATAACTCAAGAAAATGAGTGTGTCAACAAGGGACTGTCTGTCTTATTTCCATTGTTATCATTCTTGTCCCCCAGGATGCCACCCACACCAGTCCACTAACACCCAGGTACCTACTTGCTTGCTAGGTGAACAGGACACCTGGTGTAAGGAAACACACACAATGTTTCCACCCTTGGCAGGCCTCGGGTCTCCCTTATTCCTAATATATCTTAGTTTATTGTACAGGTCCGCCATCACAAATCTGGCAATCAGTTATTCGGTTCCTTCAGTTATTCGGCACTAATTTTGGCTAACATAATTTCAAATTTCCAGGTTCGCCACACCAACCTGCTGGTACTGTTTGGTGCATAAGTCATTCCAATTTCTTTTTCTCCATTTATTGTTTTAACCTGCTTACTTTTAGCCATAGCCATGGTTCCAATGAATAAAAGAAATGTTTCTCATTATGTAAAGCACCTACACAGTATATTATCCATTAAAGATAGGGTGGCTTTGAAGCCACTGTTGGTTGCCATGAGCTCAGTCTCATGAAGCAGGAGAATATGCTTTATTATTACGCTAATATCAACAAAAACAGCTTATTTGCCTATCACAATTGATTCTAATATGACATAAGAAACAATATAAATAACATAAAACATGTTAAATAATCCAGAATGGAATAATATTTGTCATAACCCCGGGAGCAGTTCGACAGAAATTTGAAGAGGATATGGTAAACTAATACCATTCTCCCATCCTTGTCTTGGTGACTTATATTAGAGAAAACAGAGTATAGCACAGGGCTAACTATGATATACACTGTACTCCACCATAAACATGAAAAAAAAAGTTATTTTCCTTTTTATAGATTATCACATATAGCAGCATATGTGTAGAGAACCTAGGATGACCCCAAAAAAGTCAACGTGGCTTATTTTTAGTACTTGGCTTGGGTTAGCCATATATGATTTTTGGTAAATATTCGATTCCCAGCCAGGGTAGAAACATTAGGCGTGTTTCTTTACACCTGTTGTCTATGTTTACCCATCAGTAAATGGGTACCTGGGTGTTAGCCGACCAGTGTGGGTGTTATCCTGGGACACTGACCTAATTTTCTTGAAATACTCAGCATAAGTGCCTTTCTATACAGTAGTATGTCACTCGTATTGTAGATAGTGACCCTCGTGTTGTAGATAGTCTTAATGACCCTTGTGTAGTAGATAGTCTTTTTAGTATAATAAGATGTTATCTTCATTATAGAATAATAAGAAAATATTATAACATTTATATTATAATAATAAGGTAAAAGGACCCAATGGAAATAAGTAACTCTGTCTGACTTTTTTGGGTTATCCTAGGTTCTCTAAACATATGCTGCTATGCATGATAATTCTATGTAACTGTATTTGTGTATACCTGAATAAACTTACTTACTTACTTACTTACTGATGTCAGCTAGGCCTGTATACCTGGTACATGTACGTGTAGTAAATAAAGATATTATTATTATTATTATTATTATTATTATTATTATTATTATTATTATTATCATTATTATTATATTATTATTATTTTTCTCAGTTGTTTGTTGGGTTATCTTATTCAAACTTGGGCAATGTATGATGGAAAGATACTTCTTCAGGTACACCAAAAATGAAAGAAATCAGACCATAAATAGCAGAGTTCACTTCTCAGCCATCAGCGGCCGCTTAGCGGTATATTTTTGTATGGTTTTTATGGTTATATTCTCATTTTTTCAGTTATTGATAGAAGAAAGATATATTACAAATAGATATGATTTTGATTGCTTTCATGATGAAAAGTACCTTGAAATTGCGCTCACAGTAGCCAAAATGTTCTATTCTTCAGCGAAGCTCAAGAGTAAACAAATGACAAACACCATCCAATACCTGTCCGCCTGCCAGTCCAAATTCCAGTACGGAGTCAAGAATGGATTGACATTATTTATACAATTATTACAATAATGCAGCAGTCTACATAACAGTAAATCTTTTTTTTTTTTTGTGAATAAAAATTCCAAATGGTAAGCAAGAGTAATATAAGAGGGGCCTGTGCCATGGGCTAATGAACAGAGAAAATGTTATTTTAGTGCCAGGAAGGCTTACATTGTTTATTCTGGATCCTATTTTGAAATTGGCATCTGTTGAAATTTGTTTGAAATCGGCCAAATTGCCAATTTCTGACCACTTTACTGGGTAGTTGAAATAAGTGAATGGGCAGTTTCTTGTCCTCAGTTGACAGACTAGAAGTAAATAAGTTTATTCAGGTATACACAAATACAGTTACATAGATTATCATACATAGCAGTGTATGTATAGAGAACCTGGGATAACCCAGAAAAGTCAGACAAAGTGACTTATTTCCAGTACCTGGCTTGGGCTTGCCATATACGATTTTTGGTAAATATTTTTTTTTTCTCGGTTGTTTGTTGGGCTATCTCATTGAAACTTGGGCAATGTATGATGGAAAGATGCTTCTTAATGATAAATAAAGGAGTTAACTTCTCAGCCATTAGCCGCCTCTTTGCAGTATATTTTCGTATTGTTTTTATGGTTGTATTCTCATTTTTTAGACTCATTTGATATAATGGAAGATATATTACAGAAATAGACATGATTTTGATTGCTTTCATGACGAAAAGTACCTTGAAATTGAGCTCAAAGTTGCGAAAATGTTCGATTTTTGCCGATGTTCAATGAACTATGTAAGGAGGGGTGTTAATGTTGCAGTTTAAAAACTGTAGTGTAAAGCACCCTTCTGGCAAGACAGTGATGAAGTGAATGATGGTGAAAGTTTTTCTTTTTCGGGCCACCCTGCCTTGGTGGGAATCGGCCAGTGTGATAATAAAAAAAAAAAAAAAATAATAAATATAATATTCTAACTTAACCACTCTGTAATTCGGCAAACTCAGTAATCCGGCACACTATAGGTCCCAATGATGCCGGATTTGTGATGGAGGACCTGTAATTAATTTTCAGACAGTTGAGTTACTTAGTTGTTTTAAGGTTTAAATAATAAGATATTACAAGGAGCACAATTAAGTCACTTTTAGTTTTTTGTGTTACTCTGATGGTTAATGTACATGTTACTATGTATGATAATTTTTGTGTTACTCTGGTGGTTAATGTACATGTTACTATATATGATAATTTTTGTGTTACTCTGGTGGTTAATGTACATGTTACTATGTATGATAATTTTTGTGTTACTCTGGTGGTTAATGTACATGTTACTATGTATGATAATTTCTGTGTTACTCTGGTGGTTAATGTACATGTTACTATGTATGATAATTTTTGTGTTACTCTGGTGGTTAATGTACATGTTACTATGTATGATAATTCTGTGTTTACTCTGGTGGTTAATGTACATGTTACTATGTATGATAATTTTTTTTGTTTTTTAACATTGGTTGGTGTTAATGTACATGTTACTATGTATGATAATTTTTGTGTTACTCTGGTGGTTAATGTACATGTTACTATGTATGATAATTTGTTTAAGTGTATTTATGTGTATTTGTAACTAAATAAACTTATTAACTTATTAGGTTATTCTTGGTTAAATAATGAACCTTGTATATGAATGTTCTAACAACAATATTGTTTATTTTTTATTATTATCACACTGGCCGATTCCCACCAAGGCAGGGTGGCCCGAAAAAGAAAAACTTTCACCATCATTCACTCCATCACTGTCTTGCCAGAAGGGTGCTTTACACTACAGTTTTTAAACTGCAACATTAACACCCCTCCTTCAGAGTGCAGGCACTGTACTTCCCATCTCCAGGACTCAAGTCCGGCCTGCCGGTTTCCCTGAACCCCTTCATAAATGTTACTTTGCTCACACTCCAACAGCACGTCAAGCATTAAAAACCATTTGTCTCCATTCACTCCTATCAAACACGCTCACGCATGCCTGCTGGAAGTCCAAGCCCCTCGCACACAAAACCTCCTTTACCCCCTCCCTCCAACCTTTCCTAGGCAGACCCCTACCCCGCCTTCCTTCCACTACAGACTGATACACTCTTGAAGTTATTCTGTTTCGCTCCATTCTCTCCACATGTCCGAACCACCTCAACAACCCTTCCTCAGCCCTCTGGACAACAGTTTTGGTAATCCCGCACCTCCTCCTAATTTCCAAACTACGAATTCTCTGCATTATATTCACACCACACATTGCTCTCAGACATGACATCTCCACTGCCTCCAGCCTTCTCCTCGCTGCAACATTCATCACCCATGCTTCACACCCATATAAGAGCGTTGGTAAAACTATACTCTCATACATTCCCCTCTTTGCCTCCAAGGACAAAGTTCTTTGTCTCCACAGACTCCTAAGTGCACCACTCACCCTTTTCCCCTCATCAATTCTATGATTCACCTCATCTTTCATAGACCCATCCGCTGACACGTCCACTCCCAAATATCTGAATACATTCACCTCCTCCATACTCTCTCCCTCCAATCTGATATCCAATCTTTCATCACCTAATCTTTTTGTTATCCTCATAACCTTACTCTTTCCTGTATTCACTTTCAATTTTCTTCTTTTGCACACCCTACCAAATTCATCCACCAATCTCTGCAACTTCTCTTCAGAATCTCCAAGAGCACAGTGTCATCAGCAAAGAGCAACTGTGACAACTCCCACTTTATGTGTGATTCTTTATCTTTTAAACTCCATGCCTCTTGCCAAGACCCTCGCATTTACTTCTCTTACAACCCCATCTATAAATATATTAAACAACCACGGTGACATCACACATCCTTGTCTAAGGCCTACTTTTACTGGGAAATAATTTCCCTCTTTCCAACATACTCTAACTTGAGCCTCACTATCCTCGTAAAAACTCTTCACTGCTTTCAGTAACCTACCTCCTACACCATACACCTGCAACATCTGCCACATTGCCCCCTATCCACCCTGTCATATGCCTTTTCCAAATCCATAAATGCCACAAATACCTCTTCAGCCTTATCTAAATACTGTTCACTTATATGTTTCACTGTAAACAACCTGGCCACACACCCCTACCTTTCCTAAAGCCTCCTTGTTCATCTGCTATACTTTTCTCCGCTTACTCTTATTCTTTCAATAATAACCTACCATACACTTTGCCAGGTATACTCAACAGACTTAATCCCCCTATAATTTTTGCACTCTCTTTTATCCCCTTGCCTTTATACAAACGAACTATGCATGCTCTCTGCCAATCCCTAGGTACCTTACCCTCTACCATACTTTTTATTAAATAATTGCACCAACCACTCCAAAACAATATCCCCACCTGCTTTTAACATTTCTATCTTTATCCCTCAATCCCGGCTGCCTTACCCCCTTTCATTTTACCTACTGCCTCACGAACTTCCCCCACACTCACAACTGTCTCTTCCTCGCTCCTACAAGATGTTGTTCCTCCTTGCCCTATACACGAAATCACAGCTTCCCTATCTTCATCAACATTTAACAATTCTCAAAAAAATTCCCTCCATCTTCCCAAATTTCCTCTAACCTCCATTTTAAAAACTCTCCTCTCCTATTTTTAACTGACAAATCCATTTGTTCTCTAGGGTTTCTTAACTTGTTAATCTCACTCCAAAACTTTTTACTATTTTCAACAAAATTTGGTTGATAACATCTCACCCACTCTCTTCATTTGCTCTCTTTTTACATTGCTCACCACTTTTCTTAACCTCTCCTTTTTTCTCCATATACTCTTCCCCTCCTTGCATCACTTTTACTTTGTAAAAACTTCTCATAGCTAACTTTTTCTTCCCTTTACTACTCTCTTCACATCATCATTCCACCAATCGCTCCTCTTCCCTCCTGCACCCACTTTCCGTAACCACAAACTTCTGCTGAACACTCAAACACTACATTTTTAAACCTACCCCATACCTCTTCGACCCCATTGCCCATGGGTCTCATTAGCCCATCTATCCTCCAATAGCTTTTTATATCTTACCCTAACTGCCTCCTCTTTTTTTTATAAACCTTCACCTCTCTTCTTTCCCTGATGCTTCTATTCTCCTTGTATCCCATCTACCTTTTACTCTCAGTGTAAACTACAACTAGAAAGTGATCTGATATATCTGTGGCCCCTCTATAAACATGTACATCCTGAAGTCTACTCAACAGTCCTTTAATCTACCAATACATAATCCAACAAACTACTGTCATTTCGGCCTACAACATATCTTTTTATACTTATTTATCCTTTTCTTAAATATGTATTACCTATAACTAAACCCCTTTCTATACAAAGTTCAATCAAAGGGCTCCCATTATCATTTACAACCTGGCACCCCCCAAACTTACCTACCACACCCTCTCTAAAAGTTTCTCCTACTTTAGCATTCAGGTCCCCTACCACAATTACCTCTCTCATTTGGTTCAAAGGCTCCTATCCCTTCACTTAAACATCTCCCAAATCCTCTCTCTCCTTTAAATCCTCTCTTTCCAGTGCTCCGCTTATTTGACCCACTTTCTCGCATCCAACCTTTACTTTAATCCACTAATGTCTTGATTATACAACATTCATTTCTCTTTTTCTCCTTCCATAACTGATCATTATCAACAATTACTGCTACCCCTTCCTTGCTCTAACTTAATCTAAGTACTCAGATTTTATCCCATTTAATTCCCCAACCGACATCCCTACCCCCATCAGCTTTGTTTCGCTTAGGGCCAGACTCCAAATTCTTTTTCTATCATAACATTCAGCAATTCAATCTGGTTTTCTTTCACTGCACTACATCCACCACATTAAGTCATCCCAGTTTATAAAGTTTTTCTTCTTCTCTTTTTTAGTAAATTCTAGAAAGGGGTTCTAGCCCAATTCTCCCGTCATTTTAGTTCGGCCTCATACCGACACGCTTGGCTTACGGAGGAAAGTTCTTTTCCACTTCCCATGGCAATTAGAAAAACTAAAGAAGACAAGAGCTATGTAGAAAAGCGAAAAACCTGATGTATATATATATTCTTGCATGTCATATATTCTGTGAAGTGTGACCAAAGTGTATTAGAGTAGCAAGATATCCCTGTTATCTAGCTTTTATGAACAGAAAAAGAAACCCCACAATCCTACCTCATAGCACAGTTACAGGTTTCTGTTTCAAACAGTCATCTGGAGGACGGTAGTACTTCCTGGGTGTTTGCTCCTCTTACCAAACTTTACTACCTTAAAACTTACTAAACTTAAACCTAGCTGCTGCCTCACCATCTAAACTGCTGCTGCGCCCACTACCTAAACGATCTGCTTCGTTTCCCCAAACCCATAACACCTGCGCGGCTGCTAACACCAACACCTGCGCTGCTGCCTCACTGCCTAACACCTGCTGCTGCTGCTGCTACCACCAAAACAGCTGCTGCTGCCTCACCCCTAACACCGCTGCTGCTGTTACACACCATAAAACCTGCTGCTACCTCCCACTAAACACAGTTCTGCTGCCGTCACTACCTACGATTGCTGCTGCTTGCCTCTACCACCTAACACCTGCCTGCTGCCTCACCACCTAACACCTGCTGCTGTCTCACCACCTAACACCTGCTGCTGCCTCACTACCTAACGCCTGCTGCTGCTGCCTCACCACCTAACACCTGCTGCTGCTGCTGCCTCACCACCTAACACCTGCTGCTGCTGCCTCACACCTAACACCTGCTGCTGCTCACTACCCTAAACCTGCTGCTGCTGCCTCACCACCTAACACCTGCTGCTGCCTCACCACCTAACACCTGCTGCTGCCTCACCACCTAACACCTGCTGCTGCCTCACCACCTAACGACTCTGCTGCTGCCTCACCACCTAACACCTGCGTGCCTCACCCCTAACACCTGCATGCTGATCCTCACCAGTCAACACCTGAGCAGCCTGACACAGTCAACCCCTGGAGCACCTACACCGACACAGTCAACAACACGATATGATCATGCTGGCGCCTTAATACACTATTGTCATGGACAAACCTCTCTATGTCACTAGCACTGAATGTGTATGTAATAAAGTAGTTGTTACTCAACCTGTGTTAGACACCACAGTTGTTACCACCTGTGTAGCACACCACAGTTGTACTCACCTGTGTTGACACCTACATTGTTACTCACCTGGTTAGACACCACAGTTGTTAACTCACCTGTGTAGACACCTACAGCATTGTTACTCACCTGGTTAGACACTGACACACAGGTTGATTCTCACACTGTGTTAGACAACTCCAGTTGTATACTCGCACTGTGTTTGAAAAACGGTAGTTGTACTCACCTGTGTTAGACACCACAGTTGTTACTCACCTGTGTATAGACACCACAGTTGTTACTCACCTGTGTTAGACACCACAGTTGTTACTCACCTGTGTTAGACACCACAGTTGTTACTCACCTGTGTTAGACACCACAGTTGTTACTCACCGTGTTAGACACCACAGTTGTTACTCACCTGTGTTAGACACCACAGTTGTTACTCACCTGTGTTAGACACCACAGTTGTTACTCACCTGTGTTAGCACACCACAGTTGTTACTCACCTGTGTTAGACACCACAGTTGTTACTCACCTGTGTTAGACACCACAGATTGTTACTCACACTGTGTTAGACACCACAGTTGTTACTCACCTGTGTTAGAACCCACAGTTGTTACTCACCTGTGTTAGACACCACAGTTGTTACTCACCTGTGTTAGACACCACAGTGTTACTCACCTGTGTTAGAACCACAGTTGTTACTCACCTGTGTTAGACCACCACAGTTGTTACTCACTGTGTTAGACACCACAGTTGTTACTCACCTGTGTTAGACACCACAGTTGTTACTCACCTGTGTTAGACACCACAGTTGTTACTCACCTGTGTTAGACACCACAGTTGTTACTCACCTGTGTTAGACACCACATTGTTACTCACCTGTGTTAGACACCACAGTTGTTACCACCTGTGTTAGACACCACAGTTGTTACTCACCTGTGTTAGACACCACAGTTGTTACTCACCTGTGTTAGACACCACAGTTGTTACTTCACCTGTGTTAGACACCACAGTTGTTACTCACCTGTGTTAGACACCACAGTTGTTACTCACCTGTGTTAGACACCACAGTTGTTACTCACCTGTGTTAGACACCACAGTTGTTACTCACCTGTGTTAGACACCACAAACAGTGTTTATTGTTCACTTTATCTCACTCATCCACCAACAACACAAGTTGTTGTTGTTGTTGTTGTTGTTGTTGTTGTTGTTGTTGTTTATAGGGCCACTCACAGTGTACGTCGTATCGAACCCTGACTTCCAGTGCTCGGAAAAGGAACCTCGACCAAAGTGGAAGGATATTTGACTAATAACTGCGTATTATATGTCTCTAATACTCCCTGAAGCAAGTAAGAATGTGCAGGTACAGACCAAGATCTCCTAACAGTCTGGAGGGTCAAATCCTTGACGTTAAGAAGGAGAGGCAGGGTTAATGATTGCACTTAATTCTGCCAATCCATAAAATCATTTTATTTCTCATTATTAACCAAATCTGGCAAAACATCTGCTAATTAGTCTTATCATGTGATCTTCTGGCTTTTAATTCTGCCATTCCATAAAATATTACCACCTGCACCATTATTTGTAAGGTAGATTTTGTGTGCAGTTTCAAGTTTATTTTACCGAACCCTACTCACTTTTATCAAGTTTAAATAAGATTGTAAAACAGCTAACCACTATTGTCTAGTTTTAAGTATAGTTACTATTTACTATTATCTAGTTTTAAATAGCTACTCTCTATTAAGATTAGTTTGCCCAAATTGCCTGGGCATGACAGTGGCTATCTTTGTACTTAGCAAATCAAAATTGTAATTACACATTGTAACCTTTACAAAGAAATAAACTTTATTTTGCTTTACTTTACCCCAAACGTGCACAAGGCCGCACAGAGAATAGTTCGTGCAGAGTGGTAACGTGTGCACCACAGTAGGAAGTGTTCGTGCAGAGTGGTAACGTGAGCACCACAGTAGGAAGTGTTCGTGCAGAGTGGTAACGTGAGCACCACAGTAGGAAGTGTTCGTGCAGAGTGGTAACGTGGCACACCAGTTGGAAGTGTTCATGCAGAGTGGTAACGTGAGCACCACAGTAGGTAAGTGTTCGTGCAGTGTGATCGTGAGCACCACAAGTAGGAAGTTGTTCCGGGCAGAGTTAGGTAACGTGAAGCACCACAGTAGGAAGTGTTGTGCCAGAGTGGTAACGTGCAGCACCACAGTAGGATAGTGTTCATGCCAGAGTGGTAACGTGGCACCACAGTAGGAAGTGTTCGTGCAGAGTGTAAGTGAGCACCACAGTAGGAAGTGTTCCGCCGACTCAAGGCAAATGCACCAGTACAGGAAAATTGTCTTTTTTTCCATGTTTCTTGGAATTTAATTCAGTCCTAAAGTTCCACAGGGCCGTTATGTCGTACAAAGATCAGCTTGTCCACGGATGAAACGGCTGGGTTGGGTGGCCTTACAACCACCCAAATACACTCACGCACACAACACACACACACACACACACACCACACACACACACACACACACGGTGCTGACGACGGAGGTCAAAATAGAAGGGTACGCAATATAAAACGCTTAGGACAGGAACAGAAAGGGTGGTGGAGTATGTGCCTACATTAGAAATGACTAGCTTACAAACCAATGACTGATTTAAATAACAATAAACTGGAGATTCTATGGTTTGAAGTGTTGCTTCCAAGGACCAATCCTATATTAGTAGGATACTAGTTACCGCCCTCTACCCAGGAGACCAGTTCTTAGAAGACTTTTTCCAGAGTCCCCCCAACCTTTTTCTCCGGAGATGAAAGCATATTGCACGAAACAATAATACGGGCGACTTCAATATCTGTTTCAGACAACTAAATAACGGGGTATGCAAAAGGTATATGCAAATTCTACGATTAATAGCTACACCCATCTATTTAATAAACCAAAACCCGCTGATACTACAGTTTCTCAGCCACCCTAATTGACCACATACTTTGCCAACCGCGCTGAGAACATTAGTCAGTCAGGCCGTCATTACCAAGGTCTTAGTGATCCATTTCATCATTTACTGCACCAGGAAAATCACTAGGGATAGGATAGGCCTACACAGGACCAATAAAAATGAGGTCAACTAGAATGCTAAAGTACAGAAACCCTGGTAAATAGGCTACCAATTGTGGACTGGACAGAGATAACAAGTTGCACCGGACGTAAACGATGCCTGGGAAAAATTCAAAACAATTTTCATACCATTCTTAAAATATTGAAACCATTTAAAGGGTTTAAATTTTAAACAAAGACAAAACCCTGGATGACTACGAGATATTAGAAAAATTAAAATTCAAAACCCACTGCAAAAAGTTTAAAGCAAACAGACAGGTATTGCAGCACTAAATAAATTTTTTCCAAAAGGGGTGAGGAACAGAGTACAGAGGTTTATAAAAGGAGCAAAGGCAAAGCAATTGCTCTTGAAAATAAAGCATACCCCAAAAAGCTCTGGCAACCTAAAACTTGGGGTAACCATAACCCATAGATAGGTCTAACATAGTACTCACTATCGAAAATGGGGTATCCCACGAAACATCTAAGTGGCAATTTGCTTTAATTCTACTACACATCTTTGTAACACTAGTAAGAAAAACACCAGCTGCTTTAAACCTTTAACAAGATTGATAAGTTTCAAACATATATCCCAATAAAGGGGTCCCCCAAACATTTGTCAACTAGTAAGTGTATCTCGATTCATTCAAAAAGAACTCCCCGGGGTTAAACCCAACTAAACACGGGCCCGATAACCCCCATCTAATTCCCTAAAAGTGGTGCTTCTGAACTGTCAACCCCCAATGCTCACATAATAAATCTATCAATCACCACAATACCGTACCGGGGGGTTCAGGGGGCCCAGAGTTATCCTATCTTCAAGAAAAAAAAAGGGCGATGTAAGCAACTAAGACCTGTTTGTAAACCATATAATATCTAAAATTTTGGGGGAAAGGGGGGGTAATTCTCAAGTAGTTAAGTACCTTAATGACAACAGCATTCTCCATAGCTATCAATCGGGTTTTTAGAAGATCCTACTCAACCGATACCCCCTTATTAATCTGATGGATTACAGAGAACTGAAATGTCAAAAGGGAACCTCATAGGTATGGTAACCTTAGACCTGCAAAAGGCCTTCGATACTGTCAACCACAAATATTATGTAATAAACTTCATGCTATCGGTATAGGTTCTGTAGACTGGTTTAAGTCCTACCTTAGCAACAGGAGACAAATAGTCAAAATAAACAAAACAGAATCAGAACCCCTGCCGATAACATGTGGAGTTCCCCAAGGTAGTTTTTCTGGGTCCCTTACTATTCTTTGTTATGTCAATGATATGCCTATCAGTGTCAAGTGCAAACTCCTACTGTATGCAGAGACATGCTCTGTTAGTGACAGGTAAAGACCCAAAGATATTGCTAATGTTTTAAACTGGAACTGGAGTCCTGCAGCAAAATGGTTAGTAGACAACAAACTATCATTACCCTAGGGAAAACTGAAGCCATTCTCTTTGGAACGAAACATAACTGAGAAGGGTAAATAATTTTAATGTTCAGTGTAATGGGGAGTCCATCACTTTGGTTTCATCAGTTAAATATCTGGGAATCCCCTTTGACCCATGCATGTCAGGAGAATTGATAGGGAACAGTGTAGTAAAGAAAGCGAATGCCAGGCTGAAGTTCCTGTATAGACAAGCACAGTGTCTACCTACTGAGGCTCGCAGGACCCTATGTCTAGCCCTTATACAATGCCATATTGGATTACGCTTGCTCTTCTTGGTACCTCTGCCTTGACAAAAAAACTGAAAGAAAAGACTGCAAATCACCAGAACAAATCGTAAGATTCATCCTGGGGCTGGGCCCAAGAGAACATGTAGGCCAGGTTTAATTACAGCGTTGGATATGCTGAATGTTGAAAAACAGAGTAAAACAACTGAAGCTAAATCATGTTTATAAAATTGCTCACGAACAGTGTCCAGAATATCTTGCTGTCAATTTTGTCAAGGTTGGGAACCCAAAGCAATCATAGTACTAGGGGAGAGAGGGACAACTTTGTATACCCACAGTTCAGTGGCCAGGCTTCAAACACCTTTTATTGTACAGCAAAAAAGGAATGGAAAAAGACTACCCACAAAGTCAAGGCCAGTCATAGCTTGAACCGTTCCAAGAAGACTGCCAAAAAGTGTCTGATGAATGAAGCAACAGAAAGGGAGGGGAATGATTTTCTATTTTTAGCTAAAATACGTGTAAATTTTACCTTACCCTAGTAATGACCCTCGTATTGTAGATAGTCGTAATGACCCTCGGTAGTAGATAGTCTTAATGCCCCTCGTATTGTAGATACTCTTAATGACCCTCGTGTAGTAGATAGTCTTTTTAGTATGATAATAAGATGTTATCTTCGTTATAGAATAATAAGAAAATATTATAACCTTTATATTATAATAATAAGGAAAAAGGACCCCAAGGGAAAATAAGTCACTCTGTCTGACTTTTTTGGGTTATCCTGGGTTTCTACACATAGCTCTATGTATGATAATTCTAGTAACTGTATTGTGTATACCTGAATAAATTTACTTACTTACTTACTTACTTACACACACACACCCCACACACACACACACACACAAACAGGTTGGTAAAGGGTGGTTGGAAGGTACATCTTAATTGATAGATTTACCCTTCAGGGGGAAGAAGTAGGTTAGTTTAAACTGTTAGTACACTAATATTAGGATTATTGAGGAAAACTGTAGATAATAATAATGTAGACCTAAGACCTTAATGTAGGTAGTAATAGGCTGATAATGTAGGCAAACACTAGGTTATTATGGAAAATTTTCTAGGGTGCTTACCTGTATGTACCTCAACATTATATAAAATACCATAAACTCATTGGGAGACAGCCATTATGGTTTACCGTAGTCACCCCCTGTAGACTGTGAGAAAACTTAACCACCCCTGGTCACGCCAAGTGGTTCCTTCGACCTCACAATCTTATCCATATCTATCCGAGACCAGTATGGATTGGGTAGCACCCACAAGTACGGTGCTACTAATTAATTGTGGACTGTATAGATTATATTAGTTTAGCTGAATGAAGGGGGGGGGGTAGGATACACCTGGATACATCCATCAAGGAAAAACATTTGTACATAATCCCACCACTTACCAGATGTTCTCTGGTGGTCACTTGATGTAGCTGGATCACTCATAACCTATCCAATTACAACATAACCTAACTGGCCAACATCAGTCTGTTATAACTAGAAGGGTTACTTAACTGTGGGTGATTGATACTCCTTATTTCCTCCATTCACCATCTCATTTCGATGTCCTGCTAAAACCGACACAGTTCTCATTCCGGCAGGACGAGGTATCCGTTCGGTTTGTCCCGGTTTAGAAGTCGTGATTCCATAAATCTTCATTATCCCCGGTACGAGAGTCACACACGTTCACTCAGAGCAGGCACTCTATTTCACATCCCGCATTATCTTAACTCAATGTTATTATCACTGATTACATTACCATTCACAAGACGATTTAACGTCTCATAACTATTATACAAATTAGAGGTCACTCCATTAAGATCTGAGGCCGATGAGCGAGGATTAACACACGGTATTTCCCTGGACACACACCATGGCCGTGCACCTGCCACCGCGTCGAACATTATCACTAATTTTACCACCCCTTTATGGTGGTCCCGTAAATCACGTTCCCTCACTCTTCACTAGGGACAGTCACGACACTTCCTATTATGAATTGAGGCCTATATTGATCCTTAGGCCCCCGTGAACGCCAGTTTCCTCATTCCCGGTTTTCTCAGCCTCCTCACCCATTCAAAACACTCCCGCCACCTGCCCCCCCCAGCTCGACCCCACCCCCCTGCACATCTGCGCAGGCGCAGCGGGAACCCAGCTGATTTCATTAAAAATGCAAATACATTTTGACCCAAATCAGCACATTAAACACTTATTAGACACTATAGCTTCGGAAATTAAATAATTTCCACACTGTGGCCGGGTGGAAGTCGTTGTTAGACGACTTAAATTGCGTCTTCCTCCAGGAGACGATTCCAGCCCTCTCTAGATTGCGCTGCTGTTTTCCTAGTGGGTCTTACTACAGTTTCTTCTTGCATTACCCGGTCAGTGTCTTCAATATCACTCGTGTCACTTTCCCTTAGGTTTCCATCTGCACTGGATTGAACACCATTTAATTCTAAGGGAATTAATTTATTAATGGTATGCAAACTTTCCTGACCACGACACAACACTTTTGTAGAAAAGCCTGTACTGTCAGAGCACACAGCCTAGCGTCTGCTCTGACTAGTTTCATTTTTTGGGCCGCATCAGTGCTGCCCTCGTAGGCCTACCTAGGTCGGTGGGACGCACAGTCCACCCTCTCTCACTCCCGCCTCGACCGACTTGAAGTACACAAGTATTTCCCCTCCACGGACTGGCTTGCGGTCACTCCCTCACCTGCCCTTGTGTACTCACTCCTACCCATTAAAGCCAATCTAGTCCACGGCCGTATCATTGCTACCTACGCTACCTTCATCGGCACTAAACCGCTGTTCAGCAGTAAGAACAGCAATAACAGTGACCCCCGGTCGCAGCCGAAGTCACTTTTGCTCTGCTGTCAGCAGCCAGCCCACAAATTTCAACCTTCACTCTAACTCTGACGCTGTTGTAGAGACCAGCAGTTGTCAAGCCGCAGTATCCCTGTCGGCGGGCGACTGTCTGACTCGTGTCATGGCAATCAGCGAGCAGAGTTACTGCTTGTACAAAGTATGACGTCACCTTGTCAGCTAACTCGCTCACTCCTTGTTACGGTGAAACGTGAGCAGAGCTTTTGAAGGAACCATGTGCGGGTTGAAAAACGACTCATGCCGAGTCAAGGGCCTCCCCCTTGAACCATCCTTGCACACAGTGCAACGTGGTAAGTTGCAAGTCCTTGTTGTCAACATGCATAGTCAAGAATTTCCCCCGGAAGAATACCTCACTTGTCGATCTTGTCAGATTCCCTCCCCCGGGTGAGAGTGGAGTGAAGCCCCAGCTACTTCCTTGGAGTGCAGTTCTCCCAGGCGAGTCTGCTGCTAAACTCTTCCCCACACCCGCCAGTGCAGGAAGATGATCTAGCTTTGACAGACTATCCTGAAGAGGTCCCAAAACTTCTCCGGTTCTCAATCGTGCACGTTCTGCAGTTGCACTAGATGGTGAGTCGAGGGGTTTGACCCCACTGATCTCTCACCGTATTCCACTTGACAAAGGTACTAAACCCTTTTAAATGTACCTGCGTATCGCCTGCCACATGCGCAAAGAGTCTTCCCCGGGAAAAACTCATTACCCGGATGCTCCATGATGGAGTTATTGAGGAGCCCACCTCCCCGTGGAATGCTCCCCTTATTCTGGTTCCCAAAAAAGACGGAACCTGGCGCCCGTTATCGATTACAGGAAACTGAATGAGTACCATCCCAGACCGCTTTCCATTGCCATTCTGAACGACCTGTTGCAGAACACGGCGATAATAAGGTCTTTTCAACTCTTGATCTTCTTCAAGGGGTTTTGGCAGATCCCCCCCGATGATGAGAGTAAGGAGAGTTGACAGCTTTCTCTACTCCAACTGGTCATTACCAGTTCAGGAGGATGCCCTTCGGCTTGCGCGGAAGCCCAATCACGTTTAGTCGTTTGATGACGACAATTTTCCGTACCCTCCTAGGTGGCACGCTCATGGTCTACCTGGATGATCTCATAGTCATGTCGCAAGATGTCCCGTCACATCTTGAGAAACTTGACAGGGTATTGGACAGGCTAGCTCAGGCAAATCTAAGGTAAAGCTCTCCAAATGTCATTTCCTCCGGAAGGAAATAAAATTTCTGGTCACGAGTAACTCAGAAAAGGCATAAAGACGACGAGTCTAAAATCTCGGCCGTGCAAAATTCCCAGACCCATGACGGCGGATGCAGTCCGGTCCTTCATAGGCCTGGCGGGTTTCTACCGCCCTTTTATCGCAAAGGTTTCTCCACCATTGCTGCCACCCCTACAAAGCTTACTCAAGAAGGATGCCCCTTTTTAGTGGACGTGTGATCAGGAACGAGCCCTTTTTTCATTCTTAAGAAAAAAGTTAACATCACCCCAACCCTTAGATTCCCTGATTTCACCAAGGCATTTACCTTGACGACTGATGCCAGCAAAGTTGGCAACGGTTTCAGTCTTGTACAGGAATCTAATGGGGAAGCAACGCCTATTGCCTAAGCTAGCCGTGTTCTTACTAAAGCGGAAGTCAATTATTCAGTGACAGAGCTAGAAGCTTTAGCCATTGTATGGGCCCTGAGTCATTTTCGGATATCATCTATCATTATCCAATCAAGATTTATACAGATCATTTACCTTTTTGGGCCTTTTTGCGAAAAGAACCTCTCGGGAAAGCATGCTCGGTGGTCGCTCACTTTCATGACTAAACCCTGAAATTTGCTATGTCCCAGTAAGCAAAATGTTGTAGCTGATGCCCTGTCGAGACATATAGCATTCGTGAGTGTCGGCAATTCGTTCTCTGTTTGGGGATCTCGAGAAGCCCAACGACAGGACCCTTTTGGGGTCTCCAGTCCTTCGTTTCCTGACCAAGGAGGACGTTGACTTACAGTCAAGTCGCCCGTTCCACTGAAGGATTTAGTGGTCAACCAAGGAGTACTGTGCCGTGTTGCACAGCTGTGGACCCCGGCAGAACCGTATCCCCACTGGTGATACCAGAGTCCATGATACCAGCTACTCTTAGGTTGATCCACAATGTCCCAGGTGTAGCGCACCCGGAAGGACCGCAGTATCAAACAGGCACGAATGAAATATTTCTGGCCTAAGATGGCAGCGGACATTGCCAAGCATGTAAAACCAGTGTGTTGTTTGCCTACAGCACAAGGGTACCATTACAGGTCCTAACCCCATTCTAAAGTATCCCATTACAAAGGAGCCCTGGGAGAGAACTTCTGTCGACCTGTTGACGAACTTCTCGACCTCGGAGAAGGGAAATAAGCACCTGCTTGTAAGGGTGAAACTTGACGGGGTACAGTAATAGTCCCCTTCCTGATAAACCGCGGAAAACGGTCGCTAGTGCTTTCCGTGAGCAGTTCTTCGTCATCTTGCCCACGTGTCCTTCTTCAGACATGGGTCTGAGTTTATAAATGGCATAATGCAAATCTTTGCTCCAGATTCAACATTCATAAAGCCCAGTACCCCACCCACCGCGAGTAATGGTCTTCTGAACTAAAAAACCAAAGTCCTGGGGGTTCAGAGAACCGTTAACCCAAGTTTATACAGGGAGGAGGCTATCCCAACGTTCAGGTACATTAAACTCCCCCCCAAACAGCTCGATCGGTAGAACCCATTTTTGCTTTGTATGGCTATACAACGTTACCATATGAAATTCTTTTTTAAACCCACCTAGACCTATTACGAAAATGATAACCCCAGTGTAGAAAAAGATAGGACGACGCGTTGCCCTTCCAGGGGTACAGAGAACCTTAGAAAGCTACTGATGGTTCACGTCTGAGCGAAATGCCCGCCCCAAAGGGAAAAGAAAGGGGAAACCCGGGTTGAAAATTATTTTGCTCACCCAGTGCGACCCAGGTATGCAAAAACTTGCCCCAAATTTTGTGGGTCCTTACCGTGTCCTACGACAACTCCGTGGCAAAAATTTCGAGGTGAGGGAGTTTCTTGGGAACTTAAAGGGAAGCCCCCTTGTCCATGAAGTATTTTGGGCCCTATCAGGCCCCAAGTAGAGCTGGGGGCGCTGGGGTTGCAACGCCACGATCAACAAAGTTAGGACAAAACCCCTACCCTTTTCCCACTACTATGGGACGGAAGCGGCCCCGTAAGCCCATACTTTTGGCCTGCACCCGGGCAAAAGTACATTTCGTGACATTGACGTACCTACTGACTTCCGACTCCCACGCTATTTTCCTATTGTTTTCTTGCAGAAATGGGGATAAATGCACCACTTGTATAGCTAGTCGTAATGATCAGGGTGGGAAAAATCATTAATTATGAAATACTTTTAGAAAGGGGACCCAAGGTAATATTTTTTAGGGATATAGTTTATTGTACGTATGTGCACCCGTGTTTTTTTAACTAAAGGGAAAAAACCCGTATTAAAGGGCAGGGCAGTGCTGCCTCTGAGTTACATTCACACCTTTGGAAAACTACGCGTCATTGTTTGCAGATTGAGCGTGAACAACTTATAACGAGTGGTCAAAATGATGTTCACCCCCCGGAAACCTGTAAAGAAGATTTTTGTTCCATGCTGACGTCTCCGGGGTTTTCCCACCCGTGAAACAGCCGGGAACCAGTTTTCTCTTCCCCCCCGGTGGGGGGTTTTTTTTGCCCGTTGCATTTTTTTGTCCATTTTTTTTTACTAGTGACGAAAGCCCTCCCCCTTGGGTGCTAGTGTAATTTTCCTTTTATCCTATGGGGCCCCCAGTATTGCGCGTCGGGACCCACGGGGGTTAAAACCCCGTTTAAGGGAAAACAGCCTAGCCGTTTCTCTGACTATTCATATTTTGCGGCATTCAGTGCTGCCCTCTGAGGCCTACCCCAGGCGGTGGGATGCACAGTCCCCCCTCTCTTTTACTCCCCCGCCTCGACCGACTTGACTAACAAGTCTCCCCCTCCAGGACTGGGCCTTGCGGCACTCCCTCACACTGCCCCTTGTGTACCCTCCACCCGATTAAAGCCAACAGTCCCCCGCCGTATCATTGTACCTACGTACCTTCATCGGCACAAACCCCTGTTCAGCATAAGACAGCAATAAAACCTTGACGTTCGACAACACCCGTGCATCTGGGTATAATGAAAAATACCTTGCCCCGAGGCCCCATGTTCGATGTTGTTCATTTCAATTAACACAATGTCACCCGTTTTGTTCTGTCGGGGTTTTTTGCCTCTGGCGCACCCTAAAGTGTTCACGTAGTGAAGAAGATTTCTTTAGCCACACATAACCAAGAAAAATTACCTTATTTAACATCTTAATTTTTTTACTCAAAACAGTCACTTTTTTGTAATCCCACACTTCCCCCGGGGTTATCTGTAAAGTGGGTGCACTTCAAAACCTTTTGTCCAAATATTTTTTTAAGGGGGATCAGTACCTCCGGGGCCCGGGAGTGTCGCCATAAAAACAGAGGGCGTTTGGGGTTCACCCATTCCTGCCTCCCCCCAACACTGCCCAAATTTTCCCCCAAAAATAAATTTCTCTTCCTGTTTTAGGCACCTTACGAAGCCCTTTCTTTTCACGTACCTATCTTTCCCTTTCGTACAGCCCCCCTGCCAAGGGGCTTTTGGAGTAAAAAATTTTTCCAACACACCCCGTTTGGTCAACAAAGACTGTACAATCTTTCACCCCTTATTTAATTTCATCAAGTTTTTGAGCCCCCCTTTCAAAATTGGTGGCATTATCTAGATCATAAATTTTTGGGACAGGATCTCCTATTTGAAAATTTTTCCGGAACAGCGTATGAACTTTTTCTGAACAAGCCCCTGAGCCATTTTCTAGATGAACACCCTAGAAACGTACAAGTAAATGGGACAAAACAAACACCTTAAAGGGGGACACCATCTGAAGTACCTGTTAAATGTTTGGCCCCACTATAGTCCACTCCGGTTCCCAAAAGGGTTTTTAAAACCAACTCACGCTTTCCTTTGGGGGCAAGGGTTGGGGGGCCCTGGTACATTGGGTTTTCGGGCCCTCCACCCGCGACATATTACAAAATTTAAAACCCCTTTTTAAAAACATTTTGCCGTCCTTGTGGAATCCAGAAGGTTTCCCCGAATAAAATTTTTAAGGAAACCTGTCCCCCACCGTGCATCACTTTAATTAGGCATTAAAGACAATCAAGGTTGTCAGGTGAGAGTTTTTTGGGCAGCAAATGGGGTTTTAAAGCATTTTCCCCCCCCCCCAATTCACATTTTGTAACCCCCTTGCACCTAATTACATCATCCTCAAATAAAACCCCCGGGCTTTTCTATTAGACCCTTTTTCAAAAATTTTTCCGTCCATCAAAAATTTAACCTCATCCCTGTATTTTTTCTTCTTGACCCTCTGTAGCCAGTTTTTTCAGGGATGGGAAAATTAGTGAATTTTTCATTTTACTTAAAAAAATTTTAAACACAAACTTTGTCAAAAACAAATCAGTTTTGGGAAAGGGAAAAAACCAAAATTCATATCAAAGGCAAAGGGAAAGGACTACTGCCCGGGGAGCGGTGCTCACCAATTTCGACAGGACAATAGTGTTTTTTTTGAAACCGGGGCCATTAAATTTTTCCACCAGCCAACTTGGCCCTTTAAACCACGATAAAAGCCCCTTCACAAATTTTCAAAATTCAAGCCTCGAGACAAAAGTCACGGATTCTCGTCACCGGGAAATGTGTTTAAAAGGGTTTAACCCAATGTTTGCCCCCAAACTTTTTTTATTTCTCCGGCATTTGATTGATTTCAGCGGACTCTGTTTTGTATTTACACAATTTACTTTTTAACCATTACGAATCCTTTAAAAAGGAAAACCTCTTTTATCAGACCAAATTACGGGTCCCGATATTTATCTCTGGGGAAATTTTATTTCTTATATAATTGGCAAATTTTGACCCCTTTACAAAAAGGGCCCTTTAATTCCAACTGGGAAAGGGTGCTGATTTGTTTGGGACCCAACCTTACCTTACACAAAACAAGAGAAATCACATTACTTTAAAGGGTAAGCGACTGCCCAAAATCAAATTTTACGAACCCATCGCAAAAAATTGGAGTACATTTTTTTTCCCATCTTGACGGGCCCACTTTTACGGGGGAACTCCAAAATTGGAAATTTTTTTTTACATATTCCCCTTTTATTTCTTCCCACCTTTCAAAAAATTTTCCTCAGGTGGGGGTTTTCCATCCCAAGCACACAAAACCCTCCATGTTTTCTTGAAATCAAAAAATTTCCTCTTTTTGGAAAGGGGGGACCCCAAAGCCTAGGGGATCGAAGCTTTTTGAAACTTCTGCAAAAAGGGATTTCTTTTGGTTAATTTTATGGGCATGCGTATTTCATTAGACAAAAAACGATAACAAGTCTCCCTCTGTGCCCCCAAACCCAGCACATTACTATATTTGGCATTTCAACCCCAGGGTTGTTTTTTAATTTATTTAAAACCCCTTAAACGGGAAACGAATTACGTTCCTTTCCCTCAAGGCATTTTTTGCACCTTCCATTATTTAAATTAGCCCCTGCGTATTTCTCATTAGTTCCTTTTCAGTAACGTCCCCCCCCGGGAAATTGTCCACATAAAATTTTTTAACCCCATTACTCCCCACTCAGGGGACCACCCACGTTTAAGGTGTGAAATTTATCTTTGCCGGGAGTGGGAACGGACTGGATTTTCCCCCAAACAATAACTCCTGAACAAAAAACTTCGGGGGACTAAGGGGGCCCCGGGTTTCCGGGCCAAAAGAACCGGGGCAATCCCGGCAGCCCCTGCGGGACCCACTCTCCAAAAAGTTTTACTTATTCCGCCGAAAGGGCAAAATTCTTAACCCTGAAGTTTAATAGTATGTCTCCCATTTTTTTTCCGAAACAAAGGGACCTGCATCAAACATCATTCAAACTAGGAAACACATTTTTTACTCCTGGAAACTAAAATTTAAACACAATCCCTCAAGGAAGTGCTTAAAACCCTTTTCCCTTCACTCCGGGGTGGGGCAAATAGGACCAAAAATCGGGGCTTGCTCGGGGGGTTTACCTCCTCAATAAATTTTATTATTTAACTGCCATTAATTATATCATCGAAACCCATAAACTTTTTTTCTGGGGGCCCTTGGGCTCAATCGTGGAGCTCCCCCTTTTAAATTGTCCAAAACGCCACCCGGGTAAAAAATTTGGGTTAGGTCGGGAGGGTTCAGTTTCCCAAAGGGAATCCCACCCAGAAATTGCCCCCCAAAATAAAATTTTAACACCCCTTCTGGTTTTGTTTTTGGGAGAAAAGGAATCATCTGGACTTTCTTCATTTACATTGATCCCTATGCGTCCAACCCCCAAAATTTTTATACACGGGTTCAATTTCCACCCCTCTTTTGAAGAAAATTTTTTAATACTGGGGTGATTTTTCATGAGTAAGACACACCGAAACGTTTTTATGGCTTCCCCCGCCCATTCATTATCATACAGGAACCCCGCCATACATAAACGTGCCCCTCCTGCGGTCCTTAAAGGGTACCCGCTTTTTCTTTGTCAAAAACCCTTACAAAGGTGGCATAATGGTCCCTACCTACAAAATATCTTTTGGCCCCCAACAAAAAATCATTATTAAAACCAGAATTTCCCAAAAATTTACCTTACTTGAAACCCTTTCAGTAGCGTTACCAACCCCTATTGTAGATTTTTTTCTCTGGGGGCCTACCCAAACAATTACGGCATTAAAAACTTTTTCCCTCTCATTGCCCAGCCTGCCCAATTTACATAACATTGTCGTAAAAACTGGGCCTTCTTATTCGAAGAAACCCAATACCCTTGAGTATGGGCAGGATCCCCTTTTGGTACCCCCATCCCATTAAGGCATTTAAAGTTTTATGAAGGAAACCGTTTGACCCCCTGATCCAAAAAACGTTACATTTTTTGGTTTTAAAGGCCGTTTATTCATTAATCACCACACCCAACACGGGCAAAGCTACCTCACTGGGCCATCTTTACCGACTTAAAGCCCCAACTTTACGTTGGCTACGGGGGGTTGGGGGTTATTATCACTATAAAGTACTATTGTTCCCAAATCTTTACGATAGACTGCCCTTACACATACTATGTGGTGTTTTTCCCCTTGTTACACGAAAACAATATGGCAAGTTAGCAGGCAACCCCTACTTTAATGATTTCCTAGAACCGATACATCTAGAAAGCTTTCCAATTTTTCCCCTTTTAAAAATCCCATGAATTATAGGCTTTAAACATTCTTAGAAAAAATAGTACCTTGAAGAAGATACAATCTCTCCTTTTTTGCTGACCTCTTTTTCAAGGGGGCCCCCTTTAATTGGGGTATTTCCTCCTCTTGTTTTGGAAATGGGGAGAACCACTAAAACTGGACCGGCCCAATTTGTTTACCCCCCTAGGGTTAACCCCGTGTAGTAGGGGTTTAGGATTTTGATATTAGGAAAAGGTTTTCCCCTTTGTGGAACTTGGCAGGGGGCACGGGGTTGTAGACGTGGTTTTCCCTTGGGGTAAGGGGTTTGGCTGGTCTGCATTGGCCCTTTAGCTCTTGTAGTCCCACTCTTATTTTTTTCCCAACCTGAAGAAACCCCTTTGTGATATCTGTTAGAAAACCCAAACTCAAAGGGCCCTTTGTTTTTAAATTTATTCGATCAAGGCACCCAAAAAACCAAATTTTGCTCCCTCCAGATCATATTTATTACTCAAGTTTTTAAAAATGCTTTTTAGTTTTATCCTAAATTGCTTTTTAAGCTGTTTTCGGGTTTTGATCGGATCTCAAACTAAAACCAAATTAAACTACTAGGGCCAGCCAAAATTGGGTCCAAGTTACCGGAAAATTGGGGGGGCCTCCAACAATCAAAAATGCCCATATAGGAGTCATCCCATTTGGGAATGCCTTTTTATGAGAACAAACCCCCTCCCCCCCTTACTTGTCCCTTTAAAAGCATAATTTTTGGGAACACTTGCAAAGATCACTCCTTCATGTACGATGCTTTAAAAAATAGACCAAAACTCCTCCCCGTTTTCCCCCCGGAATTTTAAAAACAGGCAAACATAATTTTTGGGAGTTTTTTTTAAAAAACCCTGACTTTCCTTACTAGGGTTTACCAAAAACATTTTTACCAAAAACCCTTTTTCCTTCCCCCAAACCATTTTGCAGGACACAATGTTGTTTCCCAAATTCAAAAAAAGTTGAACCCGCAGCCGCTCCCCTTTTACATCATCCCGCACAATTCTCTAGCAAACCCCTTTTTCATAGTCTTTAAACCACAAAACTATAAAACTCATTCTATTTCCCCAAGGCATCTAAAGGTTTGCTTTAAAATTTATCAGGGTTTTCCCTTTTTTTTTTCTCATTAACTCCCAAAACCTTCTTGATGAAAAAATAACCATACCCTTTTCCGACTTGTATGACCTTTCTTTGCTTTGGGATCCAGGGCTTGCCAGCCGCACTAACTTCCTCAGACCCAACCAAAGGGGAAGGGGAATTTAAAAATCACCCATTATACAACCCTTTAAATAAAACGCCTTATAAAGTAATTCTTGCACTTTTCTCTTGATAAATCCTAGCCCCCCCATGGCCTAGCAATTTATTGGGGTAATTATCATTTCCCTCCACAAAATCGAAAAAAACTTGTGCAAACCCCACCCCCCCCCCTTCCTTTTAAAACAATCCTTTAAATTTTTTTAAGTAATTAATTTTAATTTAATTTTTTTTTTCTGTTGCCTCCGGTTTTTAGGAAGGGACCAACAGGGAGGGTATGGGAAAAAATTTTTTAGGGTGCTTTCCTGAAAGTACCTCAAAAATTTTATACAAAACCAGAAAACTCATTGGGGGGGCAGCCCCTATGGTTTTCCGTAGTCCACCCCCTGTAACATGTGAGAAAACTTAAAAACCCCCCTGGGCGCGGGAAGTGGTTCCTTCCCAAACCCCCCCAAACTTTCCATACTATTCCCAGACCAGTTTTGGATTTGGTTTTGCACCCACAAGTTTCGGTGCTTTCTAATTTTTTTGTGGACTGTAAATTAAAATTTGTTTACTGAATTAAGGGGGGGGGAGGATACACCTGGTACTTTCCCTCAAGGGGAAAAAAATTTTTACAATCCCACCACTTTCCCGATGTTCCTGGTGGTCCCCTTTATGTACTGGCCCCTCATAAACCCATCCCCAAAATTTCAAAATAACCTAACTGGGCCCCACATTTTGTTTTAACAAAAAGGGGGTTTCTTAACGGGGGGGATTGAAAACTCCTTATTTTTCCAATTTACCATCTCGTTTCGGGGTGGCCGCTACACCGACACGGGTTTTTAATTCCCGGGAGGACAGGTAAACCCCTCGGTTTTTTCCCGGTTTTGAAGTCTTTATTTTCCCTAAATCTTTATTTTCCCCGGGACGAAGCACACAAACACATTTGGACAGGGGGCTCTAATTTTACAACCCCCATTCTTAACCAATGTTATTTCACTGATTTCATTCCAATTTACAAGACATTTTAAATCTCATAACTATTTTACAAATTAAAAAGGCACTCCTTAAGACGAGGGGGGATGACGAGATTAACACACGGGGATTTCCCCTGGACACACACCATGGGCCGCGCACCTGCCACCCGGTTTGAACCTTATTTCCCAATTTTAACCCCCCCCTTTATTGGGTCCCAAAAAACCCCGTTCCCTTTACTCTTTACTAGGGGCAGTCCGACACTTCCAAATTTTGAATTGAGGGCTATATTGATCCTTTCCAAACCCTGAACCCCAGTTTTCCCCATTCCCTTTTTTTTCAGCCTCCCACCCATTTTAAAACACTCCCCCACCCCGCCCCCCCCAGCTCAACCCCCCCCCCCCTGCACATCGCGCTGGGGCAGCGGGGAACCCCGCTGATTTCATTTTAAAAATTTCAAATACTTTTTACCCAAATCACACATTAAAAAACCCTTTTTAGACACTATGCTTTGGAAAATTAAAAAAATTTCCACAGTTAAAGTTAGCCAGGGGAATTTGGGAGCCCCAAAAAATTGGGAAAACGGGGGCACGGGTTTTAGACTGCAAATACCCTTTCCTTTTAAGACCAGACCCACGAGTAACAAGTGCCAAATCAACAGGGGCCGCCCCCCCATGTGTTTTACATACTAGACCTGGAGAAATCTTTTGGGGCACCCGAATACCGTAGATGGGCCCCCTTTAAAAGGCCCCTACAGTAAGACGAACCCCCCTTTTTTTTACTCAAAATTTTAGGCCAGTCTCCCGGGGGAAAATTTTCAGTGAGTTGAGCTGTTTGGGGCCTTTTTTCAGGTGGCAGTTTTATGATCATATGTAAACCCGGGCACCACCCCTTTTTTGTATTGGTGGGAAAACCCCTTTCCCGGGTTGAGTAAATTTTTTGGGGAAAGGGCTGTTTCTAAATGACTTGTTTTAAAAAATAATGAAAAAGCCTGCGAAGGACATGGGCCCCTCTCTTGTACAATAATGGGGGACAAGAGCATTTCCCTTTAGTTTTTTTTTTAATGACTTTATAAACTCGGTGACTTCCGTGGGCCCCAACAGACAAGATTTGAAGGAATTTGGGGAAAATTTCCCCTCAAAAAACCAAGCCTTGCACATACTATCACTTGGGAAACTGCAGGGAAAGGAAACTGGAAAAACAGAAGGGACTGGGAACTATGACCACCCTTAAAAAATGCCATGCCCATATACAAGAGGAAAAAGCCAAAATCCCTTTTTTTGTAAAACTTTTTTTACCCGAAATGTTTACCCTTTTTAAAACAGGGAAAAATGTGCTATAACTTAAATTGCCCGGGACAACCATCTAAAGGGGGAAAAAAAAAACAAAACATGCAGGGCCCAAGGGGAAACCTGGGTTAAACCCCACCACTCAAGAGGGAAGGTTTTTTTTGTGCCCGGGAAAGGAAAAAAAAATGGCAGGAAAGGGGAAAATCGTAACCAAATCCCCGCTTTTCCCGGAAGGGGAACCAAAAGTCGATTTGGGCCTTCCACTCCAAACCAAAGATAAAAGATACTAAAAGCCGAAAAAAAAATTCCCCCCCCCCCGTAAACCAACAATGCCACCAGTCCGATGACATTCTTCTTTGCAAATATACAGGGTCTAAAGCCAGCAACAAACAACAAAATACCTTTCAACCGTGGACTGCTTGCAGAGGCAAAGGCAGTGTTCGCGGCTTTCACTGAGACCCACGTAAAGGATCACTTGGACAACGAAATATGGATCCCAGGTTACAACCTATACAGATGTGACAGAGTAAACAGGCAAAAGGGGGGGGGGTTGGCCTGTACATCGCAGAGTCACTTGTTTGCACAGAACTGTTTAATGCCTCAAATGATGTAGTGGAAGTTTTAGCAGTAAAGATCGAGAACCAAAACTTAGTCATTGTGGTAGTCTACAAGCCTCCGGATGCAACATCCCAGCAATTCCAGGAACAGCTGTTAAAAATTGACCACTGTCTGGAAAATCTTCCAGCTCCTGCACCCAGCATCTTGCTCCTGGGGGATTTCAACTTAAGGCACCTAAAATGGAGGAATATAGCAAACAATATTGTTGCAGTAATAACACCAGGAGGCAGCTCTGATGAAAACTCACACACGAGATTTTAAATCTCTGCACAAAATTCAATTTAAACCAGCAAATAATAGAGCCTAGTAGACTGGAGAATACACTAGACCTCATCTTCACTAACAATGATGATCTGATAAGAAATGTCACCATATCAAAAACAATATACTCACATCACAACATAATTGAGGTTCAGACATGTATGCGCAGAGCCCCAGACCGACAAAATGAGATAAGTCACGAGGGAGCATTCACCAAATTCAACTTCAATAACAAAAACATAAAGTGGGACCAAGTAAACCAAGTCCTAACCGATATAAGCTGGGAAGATATACTAAGCAACACAGACCCCAACTTATGCTTAGAACAGATTAATTTTTGGTAGCACTCGATGTAGCACAAGACTTATTCCTCTAAGAAAAAGGAGGATAGATGTAAAATAGAAAGAGAAAAGGTGCTTCCCTTTACAGCGAGGGAAAAGAATAACAGAGGGGCTAAACGAGGTCAATCTATCTGAAATGCGTAAGGAGACCTGTCAAGAAATGCAAACATCGAATTTAACTAAAAATTTTTATAGAGTCAGGAATCGGGGGAAGAACAAAACCATAAATAAAATTTAAAAGAAACCCAAAGTATTTCTTCCCATGCCAAATCAATCGAGAACAACGTCCAGAAATTGGGCCCTTACTTAAACAAGAGGGGCCCTACAATGAGAAAAAGAAATGAGTGAGCTACTCAAGTCCCAAATGACTCATTTTTTATAAAGCCACAACCCAACTGAGAGTCGAAATAAAAAAAAATTTTTTAGGGGAAGCCCGAAATTTGGTTAACAAAAACCTATCTTTTTATCCTGACGCCAAATGACTTCGAACGGCGATAAATGACTGCCCATGCACTCTGCCCCGGGGCCAGACTCGGGAAAAAACCCGTGTTCATCAAGAACTGCAAGAAGCCCCATCACGAGCCTTTACCACCATGGAGAGGGAGCATGGACACGGGGTCTCCCACAGTTACTAAAAACAACAGACATAGCCCCACTCCCCAAAGGGGCAGTAAAGCAACAGCAAAGAACTACAGACCGATGCACAACACCCATATCAAAAAAAACTTTGAAAGGGTCTAAAACAAGACCCCAAACCCACTAAAAACCCATCATTAAAAACCGGGCAACATGGGTTTAGAACGGGTCCTCCTGTCGCTCAACTATTGGATCACTTCGACAACCCTAGATGCACTAAAAAAAAAAAATGCAGATTTTTTTTATATACAGATTTTGCAAAACCTTTGAAAAGTGTGACCAGGCAAAATACGCACAAAATGCTGCTAAAGGAATAACGGAAAAGTGGGCCCGATGGCTAAAATTTCCCACTAACAAACACGAGTATATCAACAGAGGAAAATCCGAGGCAGCCACGGTGAAAAGCTCTGTTCCACAAGGCACAGTACTCGATCCCATCTTGTTCCTCATCCTCATATCTGACATAGACAAGGGTGTCAGCCACAGCACCGTGTCTTCCTTTGCAGATGACACCCGAATCTGCATGACAGTGTCTTCCATTGCAGACACTGCAAGGCTCCAGGCGGACATCAACCAAATCTTTCAGTGGGCTGCAGAAACAATATGAAGTTCAGCGATGAGAAATTTCAATTACTCAGATATGGTAAACATGAGGAAATTAAATCTTCATCAGAGTACAAAACAAATTCGGCCCCCAAAATAGAGCGAAACACCAACGTCAAAGACCTGGGAGTGATCATGTCGGAGGATCTCACCTTCAAGGATCATAACATTGTATCAATCGCATCTGCTAGAAAAATGACAGGATGGATAATGAGAACCTTCAAAACGAGGGATGCCAAGCCCATGATGACACTCTTCAGGTCACTTGTTCTATCTAGGCTGGAATATTGCTGCACACTAACAGCACCATTCAAGGCAGGTGAAATTGCTGACCTAGAAAATGTACAGAGAACCTTCACAGCACGCATAACGGAGATAAAACACCTCAATTACTGGGAGCGCTTGAGGTTCCTGAACCTGTATTCCCTGGAACACAGGCGGGAGAGATATATGATTATATACACCTGGAAAATCTTAGAGGGACTAGTACCGAACTTGCTCATGAAAATCACTCACTACGAAAGCAAAAGACTTGGCAGACGATGCAACATCCCCCCAATGAAAAGCAGGGGTGTCACTAGCACGTTAAGAGACCATACAATAAGTGTCAGGGGTCCAAGACTGTTCAACTGCCTCCCAGCACACATAAGTGGGATTACCAACAGACCCCTGGCAGGTTTCAAGCTGGCACTGGACAAGCACCTAAAGTCGGTTCCTGATCAGCCGGGCTGTGGCTCGTACGTTGGTTTGCGTGCAGCCAGCAGTAACAGCCTGGTTGATCAGGCTCTGATCCACCAGGAGGCCTGGTCACGGACTGGGCCGCGTGGGCGTTGACCCCTGGAACTCTCTCCAGGTAAACTCCAGGTAGGTAGTCCCCGGCATGGGTATTGGTAAGTGGGATTTTATTGGTGAGATTAGAACCTATGGTTGAGAAGAAGTCATTTATCTTGTTAGCTGTGTCAGTGGGATGCAGTGGTGTTTCATTAGGTTTAGTTAGGACAAAATTCTTGTTTTTTTTTCAGTTTGTGGGTCCCTAGAATCTGAGAGAGTGTTTTCCTTGTCTTTTTTTTATATCTCCTCTTGAGTCAGTGAATCTACTGGAGTAGTATAGTTGTTTGGCTTTCTTTATTACTTTAGTGAGGACTGATGAATAGTGTTTAAGAATATCTTTGTGTATTAGGCCCTGTCCATATTGCTTTTCATATTGGTGATTCTTATCAATGGATTTCAGAATGGTGCTGGTTAGCCATGGGCAACCAAGACGTTTGTTTGTGATCTGTTTCGTTTTTATAGGACAATGTTTGTTGTATAGTCTTAAGTAATTTGTTAAGAAAAATGTCTGTCCAGTCATCAATACCATTGGCCTTGGAGAATTCTGTTGGCCAATCAACAGTCTCTAGGTCAGTTGTGAACTTCCTTATTGAGGCCTCATCATGGAGTCTAAATGAAACTTTCTTGTATTCAAGTGGTGGTTTACTAATGTTTGTCAAGAGGAAGGTAGGGTAGTGGTCTGTAGTGCTATCTGTGATTATCCCTGATTTAAGGGGGGCTAGTATATTGGTCTATATGTGGTCTATTATGGTTGCACTTGTTTCAGTGAGCCTGGTTGGTTTAGTTATTGTTGGTATGAGAAGTGTGTTGTTCATATTGTTGATGAAATCAGTTACAGGCTGATCATCTAGTAGGCCAAGGTTGATGTTGAAGTCTCCAGCTAAGAGAAGGTGGTGCTTATTCATTTGTCTGTTTGTTATTAGTTCCTTTAATTTCTCACTGAAATTTAGGATGTTTGTGTGAGGTATCCGGTAAATGGCACCGATTGTTATAGGCGTCTTAAGTTTTTTTACAGTAAAATTAGCAAAAATGTATTCTCCATATTCATCACTAAAGCAAGTGGTGCTAATACAAGATAATTGGTTAGAGTAATAGATTGCAATACCACCCCCAACTTGGTTTGGTCTGCAGTTGTGGATTGCTGTGTATCCTGGTAGAGGGTAGATATCTATCGTGTCCTTCTTAAGCCAGGTCTCAGTAAGAATAATTCAGGAGAAGGATGTCTTTAGTGATTCAAGGAGTGCCAGGAGGTCATCATAGTGTTTGCTTAAGGACCTGATGTTGTAGTTAAGTACTGATAGACTTTTAGCATTGTTTAGGATAGTGCTGGCTTGTGATGCTGTGTAGTAAAGGCAGTTACTTTCCAATAGGTTTTGGTTGTGTGTCAAATTATGGAGGTTTATATCAGGGTCAACGTGATCAATCATCTTCTAGGTTTAAATTATGGTTATTTATATCCTGAGTTGTGTGTTGAGTTTTAGTACTGAGATCTGTAGTGGTGGGAAGTTTGGACAAGAATAATCACTAAATCCCATCCCTGGCAACACCCCCCCCCCACTCTTCATAGATCTAAACTTACTCCCTGTTCAGTACAACCACACTTACTACTGTGCAATCTACATCTACGTGACCTTAAACTCCAATATCAACCTTGATCTAAAACGCTTTCTTGATAGTTGTGACAGAACCCACAGGCATAACACCAGACACAAACATCTCTACGACATTCCCCGTGTCCGACTAAACCTTTACAAAAATTGAGTGCATGTCAAAGGCCCTAAAATCTGGAACACCCTACCTGAGAACTCTAGAACTGCAGACACATTCATCACCTTCAAAACGACCATTAGAAAACATCTTATCTCCCTGATACACCCTGTCAACTAACTACACGAATACCACCTGGTGGTTCACACTTACACTCACTCACCCATTTGACCATAAACAGAAATATTAATCTCAAATAAAATAATGAATCCTGTGATACTCCAATACTGAAACTATGTACTGTGCCAAAACAAAGCATTCACATTGCAAAACTCACAAATTAGTATTTAGTCATTTAGCCATAATACCAACTTACCTCAAAATTTTTGTAATATTCAAAATTAAGAATTAAATTAAGTCTGCCCGAAATGCCTAGCCATGCTAGGTGTTCTAAATGGTACACTCTGTAATTATTATTTTACTACATGAACCACACAAAAACCCAAATTCTGTAAACTCAGCATTGTATCCTTATAGAGAAAAACTTTGAATTTGAATTTGAATACTGCACTATGTCCCAATAATTTAAAGGAACCCCAGGCTAGTAGGGATATCTCTCAGGTAGAGATAGAAAGTGAGTCTGAGCCTAAAATGGTAGCCAGTATGATTAGGGGGAGTGAGTCTTTAATCCGAGTGAGAATCATGGGGGCGCTGCCCTACCTACAGTTTGGCAAAGGTTGTGAAGGGGGTACAGGTTCGAAACAACCCAATTATTCTTTGACTCGGGAGTACAAGTATCCTTGATAACAAAGAAGTTGTTGGCCAAATTAAAGTTGAAGGCCACAAGGAAACTTAGTATGATGTTGGGAGGGGCTATAAGTCAGGTCCCCCCCCAAAACTTATGATGTGGGGGATGTCACAGTTAAATTGGGGTGTACATTGCAGAAACATTACAGCCTATAGTGGTAGAGCCCGTTACCCACGGCAATTACAGTGAGAAGTCTTGCTGCAGCAGCAAAGCGATTGAAGACCTTGGCGTGAAGCTGGCAGACCGGGGAATTACCACGACACAGTCAGAAATGTAGGTATCCTGGTGGGAGCCAATCAGATAGATGGACTTCCTGTCTACAGGGACAGACGTTTAGGGAAGGGAAATTTTGGTTTATACAGATCCCCAGTAGGAACATCATAGGCAGCAGGATTCCACCTGAATTCCCTGCCACACCAGAGGGGGAAGAATGTGCCCCATGATAGCTGGGGGAGTAGTGATAATGAGTACCAGTATACACGTGAACCGCCAGGGAAGCTGAACCAGGTAGGGAGTGACGAACACCCCGCCACCTTGGAAAATACTTTACTGGTAATTAAAGAGGAGATAAAATTACCATTAAATCCAGGGACCTCATATCAGTGGGAGGAAAGACTACCAGGGCGTGTGGGCCACTGGGTATTAAAAGTACGGAGCTGCTCAGCAAGGCTAGACACACGAAAGAGGATAAAGTTGAAGGAAAGGGTGCTGAGACCACCGGAACTATTAAAAAACAAGTTATTTGTAAAGAGATGGTAGTTTTTACTCCTTTTGTAAAAAGATTCGGGATACATAAATACACACATTAAATACATTAATCTTTAATATAATATAAAAATCAACTTTCTTTGGTCTAGAGGTTTTTAAAACAATATCTGATAATATATGCACGTACAAAAATAAATTATCATTAGCATTTTACTAAAATAATAATTAATTCCCGACCCTACACAGGGTACACTCTTGACACTACTGTGTCATAAATCAAATATGCTAAAATAATAAATTAAGTAAAAATTTAAAATAATAAATTACAATCAACTGTTTCTCACGACACTTATCCGAGTTGTGACGCTCTTTCTCCACCGTGTCACTTGACACCCTTTTCTCCCGTGTAATACACACACTTTCGCAACCGTGTCACACTTGACACCCTTGTCTTTTGCGTCACACTACCCGCATAGCGTCTTTGTCGAGGCCAGTCACATGACCCTATTCAATGTCCACTACAACCGGGCCATCTTCAGTCCCAAAACACGACACCCTTTCCTTCTCAGTGTTCCACTACGGTCCTGTAGCATATCTCAGTGTTCCACTCCATCATACTCGCTTAAGTGTCACACTACGGACCTAGCCCAGTTCAGTGTAACACTCCAACCTTATCTTCATGTAATGTCCCACCAAACAGCATCCGATGACTCCGGCCCACAGTTGATCCGCATAGGCGGCGAGTCCACAGACATCACCGGTAGTCCTGTAAATACTCTCTAAGGCCGGTTGACACACCGCTTGCCGAACACCATGCTGCAAGCTCACTGAATATGGCCGTCAAGTAACTGAGGCCAACAGACTCAGTGAGCTGCGGTGAGCGGTTTTTCTAACGCCAGTAGATGGGTACGATTAGGTGTTCAGGTACTTAATGTTTCTAAAGCCAGTAGATGTGTATTAGGTGTCCAGGTACCTACTGCTTAGATGCATACCATTAGGAGCTCAGGTACTTAATGCTTCTAAAGCCAGTAGATGTGTACCATTAGGTGTTCAGGTACCTACTGCTTAGATGCGTACCGTGAGGCGCTCAGGTACATACTGTTTCTAAAGCCAGTAGATGTGTACCATTAGGTGTCCAGGTACCTACTGCTTAGATGCATACCGTGAGGCACTCAGGTACTTAATGTTTCTAAAGCCAGTAGTGTGTACCATTAGGTGTCCAGGTACCTACTGCTTAGAAAGCGTACCTTGAGAGTTCGGTACATACTGCTTCTAAAGCCAGTAATGGACCATTAGGTGTCCAGGTACCTACTGCTTAGATGCGTACCTTGAGGAGTCAGGTACCTACTACTTCTAAAGCCAGTAGATGTGTACCATTATGTGTTCAGGTACCCACTGCTTAGATGCCCTACCGTGAGGAGTTCAGTTACATACTGTTTCTAAGGCCAGCTCAGCAGTCCCCACATTGGGTTTGATGACGTACCCAGTGGTACTGCCGGCCGGCAGGTTAACTATTTAACCGCTAGTTTGGCAGGGGGCCGCCAACAGGAACCAACAAGTTTACCCCCCAGAGGTCCATGCAGGGGAAACTGGATGGTTGAAGTTAGACCGGAGTCTGCTCAATGAGAGTGGCCAGACGGCACTCATGTCCAGGGTCCGCCATGGGAGCTCGCGGAAGGTGAACTTGATGTAGACTTAGTGCCTACCTTCGCTGATGGGAGGATGTGGAAATTTATTTGGTCCTAAAGTTCCATAGGACCAATACGTCGTACAAAGATCCCAGCATGTCACGAATGAACGGCTGGGTTGGGTGGCCTTTACACTCACCCAAAACACACACACACACCCGGGTTGGGGTGTGTGTGTGTGTAGGTAGTTTATACTGTTAGTACATTTATATTAGGATTATTGATAGATTATTTATAGATAATAATACTGTAGACCTAAGACCTTAACATAGGTAGTAATAGGCCGATAATGTAGGCAAACACTAGGTTATGTTAGCCAGGGGGAACTGGCAGCCCAAGTTTGAATACTGGGGCATGGGTTTGAGACCGCAGTGCCCTTTCTTCTAAGACCAGACACAGTCGGAGTAACAAGTGCCGTGATCAGCAGGCGGTGCCCCCACGGGTCTTCAAATACTAGATCTGGGGAAATCTGGTGGAGGCACCTCGATGTACCATAGATGTAATCCTCCGTCAGGCCCATACAGTAAGACGAGACCTCCCTTTTCTTACTCATTTTTTGCCAGCTCTGGGGGAAAATTACGAAGAGTTGACTGTGGGCCTTTGTGCAGGTGGCAGTTCATGATCGGTACGTACCGGCATCTCCATCAGGCTTAGAAGCTAGTGTCCATTTCTGCATAGTTATGCTAGGGGATACACATCCCCTTGGAAACAGGAAGTTCTGAGGTGCAGGCAGGTCACTAATATCAATTGAATATTGCAGGAATTAAGGCTTCCAGTTGCGCGTTGTTCTAAGGGAAAGTCCCGAGGGGTTAAGGCTTAGGGAGGTTGAAGATCGGGACACATTCCCCAACACTGGCAGTCTTCAAGCTGGCACTGGACAAGCACCTAAAGTCGGTACCTGACCAGCCGGGCTGTGGCTCGTACGTTGGTTTGCGTGCAGCCAGAAGTAACAGCCTGGTTGATCAGGCTCTGATCCACCAGGAGGCCTGGTCACGGACCGGGCCGCGGGGGTGTTGACCCCCGGAACTCTCTCCAGGTAAACTCCAGGTGTCAACAGAGCTGGCTAGGGTAAGCAACTCACATGGAGGCACTCCAGACAAATTTTCAGTTTCTACTATAAATAACAATAAAAACCAATGTAAATACTATAATGATCCACAGCTGTGCAATCTAACACATGCAGCTAGGAGGATTGGTAAAGCATACCGTGAATGTAGAACCCCAGACCTGCTCAGAACGTTCCAAGCTGCACTAACAAATGCAAGGAATAGAAAGGAAGAACTTAGGCAACAGGAATGGGAACAGTTTGTTAGTGGATTAAATAGGTCCACCCCTTTGAGTTTGGCTTTGGAAAAGGGATAAATAAAAACCAGGAAAAAGACTGGCAATGTGCTCATCCCCTTCCTCTTGAAAAAGCAAATGACCTCATAAATGACTGGTCCAAAACATCCAGGGATGAAAGCTCCTCTCAATTAGAAAAAATTTAGAGAGTACTTCTGAAGAAATGTTGAAACTGATTAATTTTTTTGAGCCAAAATATTGAGAGAGTGATTGCCTCTTTACCGAGTATGAATTAGATAATGCATTTAACTAAAGGTCGATCAACTGCTCCCGGAGAGGGTGGTATAACCTATGATATTCTCAGAACTCTAAGGCATGTGCCTGAAAACCTTTGTTGGGACGTATAATCTCAGTTACATTGATGGCGTTCTTCCTACTTCCTGGACCAATAGTCTCCCTTGTGCCTATCCCTAAGCCCCAACAGCCTGATACATTTAGGCCGATCTCCTTAACTAGTTGTCTTTTGAAAAATTTTTGAAAGAATGATGCTTAACAGACTGTACTACGAATCGACATCAACTTCCCCCTACCTTATGGGTTCATGAAGGTAAAGTGTGCAGAACTGTATTTCCACCTTTCTCACTGCACACACCTCTACTAGTTTTACCACTTTTCTTGATCTAATCTGCATTGATATTGCGAACAGAACCGTTATACTACATGAACTAGCCAAAATGAATATTGGTGGTAGCTTACTCTGCTGGATAAATGGGAAATACCTGCCAAATAGAGTACCCTCTGTCCTTTACCAAGGCTTCAGAAGTGATTCTAAAAAAATGTCTTTAGGTACACCGCAGGGAGGTTCTTAGTCCCATGCTATTTATATTCTGATTAATGCTCTCCTAAAATGCTTACCTGCCTCACCTAAACATTATCTATAAGCTTGCTGATGATTCATGACCATACAACAGGGCATAAGAAGATGAATACCATTCTTAATGAAGTTCAAGCAATTTGTAATCGACTAGGCCTCATAATATTTTCCCTCTAAAACTAAGATATTAACAAGCAAACAATCCCCCACCATCTATTTGCAGGGTGAAATCTTAGCTACGTTAAAACTTACAGATATCTTGGTGAAAGATGTACCCTTTAACAAATCCACTTACCACAACTAAAAAGAAAGGGTAAAGCTAGGCTAAATGCTCTCAAAGCTGTTGCGGCTACAATCCCACTATGGTGCAAATGTGAGAATCGTGAGAATGATGTACATAGCCTATGTTAGGTCCTTAATTGATTATGCTGCTCCCATGTTGATATTAGCTAGAGAAAGTTCTCTCCGACCCTTGGAGTTAATGCAAAATGAAGCTCTCAGGATTATTCTTGGCTGTCCCAGATCTACAAAAGTTCTTAACATGAGGAAGGAGCTTGGTATTTCTAGTATCAGTGATAGGATTGTTGAAATTAACACTGTACTCGGTATTAGAATGTTGAGAAACGAACCAGACACTGTCACAGTGAATCTTACCAAGTGTCTAGAGGTAAATACACACAGATCTAAATGGATTGTGAAAACGTGCAATTGCATTAACTGTATCACTGTAGGCAACAAGAGCATTTCACCCCTCCATGGAAGATGTGTTCATTTAATATCACATACCTACAAGTTCCTCCCAAGAAGCTCATTGCTAGTAATCCCTTCCTTAAATCTCTTGTTAGAGCAACTGCTCAAGAAGAAATTTCTCACCTAGCTGGTAGTAACAAGTTATCACAAGTTATATACACTGATGGATCTAAACAGGAGTCTTCTGGCAGGGCTGCATCTGCTCTTGTTGCCACCTCCCTAGTTAAGAACGATAATAAATTTGTTGAGTTAGGCATAAGAATTAACAACTGGGCGTCTACACTGCAAACTGAATTGTTTGCAATCCTAATGGCGCTAAAGCAAAACCTATGACACTGAGCTTGACTCTATCATCATTACTGATTCTGTCATCATTGAAGGCTCTTGGCTCATATAATGACTCCAACAACATGCTCATTGGGGAAGCCAGGTATAGATACTCAAAAATTAGGGAAAAGGAATTAATGTACAATTGCTATGGATCCATCACACTTGGATTACTCCTTATGATAAAGTTGATATGTTAGCCAAGAAGAGTACCCAGAAGGAGAATGTAGAATATAACTTTGGTATAACTGTGTCTAGCATTAGGAATAATATTAGGAGAGAAGTAAATAATGAAAATGATTGTTATGGGAAATGCAGTTAGAACCCTGAGTAGATCTATAACCCACTATGATAACAGAACGTAATAAGTATGTTTATGGAGCAACTTGCAATGTGAACAGGACTGACTGATGTTGTAGTGGCCAGGGTTAGGCTTGGTTATAAGTACTTCTGGGAGTTTGGGAGACACACAGATGATGATCAAACTAAATGTAAATTATGTGATCAGGCATATGGTCATTCTCTTGAACACTATGTGCTTAATTGTCCCCTTATTGAGGATACAGAGCAGACAGTAAAAATAACCTATGTGACATGTCAAGATTTTCTTATTAATGAAAATAAGATACCAGATATACTAAGCAAAATTTTCCCAAATTTGCTTGTAACAGATAAGTGAACTATAGATATGTAGATATAAATCCATATGTATTCCTGTTAACCCTTTGGGGCCTAGTTTCCCAGGCCTTTTGTGTATCCATATGCTCTTGCGCTACCGTCCACAGGATGGGTATGGGGGGGCACAATAACTAGCCACTTCGGTGGCAAAATCTAAAAAAAAAAAACTAAAATCTGGAGATTGAACCATAGACACTCAGTGTGCGAGACAAAAGCGTTGCCTACTCAATCCACAATTTTTAAATTGTATTGATTACTTTGGGTATTTTCTGAGCAAAAAGCTATGAAAGTGGTCAACTACATGATCTAATGATACTTGGTTACTGTAATTACCTGGAGTATACTTGAAGAGGGTTTTGGAGGTCAACAACCCCACTGCCCGGTCTGAGACCAGGCCTCGTGTTGGATCAGGGTCTGGTCAACCAGGCTGTTATTGCTGGGCACACACAAACTGACGTGCGAATCACGGCCAGGCTGTTCAGGTATTGACTTTAGGTGTCTGTCCAGCACCTTCTTGAAGACAACCAAGGGTCTATTGGTTATCTCCCTTATGTATACTGGGAGGCAGGTGAACTGTAACAGCTCATCATTAAAGTACCAGACATCATTACAGATCTGAGACACCAAGTCTCCATGTAGACAAAGGACGACCTAGGGGAAAGTAAGACCATTTTGTGTCATTCCCACGAACAGGATATTCCTCTCCTGTCTGTCTGAGCATCATACACTTACTATTAACCAGGTGTCAACAAGGACATCATACTAGTAATTGTATACCTGGTAATATTTTTTGACAGCCACCTGTTGAGAAGTTGGTCAGCATTTCCATGATAAAGCTTGTGTAGAGGCTGACACACTCTAAGTGACCTGGCTGACAGTTATTAACATAGTCTCTCGTTAATACATTTACACAGTTCTCCTCACAACCAATGTAGTACCCACAACAAGTACTTTATTACTCACTACACCACTGTAGTAACACTGTAGTAACACTGTAGACAGGATGGATAATGAGAACCTTCAAAACTAGGGAGGCCAAGCCCATGATGACACTCTTCAGGTCACTTGTTCTATCTAGGCTGGAATATTGCTGCACTCTAACAGCACCTTTCAAGGCAGGTGAAATTGCCGACCTAGAAAATGTACAGAGAACTTTCACGGCGCGCATAACGGAGATAAAACACCTCAATTACTGGGAGCGCTTGAGGTTTCTAAACCTGTATTCCCTGGAACGCAGGAGGGAGAGATACATGATTATATACACCTGGAAAATCCTAGAGGGACTAGTACCGAACTTGCACACGAAAATCACTCACTACAAAAGCAAAAGACTTGGCAGACGATGCACCATCCCCCAATGAAAAGCAGGGTGTCACTAGCACGTTTAAGAGACCATACAAAAAGTGTCAGGGGCCGAGACTGTTCAACTGCCTCCCAGCACAATAAGGAGGATTACCAACAGACCCCTGGCAGTCTTCAAGCTAGCACTGGACAAGCACCTAAAGTCAGTCCTGATCAGCCGGGCTGTGCTCGTACGTTGGGTTTGCGTGCAGCCAGCAGCAACAGCCTGGTTGATCAGGCGCTGATCCACCAGGAGGCCTGGTCACCCGACCGGGCCGCGGGGGCGTTTTACCCCCGAAACTTCTCCAGGGTAAATCCAGGTAACAACCAAACTACTCCACACAGCCCTGTAGGTACCATCACAAACACTTTTACTTACGCACCAAGTAGAACTACGACACAAAGCACTCCACACAACCACTGTAGTACCACCCAGGCTCTATTTAAACCTAAAAGATGAATCTCATGTGACCCTGATCTTTTTACCTCCATAATCTTACACCCATCAAACCTATTAAAAAGTAACTGCTTCATTAACGCATCAAAAGCCAGCACTATCCAAACCACTGCTAAAGTCTATCAGACAAAACTACAACACAGGCCCTTAAGAAACACATGATGCCCTCCTGACACTTTTTGAATCACTAAAAAACCCCTTCTCCTGCTTTATTTTTACTGAACCTGACTTAAGAGAACACAAAGTATTACCCTAACAGGTCCGCAATTCAAAAACTGCAGCCCAAAAACAATTGGGGGGTTTGCATTATTACTCCAAAATTATCTTGTATTAGCCCATTGCTTTAGTGATGATATGGGGAAATACATTTTTGCTATTTTTATGTAAAAACCTAAAGAATGTTGTGATGAAAACAGGCCAAAATCTCTTTTTTGCATGAATTTTCAAGTACTTCTGCAACAAAAAAATTTAAAAGACTAGTACACTAATAAGGGCTTCTACGGGTGGTGATTTTTGCATAGTCAAAGAAAAGTTATAACTAGGCCACTATTTAAATCCCAAGTAAATTGCATCATAAAAAATTAGATAGAGGAGAAGAGAATCAAACCATGTGTTGGCGCCTAAACACACCAAACGTTGTTGTTTTTAAGGGCCCCAAAGAGGTGGTGCAGTATTATCCTGTGTGCTCCCACAGGACCGATCCTACAATCCCCCCCCTTCTAAAATTCAGGAGTAATCTCCCAAAAGTTGGGGGCGACGTTCACGTCCCGCCTTCGTAGCCCCTTTAGCCTCTACCAGGGGTTCCCAAAATTTTCCGTGGGGTTTGATTAACTGCTGGGCAGAATCCTTATTTCCGTAGGGGGATCTCAAGGGGTTTTCCGGAGAAAAAAGAGCATTTTTCTCTATTGGTGACTTTAGATTCCCCACTAATGGGGATTTTAACTGGGGTAAAAATTCTTGTAGATATGTAGTCTCTTCACCCGGCAGCGGCAGCGGCAACGGAACCTTTTCCCTATTTTTATTCTTCCCCGGTTTCCCGCAGCCAGTGTGACCTAATAAGACCCCCATAACACAACATGTGTGGATACCCAGAATGTTAAAGCAACTGCAGAAACCCAAAAGTTTCCCAAAAAACCAATAATGGACTCGTTTTAGAACTCCACCCCGCTGCCATGAAGTATACTCCACAAAATTTACCCAAACCCATCGCCTACTATTTCCCCCGAAGCCCAGCCAATGGCAAGGTCAGAAAATAAAAAAAGATCCAGTAACCATGGTCCTAATCAAAGGTGAGAGGCAGTAATAACAGAGGAAAACTTGTAGTACTGCCAGCCCGGGGAAAAACCCTCTACCCCCGACCACCCCAACACCGCAGACAACAACAAACATGGCCGCCGACATTCCAAGAAATCCTTCCCAGTATTTGATGTCAAGAAGATCACCGACCAGAAATAGCTAAAACTCCTTATGATCAGAAACCAAACGATCACCTGGACCAAACTAACTCAAGAAATGCAGGAACTAACGGCTGCAATGCAGATTACCTCACAAGATCACTGCTCTAGAAATAAACTCGACACTCTGAACAACAAGCAACACCCACAACCGGTCCCCTAGACACCATTCAAACACTCTAAACGACCAAGTCACCCTACTTATACAACATTACCGAGGAAATTCAAGAGGTGGACCAACAATTGCCAATGCATAACACTTCCAGACCATAATGACCAACAGCCGCTATCTGACGCTGTTGTATTAACAGCAAACATCTCCAGCCACAGTCACGCAAGAGACCTGCATGGAGACCACCCTACAGCTTTATCACGGACCACCTTCGCCTTAACCTACGTAGTGTGACTTAAAGGGATTGCCAAACTGATTTGGGCTATCAGTAGGTAAAAAAACAGTGTGTTAAAATTCCAAAACTAGCTTACAAAGGAAACAACCTACTAAAAACATCTATTTCTATGAATACTGATGTTTATGTCAATGGAGTGCCTTACCAAAACAAGGCAAACCCTTCTTTATCGGTAAGAAAATTGCGCTATGCCAAAACAATCACCAGTGCTTGATGAGGGATGGAAAAATAGCAGTTAGGAAACAGCCACTGGGAAGAAGAGATATTAAATTTTCCCAGAACATGACCTTAAAACATTCCTAATGAGGCTGGGAATAACAGAATTCAGAGTAAAAATGCAGATAATACCCATTCGTCACCGTTAGTGTTATATTGTCGTAAATTTGTGCCCCCTAAAAGTCTAAATTCTCCAACTACTTTTAATTGTCATTGTGTATTCAACGACCATTCTACCTATGTCTTAATTGATTTAATATCTACAGAATCTATCTCCTTTTTTTACAACTTACCACATTCAATCAAATTCAATGTTTATTCTCGATAAGGATTACAATGCTGAGTTTACAGAATTTGGTTATTGGTTTGGTTTACATGTAGTAAAATTGTCGATTACGAGTGTACACTAGACGCTTAGCATGGCTAGGCATTTCAATGGCATACTTAATTTTTAGTCTTAATCATAAAATACAGTGGACACCCGGGGTTAACGAACTTTTTGGATTTCAGTAGTATGTTCAGGTGCCGTACTGACCGAATTTTTTCCCATAAGGAATATTGTGAAGTAGATTCTGTCCATTTCAGACCCCCAAACATAACAGTACAAACGCACTTACATAAATTCACTTAATAATGGTCGCATTTGGAGGTGATCGTTTTAAGGGGGGTTCCCCTGTATTAAAAATTATGAGGTAAGTTGGTATTATGGCTAATGACTAATTATTTTTGGATTTTTACAGTGGAATGTTTTGTTTTTGGCCAATATAGTTTCATTTATTGGAGTTCACGGGATTCATTTTTTTAAGACTGAGATTAATTTTTCTGTTTATGGTCAAATGAGTGAGCGGGTAAGTGTAACCCCAGGTGGTATTGTGTAGTTAGTTGTTGGGGGTGTATCAGGGGTAAATGTTTTCTAATGGTTGTTTTGAAGGTGGAGGTGTCTGCAGTTCTAGGTTCTCAGGTAGGGTATTTTCCCGATTTTGGGCCTTTGCATACATTGATTTTTGTAAAGGGTTTTTAAACGGACAGGGAATGCTAGGAGTTTGTTTCTGGTGTTATGCCTGTGGGTTCTGTCCAAAATTCAAGAAAAGTTTTTAGGTCAAAGGTGATATTGAGTTTTTTAAAGGCCCTGAGATATGTTTGCACAGTAGTAATGTGGATTTTGAACTGGGAGTAAGTTTAGATCTTTGAAGAGGGGGGGGTTTGGGCTGCCAGGGTGGGATTTAGTGATTATTTTTACTGCAGCTTTTTGTTGGGTTTTATTGGCTTTTGGTGGTTGCTCAGTTGATCCCCAAGCACAAATGAAGGTGAGGTAGGGAAAAAAAGTGATGGTAAGTGGAGAAGGGCATTTTGCGGCAGGGATATCGTATCTTGGAGGGATCCCAAAACCCTTTTTTGGGTACTTTTTTGGTATATGCTGGTATGGGTGCTGAAATTTAGGGTGTTGTCAAGGGATAAGCCCAGGGTTTTCCCCCCCTTATTTTTGGTAATTAGAGTTTGTCAAACTTAATGTTTTTTGTCATCTCCTGCTTGTACCAAAAATAATATAGTAATTTTGTCAGTGTTAAGTGTAAAATTTTTTTGGCTGTCATCCAAGTTCATTCACTGTTCCCTCTTTTTTTTTTATAAACTAACCTAACTTTCTTCATAATTCTACCTCACTTTAAAAAATACTCAATTGCCCAATTTTTATAAAACCCATTTTTGCCCAAATTTACTTTAAACTATATTGATCAAATTATTTTTAAAAAATTTTTTTATGACCATTTTTTTTCCATACTTTTTTAAACCTATATTTTCAACTCAACTTTTTTACATCCTGTTTTACCCTCTTACTAGCATATTATAACCAAGTCATTCCATTTTTTTTTTTTTATCATTTTTTTTTATTATTATTTTCCTACCTTTAAATTTTTTATTTTCCCTTTAATTTTAAAAAATATTATACTTTTAATTCTTGTAAAAAACTTTTATAAGACTTTGTGCAATTACAATTGGAGTCTTGTTCCTTTATTATATTATTGATTAATCCAAAATTTTTTCTCTAGCTCTTCTGCTCAAACATGTCAATACCAAATTCACTTTAAAAACCAAAA
>NC_069442.1:24873784-24895289 GCF_026875155.1 Cherax quadricarinatus
GTGAGTGTGTGTGTGTGTGTGTGGTGTGTGTGTGGTGTGTGTGCTGTGTGTGTATCCAAATGAACCACATTATAACCCAACAAGTGCTTGTAAGCCTAAGTAAGTAAGTAAGTTTATTCAGGTATACACAAATACAGTTACATAGAATTATCATACATAGCAGCATATGTGTAGAGAACCTAGGATAAACACAAAAAAGTCAGACAGAGTGACTTATTTCCATTGGGGTCCTTTTACTTTATTATTATAATATAAAGGTTATAATATTTTCTTATTATTCTATAATGGAGATAACCATCTTATTATCATACAAAAAAGGGACTATCTACTACACATACACATCTTAAGCAAGCACACACATGCACACAGTACGAAAGCAAAAGACTTGTCAGGCGATGCAACATACCTCGAGTGAAAAGTAGGGGCGCCATTAGTACACTAAGAGAAAACACCAAGTGTCCGGGGTCCAAGACTGTTCAACAGCCTCCCACCAGTCATAAGGGGAATTACCAATAGACCCCTGGTTGTCTTCAAGAGGGAGCTGGACATACCTAAAGTCAGTGCCAGATCAGCCGGGCTGTGGGTCGTACGTTGGACTACGAGCGGCCAGCAGTAACAACATCGTTGATCAGGCCCTGATCCACCAGGAGGTCTGGTCATGGATCGGGCCGCGGGGGAGTTGATCTCCGGAATACCGTCCAGGTAGTCTTCGTCAGTGAGAAATATTTCATTTAAAGAATCCCCATGCGTCGATTAAAATAATATTCAGGATAGACTGAAAAATACTAGTAACTACCCGAACTAGTCAAGTGGAGGATAAGTTGGTCTTAGAAATTCCTTGGTGGATGAACATACATGGTGCAAGGGTAAGATAAGATTAAGATAAGATTTCGTTCGGATTTTTAACCCCGGGGGGTTAGCCACCCAGGATAACCCAAGAAAGTCAGTGCGTCATCGAGGACTGTCTAACTTATTTCCATTGGGGTCCTTAATCTTGTCCCCCAGGATGCGACCCACACCAGTCGACTAACGCCCAGGTACCTATTTGCTGCTAGGTGAACAGGACAATAGGTGTAAGGAAATTTTGTCGAAATGTTTCCACCCGCCGGGAATCAAACCCCGGGGCCCCTCCGTTTTGTAAAGCGGGAGTTTTAGCCACCAGGCCAGGGAAAACGGGGGAATTTCCCAAAACCCACACAGCAGCAAAGCCCAAAACAAAACCCGGAAAATCTTACCAAAATATAAAAACAAAAAATGACTGATCCCAGATCAAAAAAGGGCTAAAGAAAGAGGTAGGAGTGCAAAAAAAATAACTACAAAATTTTTGTGGATTTGAGTAGAACTGAAAGGGAAAAAGTATTCACTAGGACAAAAGATTGTGTCTAAAAAATCCCTTAAGGAAGGTGCCTTGGCGGGGGAAAGGGGCCCTCTTGTCTGGGGAAAAAGGGAAATCTCTGTTCCGTTCCCTAAATTTAAACCCGGGAATTTCCTTCCACCCCCCCCACAGGCGCTGTAATTCCTACGGGTTACCCGCTTCCCCTTGATTATAATAATAATAAAAATGTTTTGGAAAACAGGGGTAAAAAGGGAAATCACCCAAACAATAAAAAAGGGTTCAGGGAATCAAAAGGGGGAAAGGGTTATAAAACTAAAAAGGAGGGGTTGGATTGTATAAAAAGCCATGAGGCCTGACAAAAATGGTATGTATTCTAAAAGGGGAATGGAAGAATTGTGAATTAAAGCACGGGATTTTTTAATTTGCATTAAAAGATGGGGAAAAACTTTTGGGGAAAAAATTGGGGAAAACTCCCCAAATGTGGGTCCCAATAACGAAAGGGGGAAACAGAAATGGGCACTAAATTTGCGGCCAATTTTAATGACTTTTCTGCTGCCCAAAATTTTAGGGGAAAAGAAAAGGGGGGAAAAGGTTTTGAATGAGCCCCCTAGACAGGAGGGGCTTTTTTTAAGCAAAGAAAAACTTGGATTTAGGGGAAAAAATAAATTTGCCTCACAAACCCTGTGGAATTTTTGTGGTAAAAAAACAAAAGATTCGTAAGAAAGGCAAGGATGGGTTTTCTGCATGTTTGGAATGCATAACATTTGACAGTGTACACAGTACACTTTCCCCACCGATTGTTTCCCCCAGTTTTAGGAGCAGACGGGGTCACGGAAAAAATTTTGCTTGCCGGGGGTCAAGAAATTTATTTAACACAAAATAACAAAGGGTGTTTTTAAGGGGAAAGGGATATTTTAAAATGGGAAAAAAGTGAAAACAAAAGGGGGTTCCCACAAAGCTTAGTTTAAAACTATTTTTTGTTTTAATGTTTAAAAAAATTGTTTGTAAAAAAGGGTTTAAAATTTCCTGTTTTTTTGGCTTATTGATGACGTAAATTTAATGAGGGGGAATAAAAAGGGAAAGAGTATATAAACAGACAACGGGAAAGCTTTGGTTCCGGGAGTTTCCAAAATTTTAAAACAAAGTTATTCAAATTGGGGGGGGGAAGTTTTATTATTATTTCAAAAATGAAAAAGAAGTTTCCAAAACCTTTAACCAGGGTCTTTGGGGGGGGAAAGGGAGGGGGGACCACAGACTTTAATCCCGATTTAAGGGCGAAAGAAACTGCAAATATCGTTTCAAAAAAAAAAAAGATTTTTGGAGCCAAACTTTCCACCCCCCTTATATCATCGGAGCGCAAAAAGGGTTTAACATATGCGGTAGTATAGGGAAGGTTAGCTAATCCAAAAAACTCCCTCCAAAAATTATATGCAAAAAATCTTTTTTTGGATTCTGTACACTAAAAAATGTCGTCCTTTCGCGAATTTTTTAACCCCAACAGGGTTTTGTTAAAATATTTGGGTTTAAAGTATGTCCGAAAAATAGAGAAGGTTCAGAGATCAGCAATGGGATAGTTTCGGAGTAAGGATTGATTTATGAGGATACTAAAAGAATTGCCTGGTGAATCAGGTAAAAAAACGGGTTTCTTGATTTTCGGACAGAAAAAAACCTTGACACAGATTGGCCACTATGTTAGTGGGAAAAATACTTTTTTTTTTTTAATTTCCCCGGGGTGGTAAATAAGTGTGATAAATTTGTTTGAGAAAGTGGGGGGTTTAAAAAATTGGTATGATAATGAACAAGTATAGGCCCCCAATTATGCAGCTAGAGGCGGAGCCGGGAAACAGGCCCGGGGGCCCCCTGGTGATTTAAAGCCCCCCGCTTCACCCCACGGAGGGTCCGGGTTCGATTCCCGGGGGGGGAAAAAACATTTCGACACGTTTTTTTTACCCCTGTTTTCCTGTTACCTGCAGCAAATAGGTCCCGGGGTGTGGGTTGCACCCTGGGGGACAAGATTAAGGCCCCCAATTTGGAAAAATAATTTTGGGACGTCCTCGAGACGAACTGACTTTTTTTGGGGTTTACCCTGGGTGGCAAAACCCCCGGGTTTTAAAAAATCCAAAAGAAATTTTTCTTATCTTACCCCCGCAACTGGGGAAAAGGTAAGTACAGCTGGGTTTTGTAAACCCCACTTGTTCTGCAATTTGTCTTTGCCTTTCATAAAATTGATAAGAATATTGTTTCGCGGGCCCAAAAAAGCAATATAATAAAAAACCGAGAGGTTTTTTTCCTTTTTATATTTTAGGTTTTAAAAAAAAGTTTTTCCTTTTTTGGCGGTGTCCCGGTGTCTTAAAGAGTTTTTGATGGTAGTGTAGTTGATAGGCTTTAAGCTTAATAAAAAAAACCTTTCTGTGTAAAACCCATACTCCTTGCATTTGAAATGCATCTATTTTTATCAAAGATTGACAGTTTAATTGTAACGATTCTCTGTTATCCCCCAAAATGCTCTAACTCATTAAGCAAAAAATTGGGGGCATGATTGGTCAGAAGCCAGACATGGTTGGTGGGATTGTGGACGTGGGTAGATTTGAAACCATGTGTGGTTTCCCATCTCACATTGGGTTTTTCAAAAGCATGAAGAACTGATAAATTGGTTTAAAGCGGGTTGCTTTCAAGAGGGAGTAGATTAAATCTTGGTTTTGCAGGTATTAGTTTGAAAACAAAAAATACGAAAAAAAATTCAACTAAATTTTTGGACTAGGCTCGGGGGAAATTGACAAAGTGGTCCATCTTTCATCACTCTATCATGCAGGAGGAGCCAAAAGTCTATGGTGCACCCAACCCAAAAATAAGCGGGCTCTTGGATGTCACTACTGCCCGGCTCCGGCTGGGTTAAAAGTATCTGGGGCGGGTTTAAATCACCCCCCCAGATGTAGACCAAACAAAAAATTGTAAACTTTGCCAAAATGGACTATTGGGCACACCCTGGTCATTATGACTGGGTGTTTATAAAAATTAATGAATTTAAGGGGAAAAAAACTCACTCAGAAATGTTCAAGAAAAAGGAAAGGATTTTTTCCACAGTGGTTTTATTGCAGGGCCATTTGGGGGAAAACCGGGCTTTGCTAGTGTAAATAAAGCATTACCCCATGTGTGCTGTGTGTGTGTGGTGTGTGTGTGTGTGTGTGTGTTGTGTGTGGGTGTGTGGTTGTGTGTGTGGGGTGTGTGTGTGTGTGTGTTTGGGGTGTGCGTTGTATGTGTATGAGTGGTTTTTGTGTATGGGGTGTGTGGTGTTGTGTGTTTTATTTGGGGTGTGTGGGGGTTGATGTGTTATGGTTTGGGTATGTGTTGTGTGTGTGTGTGTTTTATGTGGTGTGTGTGTAGAAATTTTTATATTTTGTGTTTTGTGTGTGTGTGTGTGTGTGTGTGTGTGACTTTAACAATCAATATTTGCACCAATAATCATTTTCAGTTGTGAGGGGGGGGAATGTGTGAATTTTCTCCCTTACACTATTTTTTTGTTCAGATTGTTTGCCATGTATAAACGTAAGTAACCCTTTTTACAGTATTTATTACCCCCTTTTAACTTGTGAGTTTATTACTTTTTACCTAGTTTAGCCCTTTAAAACTTTGGGGCCCAGTCCCCGGGGCCCATTACGTACCTCTGTAATCTTTTAAAAAAACCTTTGTAACTGTCTTTTTGTGGGCTAGAAACCCACCCGGAGTTCAAATTTCCTTTGTAATTCGTGAGTTTTTATTTCCTTTGTAAATTGTGAATTCATTTCCCCCCCTGTAAATTGCTCAGCTTTTCAAAAAAATTTGGAAATCCAGTCCCGGACCAAATTTGTACCTCTGTTTCTTTTTACTACCGCCCACAGGATGGGTATGGGGGGCATAATAAAAATATTAAAAATAACTAACTTTTTTTGTATATAGATTAAGAGGGTTTTCTCTAATCCCTGTTTTAGGGAGCCATTTTCCTTTAAAATGACGGTTTCAGGGTCACTGCATTTATAATGACTTTGGGGTACTTGATAAAAAATTTAGACTTAATAAAAATAAAAACCCTTTGAGGGCTATTTAGACGACAAAATTTTTTAACAAAAAAAAGGGATCCTGCTCCGGAGAAATTTGAAAAGTGAAAAAGCCAATGGGAGCCCCGTCTTTCATTCCCCTTTTCTTTACAGGCTTCCTGAGATGTTTAAGTTTGCCTCTCAAAGTTAATGTGCCGTGTTATTTTTTTAAAATAGATTTCATGTACCGTTTTTAAAACCTTAGAAACTTTTATTAGGGAAAAATTTTTCCCCACCAGCCTTAATACAGTAAATATTGTGAAAGGAGGAGAGGTGTGGCGCACCAGCCCGGGGGCTCTAAAATAACTTAATTGACTTCAGCATTTGTCAGTCTTAAGGGGCTGTAGCTCTGAATTCCCCCGGGTGGGCTTCCTCCACCAAATCTTCCTAAGTTGGGACTTCCCGACTTCTCAGTACTGTAGCGGCGTGACAAAATTTATCGTCAGTCAATCGAAGGCTGACAATTCCCCACCAAAAATTTTCCGGGGGGGGCCAAAAGGCAAGAGGTGATAAATTTTCTAACGCTTATTTACCCGTTTTGGCCCGAGAGTGGCTACTACCCCAGTTTCCACAATCATGAATCTTACCAGGAAAGGAAAAACCCAAAAAAAATTTGTTTATATACCAAAACTGGTGAGTAAACCCTATTATTATTAAAGGGGGTGGAGAAGTTAGCCAGGCAAGGGTTCGGTCAGGGTGACCCAAAAATTTCCCGCTGCGGGTCATCGTTTTGACTATGCCCTCCCTCGAAAAAACACTTGTCCTGTGGGCGAACATACCAAATAACCCAGGTAGGGGGTAAAATGATACCTTTTGGGGGGTTTCGGGAAATTTTTTGTATGTGAACAGGGATTTAAACATTTTTACTAACGAACACAAAAAACGTTTTCCTTTTTGATTAAAAATTTAAAAAAAATTGTTATTTCCGGGCCCTTTTAAAGAAATGGGTGGATCAGACATATTAAAAAAGGGGGGGGATTACCTTGAGTCGTTGTCCTTTTGAAACAGCAGTTCTTTCTCTTGGCAGTGCAGTTGTTTCGAAAACCCCAGTAGTTTTGATCTCCCAAAAATTTTAACCAAACGATCTTATGCCGCCAAAAACCCCCGGCCCTCATGCAAGGTCATTCATGTTATCAGTAGTAAGGGGGTTTTTTTAAACCCCCCTACATACCTTATGCACCATTTTTAAATTTATATTTTACCATGCTTTTTCCTAGTCTTTACTGACTTCATTAAACTGGTAGGGGAAAAAATACTAAAAAAAAGCTTCCCCAAGGGGGGCAGTGTTAATTTTTTTTTCTTTTTATGGTATTTTATACCTTGTGTGATACATAGAACTAGCATTACGAGGTAAAGAAAACCACTGTTCGGAATTTGTTTTTTTTAGGTTTTACAATTTTTAAATCAAAAAACCCCTGAGAAATCGTAGCTGAATATTAATGTTTTTCAAATGACGATAATAAAAAATGTATTATATTTACAAAAAACTTACGCCTATTCTTTTTGCTGCGACACGACTTTTCTTATCTCACCCTTAATTTGCCTCTTTAAAAATTTTGTTAATGAAGAGCTCGCAAAAATTGCAGCCTGCATGACTGTAAGTAAATTACATTTAAATAAGATAAAACCTTTTACATTATCTTTGGGAGTAAAAAACAAGTGAGGTCCAACAAAAAATTATGCTTAAACATCTGTATTGCTAAACATAATGAGGGAAATTCCGGGGTCTAAAATGGACAGCAACCTAAAAATTAAAACACCCATATCAGCACATAACAAAAAGGTATCAAAAAACATTTGGCATCCTCTAAAAAATACGTTATTATGTACATAAACAGCATACTTACATATAATGTTCACTGTTTACTCCCACCTCCCTATGCTATTTGTCGGGGGTACAACGATAAATTCCAAAACCAATGATAAACCCCGCCCCCCCCAAAAAAAAAAAAAACTGCGGGGTGCGAATAATCAACAATCTACTGTAGACAACCCCCCCCCCTTTTTTTCAAAGACCTTTAAAAATACTCACTATACAAAACATTTACTCTACTACTGTGCAATTACATTTTCAGAAAGTCAATTCTAATATGAATCCCCACCTGAAGCACTTTCTTGACAGTTGAAATAGGACCATAACCACAGTTTCAAGCCAAAGTCTCTGATATTCCCCCCTGTCAGGATAAATTTTTTCAAAAAACTCATGTACATAAAGGGGCCCAAAATCTGGAACTTTCTGCCAGATATCTCAAAAAAACCACTGACTCAGCTGCATTTTTTAAAATACAGTTAGAAAACACCTTTTTTCCCTTAACCCATCCCAGTCCTATAAATATATATGTAAAAAATATACACGTATTTTCAAAATCAGTCAATATATACTTTCTCTCAATATCTGTAAACTCTCAAAAGTTAAATCCCCTTGTGTCTTAAAAAAAATGTATTTTTTATCTATCAGCTTATTAAAGCCATATTGAATAAAAAAAACAATATTCACTTCTTTGAAATTTTTGTAAATAAGTAATGACGTTTGTACAAAATTTTTGGGCTTTATTTCGTTATTAATCTTTTAAATTAGTATTTAAAAGGGGCCCGAATGTTCTGCTTTAAAAACGCTTTTGGCATGTTCACCCCGTTGTTTCTTTGTTTCAAACATGTATCTGTGAAATAGAATTATTTATTTTTGATAGACTGAAAAAATACTAGTAACTACCCGAACTAGTAAGTGAGGAGGATAAGTTGGTCTTAGAAATTCCTTGGATGGATGAACATACATGGTGCAAGGGTAGATAAGAATATAAGATAAGATTTCGTTTTCGGATTTTTAACCCGGGGGGTTAGCCACCCAGGTAACCACAAAGAAGGTCAGTGCGTCATCGAGGACTGTCTAACTTATTTCCATTGGGGGTCCTTTAATCTCTGTCCCCAGGATGCGACCCACACCAGTCGACTAACACCCAGGTTACCTATTTGCTGCTCAGGTGAACAGGACAATAGGTGTAAGGAATGTGCCGAAATGTTTCCACCGCCCGGGACATCGGAACCCGGGCTCTCCGTGTGTGAAGCGGGAGCCTCAGTGTAGGCCACCAGTGCAGGGAAAACAGAGTGTGAAGTTCACAGAAACCACACAGCGCAAAGCCAAATCAGAACCGAAAATATACACCGAAATTAAAAACGAAAATGACTGATACAGGATCAATAAGACTGAAGAAATGAGGTTAGGAGTGCGAAAAAAATAACTCAAAAAGTTTGACTAGGATTTGAGAGAACATGTAAGGAAAGTATTCACTGAGGACAAAAGATTGTAGTCTGAAATCCCTTAAGGAAGGTGTTGATGCTGGTGAAGGGCTCTTGATACTAGGGAACTGGATCTCTGTTCCAGTTCCCTGAATTAACCCTGAAATACCTTCCATCCCCCCCACAGGCGCTGTATAATCCTTACGGGCTTAGCGCTTCCCTTATGATTATAATAATAATAATAATTGTTGTCTGAAAAACAGGAGGTGAAAGGGCTAATCAGCCTACAATGAAAAAGTTCATGAATCAAAGAAGGAGTTATAAAACTAGAAAGGAGTTGGATGTATCAGAAAGCCATGTGGCTGACCAGAATGAGTATGTTATTCTGAAAGGAATGGAAGAATTGTGGAAATCTAAAGCACAGATTTATAATTTGCCATTAGATATGAGAAAAAACTATTGGAACAACTGGAAGAAACTGCAATGTTGGTCCCAATAACAGACAGAGGGACAGACATATGGCACTCAATTGCAGGCCAATGTTAATTGACATGTCTGTACTGTCCAATGTACTTGGGAAAAGATAACCAGGGAAAGGTTGAATGAGCGCCTTAGACAGGAGGGCTTTGTTAAGCAAAGACAACATGGATTTAGGGAAGATAAATCCTGCCCCACTAACCTGCTGGAATTTTCGTGAGTAAATAACGAAGATCTCGTAAGAAGAAAGGCAAGGATGGGTTCTACTGCATGTTTGGAATGCATAACATTTGACAGTGTACACAGTTACACTGTACCCACCAGATTGATTCCCAGTTCATAGGAAGCAGACAGAGGTACACGGTAAAAATGCTACAGTGGGTCACGTAATATTTAAACAAAATAACAAAGGGTGATATTAAGGGAAGATATTTTAAAATAGGAACAGTGTAACGAATTTGGGGTTCCACAAAGCTTAAGTATTAGGACTATTATTGTTCTTATGTTTGTAAATGTATTGTCAAAAGGGATTAAGTCCCTGTGTTATTGCTTTATTGTGATGTCGTAAATTTCAATGAGGAGAATAAAACGGAAAGAGTATTAAACAGACAACAGGAAGCTTTTGGTTCCAGGGTTTGCCATAATTAAACAAAGTTATTCAAAATTGGGGAGGGGAAGTTTTATTAATATTATCATAATGAAAAAGAAGCTCCCAAACCTACCAGGTCATGGGGAGGTGAAGAGTCTTACCACAGACGTATACCGATTAAGAAGCGAGGAAGAAACTGCAAATATCGTTCAAGAAAAAAAAGATTGTGGAGCAAACATCACACCCATTATATCATCCCCCAAAGGGAGAGCGCATAAAGTATACATATGCGGTAGTATATGAGAGGTTAGTAAAGCTCAGAAACTCCCTCCATTAATATATGCAAAAAAAAAAGGAATCGTTTTTGGATTTGTACAACTACAAAATGTCAGTCCTTTCGCGAATATTCAACACAAATGGTGTGATACTTGGTTACGTATGTACGAGAACTAGAAAGCGTTTCAGCGATCAGCAATACGACTATTTCGGAAGCCTACATGGATTGAGTTATTGAGAAGGATACTAAAAAATTGACCTGGTGAATTCAGGTAAGAACAGATTTTGTTATACGAGACAGAGAGAACTTTGACAAGATTGGCCTCACTATGATAGTCGGAAATACTTTTTTTTTTTAATCTCGGCGGTGTGGTATATAAGTGTGATAAATTTTGATGAGAAAGTGGTGAGGGGTGAAATAGGTATGATATGAACAAGATACTAGGCTCCAATTATGCAGATAGAGGCGAGCCAGGAACAGGCCCGGTGGCCTGGAGGACTAAAGCTCCCGCTTCACACACGGAGGGTCCGGGTTTCGATTCCGGCGGGTTGAAACATTTCGAACGTTTTATTACACCTGTTGTCCTGTTCACTAGCAGCAAATAGGTACCTGGGTGTGGGTTGCATCCTGGGGGACAAGATTAAGCGACCCCAATGGAAATAAGTTAGACAAGTCCTCGATGACGCCTGCTTTCTTGGGTCTATCCTGGGTGGCTAAACCCCCGGGGTTTAAAAAATCCGAAAACGAAATCTATCTTTTCTTATCTTACCCCCGAACTAGGTAGTAAGTACAGCTCGGTTAGTACACACACTTGTTCTGCAATTGGTCTTTGCCGTCACACAATGATAAGATATTGTTTCGGAGGCGAAAGCAATATATAATATACCCGAGAGGTGTATATCAAGTTGTATATTTTAGGTATTAAAGTATCCTTGATTGGCGGTGTAAGGTGTCTTGAAGAGTTTATGATGGTAGTGTAGTTGATAGTCTTTAAGCTTAATAAACCAACCATTTTTATGTGTATAACCATACTCCTTGCACTGATATGATCTATGTATCAAAGATTGACAGTTTAATTGTTAATGATTCTCTGTTATCCACAAATGCTCTCAACTCATTAAGCATAAATTGTGCTTGCTTGTGTCAGAAGCCGACATAGGTATGGTAGGATTGTGGACAGTGGAGTCAGAGTGCACATGCTGTGGATTCCATCTCACCATTGGTCTTCAGATGCATGAACTGAACTGATAAATTGGCATATGCTGTATGCTTTCAAGATGGGCGTAGATTACAATCTTGGCTTGTCAGGTAGTAAGTTTTGAGGAACAATAATACGAACGAAATTCAACTGAATTTTATGGACTTAAGGCTCGGGGAGATTGACACCAGTGAGTCCATCTATCATCACTCTTATCATGAAGGAGGAGCCACATGTCTATGGTGCATCCAACAAAATAAGCGACTCTGGATTGTCACTACTGCCGGCTCCGGCTGGATACAAAGTATCTGTGGCAGGTTAAATCATCACCACCAGATGTTAGACCACGAAATGTAACTTTGCCAGATGGGGGGGGGACTAGTGTCACACCGGCGTCATTATGTACTGGAGTGTGATAAAATTAATGAATTTAGAAACAACTCACTCAGAAATGGATTCAAGGAAATGGGAAAGTATTTTATCCACAGTGGTATATCAGGACCATTGGAGAAATACCCTGACTTTGCTAGCTGTAAATAAAGCATTACCACAATGTGATGCATGTGTGTGTGTGTGTGTGTGTGTGTGTGTGTGTGTGTGTGTGTGTGTGTGTGTGTGTGTGTGTGTGTAGAGTGTGTGTGTGTGTGTGTGTGTGTTTGTGTGTTGCGTGTTGTATGTGTATGAAGTGTGTGTTGTGTATGTGTGTGTGTTTTTGTTTTCGGTGTGTGTGTGTGTATGAGTTGTGTGTGCGTGTGTGTGTATGAGTTTGTGTATGTGTGTGCTGTGTGTGTGTGTGTGTGTGGTGGTGTTGTGTGTGTGTGGTGTTTAATGTGTGGTGTGTGTGTATGAATTTGTATATATATGGTGTGTGTGTTGTTGTGTGTGTGGTGTTGACACAACAATCATATTTGCACAAAACTCATTACAGTTTGTGACCGGGTGTGGAAGTGTGACTTGCTCATTTACACTATAATTTGTTCATGATTGTAGCCATGTATAAACGTAAGTAAACCATTCTTACAGTATTCATTAACTTTATAACTTGTGAGTTCATCTTTGTACCTAGTTCAGCCATCAAAACTTTGGGGCCAGTCCCTGGACCATTATGTACCTCTGTAATCTGTAAATACCTTTGTAACTTGTTCATGATTGTGACTAGACCTACCTGGAGGTTCTTGCCTTTGTAAATTCGTGAGTTAATTACCTTTGTAAATTATGAATTCATTACCTCTGTAACTTGCTCAGCTCATCAAAACTGGAGTCCAGTCCCTAGACCATTATGTACCTTAATCTTTTGGACTACGCCCACAGGATGGGTATGGGGTGCCATAATAAACATATTAAACTAACTACTTCTGTGTATATAGATATTAAGAGTTTACTCTAATCCCTGTTTTAGGGAGCACTGTTTCCTTCAAAACTGCAGCGTAAGGTCAATTGCAGTCATAATGACTTGTGTACTTGATAAACTTTAGACTTAATAGAACTAACCATTCTGTGTCTATGAGCGACAAAATATTTAACAAAAACGAGGGCTAATCCTGCTCCGGAGAAGTTTGAATGTGAACAAGCACAATGGGCACGTCTTTCATCCTTATCTTTACAGAGATTCCTGAGATGTTTAGTTTGCCTCTCCGTTAAATGGCAGTGTTATTTGTAATAAATAGATACATGTACACGTTTAAGACCTTAGAAACTTTTATTAGGGAAAATTTTTCAACACCAGCTCTCGTATACAGTATATTTGGTAGTAGGAATGAGGAGAGGTGTGGCGCACCAGACGGCGTGCTCTAAAATAACTTTTAAATTGACTTCGCATTTGTCAGTCTTAAGGTACTGTAGCTCTTGAATTCCTCGTGTGTGACTTCATCCATCCAAGTCTTCGTAAGTTGCATTCCGGACTTCATCAGCTTCTGTAGCCGGCCGTGCACAACTGATCGTCGTCACATCGAAGGCTGGACAAGTTCCCGACCAATTTGCACAGGGCGGGCCAAATGGCAGAGGTGAATAATATTTCTAACGCTTATTCTACCTGTTGCCTGAGAGTGGCTACTACCACCAGTACCACAATCATGAAATCTTACCAGACAGGAACCGGAAAAAAAACGTACTATATACAAAATGGTGAGTAACCCGATTATTATTAAAGGGGTGGAGAAGTTAGCCAGAGCAAGGTTTCGGTCAGATGACCAAAAGCTCCAGCTGCGGGTTATCGTATGACTATGACCAGCGTCAGAAAACACTTGTCCTGTGACGAACATACTAAACCATAACTAGGCTAGGGGGTAAGTGATATATGGGGTGTTGCGGTTAAAGTTTATGGGGGAAGTTTATGTATGTGAACAGGGATTTTTAAAACATTTGTATAACGAACACAAACACGCTTGCCATATTGATAACATTAACAAAAAATCTGTATACACGACCATTTAATGAAATGGAGTGAGGTCAGACTCTATTAAAAGAGGAGTATCTACCTTGATGCGTTGTCTAGAATCAGCAGTTCTTTTTCTTGGCAGTTGCAGGTGTGCAGAAATCAGTAGTTTTAGCATCTCCAAAATTGTAACCAAACTGATCTTATTGCCGCCAACACACGGCATCATGCAGGTCATTCATGGTATCAAGACGTACTGGCTTAGTGCACCCATCCTACACTACACTTATGCACCATTCTACCACCATCTATATATATTTAACATGCTTGTCCTAGCTCTATACTGACTTTCATTAATCTGGTAGGTGAAACAAATACTATGAAAAGCTTCCCAAGGATGTACACGTGTTCATTTTATTCTTTTTATAGGTATTATATACCTAGTGTGATACATAGAACTAGCATTAAGAGGTAAAGATACATCACTGTTTACTGGAATTTGTTTTTCTTTAAGGTTTTACTAATTAAATCAAAAACACATGAGAAATCGTAAGCTGAATATTAACTGTTTTACAAATGACTGATAATGAAAGTATTTATATATTACAACAAACTTACGCTATTCTCTTTGCTGACGACACGAATTTTCTTATCTCACAACCTTAATTTAGGCCTCATTTTAACACTATTGTTAATGAAGAGCTCGCAAAAATAGCAGCCTGCATGACTGTCAGTAAAATTACACTTAATATAGATTAAAACTTTTACATTATTTTGGGAAGTAGAACAAGTGAGGTCCAACTTAAAAAATTATGCTTAAACAAATTGTATTGCTAAACATAATGAGGGAAAATTCCTGGGTCTACACATGGACAGCAACCTGAAATTCAACACCCATATCCAGTACATAACAAAAATGGATCTAAAACAGTTGATCCTCTCAAAGATAGTTATTATTATTCATAAACAGCACTGCTTAACACTATAATGTTCCTGATCTACAATCCTACCTCACCTATGCTATTTGTGAAGACGATGTAATCAGTCCATCACCCTTAAAGTCGTAGAATTTGAGGTTGTCAGTCCCCTCGGCCTGGAGAAGTTCAGTTCCTAGTCAGGACTATCTGAGATCAAGCGACAGTGCGGGAGACTTAAATACTGTCGGAAGGAAGAGGTGCAGGGTTTAGTAGTAGTAGTAGTAGTTAGTAATAGTAGGAAGTGAGAGGCAACTATGAGAGGCCATGTCCCCCTCTAGATCCAACCCTTCTCACTTGGAAAAGGCTTGTTAAGGGTGTTTTCGTACCAAGATGCCACGTGTTGCAGTTGTCTGACAAGATGAACATCAAAATGGTATACAATACGAACCAGGTTGTTAGGTAAGAACATATGCTACAGTTAGGGACAACTTTATTCGAAACGTTTCGCCTACACAGTAGGGCTCTTCAGTCGAATACAGAAGTAGGCAGGAACAGTAGAGCTGGAAGACGATGTAATCAGTCCATCACCCTTAAAGTCGTAGAATTTGAGGTTGTCAGTCCCTCGCCTGGAGAAGTTCAGTTCCATAGTCGGAACTATCAGAGATCAAGCGACAGTGCGGAGACTTAAAATTACTGTCGGAAAGGAGAGGAGACAGGGATAGTAGTAGTAGTAGTTAGTAGTAATGTAGTAAGTGAGAGGCAACTGAGAGGTCATGTCCTCTCAGATCCAAACCCTTCTCACTTGAAAAGCTTGTTCAAGGTGTTTTTTCTGTACCAAGAGGCCCACGTGTTGCTGTGTCTGACACGATGAACATCAAAATGGTATACAACATACCGACAGGTTGTTATGTTAGACATCATTATGCAACCAGTTAGACAACTTTATTCCGAAAACGTTTCGCCTACCTACAGTAGGTATCTTCAGTCGAATACAGAAAGTAGGCAGGAACAGTAGAGATGTGAAGGACGATGTATCAGTCCATACTTAAAGTGTAGAATTGAGGTTGTCAGTACCCTCGGCCTTGGAGAAGTTCAGGTTCCATAGTAGGAACTTATCTGAAGATCAAGAAGCAAAGAAACAAGTTTAGGTAAGATCCCAAGGGATAGGGGGGAAGACGGGACAGATAAAGAATACTCTGGAGGGGATGTTCTTAGTAAGGAAATAGAGCCGGGGTTAAACCCCAGCAGTAAGCGATCGGGGGGCAACTTGAAAAACGGGAAAATTAGCGGGACTGTTGCATTGAACTTGTTGTAGTTGAAGTCTTAAAATTTTGAGTGCTGGCAGCAGGCTGGGTCACATCAGGGGTTTTAGAACACATATGGGAGTTATAGATAACGGGGAGGCAGGTTAGCATGGAGCCTTTTTCAAACTTTTTGAAGTGCTTCAAGATAGGTTTTATAATTTACCCTTTTGCTGAAGGTAAAAGTAGAGGCTTGATGAACTCAAAACTTGGGTAGTGGAAGGAAGGGTGATTCACATCATATTTGACTTTCCAGCACCGAGGCTTTTGTGAGTTCATACAGGTTCGGTGTAGTTTTTAAAGGGAGAATTTAAAAGTAAGGTTTTCCCATGAGGGTTTACTGAGTCGTCGTTATCTTCCTTTTCGGAGTGGATTAGGGAATCAAATGGTGGTAGCAGGTGACTGAGGTTCGAAGGAGCAGCTGTGAGGTTAAGGGTTTGTGTAACACAGGCGGGGAGAGGGGGGAGGCGGGGGTTGGGAAACTTGTCAACTTTTGTCGGGGTGGAAGTGGTTATAGAAGTTAAGGAGCATTTGTTTTTTTTGGGCAGAACATCTGTAGGTGCAGAAAATTTTCAGGAGTTGGGAAGGATTTTGGGGATGCTTCTAAGGTGGGGATTCCGGAAAATTGAAGGCAGGCAGTTTTTCAGAGGAATATTTTCTTAAAAGTGGTTTTGAAATCCCCGGGGCTTGCTGGTTTGCAAGGTGTGCATACACCATGCATTACAGCCCCTTTGGAGGGCACCGTGGGGAAATGGGAGGGGAGTTCGGGGCGGGGTGCCTGTAGATTAGCTTGGTTTTAGATCTTGATGGCGGGGTTTTGGGTTTGGTTATTGCGCAATGGGGTGAATTGGGGGTTTTCTCAGAACTTTGTTTTTTTCAATATGATTTTTTTTCCTGGTGGCACTTAGCGCAAGGGATGATATTCCCTTCAGTTAAGACATGTTGGTGTTGTAAAAAGGGTGCGGATTAAATCGTGCCCATCTTTCCCACATTTTGAAAAAAACTTCTTATTCTTGATGGGACAGTCCTTGGGGTGTGTTTAGGAGTAGAGGCCACAGTGGGAGATTTAGTAAAACTTTTCTTTTCAATGACTTGGGTAAAATGTGGTAAAATGAGATGGCCAACGCAAAGGCTTGGGCCCCAGGAGATGTCTGAGAATTTATTTTTAGCATTGAGTGGCTTTTGGGGATCTTTGAGATGCTGTCTACCGAGGCCAGCGTTTTGTTCCTCATAGATGTCTTCAGTGCTTAATAGAGAGAAGGTGACGATATTGAAAGTCTTTTCACAAAAAACCGAGCTTTTCGATTTCAAGAATGGAGACGGGGAAGAGTGAATTGTTGTGTTTGTGGGGCCCTGATGAAGAGTCGTCCATTAGTTTTAGGCTTCCGTGTCATTGTGCAGATACAATAAGGGTCTTTCAGGAGGGGATTGCCGTAAATTTGCCCTGCAGGCAGGCCCTAACGAGGGTAGCTAAAGTTTAACTTCGAGGAGTCATTTATTGCCCATTAACAGGCTGATTTTCACACGATTCGACAGCATTGTGAAAAGGATATCCGTTTGTAAATATAAATTCTACACCCCGACAGGGCGAAGAGAGGGTTCTTGCGGGGTTGAGCAACTTATATCGGACTTTTGGGGACAAGCGACAAGATCAAGCGACAGTGCGGAACTTAAATACTGTCAAGGGGGGGCAGGGGAGGTAGTAGTAAAGTAGAGTGAGAGGCAATGAGAGGTCTGTCCCCCAGACCCCCTTCTCCTTGAAAAGCTTGTTTAAGGTGTTTTTTTGTACCAAGATGCCACTGTTGCAGTGTTACAAGATAACATCAAAATGGTTACAATACCGACAGGGTTTTAGGTAAGACACATAGCAACGTTAGACAATTTATCCGAAACGTTTTTGCCTACACTAGGCTTTTTCAGTCGAATACAGAAATAGGGAGGAAAGTAGAATGTGAAGACGATGTAATCTCCATCACCCTTAAAGTCGTAGAATTTGAGGTTGTCAGTCCTCGGCCGGAGAAATTCAGTTCCATAGTCAGGAAAATATCTGAAGATCAAGCGACAGTGCGGAGACTTAAAAACTGTCGGAAGGAGAGGGGAGGGAGTGTAGTGTATAGTAGTAATAGTAGTGTGAGGGAAAAGAGAGGTCTGTCCTCTCAATCCAACCCCCTCATTTAAACTTTTTCAAGGTGTTTTCGTACAAAATGCCCCGTGTTGCAGTGTCTGAAAAAGAGAACATCAAAATGGTATACAATACCGACAGTTGTTGGTAAGACAATATGCAACAGTTAGACAACTTTATTCCCAAACGTTTCGCCTACACGTGGCTTCTTCAGTCGAATACAGAAAGTAGGGAGGGAAAAGTAGAGATGTGAAAACGATGTAATCGTCCATCACCCCTTTAAAGTCGTAGAATTTGAGGTTGCAGTCCCCCGGCCTGGAGAAAGTTCGTTCCATAGTCAGGAATATCTGGGGAAAAACAAGCGACAGTGCGGGGATTAAATATGTCGGGAAGGGAGGGGCGGGTAGTAGTAGTAGTAGTAAATTTAAAAGTAGTGTGAGAGGGAATGAGAGGTCTGTCCCTCTCAAATCCAACCCTTTTCATTGAAAAGCTTGTTCAAGGTGTTTTTGTACCAAGATGCCACGTGTTGCAGTGTCTGACAAGATGAAATCAAAATGGTTACAAACCGACAGGGTTTTTGGGAAGACACTAGCAACAGTTAAAAACTTTTTTCCGAAAAAGTTTTTTGCCTACACAGTAGGCTTCTTCGTCGAAAACAGAAAAGGCGGAACAGTAGAGATTGAAACATGTAACAGTCCAACCCCTTTAAAATCGTAAATTTTAGGTTGTCAGTCCCTCGGCCTGGGGAAGTTCAGTTCCATAGTCAGGAACTATCTGAAGACAAGCGACATCGGAATAAATACTGTCGGAAAGGAGGTGCAGGGTAGTATTGTATTAGAGTAATAGTAGTAGTGAGAGGCAACGAGAGGGCATGTCCCCCTTTAAACCCAACCCCTTTTCACTTGAAAAACTTGTTCAAAGGGGGTTTTTGTACCAAGATGCCCCTGTTGCGGTTGACAAGATGAACAAAAATGGATACAATACCGCAGGTTGTTGGTAAGACCATATGCAAAAAGTTAGAAACTTTATTTTGAACTTCGCCAAAACAGTAGGCTTTTAGTCGAATACAGAAAGTAGGCAGGAACAGTAGAGATGGAAGACGATGTAATCAGTCCCTCACCCCTTTAAAATCGTAGAATTTGAGGTTGTAGTCCCTCGGGCCCGGAGAAGTTCAGTTCCTACAGGAAATATCGAAGATCAAGCACAGTGCGGAGACTTAAATACTGTCGGAAGGAGGGTCCAGGGTATAGTAGTATTTAGTAGTAAAGTAGAGGAGAGGCAAATGAGAGGTCAGTCCCTCTCAGACCAACCCCTTTTCACTTTAAAAGCTTGTTCAAGGGGTTTTTTTGTACCAAGATCCACGTGTTGCATGCTGACAAATGAACATCAAAAAGGGGTTTTCAATACCCGACAGGGGTTGGTAAGACACATATGCAACAGTTTGACAACTTTATTCCGAAACGTTTCGCCCACACGAGGGTTCGCAGTCGAATACAGAAAGTAGGCAGGAACAGTGAGATGTGAAGACATGTAATCAGTCCATCACCCCTTAAAAGGGAGAATTTGGGTTGTCGTCCCTCGGGCCCGGAGAAGTTTAGTTCCCTGCAGGGAAATACTGAAAATAAGCGACAGTGCGGGGAATTAAAAACTGTCGGAAGGGGGAGGTCCAGGGTATATAGTAGTAGTAATAGTAGTAGGAGAGGCAACTGGAGGTCATGCCCTCTCAGATCCAACCCTTCTCATTGAAAAGTTGTTCAAGGTGTTTTCTGACCAAGTACCACGTATTGAGTGTTTACAAGATGAACATCAAAATGGTATACAATACCGACAGGTTTTTAGGGAAGACACATATGCAACAGTTAGACAACTTATTCGAAACGTTTCGCCTACACGTAGGGTTCTTCGTCGAATACAGAAAGAGGGAGGGAAAAGTAGAGATGTGAAGACGATGTAATCGTCCATCACCCTTAAAAACGTAGAAATTTTAGGTTGTATCCCTCGGCCTGGGGAAGTTCAGTTCCATAGTCAGGAAATATCGAAGATCAAGCGACAGTGCGGAGACTTTTGTGTCTTACAACAAACCGTCGGTATTGTATACCCTTTTGATGTTCATCTTGTCAAAACTGCAACACGTGCTCTTGGTACAGAAAAACACCTTGAACAAGCTTTTCAAGTGAGAAGGGTTTGGGTCTGGGGGGCATGACCTCTCAGTTTCTTCACTCTATATTATACTACTACTACTACTATACCCTCACCTCTCCTTCCGACAGTATTTAAGTCTCCGCACTGTCGCTTGATCTTCAGTAGTTCCCGACTATGGACTGAACTTCTCCAGGCCGAGGGATGACAACCTCAAATTCTACGACTTTAAGGGTGATGGACTGATTACATCGTCTTCACATCTCTACTGTTCCTGCCTACTTTCTGTATTCGACTGAAGAAGCCTACGTGTAGGCGAAACGTTTTTGGAATAAAGTTGTCTAACGTTGCATATGTGTCTTACCTAACAAACCCGTCGGTATTGTATACCATTTTGATGTTTATCTTGTCAGACACTGCAACACGTGGCATCTTTGGGACAGAAAACACCTTGAACAAGCTTTTCAAGTGAGAAGGGTTGGATTTGAGAGGGACATGACCTCTCAGTTGCCTCTCACTACTACTATTATTACTACTACTACTACTACTACCCTGCACCTCTCCTTCCGACAGTATTTAAGTCTCCGCACTGTCGCTTGATCTTCAGATAGTTCCTGACTATGGAACTGAACTTCTCCAGGCCGAGGGACTGACAACCTCAAATTCTACGACTTTAAGGGTGATGGACTGATTACATCGTCTTCACATCTCTACTGTTCCTGCCTACTTTCTGTATTCGACTGAAGAAGCCTACTGTGTAGGCGAAACGTTTCGGAATAAAGTTGTCTAACTGTTGCATATGTGTCTTACCTAACAACCTGTCGGTATTGTATACCATTTTGATGTTCATCTTGTCAGACACTGCAACACGTGGCATCTTGGTACAGAAAACACCTTGAACAAGCTTTTCAAGTGAGAAGGGTTGGATCTGAGAGGGACATGACCTCTCAGTTGCCTCTCACTACTACTATTACTACTACTACTACTACTACTACCCTGCACCTCTCCTTCCGACAGTATTTAAGTCTCCGCACTGTCGCTTGATCTTCAGATAGTTCCTGACTATGGAACTGAACTTCTCCAGGCCGAGGGACTGACAACCTCAAATTCTATGCTATTTGTGCTGGGGTTCCACAACGATAAATTACCTAAAACCAATGATAACCCCCCCCCCAAAAAAAAAAAAAAAGCTGCGGTGCGAATGAAACACACAATCTACTGCTAGAAACCCCCCCCCCCCCTTTTTTTTCAAAGACCTAAAACTACTCACTATACAAAACATTCACTCGTACTACTGTGCAATATACATTTTCAGAACAGTCAATTCTAAATGAATTTCCCCACCTGAAGCACTTTCTTGACAGTTGCAATAGGACCCATAACCACAGTACTAAGCACAAAGTTCTCTGATATTCCCCCTGTCAGGATAAATTTTTTCAAAAAAAACCCGACATAAAGGGGGCCC
>NC_069442.1:24895789-24915789 GCF_026875155.1 Cherax quadricarinatus
TTTGGGACTGGGCCTCAAAGTTTTGTTTAGGAGCAATTTTCAGAGGAAAGAATTCACAATTTAAAAAGGTTAAACCCCCAAATTTTACAAAGTATGAACTCCAGGTAGGTCTAGTCACAATCATGACAAGTTACAAAGGTATTTACAGATTAAAAGGGTACACAAGGGGTCCAGGACCGGGCTCCAAAGTTTTGATGGCTGAACTGGGTTTACAAGGTAATGAACTCACAAGTTACAAAGGTAATGAACTCACAAGTTACAAAGGTAATGAATACTGTAAGAATGGTTACTTAGTTTATACATGGCTGCAATCATAAACAAATTTTAGAGTAATGAAAATTCACACTTCCACACCCGGTCACAACTGTAGTGAGTTATTGGTGCAAATATTGATTGTTGAATCACACACACACACACACACCACACACACACACACACAACACACACACACACACACCACACACACACACACACTCACACTCACACACATACACACAAACACAAACACACACACACACCACACACAAAACACACAACACACACACACACACACACACACACACACACACACCACACACCACACAACCACACACACACAAATGCAAAATATGTGGTAATGCTTTTTTTAAACAGCTAGCAAAGTCAGGGTATTTCTCCAGATGGTCTGTAATAACCACGTGGAATAAATACTTAGCCATTTCTTGAACACTTCTGAGTGATTTTGTTTCTAAATTCATTAATTTTATCGCACTCCAGTACATAAAAAAGCTATGCTGATGATATCATGATCCATACAACAGGGCATAAAAAGATGAATACCATTCTTAATGAAGTTCAAGCAATTTGTAATCGACTAGGCCTCAAAATTTATCTTCCCCCTAAACTAAGAATTTTAAAACAAGCAAACGACATCCCCCACCCATCTATTGGCAGGGTGAAACATTAGCTACGTTAAAACTTACAGATATCTTGGTTTGTAGATGTACCCTTTAACAAATCCAATATACCACAACTAAACAAAAATGTAAAGCTAGGCTAAATGCTCTCAAAGCTGTTGCTGGCTACAATTCCCAACTATGGTGCAAATGTGAGAATCGTGAGAATGATGTACATAGCCTATGTTAGGTCCTTAATTGATTATGCTGCTCCATGTTGATATTAGCTAAGAAAGTTTTCTCCGACCCTTGGAGTAATGCAAAAATGAAGCTCTCAGGATTATTCTTGGCTGTCCCCGATCTACAAAAGTTCTTAACATGAGGAAGGAGCTTGGTATTTCTAGTATCAGTGATAGGATTGTTGAAATTTAAAACTGTACTCGGTATTAGAATGTTGAGAAACGAACCAGACACTGTAAACAGTGAATCTTACCAAAGTGTCTAGAGGTAAATACACACAGATCTAAATGGATTGTGAAAACGTGCAATTGCATTAAGTTTTATAACCTGCATGAACTGGTATCACTGTAGGCAACAAGAGCTTTTCCCACCCCTCCATGGAAGATGTGTTCATTTAATATCACATACCTTTACAAGTCCCTCCCAAGAAGCTCATTGCTAGTAACCCCTTTCCCTTAAATCTCTTGTTAGAGCAAACTGCTCAAGAAGAAATTTCTCACCTAGCTGGTAGTAACAAGTTATCACAAGTTATATACACTGATGGATCTAAACAGGAGTCTTCTGGCAGGGCTGCATCTGCTCTTGTTGCCACCTCCCTATTTAAAGAACGATAATAAATTTGTTGAGTTAGGCATAAGAATTAACAACTGGGCCGTCTACACTGCAAACTGAATTGTTTGCAATCCTAATGGCGCAAAAAGCTAACCTATGACACTGAGCTTGACTATCATCATTACTGATTTCTATGTCATCATTGAAGGCTCTTGGCTCATATAATGACTCCAACAACATGCTCATTGGGGAAGCCAGGTATAGATACTCAAAAATTGGGGACAAAGGAATTAATGTACAATTGCTATGGACCCCATCACACATTGGATTACTCCTTCATGATAAAGTTGATATGTTAGCCAAGAAGAGTATCGAGAAGGAGAATGTAGAATATAACTTTGGTATAACTGTGTCTAGCATTTGGAATAATTTTAGGAGAGAAGTAAAAAAAAAAAAAAAAATGAAAATGATTGTTATAGGAATGCAGTTTTGAAGCCCGAGTAGATCTATAACCCACTATGATAACATGAACGTAGATAAGTATGTTTATGGAGGGAACTTGCAATGTGAACAGACTGATGATGTTGTAGTGGCCAGGCTTAGGCTTGGTTACAAGTACTGGCCGTTTTGGAGACCACAGTGATGATCAAACTAAATGTAAATTATGTGATCAGGCATATGGTCACTCTCTTGAACACTATGTGCTTAATTGTCCACTTATTGAGGAATACAGAGACAGACAGTATAATAACCTATGTGACATGTCAAGATATCTTATTAATGAAAATAAGATACCAGATATACTAAGCAAATTTCCTAAATTTGCTTGTAACAGATAAGTGAACTATAGATATGTAGATATAAATCCATATGTATTCCTGTTAACCCTTTGGGGCCTAGTTCCTAGGCCTTTTGTGTATCCATATGCTCTCGTGCTACCGTCCACAGGATGGATATGGGGTGCACAATAAACTAGCCACTTCGGTGGCAAAATCTAATCTAATCAGTACATAATGACGCAGGGTGTGACAATAATCCATCTGGCAAAGTTTACATTTCGTTTGGTCTACATCTGGTGGTGGTGATTTAACCTGCCAAAGATACTTGTAACCCAGCCGGAGCCGGGCGGTAGTGACATCCAAGAGTCTGCTTATTTTGTTGGATGCACCATAGACATGTGGCTCCTCCTGCATGATAGAATGATGATAGATGGACTCACTGGTGTCAATCTCCCTGAGCCTTAAGTCCATAAATCAGCTGAAGTTCTTTTCGTATTATTTTTTCTCAAACTTCTACCTGAAAAAGGGCCCAAAATTTTAACCCCCCTCTTTTTAAAGCATTTCAGCTTAAGGGGCCAAATTTTTCAGTTCTATTTACGCATCTGGAAAAAACCCAAAGTGAGATGGAATTTCCCCAGCATTGCACTCTGACTTTCCCCTTTTCCCAAATTCCAAAAAATACCCGTGTCGGGGTTCTGACAAAAAGCAAATTTCCATAAATTTTTGCTTTAAAGAAATTGAGGCATTTATGGATGCAGAGAAACATTACAAAAATTTAAAAGTCAATCTTTTGATACATAGATGCATTTCAGTGCAAGGATATGGCAAAAAAGTTCTGTCGAAGGGTTTGAAAAACCCCAAATTTTTTATGCGTGCCCCAAAAATTTTTTTTTTAAAAGAGCTTTACTCTGTACGACAACAGCACACTCAGTGCAAACCGTGGGTTGGTGAAAGAACTATCAAAGTTTAAAAAAAATTTTGGGGAGTGTGTGCTGTGGACCCAAGTTATCAATACGCTTTAAGGGCCCCATGTTTGGCTTCAAGGGGAAGTTTTGGTTGTTATTTAAAAAAAGTAAATTTGGGGGGAAATGGAGGAAAAGGTAGTTTTGGGAAAAGGGGTAATATTTCCCTGGAGCGGGAAAGGGGCCCCCTTTTGCCTTACTTTTCCAAAAGATCATGTTTGATTCTGGGGGGGCCCGGTTTTTCCCGTCTTTTTTGGGTCCATCTGGGGGAGTGTTTTACCAGTGTGAGGGAAAAAATTTGGGGGGCTTTTTTGCCAAAGGGGTTTTTAATGAGCTTGCCTGAGCATATTAACCCCAATTAGGAAAATTTTTTTCAGTAACACGATTCTGTTTTTTGGAATATCAAAATTCTTTTTGCCCATTTTTAAAATTTTGGGGAAATACGAGGGATCCCAGGATGATCCCCCATTGCTTTGTTCTGCAGTTTTTTTTAGCCCCCCCCAAGGTTTTCCAAATTTAACCAAGAGCAAGTAGTGGCCAGCATAATCAACCAATGAAACTAATATAAGCAAGAAAACAACATTTTCACAAATTTAAAAATTTAGCCCATAAACCGGGGTGAAAACCCTGCCCCCAACTCTAAGTGCTCTTAGTTTGTTCTTTGGGGGATTGGCAAAAAAGTCTTGTTTTCAAAGGGCCAAGTAGTGGGGAAACCCCAAACCTAGATTTCCTGTACTGCTTACATATTCCCGAAAGAGACCCATCATCAAATTTGGTTCTGACGAACTGTGCCTCTTTTGTCGAGGAGGACGCCCGTTGTTTCTTTGTTTTATCAGTAGGATTATCAACCCCCGGTCCTTACACGGGGCTAGTACATGTTAAGAAAAGTTTTGGGTTTTTGGAGGGAAACCCCGGGGTGTGAAAACATTATATTTATCAGCAAAACTAACACTTTTTAAGGGGCTGAATAGGCCCTAGCTAAAAGTAATGCTTTAAATTTGAATAATTTAAACCCGTTGGGGGCTGAGCACAAATCCCGTGGGGTTTTTAATTTTTAAGTCTTTTGTTTCACTTTATGCCCGGAACAACACAAGCGATTTTCTGTTTTGGGGAAAAGGGAGCCTTTTTAATTTCCCGCGGAAAAAGCCAACCTCCAACCCTCCATTCCCGGCAAGTTCACTAATTATTAAAAGTTTGGTTGGGTAAAATCGGAAAGCGGAAATTTTAAAGGGCCCAAAGGAAAGTAGTGTAGGGGTGTCAGTGTGCGGGGGAAAAGGTTGGTTTGCAATGATGCCGCCCCCTTTCCAAAGCAAAGAAAAACCCCGTAACCGGGGGGGACAAAAAATTGGGTTTTATTTTGTACATGAGACGATTAAGAATCATTTTTCTCCAAAAATTTTACACAAGCAAACTTTTAAGTGGGTATTGGGCCCAAATGCATTTTTTTGATTGGGCTTAGGAATTGGAAAAAAGATGAGGGGTGTTGGCCCAAAAAATTTAGGGGCTCCCCGTTACCCTAAACTCCCTTTTTAAAAAATTCAAGTAATGGAAATTTCCTGGTACTTTGACACAGCAATTGGGTATGTTGTAAATAATAAACCCTCCTCACCAGGGGGGACGTTTGGGGTTGCCCCTTTGTTTGCCTTTAAACAAGTTCTAATTTTGTGAAAGGAAAGTTTCAACCCTCGCCTTTACTGAGAAAAAAAGCAAACTGCCCTCCCTTGCAAACATATTTTCATTTAATTTTTCCTGTGTGGTTTCGGGGAAAAAAAGGGCATACTAGAAAGTTGCAGCCCAAGCACTTTCCCAACTCTTCGCCCCCATTTCAAAAGGGGGGAGGGTGCGCGATCTGCCCCAATTTTGTTTTCCCCTTTTAAATTTTATTTTTTGTCCCCCCCATGCCCGGTAATTGGGGGGGGTTGGCATTAAAACCGTTGACAAAATTTTTTTCCCGTCGGTTTTCCGCCCGCTTGTTTAAACGCTCTCGGCAAACAGCAAGGGGAGTTTGGAAGAGTCAGGAAATTTCCCCCGGGGGACGATGTTTTCTATGGCTTGGGCCTAGGGTTTCGAGCAGTTCTTTTTTGTGACGAAGTTTAGAATCATTGTAATAAGTTGTTTTTTAAAGGAGGGATGATTATTTCCCGGGAAATTTGTTGGGGTTTTGGTACCAAAGGGGGCATCCTTTTGGGGAAAGCATATATTTGTACGATCGTTGGGGGCCCCCGTCCCCTGCGGGGGCCCCTCGGTGTGTTTGTGTGTTTTCGTGCGCGGAAAAGTTGGGGGGTGTTTGGATCCCCTTAATTTTTGTATTTAAAATCTTTTAATTGGTTTACCAGGTTTTTGGTGGACGTTTCAGTGGTTCCTTCTTTTTTAAATTTTCTCATGCTGTAACCATGTTAGGGTGAAACTGATTCATTAAACCCCTGTAACTTGCCATGATTGTGACCCGATCTTTGGGTTCAATTAAACCCTTTTTAACTAGTTCAGTATTTTTTATAATTTGGAGTCCAGTACCTTTGGCCAATTTGTACCTCTGTTAATTTTTTTGTCCTAAAAAAAAACCCCAGGGTGGGTATGGGGTTTCATTAAAAAACATCTTAAACTAATAAAAAGCCTCCATTGATAACATTTTTTTTCCCCACATATACCTTTAATTTTCACCACTAACCTTTTTTTTTAACCTTTCATCAATTCTATGGGTTAACCTTTATCCTTCCCTAAAACCATCCCCCTGAAAAATGTAAAGCCCAAATATCTGAAAACATTCCTTCTTCCCCTAATCCTCCCCCCCAAAAATTTTAAAATCCAAATTTTTTTTTATTTAAATCATTTGATACACTCATCACCTTACTCTTTTCTATGTTCACTTTCAACTTTCTGCCTTTACACACACTCCCAAATTCGTCCAGTAACCTTTGCAATTTTTCTTTAGAATCTCCCATAAGCACAGTATCATCAGCAAAAAGTAACTGTGTCACTTCCCATTTTGTATTTAATTCCCCATAATTTAATCCCACCCCTCTCCCGAACACCCTAGCATTTACTTCTTTTAGAACCCCGTCTATAAATATATTAAAAACCATGGTGACATTACACATCCTTGTCTAAGACCTACTTTTACTGGAAAGTAGTCTCCCTCTCTTCTACACACCCTAACCTGAGCCTCACTATCCTCATAAAAACTCTTTAAAGCATTTAGTAACTTACCACCTATTCCATATACTTGCAACATCTGCCACATTGCTCCTCTATCCACCCTATCATATGCCCTTTCTAAATCCATAAATGCAATAAAAACTTCCCTACCTTTCTCTAAATACTGTTCACATATATACTTCAATGTAAACACTTGATCTACACATCCCCTACCCACTCTGAAACCTCCTTGCTCATCCGCAATCCTACATTCTGTCTTACCTCTAATTCTTACAATAATAACCGTACCGTACACTTTTCCTGGTATACTCAGTAAACTTATTCCTCTATAATTTTTACAATCTCTTTTATCCCCCTTCCCTTTATATAAAGGGACTATACACGCTCTCCGCCAATCCCTAGATACCTTCCCCTCTTTCATACATTTATTAAACAAAAATACCAACCACTCCAACACTATGTCCCCCCTTGCTTTTAACATATATATATATATATATATATATATATATATATATATATTTTTATATATATATATTTTATATATTTATAATTTTTATGTATTTCATTATTTTATATATATATTTATATATATTATATAATATATATTTATTTTAATATTATATATTTATATATATATATTTTAATTTTATATAAAACCCGACCCTTGGGCCTTTGGGCTTTTCTGGAAAAAACTAATTGAGGGGAAGGGGGTGGGGTGCTTCTGAGTGGGGGGGGGGGGGGGGGGGGGGTTTGTGTAGATGGCAAGAGGTCAAGGCCCCCTGGTGGTGCATGGGTGTGGGGCGGCCCGAAATGGTTTATCCGGTATTTGCCCAAGGGGAAGAAGTCATAAAAGGAAAACTTTAAACGGGAAAAAATGTCCGGGTTGCCCTCTTGGGGAGGGGGTTTTCGACCTCTCCTGGAATTTTTTAAGTCGCCCGAATCTTCCAGTGAAATCAAAATAAGGTTAAAAAGAAGCGTTTTTCGCCAATATTCATTAAAGTTGACCCCCACTCGCAAAAAGTCCGCCTCCCACGTATTAATTCCCACTACACGTATGTTTTTTTGTATTGGCCCAAATTTTAAAAAACCTACCAAAAAGGGGAGGCGTTAAGTTTTGAATTATTGAAATTTTTTTTTATACTTTTTAATGTAATTTATGGAAAAAAAACCCCAAACAAAAATTTCTCGGGTAAGTAAAATGAATTTTCGAACATACAGTCCACAAATGTGTCAGTGTTTTATGGCAAAAAATTTTCAAAAATTTTTAAAAAACTATTTGTTTTTAATAAAAAATTCAAAGTTTCCCGACGTTTTTTGACGTGATGGGCCTGAGAAAAGGGGATCCGAAAGGGAGGATATTATTTTGACCCGGTGACCCTTTGAGTCCCATTGGGGCCCCCTTTTGGGTTTCATCAATATTTTGGAAATGGTGACCTTAGAGTCACATTTGGGCTCTAGCTGCATCCCAAAATTGTGACCTGGGGGACCCTTTGAGTTACATTTGACTTGAGCTTTCATCAATTTTTGTGACCTGGTGAACCCTTGAGTCCCACCTTTAATCTTTTGGGTGGACAATATTGTGACCTTTGGGAACTTTGAGTCCCCCTTGACTCTTTAGCTGCAGCAATATTGTGCCTGGTAACATTTTGAGTCCCCCCTTGATCTGGCGCGCAATATTGTGAACCTGGTTTAAATTTTGGGTCCCAAATTGGGCTTGAGCTGCCCTCCCAAAATTGTGACCCGGTGGGCCTTTGGTCCCATTGACTTGAGCTGCAAAACAAAATTGTGACCTGGTGACCTTTTGAGTTCCCAAATTGACTCTGAGCCCGCCCTCAATATTTTGACCCCGGTGCCTTAGAGTCCCCACTTGATCTGAGCTGCATTTAATATTTTTGACCTGGTGGGCCTTAGGGGTCCCACTTGACTCTGGGGCTGCATCAAAATTGTGACCTGGTTTAACCCTTTGAGTCCCACTTGACTCTTTAAACTGCATCAAATTGTGATGGTGACCTTTGGTCCCACTTGACTCCCCCGAGCTGAAACAATATTTTGGGCCCGGGGGACCTTAGAGTCCCCCTTGACTTGGCCCCGCATCAATATTGTGACCTTTTTGACCCTTTTGAGTCACATTACCCGGGCTGCCCGCAATATTGTGACCTGGTGACTTTTGATTAAAACTTTGGGCTCTGAGCTGCTTTAATATTGTGACCTGGTGCCTTTTTGAGTCCCCCTTGAATCTGGGGCTGCATAAATTTTTTTGTTTACCTGGGGACCTTAGGGGTCCCACTTGACTCTGAAAATGCAAACAATTTTTGAAATGGTGACCTTAGGTCCCCCTTGGGCTCTGAGCTTTCATCAATATTTTTGACCTTTGGGGAAACCCTTTGATCACACTTTACTCTGAGTGCAGCATATTGTGACCTGGGGGACCTTAAAAGGTTTAAATTGACTTGAGCTGCATCAAAATTTTTTGGGCCTGGTGACCTTTTTTGTCCCATTGACTCTGGCTGCTTTATTTTTGGGACTGGGGGACCCTTTGGTTCCCCCTTGGATCTGAGCTGCATCAAATTTTTGACCTGGTGACCTTAGAGTGCCCCTTGACTCTGGGCTGCCCGCAATTTTTGTGACCCCCGGTTTACCTTAGAGTCACACTTGATCTGAGCCCGCATCAATATTGTGACCTGGGACCTTTGAAATCCCAAATTGACTCTGAGCTGCAGCAATATTGTGACCTGGTGACCTTAGAGTCCCACTTGCCCCTTGGTGGGTCAATTATTGTGACCCCGGTTGAAATTAGAGTCCCCATTGACTCTTTAGCTGCCCCAATTTTTTGTGACCTGGTGACCCTTAGAGTCCCCCTTTACCCCTGAGGCTGCATTTAATATTGTTTAAATGGTGACCTTAGAGTCCCACTTGCTTGGAGCTGCAGAAAAATTGGGACCTGGGACCCCTTTGGTTTCCCCCTTTGGGTCTGAGCTGCATTTTAAAATTGTACCTGGTGAACCCTTTGAGTCCCCCTTGACTCTGACCCGCATCTTTTTGTGACCCGGTGGGCCTTAGGGGTAACTTTTACTCTGAGCTGCATCAATATTGTGGGCCCCGGTGCCTTTGAGTCCCCCTTGACTCTGAGTGCAGCAATATTGGACCTGGTGACCTTTGAGTCCCATTGGGCTCTGAGCGCAAACAATATTGTGACCTGGGGGACCTTTTGAGTCCCACTTGACTCTGAAACTGCAGCAATATTGTGACCTGGGGACCTTAGAGTCCCCTTGACTCCGGCTGCACAAAATTGTGACCCCGGTGACCTTTTGAGTTTAAACTTTTACTCTGGCTGTGCAATTTTTTTGTGACCTGGTGCCCCTTTGAGGGCCCCCCCTTTATCTGAGCGGGTTTAAAATTTTGACCCGGTGGGCCTTAGAGGGCCACTTGACTCTGAGCTGCAGCAATATTGTGACCCGGTTGGGCCTTTTTTGGGCACCCCTGACTCTGGTGCTGGGAATTTTTGTGACCCGGTGACCTTGAGTCCCACTTGACTCGGGGCTGTTTAATATTGTGGACCTGGTAACCCTTTAAAGGGCCCAAATTACTCTGGCTGCCCGCCCCCATTTTGACCCGGTTTACCTTTTGAGTCCCCCTTGACTTGAGCTGCCCAATATTGTGACCCCCGTGACCTTGGGGTCCCACTTGGGCTTTTGAGCTGCCAAACAATTTTTGTGACCTGGTGAACCCTTTGGTCCCCCTTGACTCTGAGGGTGCATCAATAAAATTTTGGGGGGGCCCGGTGACCTTAGAGTCCCCTTTACCTTTAGCTGCATCATATTGTGACCTTTGGGGACCTTTGAGTCACAATTGACTTGAGCTGCAGTTTTTGTGACCCCGGTGAACCCTTTGAAATCCCCCTTGGACTGAGCTCTCAATATTGTGCCTGGTACCTTTGAGTCACACTTGACTCTGAGCTGAGCAATATTGTGACCCTGGTGGGCCCTTTTGGGTCCCCAATTGACTTGAGCTGATCAATATTGTGACCCCGGTGGGCCTTTGAGGGCAACTTACTTGAGTGCTTTAATAAATTTTGACCTGGTGAAACCCTTTGAGTCCCACTTGGGCTCTGTGCTGCATCAATATTGTGACCTGGTTTACCCTTTGAGTCACAAATTTACTTGAGCTGCAAACATAAATTTTGACCTGGTGACCTTAGAGTCACACTTGGCCTTTTGAGCTGCAACAATATTGTGGGCCTTGGGGGACCTTGAGTCACACTTGGGCTCTGAGCTGCTCAATATTGTGAACCCCCGGTTTAACCCGAAGTCCCCCTTGACTTGGCTGCATAATATTGGACTGGTGCCTTTTTTTGGTCCCATTGATCTGAGCTGCACAATATTGTGACCTGGTGGGCCTTAGAGTCACACTTGATTGAGCTGCGCAAAAATTTTTGAAACCCGGTGAATTAGAGTCCCCCTTGGGCTCGGCTGCAGCCCCAATTTTTGTGACCTGGGGACCCTTTGAGGCACACTTGAATCGAGCTGCATCAATATTTTGACCCCCTGGGACCTTTTGAGTCCACTTGAATTTGAGGGTGCATTTAATTTTTGTTACCCCGGTGAAACCCTTTAAATCACCTTGACTTGAGCTGCAAGGGAATTTTTTGAAACCCGGTGACCCTTTGGTCACCTTGACTTTGGAGCTGCATCAAAAATTTTGACCGGTGACCTTTTGAGTCCCACTTGACTCTGAGTGCAGCAATATTGTGACCCGGTTTACCCTTTGAATCACACTTGACTCTGGCTGCATCAAATATTGTGACCTGGTGACCCTTTGTCCCCACTTGACTCTGAGCTGCATCAATATTGTGTCCCGGTGACCTTTGTCACATTGACTCTGAGCTGCAGCAAAAATTGTTTACCCCGGTGACCTTAGAGTCACCTTGACTCTGAGCTGCAGCAATATTGTGACCGGGGGACCTTAGGTCCCACTTGGGGGCCCGAGCTTTCATCAATATTGTAACCCGGTTTACCTTAGGGCCCCACTTGGGTCTGGGGTGCAGCCCCAAATTTTTGACCTGGGGACCTTAGAGTCCCAATTGACTCTGAGCCCGCATCAATATTGTTGGGCCTGGTATCCTTTTGAGTCCCCCTTGACTTGAGCTGCTTTAATATTGTGAATGGTGCCCTTTGAGTCCCCCCTTGCTTGAGCTGGAGCAATTTTGTGACCTGGTGCCCTTTTGAGTCCCACTTGCTTGGGCGCTCAATTTGTGACCGGTGACCTAGAGTCACACTTGACTCTGAAACTCATCAATTTTTGTGACCTGGTTTACCTTAGGGGTAAAATTGCTCTGAGCTGCGCAATATTGTTTACCTGGTGACCTTTTGAGTCCCCAAATTTACTTGGCTGATCCCAAAATTTTTGACCTGGGGGACCTTAGGTCCCACTTGACTCTGAGCTGCATCAATATTGTGACCTGGTGACCTTAGAGTCCCACTTGACTCTGAGCTGCAGCAATATTGTGACCTGGTGACCTTAGAGTCCCACTTGACTCTGAGCTGCAGCAATATTGTGACCTGGTGACCTTAGAGTCCCACTTGACTCTGAGCTGCAGCAATATTGTGACCTGGTGACCTTAGAGTCCCACTTGACTCTGAAACTGCGGAATATTGTGACCTGGTGACCCTTTTTGGGGGTCCCAAATTGACTCTGAGCTGCAGCCCTTTTTGTGACCTGGTGACCCTTTGGTCCCACTTGACTCTGAAACTGCAGAAAAATTGTGACCTGGTTACCCCTTTGAGTCCCCTTGGGCTCTGAGTGCAGCCCAAAATTGTGACCTGGGGTTTAGAGTCCCAAATTGACCTGATGCAGCAATTTTTTGACCTGGGGGCCTTAGAGGGCCCACTTGACTCTGGCTGCAGCAATTTTTGTTTCATGGGGGACCCTTGAGTCCCCCTTGTTTTGAGTGCATCCCAAAATTTTTGAAAATGGTGAAATTTGAGTCCCCACTTGACTTGAGCTTTCAGCAATATTTTTGACCTGGTGACCCTTTGGTCACACTTGAATCGAGGGTGCCCGCAATATTGTTGGGCCCGGTGACCTTTTTTGGGCCCCCTTTATCTGAGGGTGTTAATTTTTGTGACCTGGTGCCTTAAAAGTCACACTTTACTTGAGCTGCAGCAAAAATTGTTTACCTGGTGACCTTAGAGGTCACTTGACCTGGCTGCAGCAATTTGTGAACCCGGGGACCTTTGAGTCCCACTTGACTCTGAGCTGCAGCAATATTTTGACTGGTGACCCCCTTTGAGTCCCACCCTTTACCCCTGAAACTTTCAAAACAAAATTTTGAATGGTTTACCTTTTGGGTCCCAAATTGACTCTGAGCTGGGTGCCCAAAATTGTGACCTGGTGACCTTAGAGTCACACTTTACTCTGGCTGCAGCAAAATTGTGGGGCCTGGGTGGGCCTTTAAAATCCCACTTGACTCCCGAGTGCAGCAAAATTGTGGGGGAAAAACCCGGTGACCCTTTGGTCCCCCTTGGGCTCTGAGCTGCAGCAATATTGTGGGGCCTGGTGCCTTAGAGCCCCCCTTGGGTCTGAGCTGCCCGCAAAATTTTGGGCCTGGTTTAACCTTAGGGCCCACTTGACTTTGAGCTGCAGCAAAATTGTGCCCGGTGACCTTGAAAATCCCAATTGCTTTTGAGCTGCAGCAAAAATTGTGACCCGGTGACCTTAGAGTCCCAAATTGAATCTGAGCTGCAGAAAAAATTGTGACCTGGTGGGCCTTGAAGTCCCCTTGACTCTGAGTTTCGCAATATTGTGAACCTTTGGGGAACCCTTTGAGTCACACTTGAAATCGAGGGTGCCAGCCCAAAATTTGGTTTAACCCGGTGCCTTAGAAATCCCACTTGACTCTGAGCTGCGCAATATTGTGACCCGGTACACTTTTGGTCACACTTGACTCTGGGGCTGCAGCAATATTGTGACCTGGTGACCTTTTGAGTCCCACTTTAATCTGGCCCGCGGGAATATTGTGACCTGGTACCTTGAGTCACACTTGGGCTCTGGCTGCTTTCAAAAATTGTGAAAATGGTTTACCTTAGAGTCCCCCAATTTACTCTGAGCTGCGCATTTTTGTGAATGGTGAACCTTTTTTGTCCCTTGACTTTTGGCTGCAGCCAAAATTTTACCTGGTGACCTTTGAGGTTCCCCCCTTGACTTGAGTGCAGGAAAATTGTGCCTGGGAACCTTGGTCCCACTTGACCCCTTGGGTGCAGGGAATTTTCGTTTTAAACTGTTTTATGTACTTTAAAATTTTTCACAATTATTGGGGGGGTGAAAATAATTCGGAAAAATTCCCTGTAAAATTTTTTTTTTCCAAGGGGGGAATTAAATTTTTCCCCCAGTGATTTTTCCGTGGGCCTTGTTAGTGGTTGGGGAAACTGGGAATGGTGGTGCGGTGGTATTTGGGAACACTGTAATGGGGGTTTTTCAAGTGGGCTTGGTAACACTGGAATGGTGGTGCAAGTGGTCTTTTTTAACCTTTTAAAGGTGGTGAAGGGGGGTATGGGGAACACTGTAATGGGGGTTTCAAGTGGTTTTGGTTAAAACTGTTAAAGGTGGTTTCGGGGGGTTTTGGTAACACTGTTAAGGGGGGGCAAAGGGGGTTTGGTTAACCTGGTTAAAAGGTGTTTGCAGGGGGGTCTTGGGGAACCTGTAATAGTGGTTTTAAAGGGGGTTTTGGTTAAAACTGTTATGGTGGTGAGGTGGTCTTTTTGGGAACACTGTTAAAAGGTGGTTTAGGTGGTTTGGTAAACCCTGTTAAAGGTGGTGCAGGTGGGCTTGGGAACACTGTAATGGGCGGGGAGGTGGTCTTGGTAAACCTGTAATTTTTGGTTTCAGGTGGTCTTGGTTTTTAAAAGTAATGGGGGGGTTGCGGTGGTTTGGTAACAAAATAATGGGGGGTTTAAATTTTTTCCCTTTGGGAACAAAGAATGGGTGCAGGGGGTTTGGTAAAATAAGTAATGGTTGGGGGGTGGGGTCTTGGTAACAATGTAATGGTGGTGCAGGTGGTTTGGGGAAAAAGTAATGGTGGTGCAGGGGGGTTTTTGGTAACAAAATAATGGTGGTTTCAGGTGGTCTTTGGTAAAAATTTTTTGGTGGTGCCCGGGGGTCTTGGAACAAGGGAAAGGTCGGGGAAGGTGGTCCCTTTGGTTAAAACTAATGATCGGGAAAGGGGGGTCTTTGGGGAACACTGTAATTTGGGCGGGAAAATGGGGGGTCTTGGGGAAAAATTATAAAGATCGTGCAAGGGGGTCCCTTTGGTAACAATGTAATGGTCGTTTCAGGTGGGCTAGGAAACAATGTATAATGGTCGTGCAGGTGGTCTTTTGGGAAAAAAATGTAAAAGGGGCGTGCAGGTTTATCTTGGGAAAAACTGTTTTGGTCGTGCAGGGGGGGTTTGGTAACATGTTTGGTCGGGGAGGTGGTCTTGGGAACCCTTATAATTTATCGTGCAGGGGTTGTTGGTAACAATTTTAATGGGGGTGCAGGTGGTCTAGGAAAAAAGTAATGTTGTGGGAGGGTGGTTTTTGGAACAATTTTAATGGTCGTGGGAGGTGATCTTGGTAAAACTGTAATTGGGCGTGCAAAAGGTTTGGGTTTTGGGAAAAAATGAATGTTTTGAGGTGGTCTAGGGAAAAAAATGTAATGGTCGTTTCAAAGGGGGTTTTTTGGTAAACAAGTTTAAAGGTCGTGCAGGTTATCTTTTGGTAACACGGTTTTTTTGGGGGTTTCAGGGGGGGGTTTTGGGAAAAATGTAAAAGTCGGCAGGGGGTTTTTAGGAAAAAATGTAATGGTCGTTTCAGGTGGTTTCGGTAACAAGTAAAAGGGCGGGGCATGGGGATCTTGGTAACACTGTTTTTGGTCGTGCAGGTGGTTTTGGTAACACTGTAATGGTTTTGTGCAGGGGGTTTGGTAAAACTGTAATGATCGTGCAGGGGGTCTTTTGGGAAAAATGTAATTTGGGCGTGCGGTGGTCTTGGTAAAATGTAATGATCGTTCAGGTGGTCTTGGGTTAAAAATTTTAATGGGGCGGGGCAGGTTTGGGTTTTTGGGAAAAAATGTAATTTGGGCGTGCAGGTTTTGGGCTAGGAAACAATGTTTAAAGGTCGTGCAGGTTTGGGCTTGGGAAGAATGTTAAAGGGCGTGGGGGTGGTTTGGTAACAAAGTAATGGTCGTTTCAGGTGATCTTGGTAAAACTGTAATGGGCGTTTCAGGTGGTCTTGGAACACTGTAATGGTTTGTGAGGTGGTCTTGTTAACACGTAAAAGATCGTTTCAGGGGGGGTCTTTGGGAACAATGAATTTGGGCGTGAGGTGGTTTGGTAACCCTTTTTAAAGGTTTGGGGAAAGGGGGTCTTTTGGGAACAATGTAATGGTCGTGCAGGTTGGGGCTAGGAAAAAAATTTTAATGGGGCGTGCCCGGTTTGGGCTTGGTAACAATGTAATTTGGGGTTGCAGGTGGTCTTGGAAAAAAATGTAAAGGTCGGCAGGTGATCTTGGTTAAAAATGTTTAAAGGTCGTGCAGGTGGTCTTGGTTTAAAACGGGAATGGTGGTGCAGGTGGTTTTTGGTAACACTTTAAGGTGGTGGAGGTGGGCTTGGTTAAAAAACTGTTTATTTAAGGGCAGGTGGTCTTGGTAACACTGTTTTAAAGTTGGGGGCAGGTGGTTTTGGGAAAAAAGTTGTAAAAGGTGGTGCGGTGGTCTTGGTAACAATTAAGGTGGTTTAGGTGGTCCCTTTGGGAACAATGTAATGGTGGTGGCCCGGTGGTTTGGTAACAAAGTAATGGGTGGTGAAAGGGGGTTTGGTAAAAATGTTTAAAGGTGGTGCAGGTGGTCTTGGTTTTAAAATGTTTAAAGGTCGTGCAGGGGGTGGTCTAGGAAAAAAAATTTTAATGGTTGGTGCAGGTGGTCTTGGGAACAATTTTAAATTGGTTTTGTTTCAGGTGGGCTTGGGAACCCCTGTAAAAGGTTTGTTTTTAGGTGGTCTTGTTAACAATGTTAAAGATCGTGCAGGTGGTCTTGGTAAAAAATTTTAATGGTCGTTTCAGGGGGGTCTTGGTAAAAATGTAAAGGGCGTTTTCAGGGGGGGTCTTGGTTTAAAAATGTAAGGGGCGGCAGGTGGTTGGGGAAAAAATGTAATGGGTGCAGGGGGTTTTGGTAACAAAGTAAGGACTTTTCAGGTGGTTTGGTAAAAAATTGAATGGGCGTGCAGGTGATTTGGTTTAAAACTGTTAAAGGGCGTGGGGTGGTTTGGTTTAAAACTTTAATTTGGTTTGTGAAGGGGGGTCTTGGGAACACTGTAATGTCGTTGCAGGTGGCTTGGTAAAAAATGTAAAAAGGGCGTGCAGGTGGTCTTGGGGAAAAAATTTTAATTTTTTCGTTTAGGTGGTTTTGGGAACAAGTAAAGATCGTGCAGGTTTGTCTGGAAACAATGTAAAAGGTTTGTTTCAGGTGGTCTTGGTAACAATGTTTTGGTCGTTTCAAATTGGTCTTGGTAACCAAAAAAAAGTTTAAAGGGGCGTGCAGGTGGGTTTTGGGAAAAAGTGTAATGGGCTTTCAGGGGTCTTGGTAAAAACTGTTTAAAGGTCGTGCAGGTAGTTTAGTTTAAAAATGTAAAGGTTTGGGGGGTGGTTTTGGGAAAAAAATGTAAAAGGTCGGGCAGGTGGTCCCTTGGGTTTCCCCTTTAAAGATAGGGGGGGAGGTGATCTTGGGGAACACTGTAATGGTCGTTTAGGTTTGGGTTTGGTAACAATGGGAATGGTCGTGAAGGGGGTCTTGGTAACAATTTTAAAGGTCGTGAGGTGGTTAGGGAAAAAAATGTTTTTGGGTTTGGTTTCAGGTGGGCTTGGTAACAGTGTAATGGTTCGTGCAGGTGGTTTTTGGTAACATGAAATGGGCGTTGAGGTGGTCTTCGGGAAAAATTTTAAAGGGGCGTGCAGGTGTCTTGGTAAAACGGAATGGGCGTGCAGGTTGGGCTTGGTAACACCTTTTAAATTTTCGTGCAGGTGGTTTGGTAAAAATGTTAAAAGGTCGTGCTGGTTATCTTGGTTAAAACTGTTTAAAGGTGTTGGGAGGTGGTCTTGGTAAAAAAGTGTAATGGTCGTGCAGGGGGCTTGGGGGAAAAACTGTAAGGGGCGGGGAAAGGGGGTTTGGTTAAAAAAAGTAAAGGTGTTTCAGGTGATCTTGGTAAAAACTGTAATGGTCGTGCAGGTGGGGCTTGGTAACACTGTAATTTTTCGGGGCAGGTGGTCTTGGGGAACCCAAAGTAATTTGGGCGTGCAGGTGATTTTTTGGTAACACTGTTAAAAGGGTTTGTGCAGGTGGTCTTGGTAACAAATTTAATGGGGCGTGCCCGGTGATTTTTGGGAACACTGTAATGGTTTGTGCAAAATGGTCTTTTGGGAAAAACGTAATGGTCGTGCAGGTGATTTTTGGTAACACTGTTTAAAGGTCGTTTCAGGTGGTTTGGTAAAAACTGTAATGGTGGTGCAGGTGGTTTGGTAACAATGTAAAGGGCGTTTCGGGTTTATCTTGGGGAACACTGGGAATTTTGGTTTGTTTCAGGTGGTTTTTTGGGGAAAAAAGTAATGGTTTTTGCAAATATCTTTGGGAACACTGTAATGGTTGTGAAAGGGGGTCCTTTGGGAACACTGTAAAGGTCGTGCGGTTTATCTTGGAACGAATGGTGGTTTCAGGGATCTTTGGTAACAATTTTAATTTGGGCGGGCAGGTGGTCTTTGGGAACCGTAATGGTGGTGCAGGTGATTTTTGGTAAAAAATTTTAAAAGGGCGTGCAGGGGTTTTTGGGAACTATTTTAATTTGGGGGTTTCATGTGATTTGGTAAAAACTGTAATGGTCGTGCAGGTGGGCTTAGTGACAATGTTAAAAGGTCGTGCAGGTTATTTTTGGTAACACGTAATGGTCGTTGGGAGGTGGGGCTTGATTTAAAAAATGTAATGGTCGTGCAGGTGGTTTTGGTTTAAAAAGTAATGGTCGTGGGAGGTGATTTGGGGTTTAAAACTTTTTAATGGTTTGTTTCCGGTGGTCTTGGTTACACTGTAATGGGTTTGTGCAGGTGGTCTTGGTAAAACGGTTAAAAGGTAGTGAGGTGGTCTTGGTTTAAAAATGTAATGGTCTGAAGGGGGATCTTGGTTTTGCTATGTAATGGTGGTTGCGGGGTTTTTGGTAACACTGTTTTAAAGTTGGGGCGGTGGTCTTGGTAACAATGTAATGGTGGTTTCAGGTGGTCTTGGTAAAAATGTAATGGTTGTGAGGGTCTTGGTAACAAAAAGTAATGGTGGTGCAGGTGGTCTTTGGGAAAACTGTAAGGTCGTGCAGGTGGTTTTGGTAGCAATGTAATGGTGGTCCCCGGTGGGTTTTTGGGGAACAATGTAAGGGGGGTTTCAGGTGGTCTGGGGAAAAACTGTAATGGTGGTTTAAAGGGGTTTTTGGTATCCCAAAGTAATGGTTTGTGCAGGTGGGCCCTTTGGGAACAATGTATTGGTTTGTGCAGGTGATCTTGGTAACTCTCTAATGGTCGTGCAGGGGGTCTTGGTAACACTGTAATGGTTTTTGCAGGTGATTTTGGTAACACTGTTTTAAAGGTCGTGCAGGTGGTTTGGTTACCTTTTAATTGTCGTGCGGTGAAATTTTGGGAAAAAATGTAATGGGTTTGTGCAGGTGGGCTTTTCTAAAAACTGGGAAAGGTGGTTTCAGGGGGGATCTTGGTAAAAAATGTAATGGTCGTGAGGGGGTTTTTTGGTAACAATTTTAATGTTGGTTGCAGGGGGTCCTTGGTAACAAAGTAATTTGGGGGTGCAGGTGGTCTTGGTAACAATTTTTAAAAGGTGGTGCAGGGGTCTTGGTAAAAAAATTTTAATGGTGGTGCAGGTGGTCTTGGGGAACAATTTTTAAAAGTTGGTTTCAGGTGGTTTTTGGTAACAAGGAATGGTGGGGGCAGGTGGTCTTGGTTAACATTGTAAAAGGGGGTGCAGGTGGTCTTGGTAACAAAGTAAATGGTGGTTGCAGGGGGTTTGGTAACACTGTAATGGTGGTGGGAGGTGGGCCCTTTGGTTTAAAACTGTAATGGTGGTGCAGGTGGTCCCTTTGGGAACAAAGGTTTAAAGGTGGTGCAGGGTGGTCTTGGTTTTCAAAGTAATGGTGGTGGGTGGTTCTTGGGAAAAATGTAATGGTTTGGGAAAGGGGGTCTTTGGGAAAAAAATGTAATGGTTTGGTGAAAGGTTTGGTTTGGAACACTTTAAACGTGGTGGGAGGTGGGCTTTGGTTTTAAAATGGAAAGGGTGGTGCAGGGTGGGCTTGGTAACACTGTAATGGTGGTTTCGGTGGTTTTTGGGGAAAAGGGAATGGTGGGGGCAGGTGGTTTTGGTAA
>NC_069442.1:24920789-24938289 GCF_026875155.1 Cherax quadricarinatus
GGGAAACTACATTTGCGTTTTTCCATGCCTCAGGCAATCTCCCTTTTTTCGATAGTGTATTGAATTTTGGGTTGTTAGGGGTACCCATAGCGCCTCTGCTCCCTCTTTTAAATCCCCGGGGAGATGTTATCTGGCCCCATTGCCTTTTTGGGGACTAGCTCACCAGAAGCCTCTTCACCTTTTTCCTCGGGTTTTGTGCACTGTGTCCAGGGACTTGGGGGGTGGTTGCCCCACCTCTCGTCTTTTTTAGTCCCTTTGTTCCCCCCTCTGTGAAACCCCTTCTTTGAATTCTTGTTTAGTCTTCACTTACTTCACGGTCATTTCTTGTTGTCTCTCCTTTCCCTCCTTCCTTTTAAACCTGATTTCCTGGGGCCCTTTACTGTTTTTTTTCCCCCTGTTGGCTGTCAACAGTTTTTGGGTCCCGATTTGGGCTTTCGCTGCTAATTTTCTTTTTTTATTTACTTTTGGGCCCCCTCTTCTTATTTGTGCATTTTCGTTTTTGGCTCTACGGGCCCTTTTTCCTTTTGTTTTCCTGGGCCTTTGCCCTTCTAAAATTTCTTCCATTTTCCCAGCCATTGGTTTTTTCCCCCTGCACCCCCTTTTGGGTAAACCATGGGCTCATCCTGGTTTTTTTTTATTCCTGTTCCCTTGGGTACAAACCCCTCCCAGCCTCCTTGCATTTTTTTTGTTTTCATATTCCATCATCTCAAATTTAAATGGCTTCCCCCGCAAGTTCTCTGTCCCCTGAAACCCCCCCTTTTAGGTAGTTCCTCATTCCGCGTAGTTTTTTCTTTTAGTTTGGGGGTTTTATTCGGGCCGGCCCCTTCCCCGCTTTCCCTCCATTTTTAGCTCTACTGTTATTCGAAGCTTTAAAAACCAAAATGGGCACTGGCCCCAAGGGGGCTTTCCTTTTGGGGATTCTTCGTTTTCTGCATCTCAAGGGGAATACTAAGTCCACCTTGCTGGTTCTTCCCCCTCCCCTCTTCTTTTTAAATGTCCCCCCTTTCGTGTTGGCACATGAAGTTTTTTCCCGGACCACCCCCATCATCTTAGCCCTCCCTGTTTCTTGGCCCCCCCTGGGGTCCAATTTCCCCCCAATCGATCTCCCTTTTGGGTTTTAAAATCACCAAGATCAGGGACTTTGCCCTGCATGCATGAGCTCTTTTTGGCCACTCTAGCCCCGGTGTCAAAACCAAACGGTCTATTGCTCTCGTCCCTACCCTTGCCTTGGCCTCCTGCTGTTCTGTTTGGGGGGTTATTTCATCATGCTATTTCCCACCTTGGGGCCTCCAGAGTAAGTGTTCCCGGGTATGTAATCACTTTCTTCTCCGCCCGTCTCCCCTCTCCAGCCCCATCAAAATTCCAAGGGGAATTTTTTTATCGCAACGCCACTCCCCCACCCCCCCCTGTTTTTCCCCCTGTCTTTTCCCCAGGATTTTTGGGATCCCGTTGGGGAAAAATTGGGACTGTTTTTTTCATACCTGTAAGCTTGGTTTCTGTGAGGGGCTAAGATGTCCGGTGATGCCTTTTTTTGACTCTTTAATTCCACCCTCCCCATTAAAAAGTTTTTTCCAATCAGCGTTTTTTTTTCCCCTTTTCCAAATTCAGTTTCCCCCTTTTCCAAAACTGTGGGTTTTGGGGGGCCCCCGTGAAGGGTGGGAGACCTGGTTTGGCCCTTTCTGTGGGGTTTTATAGCCTGTGTTGGGGGGAGGGCCCCGTGGGGATTTGGAAATTTTAGGTGTGGTTTTGGTTTGGGGGTTTATAGGTTGTATGGTTTTTGAGAATAGTTTTGTGTGCTTGCCCCCTTTCTGTTTGTTCTGCTCCCGACTGACCTCTGCTGGTTTTTCCCTCCTTTTCTCCTTTTTCCCAGTCCTTTGCTTTTTTGTCTCTCCCTCCAGCTGCTGCTGTCGTTTTTGATTTGTTCTTTTCCTGTCCCAGGAACACCCTCTTGTACCTTTTTCCGAGTATTTCAAACGTGGGTTTTTTCTTGGGGGATCCTGTTTTCCCCACTTTTTTCCCCCTTCCCGGAATTTAGCTTGATTGGTCGGTTTCCCCCCCTTCGAGGTTTTCCCCCCATTCTCTTAAAATTTTACAATCTCGGTTTCCCTCTTTTTCACCTAAATTTTTTGGGGTGATTTTTTCAAAACTCCCCTTTTTTTCTTTCCTGCTGGCCCTTTTAGTGTGTGTCCTTTTCCCCCCTCTCTCCTGAAGCCCATGGAAAAAAACCCTGATTTTGCCCTTTTTTTTTCCTCCCCTTGCCTCACCCCTGTGCCCCCTGGATCCCCGCCTGTTTTGTTGGGCATTTTTCTTCCCCTTTAAATTTTTTTAGTGGGGGGTCTTGATAGCCTGGTTTGCCTCAGCATTCGACCTATCACCCCTCTCCAAACTGCAACCAGTGTTTTTCCCTTTCACTCCCTTTTGGGCCCCCCTTGGGGAGGTGATATGAACCCTTTGCATAATTCAAAAAATTTTCCCTTTCCCTTTCCCGTTTCGGCCCCCGCAGCTTTCATATGCTGTGTTTCTTTTGGTCACTGCCCCTGTAACTCGCTTCAGCCTATTTATCTCAATTTCTAGGACCCTTATCTTGGCTACTGCAGTTTGGGACTTGTGCCTCCCAATTTCTTTGTCTCCTTCTCCAACCTCTTTTCCAATTTCACAGAGAGCTCTTTTTTCCATTTTTTCAGAAAGCTCTCCTAATTTTCTCTCCCACTCTTGTTCCATCCTTTTCCACTGCTCCTCCATCCACTCCTCCCTACCAGAACCATTCTCATCTGATCCTTGGTTCTGCGAGTCCCCACCATTTTGTGTGTGTGTGTGTGTGTGTGTGTGTGTGTGTGTGTGTGTGTGGTTGTGTGTGTGTGTGTGTGTGTGTGTTGTGTGTGTGGTGTGTGTGGTGAGTGGGGGTGTGTGTGTGTGTGTGTGTGTGTGTGTGTGTGGGGGTGTGTGGGGTTTTGGTGTGTGTGTGTGTGTGTTGTGTGTGTGGTTGGTGTGTGTGTGTGTGACTCAACAATCAATATTTGCACCAATAACCATTACAGTTGTGACCGGGTGTGGAAGTGTGAATTGCTCATTATTCTATAATTTGTTCATGATTGTAGCCATGTATAAACGTAAGTAACCATTCTACAGAATTCATTACCTTTGTAACTTGTGAGCTCATTACCTTTGTACCCAGTTCAGCTATCAAACTTGGGGCCCAGTCCCTGGACCCATTACGTACCTCTGTAATCTGTAAATACCTTTGTAACCTGTCATGATTGTGACCAACCTACCTGGAGTTTCATTACCTTTGTAAATTGTGAGTTCATTACCTTTGTAAATTGTGAGTTCATTACCTTTGTAAATTGTGAGTTCATTACTTTGTAAATTGTGAGTTCATTACCTTTGTAAATTGTGAGTTCATTACCTTTGTAAATTGTGAGTTCATTACCTTTGTAAATTGTGAGTTCATTACCTTTGTAAATTGTGATTCATTACCTTTGTAAATTGTGAGTTCATTACCTTTGTAAATTGTGAGTTCATTACCTTTGTAAATTGTGAGTTCATTACCTTTGTAAATTGTGAGTTCATTACCTCTGTAACTTGCTCAGCTATCAAAACTTTGGAGTCCAGTCCCTGGACCAATTATGTACCTCTGTAATCTTTTGACTACCGCCCACAGGATGGGTATGGGGTGCATAATAAACATATTAAACTAAACCCATTTGCCTCCTTGGGGCGGGGATGGCAGACCAGAGAGGCCTAGCTTGTGGCTAGGACTGGGGACAGTTGGTCCCAAAGATGAGGAGGTCCTTGTGCCTCCTCCCATGGGAGACTTAGGTCTCAGACACTCCCTAAAGAGGGAGCCAAGGCCGGGCCACCACTTGGAAAAGGCCCGGGCCGGGAGAATACCGGCTAATCTTTAATTAATAATAATAATAAGTCTGTCAATGAGGTGGACGGGAAAAAAAAATAGGAAACGTTCAAATTTGGACTTTCATCACTTGTGCTGTGATTGGTGAATGGCAGGCAATTCAGGTTCGATCCAAGGAAGGGGCGATGGCTCCATTTATCTGGATCAAGAGCCCATCAAAAGTATCAGGACCTTCATCTCGAAGGGTGTTTTATATAACTTAGATATATCATTAATTTTCATGTGTGTTCAACCTGAACGTCACATATTTAGGAACGTGGCAGCACGTTTGTTAACAGTCAGTGCCTCAAGTACGTCCAAATACTACGTTCTATTGTCTCGCTGACCGTTTTCTATAACATACTGTTGTTGAGGGCATACTTCATGATTTATCACCAAGTGTTAATACCATGTCTTGAAAAGTTGAATTAAAAAAATTATTCAAAATATCTTCATAATTAATAGCCTGTTTAATATTTATAATTAATAAACACGTACAGTATTCCATGTGTACCCGAGAGGAGAAATATTAAAGCATATATCACACTTAGTCTTAAATTATCCTAGAGCTGAAAATAGTTGTAGGGATATTTTTACACCACAGTTTAACTCGCAGCTCTAATCTATTTAACGTATACCACCTCACCTCCAGGATGCCATCCACAACAGTTAGCTAGCACTCAGGTACCTATATTTATTGCTGAGTTAACAGGATCAACATGCCTACGTCTCAACCCGCCCCGGTATCGATACCGCGAAACAGGCTTCAACATTTCTGAGCTAAATTCGTTACCACTGAGCTGCGAGGCAGTGGTTTTTATAACTCTTTAATGTGTTCTTGCTGGATGCGACATAAACTAAATACAGAGACAGACTGGTGAGACAAAAGCAAGGGTAACTAGTGACATAAGAACATAAGAACATAAGAAAAGGAGGAACACTGCAGGAGGCCTGCTGGCCCATACTAGGCAGGTCCTTTACAATTCATCCCACTAACAAAACATTTGCCCAACCCAATTTTCAATGCCACCCAAGAAATAAGCTCTGATGTGAAAGTCCCACTCAAATCCAACCCCTCCCACTCATGTACTTATCCAACCTAGATTTGAAACTACCCAAAGTCCCAGCCTCAATAACCCAACTAGGTAGACTGTTCCACTCATCAACTACCCTATTTCCAAACCAATACTTTCCTATGTCCTTTCTAAATCTAAACTTACCTAATTTAAATCCATTACTGCGCGTTCCCCTCTTGAGAGACATCCTCAAGACCTTATTAATATCCCCTTTATTTATACCTATCTTCCACTTATACACTTCGATCAGGTCTCCCCTCATTCTTCGTCTAACAAGTGAATGTAACTTAAGAGTCTTCAATCTTTCTTCATAAGGAAGATTTCTGATGCTATGTATTAATTTAGTCATCCTACGCTGAATGTTTTCTAACGAATTTATGTCCATTTTGTAATACGAGACCAGAACTGAGCTGCATAATCTAGGTGAGGCCTTACTAATGATGTATAAAGCTGCAGTATGACCTCTGGACTTCTGTTGCTTACACTTCTTGATATAAATCCCAGTAATCTATTTGCCTTATTACGTACGCTTAGGCATTGCTGTCTTGGTTTAAGGTTGCTGCTCACCATAACCCCCAAGTCCTTCTCGCAATCTGTATGGCTAAGTTCTACATCATTTAATTTATAAGTACTAGTGTTATGGGCACTCCCAAGCCTCAGAACCTTGCATTTAATCTACATTGAACTGCATCTGCCACTTTTCTGACCAAGAATAGAGTTTGTTTAAATCCTCCTGAAGTTCCCTAACATCTACGTTTGAATCAATTATCCAAACCTATCTTTGTGTCATCGGCGAATTTGCTCATATCACTAGTAATTCCCTCATCAAGATCATTGATATATATTATAAACAACAACGGGCCCAAGACTGATCCCTGTGGAACGCCACTTGTTACAGATCCCCACTCGGATTTAACCCCATTTAGGGACACTCTCTGCTTCCTGTCAGTGAGCCATGACTCGATCCACGAGAGCACTTTTCCCCCAATGCCATGAGCTGCCACTTTCTTTAACAGTCTATGGTGCGGAACTCTATCAAAAGCCTTACTAAAATCTAAGTAAATAATATCAAATTCTTTATTGTGGTCAACACCCTCAAAAGCTTTACTGAAGAAAGTTAATAAATTGTTAGACAAGACCGGCCTCTTGTGAATCCATGCTGAGTATCATTAATCAAGCTATGCTTATCGAGATGGCTTCTTATAATCTCAGCTATAATTGACTCTAGTAATTTGCCTACAATTGAGGTCAGGTTTATTGGGCGGTAATTTTGACGGTAACGACTTGTCCCCTGTTTTAAAAATAGGAGTTACATTAGCCATCTTCCACATATCAGACACTACACCTGTTTGAAGAGATAAATTAAAAATATTAGTTAATGGTTCACAGAGTTCCATTTTGCATTCCTTAAGAACCCTTGAAAAAACCTCATCAGGACCTGGCGACTTATTTTGCTTCAGTCTGTCTATCTGCCTCACAACCATCTCACTAGTGACTGTGATGTTACATAATTTATCTTCTTCTAGCCCACTGTAAAAATTAATTACTGGAATATGTTAGTGTCTCCTGTGTAAAAACTGAGAGAAAATAATTATTTAAAATCAAGCACATTTCATTCTCTTTGTCAGTAAGGTGCCCATAGTTATTTTTAAGGGGACCTATCTTATCTCTAACTTTTGTTCTATAGACCTGGAAAAAACTTTTTGGGTTAGTTTTAGAATCCCTAGCAACTTTAATTTCATAGTCCCTTTTAGCTTTTCTTGTCCCCTTTTTAATGTCCCTCTTAATGTCAATATACTGATTCATAAGATGACCCTCACCTCTTTGATACGCCTATAAATTCCTTTCTTTTGCCCTAGTAGATATTGAGCCTATTATTCATCCATTTTGGTCATTTCTATTTGATCTAATTTCTTTATATGGGATAAACGCTCTTTGAGCAGCATGTATAGTGTTCAGAAAACTGTCATATTGATAGCTCTCTTCGTTACCCCAGTCAACAGATGATAAGTGTTCTCTAAGCCCATCGTAATCTGCTAAGCGAAAATCTGGACTGTTACTGAGTTATCGCTACTAACGTACTTCCATTCAATGCAAATGTAATTGATTTGTGGTCGCTAGCACCCAGTTCCTCAGAAAAATTTTTAAAATTTTTAACAAGGGATTCATTGTTTGCCATAACTAAGTCAAGCAGGTTATTTCCCCTTGTAGGTTCTGTCACAAACTGCTTCAAAAAACAATCCTGAAATACTTCTAAGAAGTCGTATGATTCTAAATTCCCAGTCAAGAAATTCAATCAACATGACTAAAGTTAAAGTCTCCTAGAATTACTACATTATCGTGCCTTGTGGCCTTAACAATTTCCTCCCATAGTAGTTTCCCTTGGGCCCTATCTAAGTTTGGGGGACGGTATATCACTCCTAAAATCAGTTTTTCATGCCCCTCTGAAAATTCTATCCAAACAGACTCTGTATGTGTTACTTCAGACTTAATACCCGTTTTTTATGCAACAGTTCAAGCGATCTCGACATACAATGCCACCCCACCCCCCCTCCCAATACTTCTATCTTTTTGGAACAATTTAAAACCCTGAATATGACATTCCGCAGGCATGTCCCGACTTTTGAATTAAACACCGTCTCAGTTAAGGCAAATACATCAATGTTACCTACACTAGCAACTAATCTCAACTCGTCCATCTTATTCCTAGCACTACGGCAATTAGCATAATAAACATTGAAAGACTCTCCTTTCTCTTTACCCTTCCTGCTCATTTCTATTTTTCTACTAAACCTATTACTGTCCTTATCACCCAAGGTCCCTGGGTTTTCAATATCTATCTCGTTCTTATTATTACTAGTTCCCCTAGAACTCGTAATATTACTACACTGGGACTTCACTGCTTTCCTGCCAAAACCCATACACTAACTATTCCTAGTTTAAAGTCCTAACTGCTCCCTCCACTGCAGTTGCCAGTGCTCCCACCCCACACCTAGATAAGTGAACCCCATCCCTAGCAAACATGTCATTTCTGCCATAGAAGAGGTCCCAGTTGTCAATGAATGTTACTGCATTTTCCTTACAGTATTTGTCCAGCCAGCAATTGACACCAATTGCCCTGGACAACCATTCATTTCCAACTCCCCTCCTTGGCAAAATACCACATATGAGAGGGTTCCCACCCTTACTTCTAATTATTTCTATTGCTGACCTATACCTGCTATCAGGTCCTCACTCCTACGTCTGCCAACATCGTTGCCTCCAGCACGAGACAGATAATAGGATTGCTCCCATTACCTTTCATGATGTCATCCAGACGGCTAACAATATCCTCCATCCCAGCCCCAGGAAAGCAAACTCTCTGTCTCCTACTCCTGTCCTTCAAGCAGAACGCCCTATCCATATACCTAACTTGGCTATCCCCAACAACAACAATATTCTTACCTTCCTTAATGTCTTTCGTCGTCTCGTTCCCAGTAGTCGACTCACATTCGTCGGGTAGCACTGAGAATGTATTGGATGTTTCCACAACAGTTTCCACGGCAGTCTCTTTCTTCTTCATCGTTTCTACCTTTCCATTCATCTTCTTGATCGTCAACTTCTTTCCCTGCTGTCCAGCCACTGACCAGTTTCCCTTCTTGACCTGAGGACTCAAAACAGGAGGACTGCTACGAATCTTCTTGTTTTCCTCGGTCAGTCGCCGAATTTCCATATTCGCCAACCTCAATTCTTCCTTAAGCTGTTGGTAAAGTTGCTCGATGGAGGGCATCTTGCTTCAATTCTAGAGAGCGCGCAAACAGGTCTTCACAGAGCCAAGTACACGTCAACACTCAAGTGGGGCGAGACCAAAGCAAGGGTAACCACAGTGACGAGTGGGTGAGACCAAAGCGAACGTAACCACAGTGACGAGTGGGGTGAGCCCAAAGCAAGGGTAACCACAGTGACGAGTGGGTGAGACAAGTTAAGGGTAACTAAACCGTGACAGACGGGTAATTAAAGTAGATTATAGATACAGTTCATGGAGACGAGTATATTTAGTGGCCACCGTCACGAAACAAACATGTCCCCTGACAAAATGTGACCATCAGAATCTTGACGTACAATTACAAACCTACAGTATTGCCCCTTGGAACTGCGTGTGTACCACCAATAAAGTAATGCAGATGTGAGTGCTGTGTGCTATGCTGTAGCAGGTGGAGGGAGGTATATACAGCACACTGTACTGCTACTCAGCACCAGCACTGCCTTTAGATTTATAGTCACTAGAACCTACACCGCCTCACGCCTCTCTAGCACTTTTTTTTATAGCACTGACCTCATCATGTATTTCTTGTACCTGTTAATGGTTGTGGGAATCATCGCTCTGACAGCCTGGTCTCAGATTACGCCTCTTAAACTGAAAGGAAAATATTACAGGAATTGAAACTCAAAAGAAAGAAGAGCTAAAATGTATGTTAAGTATAAGGAGAGGTTTGTAAGACTTGCCTGCAATTTTCCATGTTCAAGAGACCTAATGGAAAGACCAGCTATCTTGCCAGAGTTTAAATCGTTCAACATCTTCCACTGCTTACGCATTTACCGCAACGGCAGTACAGTGCTTCTCCGGAGAGCTTATCATTACTGGATAAGTCCCCCAAAAAGTTTTTTTTTTTTAAAGAGCGAGGTAAGGCCTCCATTGATTGCTTGTGGCCTTGGTCACGTGAGCTTCCATCAGGCGCTGGTCCTCGCTAGATTCTCAGTGTACTTGGTGGCCTCTAAATCAGGGAGTAAATACGGCAGTTGCTTGGAAACACTCGTACCTCAAACTCACACTGTAATTACCAGCTCAAGCTGCACTTTTCAGGCATTTTTGTATGTGGTCCCTTCATGCTTTACTTATTTGTTTGTTATTTTTCATCTAAAGAGCGTAGTTAGTCAACAATGAACGTCGTGACACCAAGAAGACTGTCGCTGGTGAACATCAAGAACATAAGAAAGGTGTCATTGCTGAGCAAGGAACATCACGAACACAAGACTACTTAACAAGGAAAAATAAGAACACAAGAAAGACGTCATTGCTGAACAAGAAACAAGAACACAAAAAAAGTATCACTGTTGAACAAAGAACATCAAGGGCCTCAAGGGGAACAATGTTTTCATAAGGGAAAGAGGAAAGGAGGAAATGAACCTTCCCGTCCACTCCTCGGTAGAACACTTACATCTCTTATTGCTTATGGGTGCGAGTGAACCTCTTTAACTAGATAAACCACTTCAGTTTAGTAACATACTGACCGTTTCCCACCGAGGTAGAGTGAACCGAAAAATAACATTCTCATCACTCTATCACCGTCTTGCTAGAGACGCGCCCGCATTACAGCTCAGATGCCCTTTCAAACTGTAATATCCCAAGCCCTTCTTTAGAGTGCAGGTGCTGTACTTCCCACCTCCAGGACTCAAGTCCGGCTAACCCGTTTTCCGTGAATCCCTTCATGTTACTTTGCGAACACTCCAACAGCACGTCAAGTCATAAAAAAACACTTGTTTCCATTCCTATTTAACACGCTCACACAAGCCTTTTGGATTTCCAAGCCTCTCACATACAAAATCTCAGGTACACCCTCTGAGCTAGTTGGCAAAGTGCAGGTACTAGCGTGTACCTAAATCCCCTCATCTTTCCTAAACAATAACGCTTACGTTATTTTATTTCTAAAACTTAACTTTACAAATCCTTAAACATATAAGAAGGTTGTAATGAATATTCTACAAGAATATTCTTTATAACCTCTACTACAAAACACTTCAAAGTAAATCGGCAACAAAATAGTTAACTTTTCACTTTATATTCAAAGCTCATTTCCACTCAAGTTACATTCTTTTAGGGTCTATCAAAAATCCAGCCATAATGTTTTCAAACCAAACTCCTCTTCCAGGACCTTAACATACACTCTCACTGGCCTAATCTCCAGTCAGTTTCCATACAGAAATATTTAAGTGCTCAAACAACCTCCTACCTCCTCTTGCTCCTAACAGCAGGGGTTCAAGTTTCAACTACCTCACATATTAGTAAGGGCAAGCTCACTCAGACCTCCCTGAGTTGTCCTGTGAATCACAAAACACACCAGACGACACATCACATACCGTTCGTAAACGACCTCACACCTTTAATAAAACCACCATAACTTATCTTCATCTTATACTCCATTTTTTCAGGCATATATTCTAAAGATAATTCTGTTATTTACATTTCGCCACACCAGCCTTATAGTCTCTACATTAAAACACTTTCCATACAAATATTATGCACAACCCCAACCAAGTCACATTTCATATTTCATATTTCATTATATTTTATATTCTAATCACTTCGTAAACCTTTCAGTTATAACAATTATACACAGTAAAATAACACCATAAGTAATGACATAACATCGGTCTTTATAATTCACTTAGAACTAAACTTGTAAAATATCATTTGCCTAATACACAAAATGTAACAAAATCAAATTCGAAAATAAACCATTGTAGTTTTCAGCTCATCATTCACTAGAAAGTCATTTCCATAATCCACAACACTCTAAGGACAGAAAAATCAATACACATAGGATACCAATTATTAGAGCAACAAAAAAATATACTACACAGTTCCCAAAATTTTCTCCATGGAAAAAGGGGGATGAGATCATTCTTGGTAACACATCCTATCCTCTTCTCCTATATTTGGACTTTAAAAAAATACAAATCTTTGCAGTCCCTACATCTTTCATTTCCACCTTTCACTCTTTCACTTTTTCCTATTGGATTAGGGGCCTGCACGATACTAAAATTAAATCTAAGGCTTTTCAACACCTAGTTTCACTTCCCGCCCATTCTACTATAAAAATATTTCACAGCTCTTTTCCACAGGTTACAGGTTAGACCCTATTTGGGTTCCTCAGATACTACTTGACCTACCCGGCTTATAGCATGACCGTCCTCCAACTGGTCGTAATAACATTACTCCCAATACCTTGCCAGTGACTGAATGGGTTGGGGAAAATAATGTGATAGGAGGACGCAAGTAACCTCTGCGTAAGCTTTCTCTTTTATTGGATATAGCTGGAAGGAGACTACAACGAACAATAAAAGGAGGAATTAGGGTCTAGTGCTTTAATTTTTCTTCTCAAAGTATCACCCCCAGAGTCTTCTGGCAAGATCTTACTAGAAAAGCGGAAACCAGACTTTGGTTGACCTTAGCACATCCCGGTTGGGCCAAGTCGCTCGGGTGAACTTTCATGGTATCTTAAGACTGCTAGACGAATCATTTTCCTTCAGAGTTTTCAGTCTACCAAGGGACGAACACTGCTAAACAAGGAACGTCAAAGCCTCAAAAAAGTGTCACTGATGAACAAGAAATGTTGAGTTTTAAAGAGGAGAGTTACTAGTGAACATGAAACATCAAGAGTACAAGAAAAAAGTCAGTGCAGAACAAGGAACATCGAAACATCAATAAAAAGTGTCTAGTGAACTAAACATCGAGACTACTTCAAGAACTGTGTGTTCTGAACAAGGACAGTCAAGACACGAAGACATGACAGGGACTCACCTTGACGATATCAAGATTATCACTCTACAAGGTCAGTGTAAGCAATGATAGTCCATAAAATTCTAGAGTAACAAAACGACAGTATTAAAAAAGCTAACAGCGACACAACAACTGCAACCAAGTATGTTTAAATGCATGACTTTACCTCTGTATTGACCATCAAGATCAAATAACACCAGCCATAAATATACTTAAAAAATAAATGAAACAGCAGGCAGAGGAACACGCCAGCAGGCAAGTAGGCAGGTAAGGAGGAGGAGCAGAGAGACGTAAGAAAGTATGAGGAATGACACATGACCCGTTACTTTCAAGTTGTCTTTCACCAGCACTAAAGCGAAGGCAGTAATAGCAACAATATTACTAGCAACAACAATATTACTAGCAGCAACAACACTCGCCTATAATACCATACATGGTATCAGCTACGTCACACATAGTGGAAAACATTTTACCAAGTCAATTTTATTTCAAAATTCTAAACCTATGTGGGTCATGAAGGGCTAGTTCGCTCATCGCAGCTCGGTCTCTGATTAATCAGGCTGTTGATGACAGCATGTGGAACAGGTTCAGAGCAGCAGTAACAGCCCAGTTGATCAGACCCTGCTCCACCGTGAGGGTTGGTCATGGGCCGGGCCGCGGGGGCGTTGACCCCCGAAACACCTTCCAGATATCTACAATATTTATCTTGTATATTCTAGATATATTGGCTGACATACTGTTTAGATATCAATGACTTGATATTCCATCTTGAAATGTTTTCTAGATGCTAGGCGACCTTGAAAATTTTAAAATAATCATTAATAATTCTGAAATTGAACATATAATTTCTAGCAACACGGAAGAGGCAGAATAAAAGTGCAGAAAATAAGAAAAAATGCGACATGTGATATACACATTATTTAGGTCTTGTCTTGTTTAAAGGTATAATTTGCATATACTGTGGAGAACTACGACAAGCGTCATTACTGAAGAATAAAAATTAATATTATTAATAATATACGTATATGCAAATTATACCTTATTTTCTTATTTTCTGCACTTTTATTCTGCCTCTTCCGTGTTGCTGGAAATTATATGTTCAGTTTCAGAATTATTGATTATTTTAAAATTTTCAAGGTCGCCTAGCATCTAGGCGACCTAGTCATCTAGTCATTGATATCAAAACAGTATGTCAGCGAATACATCTAGAATATATAAGAAAAATATTGTAGATACCTAGGTGTTTCGGGGGTCAACGCCCCCGCGGCCCGGTCCATGACCAGTCCTCACGGTGGAGCAGTCTGATCAACTAGGCTGTTAATGCTGCTCTGAACCTGTTCCACATGCGGTCATCAACAGCCACATGAACCAGAGACCGAGACTAACCAAGCCTGTAGGGATCATTCAACGCCTAGGGAATGAGAGGTAAGAAAATTTAATGTAAATGATGGAATGGCAGCTGCAATTCCTTGGGTAAAGAACCCTTTAACAGCATTCAAGGCTCTTGGGGGAAGTAAAGGTCAGCAGGAAAACCACCTCCACTACCTTGGCTGATGTGAACTAAACTAAGGCATGGTTATATGAACACAATATGGATAAATATAGGTACAGTTCAAGACATTTCTCGAGGAAATGTTTCAACCAGAGTGCCTTCTTCAGTTAAGAGTATGAGAACATAAATGTGCATGTAACAGTGACGATCAGAACACAGCCACCTCACGTAGCAGTGACGACCACAGCAACACCTGTATCTAACACAAGAGCATACAGAGCCTCCTCATGTAGCAGTGACGACCACAACAACACTTGTGTCTAACACAAGAGCACACAGAGCCACCTCATGTAGCAGTGACGACCACAATAACACCTGTGTCTAAGGCAGGAATATACACATCCACCTCATGATAACGGGAGAACCCAGGTTACTAACCTGTGACAACGACCTACATTGACGTAAATGTTTAGAAGCTACCAAGATACCAGCCACCAACACCATCCCACAACAAATTAATGTGGTTATATTTATAACCTTAATTTTTAATGGAGTGAAGCTGAAAGCCAGCGGAAGGCCTCGGTCTGATAACCACAAGTTCAGGTGGCTGGTCATCATATGACTAAGACCGACGTCAGGAATCACTTGACCTGTTTCCTGACGAATCTTACCAAACCTAACCTAACCATTGCACAAAAATCTCGTAGCTACAGCATTTCCAATATCTTGTCACACCGATTACTACCCAGCATACTGCAATTAGATAATAGCAGCCACCAAGGTCACGCTTACTGCATGTTTATATATGTATATATTACATCTCCGATTTCAACTTATATTTGTTTCTCTTCACTTAACTCCCTGTACTATATACTATATGTACTGTTTGTTTTAGAGGTCCGAGTTACGAGTAAAGTCACTCGTGGTGAAACCGTGTGGAAGTGTTTCGATAACCATCACTAAGCTTATTAATCTGTATACTGCTACTTCTGGTGGCATTGTTGTGTAGTAATGAGGATGGTATGGATGATGGTAATGGTGGGAGATGATGATAGTTGAGGGGATGGTAAGGGTGGTTGTGAGAGTCGTGGTGATAGTGAAGGGAACGAAAAGGGTGGTTGTGATGGCAGGGGTGGTACGGTGACAGTGGTGGTGGTAATATCTGTAATATCTAGCTTAGACCCCGCTTTATGAATTGGAAATAAAATATTGCAAGAAGATAAAATTACTGAGAAATACAGAAAAGCAGAATGTACGAGTATACTGACGGTAAGTGGAATTTGTAAGATTTGCCCGCGACTTTACATGTTCATATGACAGCAAGGAAATGCCAGCAATCCAACCGGAGTGTAAAACATTTAACAGACTTCCGTTTCACGCTCACGTATCAGGAAGGTAGTACTGGGTTGTTGCTATCTATCTGTCACCTCCAGATGACAGATAGCAATTTATTGAAGATTTCTTTTTACTCTCACGTAAATACCAGTTTTAATACTAATGGTGTGATGCCTTCTCTGACCTGAGTTACATTTTTAACTTGTTGGTGCATGAGCAAAATCCACGTGTTACTTTGAGGAATGTGGTTGACCCTGTTTTTGTTTCCAGCCTCGTGCATCATCCAATCATATTTTTTAAACTACAATCTTCCATTACGATTTTTTTCATGGTCACATTGTCCTTTATATATCTTGTCAAATTCTTCTCTCTCCGTGTTAACGATGGTTTGTAAATATTTACGACTTTGAGGGTCTAGCCTATTCTTTGGACTTCTGTTAATACTACAATTTCAACATTACTTGTTTCTACGTTTTATTCTCTGTAGCCTGTGATATTTCTACCAATATTGCCTATCCATCTCAATTTCTTTCATACCTTGTCCATTCTCCCTACACTGAGTAACGTCCCTCAAGTGCTTTCCCAGTGTTAGTTTGACTCTATCTGCTTCCTCACAATTGGGTCCAATAGCTTCAGTCTGATACTATCTTATCTGTGTCGGTATATTATCATTGTTCATCTCAAATAACCCGCACAAAGGAGAGAGGAGCTTACGACGACGTTTCGGTCCGACTTGGACCATTTACAAATTCACACTGTAAATGGTCCAAGTCAGATCGAAATGCCGTCGTAAGCTCCTCTGTCCTATGTTCGGGTTATTTGTGTATTGTTGTTATTTATTATTCATCTCTATTGTTTTCTTATTTATTCCTTTGGTTATAGCCTCAAGTAATCCTGGTAATTTTTCCAGTGCAACTTTGTTGTTAAGTGTCATTCATGATCACTGCAGTACGGGAACTAGGTTAGATTAGGGAACCTTATTATTTACACTTGAATACCACTTTCGCACTTACGAGCACCACTTTCTCTTATTAACACAGGTGCCTACCACTTTCGATCTTACCAGCAGCACTCTCATCATATATACGCTGAGAAAAATATACCTCTCTGTATACGAGAGAAATACAACTCGGTATACGAGAGAAATACACCTCTCGGTATATGACAGAAATACAACTTGGTATATGAGAGTAATATACCTCTCTGTATATGAGAGAAATACGCCTTTTTATTTATTATTTATTTGTTAGATCAGGAATATCTGATAGACGCTACGTGCAGTGTTATCTTCTAATGTTCCTTTCATTCCATTAAAAACTTTACGAGCCTTCCAAATTTATATAGCGTGAGGATAGGTGGATATAAAAAAAAGGAAATAAGTTGTACAATAGGCTTTCTTTGGGACAACGTTTCGCTCTGCATAATGCAAGACATTGATGTATATTACACTCCTTCGGGAGCCACTGCCGGGCCACTACATGAAGAAGACCGAGACCAGGAGCTGTCCTGACAAACATACCTCAACATGAACGTTGACTTAAAAAGTGTTTTCTTATTCGTGCCTGTGTACTTGTGGGTACCACGCCATTTACTTCAGGGGCGAGGGATCTATGAGGAAGACGTCATGAAGATCCCGAGGGTTAGGTGCAGCATCATTTATGAGAGGACCATGTAGCAGCCTGCCCTACAAGATATTTAACATCGTCCCACCTTCCCTTCTGCTCTCTAACACCTACCCTCTCCTCTTTTCCCTTCCGCTCTCTGATATCCCCACCACACCTTCACTCCTCTAACGCTCCCAGCTCTGCTTTCTGATACCTCCAACCACACATACCCCTCTTTGACATTCCCCACTTTCTCTTTTGCTCTCTAACGCCCCCTACCTCCCACATCCAAACAATGAAACATAGATATTGTTCCCACTATATAACTATCACATAGAATAGGATAGCAGCATATTGCTGTTATATCCAGTTTTGCTAAATATAAAAAAAAACAGCGCTTCACGCACCTTATTATTAAGGTAAGTTTGACCTTCGCAGTAAAATTAGAATAAATTAAACACGTAAACAATAAAACATTTAAAATAAACTTATTATACTGTTATACCCAGGCCTCAAATAATGCATCGAAAAATCTATACAGTATATTAAAAAAATATCATA
>NC_069442.1:24943289-24983289 GCF_026875155.1 Cherax quadricarinatus
CAATTTTTCTTTATCTAAATCATTTGATACCCTCATCACCTTACTCTGTTTCTATGTTCACTTTCAACTTTCTACCTTTACACACATTCTCAAACTCATCCGCTAACCTTTGCAATTTTTCTTAAGAATCTCCCATAAGCACAGTATCATCAGCAAAAAGTAACTGTGTCAATTCCCATTTTGAATTTGATTCCCCATAATTTAATCCCGCCCTCTCCCGAACACCCTAGCATTTACTTCTTTTTACAACCCCATCTATAAATATATTAAACAACCATGGTGACATTACACATCCCTGTCTAAGACCTACTTTTACCGGGAAGTATTCTCCCTCTCTTCTACACACCCTAACCTGAGCCTCACTATCCTCATAAAAGCTCTTACAGCATTTAGTAACTTACCACCTATTCCATAAACTTGCAACATCTGCCACATTGCTCCTCTATCCACTCTATCATATGCCTTTTCTAAATCCATAAATGCAATAAAAACTTCCCTACCTTTATCTAAATACTGTTCACATATGTTTCAATGTATATATATATATATATAATATATATATATATATATATAAAATATATATATATATATATATATATATATAATATATAATGCACTGTCGCTCTCAGTGAACATGTATAAAGAGAGAGATACTTATCAGAATACATACATCTAGAGATATATTCATCTGAATATAAACATCAAGAAATATGTACCCATCAAAATATATATATCAACATCTGTATTCATCAAAATACATACAACCAGAGATATTCATCACAACATATACAATCATCCTTCACTACCCCATTATTATATTTACTATTATTTCCCCTTGTTTTATTCATAACATGTAATTTTGTACTAGTTAACCAAACTTTACTACTTAAAGCGCTTTTAATTTTAAACTTTATAAAACTCAGCAATACTTTATAAATTAATTTGTAAAATTTAACTTGATTACGGTAATTATTTTTGAATAATATATTTATATTGTATATAATGTGTCTATTTTATTATGACAAGACGAGATGACGTGAACAAGAAACGAAAGGATTATTATTATTATTATTATTATTAGGAAACGCTAGGTCCGTAGGGGTTATAGAGTGCTTGGGGTATGAGACGATGTGATTTAGTTTAATCGACGGAAAGATAGCTCCAATTGCTTGGATCAAGAGCACTTTATCATCCTCAAAGCACTTCCTTAGAAGGGCCTAGAAGGGGAAGTGATGTTATATTGAATAAGACTGAGAACACTGAAGAAACGTTAAGACAAGGTAATATAAAGCAAGCTAATCCAAAGCAAGCTAATCCAAAGCAAGCTAATCCAGAGTAAGCTAATTACAGAAATAACAGCCCCACATACATTTTTTAGACTATTTATATAAGCACTAGGCTTGTGTGGGTCACCCATCACTAGGAATGTTGGAGGCTCGATACTCCGACCACTGCGATCGAGGCTCACATGCTATCCAGCTGCTCGCCAATTTTAGTCTCGTTTTATTTTAGATAATACAATGAAAATATATAGATGTAAAACGCTGGCGAACTAAACACTCACAGCAGTGACAGGCTGTGTGACACAGGTGCTGGTGAAAAATATCTGTGTACAATCTAGCGACACATGTTTATTATGCAGCTCGTTACACTATATTACCACAACCTCGGCACATGTACCACTTCTCTTTTCCTAACTGCTTGACGATGGTGCAGCACAATGTCTTGGTGCAACGATGCCTTGTTGCAGCACACGCCTACTACGATGTCTTGTTGCAACACAACCTACTACGATGTCTTGTTGCAGCTTAAGCCTACTAACATATTTTGTTGCGGATCAAGCCTACTACGATATCTTTTTGCAGCACAAGCTTACTACGGTGGCTCATAACACCATTTACGTCTGCAGATTATTATTATTATTATCAAAAAGAAGCGCTAAACCACAAGGGCTATACAGCGCTGACGTCTGCAGATGAACATGGTCTTCAAGTCAATTATGTATACCATACATGTATACTGTGTTTTTTAAATAAAATATAAAAAAAGTTCTCTCTCATATATAATATATATATACATATATATATTATATATATATATATATATATATATATATATATATATATATATATATATATATATATTATATATATATATATATATATATATATATATAACAATTTGTATCACTGATCAATGTAAGTCACTGTCAGTTTCTATAACTGTCAGCGTCACTTGTCTAGCGAGGAGCTAGACAAGTACACTGCCTCTCACATAGGCTGCTTCCTCAATCCTATAAAGGGGGAACCTTGATGCTAGTGAAGGGCTCCTCATCCCAGGAACTGGAGCTGCCTTCTTCCTTGACTCATATCTCATTATTTCCCATTTACCAATAAAAATAATTTTCTTACACCCAGTCAAGTTAAACAGTATTTAGTTGACTAACGGTGTTACCTAAACTATCTTCTCTGAATAACAGAGAAAGTGTTTCTTCAATTTCAGGTCACCGTACCTAAGTGGGAGACGGCCGGCGTGTTAAAAAAACTCATTAATATTACCTGGTGAATGTTGCAACAAGGAGAAGGCTGGAGGCAGTGGAGACGTCATGTCTGAGGACAATGTGTGGTGTGAATATAATGCAGAGAATTCGTAGTTTGGAAATTAGGAGGTGCGGGATTACCAAAACTACTATCCAGAGGGCTGAGGAGGGGTTGTTGAGGTGGTTCAGAAATGTAGAGGATGGAACAAAACAAAATGACTTTGAGAGTATAAATCTGTAGTGAAGGGAAGGCGGGGTAGAGGTCGGCGTAGGAAAGGTTGGAGGGAGGGGGTAAAGGAGGTTTTGTGTGAGAGGGGCTTGGACTTCTAGCAAGCATGTGTGAGCGTGTTAGGAGTAAATGGAGACAAATGGTTTTTAGGACTTGACGTGCTGTTGGAGTGTGAGCATGGTAATATTTATGAAAGGATTCAGGGAAACCGGCAGGCAGGACTTCAGTTCTGGAGATGGGAAGTACAGTGTCTACATTCTGAAGGAGGGGTGTTAATGTTGCAGTTTTATAACTGTAGTGTAAGCGTGCCTCTGGCAAAACAGTGATGGAGTGAATGATGGTGAACTTTTTTTTTCGGGCAACCCTACCTTGGTGTGAAACGTCCGATGTGTTAATAATAAAACAAATTACCTAGAAGGTACATAAAGGCCTTGTCCCAAATCTGCACACTGCCATAGCAACATACTGCAGCAAAACATACTGAGGAAGTGCAAGATAAACCCAGTGAAGAGCGGGGTACTGTGAGCACAATAAGGGTATCAACATTCGTGGACCCTTATAAAAAACATACTCGTACGTAAATTACATTATGTATAAAAAAGTTCCAGCTGGCCTGAAAAGGCAAATAAAACATTAAAACTTATTCATAATTTGGGGTGGGAAAATTCGCTCAGCTCGAATAAAGTACCACTACTGTGCTGTCAACTGATCAGACAGTTTCTCATAAAGTACTGATATCCATAAAGTGCCAATGAAAATATGAATCGGATTTGGCTACAGTCGATTTGGTATTGGAGCAAATTAGGTATGGATTTTATAATTACCATATCATTATCTTGTCAGTCATGCTATAGTTATATTTCCTGCAGCCTAGCGTAGATAATGCTTAACTGTACCCACTCTTACATGTGAATGATCATCGCATTAATGGAATGTCGCCGATGATTACTTTAGCTTTCACTAGTAAAATTAGTATACACGATACAATTCATAGATATTTATATCTTGAGACAATGGTTTGAACATATGCATGTAAATTTTATTTACATGCATTTTTTTTGGAATTAACGCATTCACTTCGCAGAGATCAAACTTTCGGAAGATAGTCGAGTTTAGAGCCAGAGCAAGTCTTACTAGCACGAGATATTAAGTCATTACCTCTTCTGAAACTGTGGGTTTTGCTCCTCGCTGCGGGTTTTTGTCTTCGCTGAGGGTTTTTGCCCTCGTAGAAGTGATATATACCTCACAATATTTACATAGAAAAATACTTGATGGTGCAATACGCAATCCACCACAACTTACTGGAGTGAGAGATATGGAAGAAAGTGTAGAATAAGCCCTGTGAAGAGCAGGGACGCCATAGGCACAGAGAAGACTGTTTACATCCGTGTTGCAGCTCTTAACCGTCTAGTAGAAGATATAAGAAATACTGCCGGAACAAATGTGATTCTCCAGAGGAAACCGGAGCAGTTTCTGTTCAAAGTGCAAAACCAGCACGTTATGATTTCTTTGTATGCCTGGAGGCCGCTGGCATCAACAACCTAGTTGTTCAGTCAACAGGGAAGACTGGCAATCAGGCCATGCTGCCAAAAAAAAAAAAAAAAAAAAAAAAAAAAAAAGACACCGATCACTAGTCAAAATTTATACTTATCGCTGCTACTGGTGCAGGTAAATATCTACACTGGATATGTACCAGGAGCGAGTGCTGGGCAGTGTTATACTGGAGGCAGTGTTCACGAGACTGTCCACTATACTACTGTTCTACACCACTGTACTCACATGTTGTGACAGATGCAGTGTCCACGAGACTTATTATACTTCTGCTCTACACTGCTATACTACTTACGTTAAAACTTGAACCCTCAAATTTGTATATCCAGTTTACGTTCGACAGCCCTCTATTTTCTTACTTTTGATTGATTTTAAAATATCACTTACACATTTTGAGTGACTTCGACTATATACGTAAATACGCCTTGGTGAATATGCACAGGTGCTCTGTGAATAGCTATTGCTACACAGTGTGCTTGTGTGCGGTACAACAATCCTTGGTGTTGCTTCTGTGCGTGGTAATTCCACCGTACCGTCAGTGACTAGGACACGCGAAAGTGATATATAAAGCGAGGGTCAGTACCTCAGTGATTAGAGCTTCCAGGGCACAACCGAAAGGCTTTAGATTCGATTACCGGGCGCGGTGATACGTAGGGGCAAGTCTCATTACACTAGCTGCCTCTTATCCACCTGGCAGTACATACACTGACATTAGTTGACTGATGTGGCTGGCGTTTTTTTCGGGGGGGGGGGTATAGCTTAGAGCTGGGTGATGAAAAAAAGCTGTGGTAAGATAATTCATAGCTTATATTATTATTATAATCAAGGGGGAAGCGCTAAACCCGGAGGATTATACAGCGCCTGGGGGGGATGTGGAAGGCATTCAGGCTTAATTCGGGGAACTGGAGCACAGATCCAATTCCCTAAATCAAGAGCCCCTAACCAACATCAAGGAACTTTCCTTGAGGGGTTCATAGCTTATAAATCCAGTGTTCTTAAAAAAAAAAAAAAAACAATAGCATATCCTCTCTACCACACACCAACACGCCATATACTTTGCCTTCAGTTTTGCAAGGAGGAAAATGCTGTTTTTAATTTAAAAGTTTTTTGAAAGGGACGGTAAGTGTATGTATGATTAAGGTAACTTTTTTAATTGTATTTTCCATAAATAATAATAATAATGAGACTATATTCATTTGGAGCATACAGATATACAAAATTACTCATATTTATTATATTTGTGTTAAGTGTTAAACCCGTGTAGGTCGTTCACTGCAGTGAGTGGTGGAGGTTCGATCCTCCGTCTGATAACTTCTTGTACTCGCCTAGTTCCTGAGAATTACTTGGAGACGGAAGTCACATATTTTTAAAAAGATTTATTTTGCCATATAAAAACTGCATTTTTAATTAAAAAAAAAAATCCATTTTGATTAAGCATTTAATAGGTATATACTGATGCATAAAGCACATGTTCCTTCTGCACAGCAAACTTCTTTAGTCAAGTAGAGAAGCGACAGTTTAACCGGAAACAGTGGAAGAAGTAGCAGGGTAAGTTAGAGGTGCTCGGTCCCCTACCCTTGAAGAAGACATTCAGAGGTGTTTAGTCCTTCAGCCTTGAAAACTTCTCTTTAGAGGTGTTCAGTCCCTCAGTCTTGAAGACGTATCTTTAGAGGCGTTCAGTCCCTCAGTCTTGAAGACATAAATTTAGAACTGTTCAGTCCCTCAGTCTTGAAGACGTCATTTGAAGGGGCTGAGCCTGGATAGATCAATATTTCAGCATTAAAGATATTTAAGTGTTGTATATATATCTTATTCATCAACTTGTCAGTGTTGTATACTTTTAATATGATGATCATAATACATAAAACCAAGAGAGGATAAACTCGCAACAACTTTGGTTAGGGTCTTCAGGAAACAAGACAAGTGTTTCCTGACGCAGGTCTTAATCAGATGATGACCCGCAGCTGGAGCTTTTGGTCATATGATCGAGGCCTTTCGCTGGCTTACCGGTCCACCCCTTTAAAAATTATGATCACAGTTATAACCATTTTTTTCATCAACAACTGTTATTATTTTCCTTTCATCATCCACCAGAATACAATAGGGATTTTTATAATTATTATTATTCACTCGAAGTACTAAACTTGTAAGTGTTATATTGCGTCCGGGGAATGAGTGTTTAATAAGCTTGATTCTGGTAACTGGACACAGGTGTCTGCTGTAGGTTTGTCACATTAGGAAATAAAATTACTGCCTCTCCGTCATAAACACTTATTGATGGAAATCTACAAGGCTACTAAACCGCGGGTTCAAATCCCGCCCCTGAGTCACGTACAAGGCTACTGCTGCTGTATCGTATCAAAATACTTCCACGGTGTTAGTAAGTTTATTTAGGCAGAGGTACACATAAGTAAAATTATCATACATAGTGTAAATTACCCAGGATAACCCCCAAAAAAGTGAGACAAAGTGATATATGTCCTTGTTGATGAGAAAGATATACTAGGCGCCTTTCAAGTTCGTTTTATTGGCTAATTTAGCAATGGTGGGGACATGTCTAGAGTACGTGACGTCAAGGATTTTCACTCTTTAACATGTAAGCATACCCGCAGTGTGTGTGTGACTACAGTATTGTAAGTTTCGGTGTTGGAGCACAAACTATATTTTCTTGTCATATACCATCTGACAGGATTTGTTTTATGTACTTGATAATAATGTCATCCCCAGCTGGGAGACTCAGTAAGTTGATGAGGATGGAAGTAAATGGTATAAAATACCGACACAATGGAAATATGAACACATAAGCAATATAATGTGATCCTTACTGACAACGTTTCGCCCACACAGTGGGCTTTATCAAGTCACAAACAGATCTGAAAGGATCACATTATACTGCTTATGTGTTTATTTTTCCAAGGTGATGAGGATATTATCAGGCACTCCACTGAGGGTTTAGTAGCTACGGCAGGGCTGGAGTTACATTTATATGTAACAAGCGGTATTAATGCAATTAAACGCTGTATATCCCTTGTGGCTTAGCGCTTCTTTTTGATTATAATAATAATAATAATAATGCAATTAAACTGCGGCTGGCCGGGGAATCGAACCCGTGTTATTTCAGCCCGCCCCGTGGGAAGCAAGTCAAAATACACGACGCTCTAACCACTGGACCACACAATCCTTCGAACATCATGAACAAACTATACCACGTACCTAGCGGAACTAGGCATGTTTCATGATGCGAGGACATACGTGGCCGTGGTACGCTCATAACTAATTTCATTCTACTCCCGTTTGAATACCAGCCTTCATGAGCAGTCCATACATTAATGCAACCATGAAACAAATGGTATTAATGCTTGATGTCTGAAGGATTGAATGGTCCAGTGGTTAGAGCGTCGTGTATTCTGACTTGCTTCCCACGAAGCTGGCTAACATATATATAGTTGGGTTATATAAATTGGATTCATTTATAATTAATAAAATTTGGGGAGAATATAAGATACATTAGACAAATTTTTGGGTAGAATATAAGCTGTGTTTCACGGACCACTGACTACCTACCTACATCATCATAAAAAGTCGGGTGTTGTTGGGGGAGGGGGGGAAGCGAGGTGTAGAGTCGTCCTAATATGCAAACATGAGGATGGAGTTTTTTGTAATATAGACAATGGAAGTGTAGAGTGCAGCAGTGTTAGTTACGGTCACATGTGGTCATGGCTCACTGATGGAAGCGGGTCATGCCCATAAGGTGGGCCAGAGATTTAGTAGTGGTACTGTAGAATGTTAATAACAATGGTTATAAATAACCATAATTTTTAAAGGGGTGGACCGGTAAGCCAGCGGAAGGCCTCGGTCAGATGACCAAAAGCTCCAAAGGCGGGTCATCATCTGACTAAGACCCGCGTCAGGAAACATTTGTCCTGTTTCCTGACGAACCTTACCTAACCTAACCTAACCTGTAGAATGTTTTCTGTACTAAGATTCTGTGGTGTTACTGTGTCAAACAAGTATTATTACACTGATGGTATGATACCCCTGCCTCAACAGTTAACCGAGTACACACACACACTCCGAGTTTACTTTAGTCCGTATTTTAACGACTAAAAGAATTCTTGTCTGAAAATTTGTGCAGCCCTAATGACTTTCGTGTAGTCGATAGGCTTTAAACCCCATTCACCAAGCCATGTCTTTTCCGGAAATACTGAGCATACTAAGGGCTTTTTAAATACTGTATTTTTGTATTGTGTGCAAGAAAATCTCTGATGCAGTATATAGTTTTGAAAATATAATTTTTATTTTTTAATGTAGACACTTTTAAGATTAATTAAAATAGTTATTTGAATGTAAAATAATTATGTATACCGTTCTGAAAATATAATTCATAATTTCATTTTTTTATAAACAATTAAAATAGTTATTGACTTGAATGTAAAATAATTAAAAATTTCACTAAATTGTTTTACATCATTGTTGTCCGGGTGTTGGATTATGACTAAGACAAAAAGTTTTAATCCAAGGAAGGGGAAGGTAGCTTCAGTTCCTTGGATTAAAAGCCCTTGGGCAAATAGTGGCACTCCCTTTAAAGTGTGTTAATGCACCAGAGGTGTGAGTGTGTTGTAGCAGTGTCAGTGTCAACAACTGTGTTTATGTACCAGTGGTGTGAGTGTGTTGTAGTAGTGTCAGTGTCAACAAGTGTGTTTATGTACCAGTGGTGTGAGTGTGTTGTAGTAGTGTAAGTGTCAACAACTGTGTTTATGTGCCAGTGGTGTGAGTGTGTTGTAGTAGTGTCAGTGTCAACAACTGTGTTTATGTACCGGTGGTGTGAGTGTGTTGTAGTAGTGTAAGTGTCAACAACTGTGTTTATGTACCAGTGGTGTGTGTTGTAGTAGTGTCAGTGTCAACAACTGTGTTTATGTACCGGTGGTGTGAGTGTGTTGTAGTAGTGTAAGCGTCAACAACTGTGTTTATGTACCAGTGGTGTGAGTGTGTTGTAGTAGTGTCAGTGTCAACTACAACTGTGTTTATGTACCAGTGGTGTGAGTGTGTTGTAGTAGTGTCAGTGTCAACAAGTGTGTTTATGTACCAGTGGTGTGAGTGTGTTGTAGTAGTGTAAGTGTCAACAACTGTGTTTATGTACCAGTGGTGTGAGTGTGTTGTAGTAGTGTCAGTGTCAACAACTGTGTTTATGTACCAGTGGTGTGAGTGTGTTGTAGTAGTGTCAGTGCCAACAAGTGTGTTTATGTACCAGTGGTGTGAGTGTTGTAGTAGTGTAAGTGTCAACAACTGTGTTTATGTACCAGTGGTGTGAGTGTGTTGCAGTAGTGTCAGTGTCAACAACTGTGTTTATGTACCAGTGGTGTGAGTGTGTTGCAGTAGTGTCAATGTCAACAAGTGTGTGTTAATGTACCAGTGGTGTGAGTGTGGTGCAGTAGTGCCAACGTCAACACTCGTAGCACCTCCCATGGTCCCACCTTGTTTACTTAGCAACGTTGTCTTGGCACCCAACTGAGTTCAATTTTTTACCAGGTTTTTGCACCTCCCCGTACTCTGAATTTAAGCACACTTTCTTTTCTTTTACGTGACCTCGACTTATAGAAGATCTAAGGCTAGATTATTTCGTTACTTACCCGTTACCTGTGTAAATATATAGTAATTTATATTAACCTAGCATCGAACAATTTATACGATACTTAATTTTTGTTATTTCGGCAGAAAAGAACGAGCTGTAATGCGTTGGAAAGCACACATTCTATTGGGAGATGTATCAACTTATACTGTCTGTCGCCATTACATCGTGTGTACTCTACTGACACTTGTAGCCTCTAATGATACCTGCACACTCTACTGACATCTGCATTTTCTACGAATACCCGTACTCTCTCCTGACATCTTCACTTGCTAGTAGTGCCATATTACCCAGTATACCTTTGATATACCTTAGAAGAGTTTCAAGAGTTTTCCTACTCCCGCAGCCCGGCCCTGGGCCAGGCTTGTCTGGAACTTGCCTGTTAACCAGGCTGTTGATAATGGCGGCCAGCTTGCCCACTTATCCGTCAATCACAGCCAGGTGCTGCATAAGTGGGCATGTTTACTATTTCTTTTCCAAATTCCATGTACTCAGTGCTTTTGTCAATTATAAGATGTGTGACTTTCAGAGGCAATGAAAAAAATCTTCACTCCATAAGTGGATTGCTAAATTCACTCGGTGTATTCATTATCGCTGACTGTACTTACTGCCAACTTTACTAACTTATCACTTACACTGTCAACCACCACTTGCGTTCATTATCGCCACCTTTACTCACTATCACCATCGTCACCTTCACTGCTACCGGCTTCACCTCAACTCAGTGTCACAATTTCTAAAAAATCAGTGTCAAGACTTAAGCTACATTCTCTACCTTAACTTTTTTTTAACAAATAATTATCACTTTCTAGTTTTACAAATGTTTTCACTTAAATTTATCACCCAGCTATAAGCAATGTGCACGCAGGACGTCGTTCAACGCTAAATATATATATATTTTGCTTTCAATATTTTGCGAGTCTCTGGAGCAGAGTTGATATTTCACGAGTAACTCAGGCTGTATGGATTATTCATATTTCACTCACGGGGAAGCGCTGAATTCGTAGGGATCATACAACGCCTAGAGAATGGGAGGCAATTAGGTTTGGTCCACGGTGGTCCGTAACATCAACTAATTTGGTCCAGGAGGGACCGTAACATCGTCTAGTTTAGTCCAGATCATAACATCGTCCACTTAGTCCAGGAGGGACTGTAACATCGTTTAGTTTAGTTCAGGAGGGAACGTAACATCCAGTTTAGTCCAGGAGGGACCGTAACATCTGCTAGTTTAGTCCAGGAGGGACTGTAACATCATATTTGGTCCTTCATAGCTGGCATGTGTTGCCTTAAGAAAAAGCAGATGTTGACACTTATCTGTTACACCTGTGGTTCGGATGCTGCACATCCTGTTGCCTCTGCTCTTCTTGTTGTTGTTCTAAATACTAATCCACCTACTTCTGCTCTCTTTCAGTGATTTTTTGTTTAGGTTTGCAGTTAGAAAATCCTATGCGAGCCTCAAGCCAACAGTTGCTTGGTCTGGAGACCCAGGTCGAGTGTGGCCTTTTTTTAAGACCTAGACTGAGGCATATTGCAAAGATGCGTGTCCTGCCGTCTTTTATTCTCATCTTGCAACTTTGTCGCTGCTGTTGTTGTTGCTACTACTTGTACCGCTGCTACTGTTGTTGTTGCTTCTTCTACGTCTACTGTTGTTTTTACTGCTGCGTCTGCTGCTGTTTTTTGTTTTTATTGCTGCGTCTGCTGCTGTTTTTTGTTTTTATTGCTGCGTCTGCTGCTGTTTTTTTGTTTTTATTGCTACTGCAGTTGTTTCTTCTATTGCTGTTTCTACTATAGCTTATTTACATCAATTGCCGCTGCTGCCATTGTTTCTTCTATTGATGCTACTGTTACTTTTATTGTTGATACTGTTACATCTATTGCTGTTATTTCTGTTCCTTCTACTGGCGTTGTTGTTTCTTATAACGCAGCTTCTGCCGCTGTTGTTATTCTTTTTGCTGCTACTGTTATTGTTGTTGCTTGTATTGCTGCTACTGCTACTGTTGTTACTTATATTGTTGATGTTATTTATATTACTACTGTTGTTACTGTTCATTAATTAATCTCTTATATTTAAAAGCTATCTCAACATTACTTATTTTACTACATTTATCGTTATTATGATCATTATTAAATTCACTGAGGAAACGCTAAACCCGTAGGAGACAATCACTTTCGGTCCAAGGATATAAAGAAAGTTCCAATTCTTTGAATCAAGAGCCCTTCACCAGCAACAATGTACCCCCTTCCCATCCTCGACGGACATTTGCCACAGCAACCGCTTCCTCGTTCGCTGTTAATTAATGAGACAGGCTATCGAGATGCAGACAGCTGTGTCATTCACAGTGGCTGCTATACAACTCATTGGAAAATTATGCATGCAAATAAGACTTAAAAATGCGAGTTATGGCATTCTATTACAAAGGTGTTTCGTCCGCAAGGGTCTTGATAAATTCCTCCGGTGAATTTATAGGCCCTAGTGGACGAAACGCCTTCAAAATAAAATGCTATAATCCGGATGCATTGCGAGTCTTATTTGCATACTCTGTAATACAATTGGGGAATGATTAGTCACAGCAGCGCTGGTGAAAATCTGTGGTCATCAAAGTGATGTTTGCGGACACAAGGTCAGTACGTACATACTCTTGTTTACATCACGAGAGCCATTGCGCGTCAACCACTGGTGTGCTGATGCACGTCTGGAGAAAGCTGGCTTGCTGCCCTCTGTGACAAGCACTGTAGTTGATGAAGTAACTCGTCTTGTAGAAGCTGTTGTCCTGCTCTCCGTGACAAGCACTGTAGCTGCTGAAGTGACTCGCGTCCTGTAGCTGTTATCTTGCTCTCTGTGACAAGCACTCTAGCTGCTGAACTGACTCGAGGCTTGTAGAAGCTGTTGTATTGCTCTCTGTCGCCTTGATGCCGGTGAGGGGCTCTTGATTCAAAGAATTGGGTCTATCCTTCCCTTTCTTGAATAGAACGTAACTGCCTCTCAATCACCAGGTACTTTAAAACCCATACAGGTTTAACACTTACACTAATACAATAATAATAATACTCTTTGTGTTAGTTGGTGAGATGACAGACGTCTTGAAGCTAGTTTGCTGTTCTCTGCCTCATGAGAAAGTTAAAACGTTGCCACCACCAACGTTTAACTGTATCGAGCGAGGGGTTGGAGAATGAGGGGACGTTGCTGTAGTGATGGGGAGGGGAAAGTGCTGAGCTTCTTCCTGACCCTTCTCCACGTTTCCCAGTAACTCCCTATCTATCCCTTGTAACATATATCTCATAGTCCACATTCAATATGCCCTTCATCTCTTACGTTACTTTTATGACCCATATTCCCTTATTTTATTCGCTTACTAGTCTTTTCTCCCTCTCTTATTTATGTTCATGAACATCGCTAAATGGCCCCTCTTCATCTATGTTACTCTCCCACCCTTGCCTCTCCCTCTTCATTTACTTCACTCTCCCATCATCACCTCTTCTTCCTCACTACGTCACTCCCATCCTCGCTTCTCCCTCGTCAGTACCTCATGCTCCCATCCTCACCTATCCCTCTTCCACCTTTTTCTTTAAGAACTCGGAGGGAGCTATAGAGAACCGTAACACAAACGACGCAATTGTAAAAATGCTAGACCTGCTTTACACAGCACTGGAACATAAGGAATATCCATTAGGACTATTGACCTAAGGAAAGCTTTTGATACAGTAGACCACGGCATCCTACTCCACAAACTTAACCATTATGACATAAGAGACCACGCACCTACATATTTCAAATCCTACCTTACTAACAGATATCAACACGTCTCTATTAAGGACACAACCTCATCAGACACGACCACTTGATACTGAAGTGCCACAGGGAAGTGTCCTTGGTCCCCTGCTCTTCCTCTTATACGTCAATGATCTTCCCAACGTATCACAACGCCTGGCGACACAACTTGTGTCATCTCCCACCCCAATCTTGCCTCATTCAACATGAATGTTAACGAAGAACTACTAAAATATCAACCTGGATGACTGCCAATAAACTTACACTTAATAATGACAAAACCTTCTATATTATGTTTGGTAACAGAGCAAGTGTTGCACAACTGAACATTATGATTGACAACACTATTATTGGCAAACATAATGAGGGCAAATTCCTTGACAGCAACCTGAAATTCAGCACCCATATCCAACATAACAAAAAAAGTATCCAAAACGGTTGGGATCCTCTCTAAGATACGCTACTACGTATCACAATCAGCCCTACTCACGCTATACTATTCACTCATCTATCCCCACCTCATTTATGCTATTTGTGCCTGGGGATCAACAACAGCAACCCATCTAAAGCCAATAACCCAACAAAAAGCCGCAGTAAGAATTATCACGCAATCCAATACTAGGCAACACACCCCCCACTCTTCAAAAACCTAAACTTACTGTACAGAACATTCACACTTACTACTGTGCTACCTACACTGACAGAATCATAAATTCCAATATTATTTCTGAACTAAAACACTTGATAATTGTGACAAGACCCATAGGCACAATACCAGACACAAAAATCTCTATGACATTCCCAGTGCCCGGCTAAATCTATACAAAAATTCAATGTACATAAAAGGGCCCAAATTCTGAAACTCCTGCCTGAAAACTCTAGAACTGCAGACTCGACGACCATTTTCAAAACTACCGTTAAAAAACATCTTATCTCCCTAACACACCCCATCGTCAGCTAACTACATTATTATTATTAAAGATTAGCCGTATTCTCCCGGTCCGGGCCTTTTCCAAGTGGTGGCCCGGCCTTGGCTCCCTCTTTAGGGAGTGTCTGAGACCTAAGCCTCCCATGGGAGGAGGCACAAGTACCTCCTCATCTTTGGGACCAACTGTCCCCAGGCCTAGCCACAAGCTAGGCCTCTCTGGTCTGCCATCCCCGCCCCAAGGGGCCTAATGGGAATAACAGTCTTATGAGCTAAATGCTCGGGCTCAGGCACCTACCCTACCCTACCCTACCCTACCATACCCTACCCAAGAAGGGTTAGGCATGGTATCGATCTCAGCTAACTACATGAAAACCACCTACTCTCTTATTCGTATCATGCACACATACAAAACAAAATACTCTCGATATCTGTGATTCCCTCTAATTTACGCTTACACTCACCCAAATGACTGTAAACATAAAATTCCTAATATAGCTACTGCCTTATAAATTTTAAGCTAGTCCTAAGTTCGCCTGAGATACTCCAATATAGGAGCTTTAATGGAAACTGTATCATGCAAGAGAAAACCATTCTCATTACTAAATTTACAAATTGTTATATTCTTATATGTTTTGTACTGCCTCACTACTGTAAATCTAATTAATCACTGCAGTTACCTAACTTTAATAGCAGTATGTTCCATAACCTGTGTTAATATAGAGTAAGAATAAGTATTAGTCTGCCCGAAATGCCTAGGCATACTAGTGGTCTTCCTTGTAATTAATATTTAATAACATGTAACCCACACATTGTAAGCTTTACAAAGAAACAAACATTTCAATTTCAACTAGCCAGAGACGTGGATGCTATTAGCAGACAGAGGGTCAAGCCTCCGCTTCATAAAATACAGTAGTCTCAGTGGTGGATATCCATTTGTTTGGAAATATGTTAACCTGTAACAACGAATATAACAAGTACAAATAATGTTGAGCACTGACAGAAATTCCATTCATCAGATATATTTATAACTTGAAGCCTCATGTCCTGCCTGACAGTAATAATATTGTTATATGACATGTAAACGGTCTCAAGATATATAAATATTTTTATCCACTTATTTAAGCTATCGGTGAATGCTTCATACCTTGTAAATCACTTTGAACTTGTCACTATATTAAATTCATGGTGGATATTATCATTTGTTTGTTCCCTCAGTTTTGATGCTTTAGAGATCTGGAAAAGCCATCAGATTGACTGAATGAATAACGAAAAAAGGCACAATACCGCGACTGGAACGATACACAAATAACCCGCACTGAATGAAAACTTTGCATGGAAGAGGACAACAACGATCAGAGGGAAAAAAATCAGTATTAGGGCAAGATCGCTACTAGGATGCTACAGTATGTATAAATTCTCTCCTTTGGTTACTGATTGTGTTTTCCTTAGATAATATTTGTTACATGATGTATAATTATTACATTTGTATGTGGTATTATATGGCCATGGAAAGCTTATTACATTTAACAGATAAGGCCTGTTTTGTTATTTTTATGTGCTGTGATGTACTTTTTAATAAAATATAAAAAAAAAAACTAGGATGCTACAAGAAGTGTCAGGGGCCCGAGACTGTTCAACTGCCTCCCAGCACACATAAGGGGGATTACCAACAGACCCCTGGCAGTCTTCAAGCTGGCACTGGACAAGCACCTAAAGTCAGTTCCTGATCAGCCGGGCTGTGGCTCGTACGTTGGTTTGCGTGCAGCCAGCAGCAACAGCCTGGTTGATCAGGCGCTGATCCACCAGGAGGCCTGGTCACAGACCGGGCCGCGGGGGCATTGACCCCCGAAACTCTCTCCAGGTAAACTCCAGGTAAACTTGTTCTTATGCGCGGGCGCGTACACACACACACACACACACACACACACACACACACACACACACACACACACACACACACACACACACACACACACACACATGCAGAACCTGTTTGGAACCCACACCTGATCAAGCACGTTAAGAAATTAGAAAAAGTGCAAAGGTTTGCGACAAGGTTAGTTCCAGAGCTAAGGGTTATGTCCTACGAAGAAAGGTTGAGGGAAATCGGCTTGACGACACTGGAGGACAGGAGGGTTAGGGGAGACATGATAACACATACAAAATAATGCGTGGAATTGACAAGGTGGACAGACAGGATGTTCCAGAGAGGGGACACAGAAATAAGAGGCCACAATTGGAAGTTGAAGACCCAGATAAGTCAAAGGGATGTTAGGAAATATTTCTTCAGTCATAGAGTATTCAGGAAGTGTAATAGCCTAGTAAGTGAGGTAGTGGAGGCAGGAGCCATACATAGTTTTAAGATGAGGTATGATAAAGCTCATGGAGCAGGGAGAGAGAGGACTTAGTAGCACTCAGTGAAGAGGTGGGGCCACGAGCTGAGTATCGACCCCAGCAACCACAATTAGGTGAGTACACACACACACACACACACACTAATATATATATTAATATATATATATAATATATATATATATATATATATATATATATATATATATATATATTATATATATATATATATATATAATATATATATATATAATGTGTGTGTGTGTGCATCGCACACACGTACACATTGTGTAAAGGATATTATTAAAACCGGACGAGGATATCCTGTGGAAGTGAGATAACGTTAAGATTCTTGATTCCCTGGTTTTATCTACTCTTATCCTTATATATATATATATATTATATATATATATATATATATAATATTATATATATATATATATATATATATATATTATATATTATATATATATATATATATATATATATATATAATATATATATATATATACATATATATATTTATATATATTTGATGCAAAGATTTTAAGGAACACAGAACAATCAAAATGGTAAAGACTTAAAGGAAGACTTGGTTAGATTCAGCAGACCGAGTAACAACGACTGACGACTTTCAATTTTAGAATGTCCTATGATGGAGGCGGGACGAGTGAAAATAAGCTCCATGCAAATTATAAGGAGCGTAACTCACGAAATCGCAATAACACGATTGCAAACAAACCAGTATAAAGTTCTGTACTGTTGCCTTTATCTAAAGAAAAATACTAATGGATACATGACTGTCGATTCTAGAATTGAAAAAAATGGGTGTCAAAGAAAGTGAAAACACTAAAAAAATGAGATAAACTATATGATATTCTTTACATTAATTGATGTAAATAACACTGCCTCTTCTCGTTACCAACATGGTCTTGGTGATTATATATTCCGTCAGGAAACAGGTTACGCAATTCCAGCAAATTTATCATCTCCATCGATCTTTATTAGCTGACAACAAGGATGCAAGGCTGCTGATCACAGATCGCAGAAATACTTCCTATTAGTACGAAGACCTCTACTCCACATTCGTTTTCTGGATAGCAATTAGGAGAGATTGCTAGCTGATAGACTTGAGACTTAACACCTCGTTCCTGCATAATGCTACTTTAAGATCCAGTGTCACCGTCGCATTCCAGACCATTCTGGTTTCTAGGATCTCGTGTCTAGATCAGCGTGAGAAAATGCAACACACAAGAAAATGGCAAGAAAAGGTTTGTATATCCAAAGCGGATCATGTGTTGCGACATAGATCACATTACTACACCTTCGGTTTAATTGCTGCAGATGTGAAAATAAACGCTCGAGGTTTTAGTGTAGAGCCATAAATACATTATTTAAACCAAGCACGCAGCGCTGTATAGCCCTTGTGGCTTAGCGCTTCTTTTTTGATTATAATAATAATAATAAACCAAGCACACCAGAGTGCCAGAGTTTCTGGTCCAGCACATCAGTGTTGCTGTCCAGTAACTTAATGTCTGCTGCATCTTAGGCATACGTAACAAAGTAATAAAGTATCAAATTCAATCAAAATACATATGTAGTTTGGTATGATAGAAGGAAATATGTTCAGATGATCCAAGAACCAAAGGTTTTTCTGTAAAATTGTTTTATTGTCTCAGAGGTATGGGTTCCCTGAAAGTTACTTAGGAAGAAAATAGGTATCGCATCAGCCTGCAATACACCTTTCTACTACTGTTTCTTTAAATTTTGTCTTATCTGTCGGATAACTTTTTCTATATTCACATGTGTAAATTAAAACATAAAGCGCATTAACGTGTATAATTTCACAAGCTGTTTGACGTCCTCATATACTGTGATTTACAAATATAAACAGAAGTGCCATTAGTGATCGACCTGCGGCAAAAATACTCCGTAAACAACACTTAACTACCCTGGTAATTATTGTCCCCTCAAGGAAGGTTCCTTGATGTTGGTGAGGGGCTCTTGATTTAGGGAATTGGATCTGTGCTCCAGTTCCCCCAATTAAGCCTGAATGCCTTCCACATCCCCCCCCCCCAGGCGCTGTATAATCCTCCGGGTTTAGCGCTTCCCCTTGATTATAATAATAATAATAATGGCAATTATTGTGACATGACTACATATTCAATAGTATTGTCTTAATCACGGGGAAGCGGTAAACTCGTAGGAGTGATCCAGTTCCTGGGGAATGCAAGGTAAGCAGGTTTGATCCGAGGAAGGGAAGAGTAGCTCCAATCCCTTGGACCATGATCTTTTTGCTAGCATCAAGGCGCCACCTCGGGGATACCCATTAGAGAAAATGCACATAAATATCTTAACTACTTAGAAATAAAAGACAATATTGTACCTGGAACAATTCACAAATAACCCGTAATTAGGTAAGGAACATAATGACGACGTTTTGATCCGTCCTGGGCCAGTCTTTTCTCTCCTCACCTGTGACTTGTCAATGGTACAAAGGACCAAAACGTCGTTGTAAGGTTTCCCTCTTCAGTGAGGAGTATTTTTGATTTTGATAGGCTTCGGAATGCTAAATTACTGAAAAAATCCTATAATTTCTCAACTAAAGAGACTGCCAACTCAATCAAAACTTCAGACTTTTAAATTATTATTATAATCAAAAAGAAGCGCTAAGCCACAAGGGCTATACAGCCAGACTTTTAAAGCACACTAAATATATACTGACTACATAAGAACAAGTCTCACTTAAATTTGTACAAAAAAAAAAAAAAGACTACTTGCCATTTTTTGACTTGAGGCGATGAGCGGAATCACTGAGGAAGACGTGACACACTTATAACTTCAGTATTCCTCACCTTCTGGTGCTCCATTACTGTCTCTTCACATCAAATAAAAAGGATGTACAGTAAAAATGACTTGTAAACATTTGTTTGTGGAAATAAATTTAGTCTTGTCTACTAGGATTTGATCATTATTACTCGAAGTGATGTTATTTTATTTCTTATTGTCAGTGATAAACAGTTCAATAGAGCATTATAAAAGCCGTAGAGTTCACTGTTCTAGCCTCCAACATGAATTAAAGCATATTTATTTACTGATTTTCCCTAACTTTTCAACATACTGATTGTCAATCTGAGCTAATACACGTTCAGCGCCGTTCCCTCAAAGTTCGCCATCTGTCACTTCCTTCAAAGGTGCTTTCAGTTGCAACATTGCCTGCTACATACAACTAAAAATCAATGTTGCTTGGCTGGCCTCCAAGACGCGAGAACCTCGTCAAACTCGGACAGTGGCTGCGGCCACACTGGTCACTCACCAGCTGCTATACCCTACCTTCCCTTCTTAATTAAAAAAAATAAACACCGAAAATTCCTCTATAAACAATAAATGTTTTGAAAAAAAAATAGTTTCTTAAATTCATTGTTTAACTAAACGTACAAATTAAAGCAGATCTTGAGGCAGGATAATAATATATTCGATCTACCATTATGATTATTATTATTATGGGGAGCGCTAAACCCGTAGGATTATGCAGCGCCTGTGGGGATGGATGGAAGGTATTCAGGCTCAATTCAGAGAAGTGGAGCACAGATCCAATTCCCTAGATGAAGAGCCCCTCACCAGCGCCAAGGAACCTCCCTTGAGGAGATTCGATCTACCAGAATAAAACAGACATCAACGCTGGTTTTGTACATGTTTTATATATAATATATATATATATATATATATATATATATATATATATATATATATTATATATATATATATATATGTCGTGCCGAATATGTAAAACTGGTCAATTAGCAAGAACTCATTTAAAATTAAGACCTTTCCAAAATTTTCTCTTATACGTTTAAAGATATATTTTTTTCATTAATGTTAATATAATTTTTTTTTAATTTTGCACCAAAAGAAACTTAGAAAACTTACCTAACCTTGTTATAACAAGAGCAATTTATTTTAGCCTAACCCAACTAAATATATTTTAGATTTCCTTACAGTAATTTAATATTAAATAAACACAATGAAATATATTTATTTCGTTAGGTTCAGAATGATTTTGGCGAAATTATTGCATACACAAATTTTCGCTTGTCCTATATGGCAAGATGAGCGTTGCTATTTAAGCCAAGATCGCAAGTTCTGCCTATTCGGCACGACATATATATGTGTGTGTGTGTGTGTGTGTGTGTGTGTGTGTGTGTGTGTGTGTGTGTGTGTGTGTGTGTGTGTGTGTGTGTGTGTGTGTGTGTGCGTGTGTGTGTATCCTATGAACACATTATAACCCAACAAGTGCTTGTAAGCCTAAGTAAGTAAGTAAGTTTATTCAGGTATACACAAATACAGTTACATAGAATTATCATACATAGCAGCATATGTGTAGAGAACCTAGGATAACACAAAAAAGTCAGACAGAGTGACTTATTTCCATTGGGGTCCTTTTACTTTATTATTATAATATAAAGGTTATAATATTTTCTTATTATTCTATAATGGAGATAACATCTTATTATCATACTAAAAAGACTATCTACTACACATACACATCTTAAGCAAGCACACACATGCACACAGTACGAAAGCAAAAGACTTGTCAGGCGATGCAACATACCTCGAGTGAAAAGTAGGGGCGCCATTAGTACACTAAGAGAAAACACCAAGTGTCCGGGGTCCAAGACTGTTCAACAGCCTCCCACCAGTCATAAGGGGAATTACCAATAGACCCCTGGTTGTCTTCAAGAGGGAGCTGGACATACCTAAAGTCAGTGCCAGATCAGCCGGGCTGTGGGTCGTACGTTGGACTACGAGCGGCCAGCAGTAACAACATCGTTGATCAGGCCCTGATCCACCAGGAGGTCTGGTCATGGATCGGGCCGCGGGGGAGTTGATCTCCGGAATACCGTCCAGGTAGTCTTCGTCAGTGAGAAATATTTCATTTAAAGAATCCCCATGCGTCGATTAAAATAATATTCAGGATAGACTGAAAAATACTAGTAACTACCCGAACTAGTCAAGTGGAGGATAAGTTGGTCTTAGAAATTCCTTGGTGGATGAACATACATGGTGCAAGGGTAAGATAAGATAAGATAAGATTTCGTTCGGATTTTTAACCCCGGGGGGTTAGCCACCCAGGATAACCCAAGAAAGTCAGTGCGTCATCGAGGACTGTCTAACTTATTTCCATTGGGGTCCTTAATCTTGTCCCCCAGGATGCGACCCACACCAGTCGACTAACACCCAGGTACCTATTTGCTGCTAGGTGAACAGGACAATAGGTGTAAGGAAATGTGTCGAAATGTTTCCACCCGCCGGGAATCGAACCCGGGCTCTCCGTGTGTGAAGCGGGAGCTTTAGCCACCAGGCCAGGGAAAACAGAGTGGAAGTTCCAGAACCACACAGCAGCAAAGACCAAATCAGAACCGAAAATACTACACCGAAATATAAAAACGAAAATGACTGATACAGATCAATAAGACTGAAGAAAGAGGTAGGAGTGCGAAAAAAATAACTACAAAAGTTTGCTAGGATTTGAGTAGAACATGTAAGGAAGTATTCACTGAGGACAAAGATTGTGTCTGAAAATCCCTTAAGGAAGGTGCCTTGATGCTGGTGAAGGGCTCTTGATCTAGGGAACTGGATCTCTGTTCCAGTTCCCTGAATTAACCCTGAATACCTTCCATCCCCCCCACAGGCGCTGTATAATCCTACGGGCTTAGCGCTTCCCCTTGATTATAATAATAATAATAATGTGTCTGAAAACAGGGGTGAAAGGGCTAATCAGCCTACAATGAAAAAGTTCATGAATCAAAGAAGGAAGTTATAAAACTAGAAAGAGAGTTGGATGTATCAAAAGCCATGAGGCCTGACAAAATGAGTATGTATTCTGAAAGGAATGGAAGAATTGTGAATCTAAAGCACAGATTTATAATTTGCCATTAGAGATGAGAAAACTATTGGACAACTGGAAAACTGCAAATGTGGTCCCAATAACAGACAGAGGGACAGACAATGGGCACTCAATTGCAGGCCAATGTTAATGACATGTCTGCTGTCCAATGTACTGGAAAAGATAACCAGGGAAAGGTTGAATGAGCGCCTAGACAGGAGGGGCTTTGTTAAGCAAAGACAACATGGATTTAGGGAAGATAAATCCTGCCTCACTAACCTGCTGGAATTCTGTGAGTAAATAACGAAGATCTCGTAAGAAAGGCAAGGATGGGTCTACTGCATGTTTGGAATGCATAACATTTGACAGTGTACACAGTACACTGTACCCCACCAGATTGATTCCCAGTTCATAGGAGCAGACAGAGGTACACGGTAAAAATGCTGCAGTGGGTCAAGTAATATTTAACACAAAATAACAAAGGGTGATATTAAGGGAAGATATTTTAAAATAGGAAAGTGTAACGAATGGGGTTCCACAAAGCTTAGTATTAGGACTATTATTGTTCTTAATGTTTGTAAATGTATTGTCAAAAGGGATTAAGTCCTGTGTTATTGCTTATTGATGACGTAAATTTAATGAGGAGAATAAAAACGGAAGAGTATATAAACAGACAACAGGAAGCTTTGGTTCCAGGAGTTTGCCATAATTAAAACAAAGTTATTCAAATTGGGGAGGGGAAGTTTTATTATTATTATCATAATGAAAAAGAAGCTCCAAACCTACCAGGGTCATGGGGAGGTGAAGAGGAGACCACAGACGTAATACAGATTAAGAAGCGAGAAACTGCAAATATCGTTCAAGAAAAAAAAAGATTGTGGAGCAAACATCACACCCATTATATCATCAAAGGAGCGCATAAAGTATAACATATGCGGTAGTATATGAGAGGTTAGCTAATCTCAGAACTCCCTCCATTAATATATGCAAAGAATCGTTTTTGGATTCTGTACACTACAAATGTCAGTCCTTTCGCGAATATTCAACACCAACATGGTGTTGAATACTTGGTTAAGTATGTACGAGAACTAGAGAAGGTTCAGAGATCAGCAATACGACTAGTTTCGGAGCTACATGGATTGAGTTATGAGAAGATACTAAAAGAATTGAACCTGGTGAATCAGGTAAGAACAGATTTCTTGATATACGAGACAGAGAAAACTTGACACAGATTGGCCACTATGATAGTCGGAAATACTTTTTTTTTTTAATCTCGGGGTGGTAAATAAGTGTGATAAATTTGATGAGAAAGTGGAGAGGTGAAAATAGGTATGATAATGAACAAGATACTAGGCTCCAATTATGCAGCTAGAGGCGGAGCCAGGAACAGGCCCGGTGGCCTGGTGACTAAAGCTCCCGCTTCACACACGGAGGGTCCGGGTTCGATTCCCGGCGGGTGGAAACATTTCGACACGTTTACTTACACCTGTTGTCCTGTTCACCTAGCAGCAAATAGGTACCTGGGTGTGGGTTGCATCCTGGGGGACAAGATTAAGGACCCCAATGGAAATAAGTTAGACAGTCCTCGATGACGCACTGACTTTCTTGGGTTATCCTGGGTGGCTAACCCCCCGGGGTTAAAAATCCGAACGAAATCTTATCTCTTATCTTATCTTACCCCCGCAACTAGGTAGGTAAGTACAGCTCGGTTAGTACACACACTTGTTCTGCAACTTGTCTTTGCCGTCATACAATGATAAGAATATTGTTTCGCAGGCCGAAAGCAATATAATATACACCGAGAGGTGTATATTTCCAGTGTATATTTTAGGTATTAAAGTATCCTTGATTGGCGGTGTACAGGTGTCTTGAAGAGTTTATGATGGTAGTGTAGTTGATAGGCTTTAAGCTTAATAAACCAACCATTTCTGTGTATAACCATACTCCTTGCACTGAAATGCATCTATGTATCAAAGATTGACAGTTTAATTGTAACTGATTCTCTGTTATCCACAAATGCTCTCAACTCATTAAGCATAAATTGTGGCATGCTTGTGTCAGAAGCCAGACATAGGTATGGTAGGATTGTGGACAGTGGAGTCAGAGTGCACATGCTGTGGATTCCATCTCACATTGGTCTTCAGATGCATGATAGAACTGATAAATTGGCTAAGCTGTATGCTTTCAAAGAGGGAGTAGATTACAATCTTGGCTTGTCGGGTAGTAGTTTGAGAACAATAATACGAAAAGAACTTCAACTGAATTTTATGGACTTAAGGCTCGGGGAGTTTGCCCACCATGAGTCCATCAAATCATCACTCTATCATGCAGGAGGAGCCACATGCTATGGTGCATCCCAACAAAATAAGCAACTCTTGGATGTCACTACTGCCCGGGCCCGGCTGGGTTACAAGTATCTGTGGCAGGTTAAATCACCACCACCAGATGTAGACCAAACGAAATGTAAACTTTGCCAGATTGGACAATTGTCACACCCTGCGTAAATTATAGTACTGGATGTGTAAAATAATGAATTTAGAAACAACTCACTCAGAAATGTTTCAAGAAATTGGCAAAGTATTTTATCCACAGTGGTATATTGCAGACCAAATTCTGGAGAAATACCCTGACTTTCTACTGTAAATAAAGCATTACCACATGTGTGCATGTGTGTTGTGTGTGTGTGTGTGTGTGTGTGTGTTGTGTTTTGGGGTGTGTGTGTGTGTGTGTGTGTGTGTGGTTTTGTGGTTTTGTGTGTGGCGTGTGAAATGTGTATGAGTGTGTGTGTGTATAGTGTGTGTGTGTGTGTGTGTTATGAGTGTGTTGTGCGTGGTGTGTGGTATGAGTTTGTGTTTTTGGGTGTGTGTGTGTTTTGTGTTTATGTGTGTGTGTGGGGTATGAATTTGTATATATATGTGTGTGTGTTGGTGTGTGTGTGTGTGTGGACTCAACAATAAATATTTGCACCAATAACTCATTACAGTTGTGACCGGGTGTGGAAGTGTAAATTTGCTCATTACACTATAAATTTGTTCATGATTGTAGCCATGTATAAACGTAAGTAACCATTCTTACAGTATTCATTACCTTTATAACTTGTGAGTTCATTACTTTGTACCTAGTTCAGCCATCAAAACTTTGGGGCCCAGTCCCTGGACCCATTACGTACCTCTGTAATCTGTAAATACCTTTGTAACTGTCATGATTGTGACTAGACCTACCTGGAGTTCATTACCTTTGTAATTCGTGAGTTCATTACCTTTGTAAATTGTGAATTCATTACCTCTGTAACTTGCTCAGCTATCAAAACTTTGGAGTCCAGTCCCTGGACCAATTATGTACCTCTGTAATCTTTTGACTACCGCCCACAGGATGGGTATGGGGTGCATAATAAACATATTAAACTAACTAACTTCTGTGTATATAGATTAAGAGTTTACTCTAATCCCTGTTTTAGGGAGCACAGTATCCTTCAACTGCAGCGTACAGGTCACATGCAGTCATAATGACTTGTGTACTTGATAAACTTTAGACTTAATAAACTAACCATTCTGAGTCTATGAGACGACAAAATATTTAACAAACGAGGCATCCTGCTCCGGAGAAGTTTGAACGTGAACAAGCACAATGGAGCACGTCTTTCATTCCTTATCTTTACAGAGCTTCCTGAGATGTTTAAGTTTGCCTCTCACGTTAATGTGCAGTGTTATTTGTATAAAATAGATACATGTACACGTTTAAGACCTTAGAAACTTTTATTAGGAAAATTTTTCACACACCAGCTCTAATACAGTATATATTGTAGAATGGAGGAGAGGTGTGGCGCACCAGACGGGTGCTCTAAAATAACTTAATTGACTTCAGCATTTGTCAGTCTTAAGGTCTGTAGCTCTGAATTCCTCGTGTGTGACTTCATCCACCAAGTCTTCGCTAAGTTGCACTTCCCTGACTTCATCAGCTACTGTAGCCGGCGTGCACAACTGATCGTCAGTCACATCGAAGGCTGACAAGTTCCCGACCAAATTTGCAGGGCGGCCAAATGGCAAAGAGGTGAATAATATTTCTAACGCTTATTCTACCTGTTGCCTGAGAGTGGCTACTACCACCAGTACCACAATCATGAATCTTACCAGAAGGAAACCGAAAAACGTTTATATACCAAAACTGGTGAGTAACCATATTATTATTAAAGGGGTGGAGAAGTTAGCCAGAGCAAGGCTTCGGTCAGATGACCAAAAGCTCCAGCTGCGGGTCATCGTATGACTATGACCATCGTCAGAAAACACTTGTCCTGTGACGAACATACCTAACATAACTAGGCTAGGGGGTAAGTGATACCATATGGGGGTTGCGGTAAAGTTTATGTATGTGAACAGGGATTTAAACATTTGTACTAACGAACACAAACACGCTTGCCATATTGATAACATTAACAAAATCTGTTATACACGACCATTTAATGAAATGGAGTGAGATCAGACTCATATTAAAAGAGGAGTATCTACCTAGATGTCGTTGTCTAGAATCAGCAGTTCTTTCTCTTGGCAGTGCAGTTGTGCAGAACATCAGTAGTTTTAGCATCTCCAAAATTGTAACCAAACTGATCTTATGCCGCCAACACACGGCCATCATGCAAGGTCATTCATGTTATCAGAAGTACTGGCTTAGTGCACCCAACCTACACTACACTTATGCACCATTCTACACATCTATATATATTACCATGCTTGTCCTAGCTCTATACTGACTTCATTAATCTGGTAGGTGAAACAAATACTAAGAAAAGCTTCCCAAGGTTACACGTGTTCATTTTATTCTTTTATAGGTATTATATACCTTGTGTGATACATAGAACTAGCATTACTGAGGTAAAGATACATCACTGTTACTGGAATTTGTTTCTTTAAGGTTTTACTAATTTAAATCAAAAACACACTGAGAAATCGTAGCTGAATATTAACTGTTTTCAAATGACGATAATGAAAATGTATTTATATATTACAACAACTTACGCCTATTCTCTTTGCTGACGACACGACTTTTCTTATCTCACACCTTAATTTAGCCTCATTTAACACTATTGTTAATGAAGAGCTCGCAAAAATAGCAGCCTGCATGACTGTCAGTAAACTTACACTTAATATAGATAAAACCTTTTACATTATCTTTGGGAGTAGAACAAGTGAGGTCCAACTAAAAATTATGCTTAACATCTGTATTGCTAAACATAATGAGGGAAAATTCCTGGGTCTACACATGGACAGCAACCTGAAATTCAACACCCATATCCAGCACATAACAAAAAGGTATCTAAAACAGTTGGCATCCTCTCAAAAATACGTTATTATGTACCATAAACAGCACTACTTACACTATAATGTTCACTGATCTACTCCTACCTCACCTATGCTATTTGTGCTGGGGTTCCACAACGATAAATTACCTAAAACCAATGATAACCCCGCCCCCCCCCAAAAAAAAAAAAAGCTGCGGTGCGAATAATCACACAATCTACTGCTAGACAACCCCCCCCCCTTTTTTTTCAAAGACCTAAAACTACTCACTATACAAAACATTCACTCGTACTACTGTGCAATATACATTTACAGAACAGTCAATTCTAATATGAATCCCGACCTGAAGCACTTTCTTGACAGTTGCAATAGGACCCATAACCACAGTACTAAGCACAAAGATCTCTGATATTCCCCGTGTCAGGATAAATTTTTTCAAAAACTCATGTACATAAAGGGGCCCAAAATCTGGAACTTTCTGCCAGATATCTCAAAAACCACTGACTCAGCTGGCATTTTTAAAACTACAGTTAGAAAACACCTTATCTCCTTAACCTATCCTAGTCCATAATAAATATATATGTAAAAACTATACACGTATTTGTTCAATATCAGTCAATATATACTTTCTCTCAATATCTGTAATCCTCTCAAATGTTAATCATCCCATTGTGTCTACCAAAACTGTAATTCTTATCTATCAGACTTATTAAAGCCATATAGAATAAACTAATACAATATTCACTTCTCTTGTATTTACTGTAACTCAAGTAATGACGTTTGTACAAAATTACTGGGCTGTTATTGCGTTATTAATCTTAAGTTAGTATTAAGAGTGCCCGAAATGTTCTGCTTATAAAGACGCTTTTGGCATGTACACCCAGTTGTTATACTCTTGTACAAACATGTATCATGTAGAAATAGAATTATTTATTATTATTATTATTATTATTATTATTATTATTATTATTATTATTATTATTATATAAACTTCACTAACCGGCACACCCGCGCCTACACCCAGGTTCACACCCACACACGCCATCCCCCACACTCACACCCACACACGCCATCCCCCACACTCACACCCACACACGCCATCCCCCACACTCACCCACACACGCCATCCCCCACACTCACCCACACACGCCATCCCCCACACTCACACCCACACACGCCATCCCCCACACTCACACCCACACACGCCATCCCCCACACTCACCCACACACGCCATCCCCCACACTCACCCACACACGCCATCCCCCACACTCACACCCACACACGCCATCCCCCATACTCAAAACCCACACACGCCATCCCCCACACTCACCCACACACGCCATCCCCCACACTCACCCACACACGCCATCCCCCACACTCACACCCACACACGCCATCCCCCACACTCACACCCACACACGCCATCCCCCACACTCACACCCACAAACACCATCCCCCACACCCACCCACACACACCATCCCCCACACTCACACCCACACATGCCATCCCCCACACTTCCACGCACACACATCATCCCCCACACTCACACCCACACATGCCATCCCCCACACTCCCCACCCACACACGCCATCCCCCACACTCACACCCACACACGCCATCCCCCACACTCCCACCCACACGCCATCCCCCACACTCCCACCCACACACGCCATCCCCCACACTCACACCCACACACGCCATCCCCCACACTCACACCCACACACGCCATCCCCCACACTCCCACCCACACACGCCATCCCCACACTCACACCCACACACGCCATCCCCCACACTCACACCCGCACACACCATCCCCCACACTCCCACCCACACACACCATCCCCCATACTCACACCCACACATGCCATCCCCCACACTTCCACCCACACACATCATCCCCCACACTCACGCCCACACATGCCATCCCCCACACTCCCACCCACACACGCCATCCCCCACACTCACCACACACGCCATCCCTCACACGCCATCCCCCACACTCCCACCCACACACGCCATCCCCCACACTTCCACCCACACACACCATCCCCCACACTCCCACCCACACGCCATCCCCCACACTCCCACCCACACGCCATCCCCCACACTCCCACCCCACACGCCATCCCCCACACTCCCACCCACACACGCCATCCCCCACACTCCCACCCACACGCCATCCCCCACACTCCCACCCACACACACCATCCCCCACACTCCCACCCACACACGCCATCCCCCACACTCACACCCACACACGCCATCCCCCACACTCACACCCACACACGCCATCCCCCACACTCCCACCCACACACGCCATCCCCCACACTCACACCCACACATGCCACAACTACATGCACTCCCAGAGATGACAGATACTACAATAACTGGTAATACACAAGTTATATAACAAATACTAAATACGTCACATTATGAACCTATAGCATATTGCTCTTGTAACTGAGAGTAAATCACAGCCATCGCTAGGATATGAGTAGATAAAACCAGGTAGTCGAGGACCTTGACGTTATCTTACTTCCACAGTATATATCCTCGTCCGCTTTTAAAATTCTTCACACAATGTATCCGTGTGTGGGATATATGTACATACCGAGTTCCCCATCCAGTTACTGGCCATACCCAACGGTACATGCGTTAGTTTCCCAGAGATGCAAACATACTAAACAGCGCCAAATCGCAATGTAAGTCTCAGTACACTGAATGAAAGTATTTTTAGTTCAACTTATTTTTGAACTTCGCGTCCCAACATTCCTGTGAGGCATTCGTTCTTATATAAGATCTCACTTGTATAGTTATATTCACGAAGACGAGACATTTGTTTTGTAATGACATTTTTCAACACACACACACACACACACACACACACACACACACACACACACACACACACACACACACACACACACACACACACACACACACACATATATATATATATATATATATATATATATATATATATATATATATATATATATATATATATATATATATATATATTGTGTCTGAGCAGTATTTAGATAAGGCTAAAGAGGTTTTTGTGGCATTTATGGATTTGGAAAAGGCATATGACAGGGTGGATAAGGGGGCAATGTGGCAGATGTTGCAGGTGTATGGTATAGGAGGTAGGTTACTGAAAGCAGTGAAGAGTTTTTATGAGGATAGTGAGGCACAGGTTAGAGTATGTAGGAAAGAGGGAGATTATTTCCCAGTAAAAGTAGGCCTTAGACAATGATGTGTGATGTCACCGTGGTTGTTTAATATATTTATAGATGGGGTTGTAAGAGAAGTAAATGCGAGGGTCTTGGCAAGAGGTGTGGACTTAAAAGATAAAGAATCAAACACAAAGTGGGAGTTGTCACAGTTGCTTTTTGCTGATGACACTGCTCTTGGGAGATTCTGAAGAGAAGTTGCAGAGGTTGATGGATGAATTTGGTAGTGTATATAAAAGAAAAAAATTAAAAGTGAATATAGGAAAGAGTAAGGTTATGAGGATAACAAAAAGATTAGGTGACGAAAGATTGGATAACAGATTGGAGGGAGAGAGTATGGAGGAGGTGAATGTATTTAGATATTTGGGAGTGGACGTGTCAGCAGATGGGTCTGTGAAGGATGAGGTGAATCATAGAATTGATGACGGGAAAAGGTGAGTGGTGACTTAGGAGTCTGTGGAGACAAAGAACTTTGTCCTTGGAAGCAAAGAGAGGAATGTATGAAAGTATAGTTTTACCAACGCTCTTATATGGGTGTGAAGCGTGGGTGATAAATGTTGCAGCGAGGAGAAGGCTGGAGGCAATGGAGATGTCATGTCTGAGGACAATGTGTGGTGCGAATATAATGCAGAGAATTCGTAGTTTGGAAGTTAGAGGAGGTACGGGATTTCCAAAACTGTTGTCCAGAGGGCTGAGGATGGGTTGTTGAGGTGGTTCGAACATGTAGAGAGAATGGATCGAAGCAGAATGACTTCGAAAGTGTATAACTCTGTAGCGGAGGGAAGGCGGAGTAGGGGTCGGCCTATGAAAGGTTGGAGGGAGGGGGCAAAGGAGGTTTTGTGTGCGAGGGGCTTGGACTTCCAGCAAGCATGCGTGAGCGTATTTGATAGGATTGAATGGAGACAAATGGTTTTTAATACTTGACGTGCTGTTGGAGTGTGAGCAAAGTAACATTTATGAAGGGATTCAGGGAAACCTGCAGGCCGGACTTGAGTCCTGGAGATGGGAAGTACAGTGTCTACACTCTGAAGGAGGGGTGTTAATGTTGCAGTTTAATAAACCGTAGTGTAAAACACCCCGCTGGCAAGACAGTGATGGAGTGAATGATGATAAAAGTTTTTCTTTTTCGGGCCACCCTGCCACCATGAACGTAATAATAATTCTTGCATCACATAATAGTTGTATTGACGGTGCGTGAAATTTTTATCTATATATGTAATGTATGTGTGTAATTATCATTTTTGTTTTTTAGTTACCTATTGGTAGCTCTGGGAATATATTTTCATTTTGGTTGTGTCTTGTATTCAAGAAATTTATGGTATAAGTTTTGACAGCAACACCACATTCCATCCACGTTATAGCCCGCTGGGGAAGAAAGTGCTGCACATAATCTCAAGTGTCAGTCATATAAGAGGGACGAGGAGCAGTGCCCTTTCTTAAGGTCACTTTATCTTCAGCCCGTCCTTGTACTAACGAAGGTTATGTCTTTTTTAACGAATTAAGTCACTCCAGTGTACGACATATCTTCACCCTATGCAAACGCCCAAGAAAACGGGCAGTGTACAGTGAAGACTGACCAGTACAACCTGACTATATTGTTTGTGTTGTGATCCACAGGTATTCCAGAGTACATGTAAATGTATTGAGTGGCAATATTGCACAATATATGTGCTTGAGTATGTTACCGCTGCCTCACCTTCAACAAAATGTTGAACCTGTTAATTCCTAGTCATACTAATCTCACCCGGCCCAAATTTATTTTTTTTATGCCATAATCATGACTTTTAAAGAAGTGGACCGGTAACCCAGCTGAAGTTCTCGGTCAGATGATTAAAAAGCTCCAGCTGTGGGTCATCATATGACCAAGACCCGTGTCAGGAAACACTTGTTCTGTTTCCTGACAAACATTATACCTACCTATTTTTTATGCATCTTCAGTTCCAACTCAGGTCCCAGGTAACACTTGTTCATATGTACTACACTGCTGTCAGGATAACCTGAAAGATCACATAGTCTTGAACTCAATAATACAAAGTGGCTGTTATGTGAGTACCAACTCCGTCCACTGATTGTGGGAGAAAAAAATTGTTGGTATTACGAGCAGAGTTGAAACATACACACTGCCTGCCACTAGAATTGCAATTTTGAGTTGTGTAAAAAAATATGAATCCGAGCCTCATTTCCAGCTTCTTAAGACTAATAAACCTTCTATTTGTTTGCTGTGTCTGATAAAACCACACAAGCTTGAATTAGCTGTTTCTGTTTATCTAATATTTAGTCTGTGAAAAAATAATTCCCTGGAGACGCTTGCACATGGAAGATGTTAACGAGATGGGCCTTAATTTATGTGAGTTTGGCTTAGGGACCGGCATTAAAATACTAAGTGTGAGGATTATCTAGTAAACACAGACCATCTTTAATACAGGATTATGAATCAAGGAAATGGAAAATCCCTCACAATGATGCATTCAGTGTTGATAATGACTGATTGAGAGAGTCTCTTTACAACTTTTGTCATTTTTTATGTACATGTTCCGCAGAGTGTATGAATCTGAGTCTGTGATGTTTGTGTGAGACTGTTGACGGGAATTATTATTATTATTATTATTATTATTATTAGTAGTAGTAGTAGTAGTAGTAGTAGTAGTAGTAGTAGTAGAAGTAGTAGTAGTAGTAGTAAAAGTAGTAGTAATAGTAGTAGTAGTGATTATTATTATTATTATTATTGCTGTTATTATTATTGTTAGTTTATTATTATTATTATTATTATTATTATTATTATTATTATTATTATTATTATTATTATTGTTGTTGTTGTTATTGTTGTTGTTATTGTTGTTGTTGTTGTTATGATATACTTATGGAAGCGCCAAACCATGAGTATACATCATCTGGGGAATGGGAGAGGGAGGTTATATTCAGGTGTGAGCCGAGGAAGGGGAAGGTTGCTCCAATTCCTTGGTTCAAGAGCCCTCCACCAGCATCAATTTTTTAAAAAGAAATTGTACAAGTACCTGTTAAAATCGCCAAAACAATCAGACTGTGATGATTATAAATATCTGCAGGAGGCTGGTAACAACAGTCTAGTAAACCAGAAAGCCAACAGTGAGGAGTGGTTTTAGGATGGGTTGAGAGTAGAACTCTGAAAGCCTGTCACAGGTAAGTTACTTCGTCTGACTTATTTTTATTATCCTAGGTGATTTACACATATGTTACAATGTATGATAATTGTAGCCACCTAAATCTGTGTCACTGTCTCAGGTGTACTATGCTTGCAATAAGTTCACAGTAAACAGTTGATATCACAATATGCAGAACAACCACTGTGAAAAGAATAGTGAACTTCAAAGCGCTTTCGTGATTTCTCACATTATTAAGGAACTATGACAGTTCCTTGATAATGTGAACTTCCAAGGGAGAGCACTTGGAAGTTCACTATTCTTTTCACAGTGATTGTTCAGCATATGTGTACCTATACCTAAATAAACTTACTAGTGTAAGACTCCTGCAGACACAGTCATTAGTATTACCTTACAACATATGCCAGGTAATCTTTAATTTTTTTCTGTTGTATATATTTTCCTTTAATGTTGAATAACGCTGAAAGACTTAGTTAATGGTGCAGTCAGGAACACAATTCTTTCTATGAAGTCTGTTTATGGTTGTTCTACTGAGGAGTTTGTTAATTTGATTAGTGGTTAAAAGTTTGTAAAAGTTCTTATCTTTGTGATCCTCGGCTGATGGGATAATAGTGCAGATTTGCCTTATAATTTTAAGCTGTTGTTTCCTTGACGCTGGTGAGGGGCTCTTGATCTAGGGAATTGGATCTGTGCTCCGGTTCCCTGAATTGAGACTGAATACCTTCCATTCCCCACCCCACATGCGCTGTTTAATCCTATGGGTTTAGCGCTCCCCCATGATTGTAATATGTTTTCTCCCACAGAGCATCACTTCTGCCACTATAGTTACCCCTCATTAGGATCAGTTGTTATCCTTCATCTCGCTATTCTGAATCACCAGTTTCCACTGGTAAAGTTACGTGCTAAATTTCAGTTTCTGCCCGAGTTATGACACAGTGTTCCTTATCCCCTTGTAACAGCAGACCGGGAGAAAATGTGAATATAAGAATAAAAAAATAAGTGCATAGGCCTACTGATCCACAATAACATGCCCACTTCACACAATTATTCTTACTCTGGGATACCTGGAGGTTACCTGGAGGTTACTCCGGGGATCAACGCCCCCGCGGCCCGGTCCACGACCAGGCCTCCCTGTGGATCAGGGCCTGATCAACCAGGCTGTTACTGCTGGCCGCACGCAGTCCAACGTACGAGCCACAGCCCGGCTGATCCGGCAATGATTTTAGGTATCTGTCCAGCTCTCTTTTGAAGGCAGCCAGGGGTTTATTGGTAATTCCCCTAATGCTTGATGGGAGGCTGTTGAACAGTCTTGGGCCCCGGACACTTATGGTGTTTTCTCTTAGTGTACCAATGGCGCCCCTACTTTTAATTGGGGTTATTTTCCATCGCCTGCCCAGTCTTTACTTTCGTAGGGAGTGATTTCTGTGTGCAGATTCGGGACCATTCCTTCCAGGATTTTCCAAGTGTAGATTATGATATATCTCTCCCTCCTGCGTTCCAACGAGTACAAGTCAAGTGCTTCCAAGCGTTCCCAGTAGTTAAGGTGCTTGACAGAACTTATACGTGCAGTAAAGGATCTCTGTACACTCTCAAGATCTGCAATTTCACCTGCTTTGAATGGAGATGTTAATGTACAGCAGCATTCCAGCCTAGAGAGAACAAGTGATTTGAAAAGGATCATCATTGGCTTGACATCTCTCGTTTTGAACGTTCTCATTATCCATCCTATCATTTTCTTTGCACTTGTGATCGTGGCACTGTTGTGATCCTTGAAAGTAAGATCCTCAGACATTACTACTCCCAGGTCCCTTACATTATTTTTCCGCTCTATTGTATGGCCAGAGTTTGTAGTATACTCTGTTCTAGTTATTATCTCCTCCAGTTGAACATCATATTGTTTACCGTTGCCCACTGGAAAACTTTGTTTATATCTTCTTGTTGGTTAACCGTGTCCTCAACAGATGACAGTCTCGTGCAGATCCTAGTATCATCCGCAAAGGATGATACGGTGCTGTGGTGTATATCTCTGTCTATGTCTGATATGAAGATGAGGAATAGGACGGGGGCGAGTACTGTGCCTTGTGGAACAGAGCTCTTCACTATGGCAGCCTCCTATTTAACTCTGTTGACCACTACTCTTTGTGTTCGATTTGTTAGGAAGTTGAAGATTCATCTCCCCACTTTCTCAGTTATTCCTTTAGCACGTATTTTGTGCGCTAACACGCCATGATCGTACTTGTCAAACGCTTTTGCAGTCTGTATATATTACATCTGCATTCTGATTTTCTTCCAGTGCATCCAAGGCCATGTCACAGTGATCCAGTAGTTGTGAGAGGCAGGAGCGACTTGCCCTGAACCCATATTGCCCTGGATTGTGCAATTTTTGGGAATCCAGGCGATTTGCAATCCTGCTTCTTAGCACTCTTTCAAAGATTTTTATGATGTGGGACGTTAGAGCTATTGGTCTATAGTTCTTAGCTAATGCTTTGCTGCCACTTTTATGGAGTGGGGCTATATCCGTTGTTTTAAGTGACTGTGGAATTTCACCCATGTCCAGGCTTCTCCTCCATAGTGTACTTAAGGCACGTGAGAGGTGTTTCTTGCAGTTCTTAATGAATACAAAGTTCCACGTGTCTGGGCCCGGGGCTGAGTGCATAGGCATGTTGTCAATGGCTTTTTCGAAGCCTATTGGAGTTAGGGTAATATCGGAAATCTGGCATACATTTATGGAGTTTTGAGGCTCATTCTTGAGGAAATCATTTGGGTCGTCGATCCTCAGACTGATTAGTGGCTCACTAAACACAGAGTCGTACTGGGATTTCAGTATTTCACTCATTTCCTTGTTGTCATCTGTGTAAGTCCCATCCTGTCTGAGTAAGGGCCCGATACTAGATGTGGTATTTGCATTGTTTTTGGCATATGAAAAGAAATATTTCGAATTTCTTTCAATTTCACTAATAGCTTTAAGGTCCTCCTGTCTCTCCTGGTTCCTGTAAGAGTCCTTTAACTTAAGTTCGATAGTTTCCACTTCCCTGGTCAGCGCCTCCTTCCTTGTATCAGATATTCTAGCATTCCTGAGGAGCTCAGTGACTCTTTGTCGTCTTTTGTAGAGGGGGCGTCTTTCTCCAGTTTACTCCTGCTCTTCTTCTTTCTTAAGGGAATATGCCTAGAACATGCTTCAGCTGCCAGGAAGTTGATCCTTTCAAGGCACTGGTTTGGATCCATGTTATTTAAGATATCTTCCCAACATGTTTCATTTAAGACATGGTTTACCTGGTCCCAGTTGATGTTCTTGTTGTTGAAGTTGTATTTTGTGAAGACACCTTCACAGGTACATGCATTCTGCTGATCAGGACCCCTATGCATGTACGTCTGGGCTTCGATTAGATTGTGATCGGAATTAGTTGTTTTTGATATTCTTATGTCTCTTACCAGGTCCTCATTATTTGTGAAGATAAGGTCAAGTGTGTTTTCTAGTCTTGTTGGCTCCACTATCTGCTGGCTTAAGGTGTGTTTTTCGCAGAGACTTAGTAGCTCATGTGTGTGTGACCTTTCATCTGCGCTACCTCCGGGGATTGTTTCAGCTATAACATTATTCGCTACATTCTTCCATTTTGTATATACAAGTCCAGTTCTTTAAAAGTACTCAAAGTATTTGTTTCAATGATGCTGCCTGGCAGTTTGCTCCATTCACCCGTAACTCTATTGCTAAACTAGTATTTTTCTGTAGCCCTTCTACTATTCTTATTGTTAGAAGTAGTAGTAGTAATAGTAGTAGCAATAGGAGTAATGGTAGTAGAAATAACAGTAGTAGTAACAATAGTAGTAATAGTAGAAATAGCAGTAATAGTAGTAGTAGTTAGTAATCGTAGTATTAATATGCAGGCTCGATCCCCGTTCGTTAAACTCGGCTCGGCTTCTGACCAGCCAGGCTGCTGGTACTTAGTAGTAGGTTCGCTGGTACCGTCCCTAGCAGATGCTGATCCGGCCCCGCTGGTACTTTATATCCTTTATAAATGTGAAGGAGAAGGGAGGGAGGAGGGAGGTTTGACTACTGCCAAAGCAGATTATTATTATAATCACGGGGAATAATAAACCCGTTGGGATTATACAGTACCTGTGGGGGGGGGCAATGAAAGGTATTCAGGCAACTGGAGCACAGAGTCAATTCCCTGGATCAAGAGCCCCTCACCAGCGTCAAGGAACCTCCCTTGAGGGACTGCTGAAGCAGAGTGTCTTGGTATGCAGGGTGTGCCCGCCTGCCTGGGCCTGACACTACCCAGCTGGAGATGCCATGGTTCCCCACTACAGTCACAATGCCACGACGTCTCACCTTCTCGGTGGCATTTGTGGCATTTTCTCTGGGATTTTTATCATCATAGATGAGTCCAGTAAGACAGCGATTAGCATACTAGTCTAGACTAAATCACTGATTGAGATGAATTGTCCACGAGAGTTTAGAACTTCACAAAACTAATAATAACAGCAAATCTTTGTTGGCACTTCTATTAGTAGAGTTAGGTCCGGCATACCGTCGCAAATTGTCTCAATGGTGAAGTACCCCCCTTAAGGAAGGTTCCTTGATGCTGGTGAGGGGCTCTTGATCTAGGGAACTGGATCTGTGCTCCATTTCCCTGAATTAACCCTGAATACCTTCCATCCCCCCCCCACAGGCGCTGTATAATCCTACGGGTTTAGCGCTTCCCCTTGATTATAACAATAATAATAATGAAGTACCTGGCTACGTGTACGGAACCATGACATTTCAGGTGAGACCAGAGCTAGGTGGACCATAACATTAGGTGAACCATACGATCAGATACACCATACGATCAGGCGAACCATACGATCAGGTAGACCATACGATCAGGTAGATCATACGATCAGGTAGACCATACGATCAGGTAGATCATACGATCAGGTAGACCATACGATCAGGCGAACCATACGATCAGATACACCATACGATCAGGCGAACCATACGATCAGGTAGACCATACGATCAGGCGAACCATACGATCAGGCGAACCATACGATCAGGCGAACCATACGATCAGGTAGACCATACGATCAGGCGAACCATACGATCAGGTAGATCATACGATCAGGCGAACCATACGATCAGGTAGATCATACGATCAGGCGAACCATACGATCAGGTAGACCATACGATCAGGTAGACCATACGATCAGGTAGACCATACGATCAGGTAGACCATACGATCAGGCGAACCATACGATCAGGCGAACCATACGATCAGGTAGACCATACGATCAGGCGAACCATACGATCAGGTAGACCATACGATCAGGCGAACCATACGATCAGGTAGATCATACGATCAGGCGAACCATACAATCAGGTAGACCATACGATCAGGCGAACCATACGATCAGGCGAACCATACGATCAGGTAGACCATACGATCAGGCGAACCATACGATCA
>NC_069442.1:24985789-25099718 GCF_026875155.1 Cherax quadricarinatus
TGAAGTGCATACATAATCCTTTTTTTTAAACAGAGATTTTACAAAAGGGATATTTTATGATAATTTAGAAGACCTCAGTGGAACACCATAAAAGTTATCGCAAATTAATATTTTGAGAGATTATTAACCTGATTATTGCAGTGTTATTTCTTTCTTACGTTCTTCTTCTAATGTTGTAATAATGCCTTCCTGTATGGTTGAATGCACTGAGGATGGGCCAGCCAGGCCACTCACAACTTGTCCCGTAGCTCGGTTGGTAGCGCACTCAGATCACACATTGAGGTCCATGGTTCGATCCTCGGTACGGGTGGAAACATTAGGACGTGTTTCCTTAAGGCACCTGCTGTCCCTGTTCACGTAGCAGTAAGTAGGTACCTGGGTGTTAGTCGACTGGTGTGAGTCGCAGCCTGGGGCCAAAACCTAATTGGCCCGAAATACTCTGTAGAACAAAATGCTTTTTACATAGTATATCGTTGATGTCAGCTACGTCTGTATGCATTGTATCATGTACTTGTAGAAATAAAGATATTATTATTATTATTTTTATTGTGAAATGCTCTGCATAACAAGGGGCTTTCTATATAGTATGTCACTGATGTCAGCTATGGTCTGTATAAGTTGTATCATGTACTTGTAGAAATAAAGATTATTATTATTAGGACCCCAGTGGAAATAAGTTACCTTATCTGACTTTTTTGTGTTATCCCAGGTTCTCTACACATATACTATGTATGATAATCTATGTAACTGTATTTGTATATACCTGAATACACTTAATACTTACTTGACTCACTTGTATATTAAGTTTAAAGTTGGCGGTGGTGGTGTAGTGCCCGAGGCAGCGCTGAGCATTGTGGGTTTAGTTAGTTGGTTCCTCGGCCATATTTATGTGTAACTCTGGCGAATGATGGCTTCTTGTATATTTTTTTTCACCCCTCTAAAGCCTCTTTGTTGATTAGAAACCAAGTACACACCTAGAGCCGTATATGATGTGACAGGAAATGTGACAAGTAAGTGGTAACAGGGGAGATAAGTGGGTTTTCAGGGGGTTCATAAGAGAGATGGACTCGCCCCAAACACAAACATTTTCCAACTTTTGTTGGTCACTGGGATTTGCTGGGGTTTTATTTTCACGTTTATCGAGCAGGGAAACTTTGACATTTGTGTCTGAACTGAGGGTTTTCCACGTTGGGTGCAAGGCGCTCTGGGAAGGTAGTTAGAAGTGCAGTTGTAGTTAGTGTGAGGTGTTGCGAGGTATTTGACAGGTGTGAGCTGCTTGGGAGGGGAGGGGGCACACCTTCAACTATATTATGACTAATCATTGTTTTCAACTTGCTGATCCTGGAAGATGATTATAATTGATCATGCTGCATGATGCAGGAGCAGGCTGTGTGTGTCCTGGTAGAGAGTGAAACTAAAACTGGTTCAGAGTTCTGAGTGTGAGTGTTCAGCATCTTTAAGAATTATACGTAATAATCCCCTCAAGGAAGGTTCCTTGATGTTGGTGAGGGGCTCTTGATTTAGGGAATTGGATCTGTGCTCCAGTTCCCCGAATTAAGCCTGAATGCCTTCCACATCCCCCCCCAGCGCTGTATAATCCTCCGGGTTTAGCGCTTCCCCCTTGATTATAATAATAATAATATACGTAATAATTAAGTTATCTCAGTTACTCACACCTTTGTACACACTGTTCCTCATATATTTGTTAATACTAGTACTGTCACTTCTACTTGACACTGGCTCATTGCTACAATGTAACTGGTGTGAAGAGCTGTCATCTGTATATGAGGGTTCTTACAAAAGTTGATGAAGTTTCTTGTGCATCTTGTGGTTGTTGATTTAGGTTAGCCTCATGCATGTGTGTTATAAGTCATATATATATGATAATTTACACTTGTATTGCATACTGGTACAGTCAACACATGTAATAATAGTATGGTATGATGACTTAACCTAGGATATTCCTATAATTCCAAAAATATTAATTTATGCAGTAACTCATTTAGATATGTATTTGATTTATAAACTTTAAGTAATATTTAAAGATTGTTTACATAGTTTATAAAAAAAAAAAAATTAGATTGTAGGATGAACAAATTAAAAATCAGTAAAGATACAGAAATTCAGATTCATAGCTTGTGTTTGGTATTAAGAAATATGGTAGATATAAAGATTGGACTACTAGTAATAATTGTGAAGTAATCCATCTGAATGGTAGATAACTATATTGCATTTGGCTTACACTGGAAAAAATTATGACCGGAATAAATATCTAGTGATGAGAATAATTTTTGTCTTAAAATTTGCAGTTGATGGCTGTATGACAATGAAGATTTCATTTTTAGGTAGTTCAATGAATGGTTGGGTACTGGTATCCCCATAGATAAATACAAATAAGAACATAAGAAAGAAGGAACACTGCAACAGGCCTACTGACTCGTGCGAAGCAGGTCCATGCCACCCCCTCGGCCTAGAACAATGACCACCTAGTCAGGTCACTTCCACTTAAGGAAGGAGCATGGCACCAGACCTGGTATAGCCCAAGCTTGTCAGGTCCATCTCACACCCACCCACACCCACTCATGTATTTATCCAACCTATTTTTAAAACTACGCAACGTCTTAGCGTCTATGACGGTACTCGGGAGTTTGTTCTACTCATCCACAACTCTATTACCAAACCAGTGCTTTCCTATATCCTTCCTGAATCTGAACTTTTCCAACTTGAAGCCATTGCTGCGAGTCCTGTCTTGGCTGGATATTTTCAGCACGCTATTTAAATCCCCTTTATTTATTCCTGTTTTCCATTTATACACCTCAGTTATATCCCCCCTAATTCTACGCCTTTCTAGAGAGTGCAGATTCAGGGCCTTCAGTCTTTACTCATAGGGAAGATTTCTGATACATGGGATAACTTTGTCATCCTCCTCTGTACGTTTTCCAGAGCATTTATATCCATTCTGTAATACGGTGACCAGAACTGTGCAGCATAGTCTAAATGAGGCCTAACCAAGGATATATAGAGTTGAAGAACAACCTGAGGACTTCTATTATTTATACTTCTTGATATGAAGCCAAGGATTCTGTTAGCTTTATTGCAAACACTTATGCACTGTTGTCTTAGTTTCATATTACTGCTAACCAGAACTCCTAAATCCTTTTTGCAGTCAGTAGTATTAAGATCTACACTATTCAGTTTATAAGTTGCATGGTTATTGTCCTGTCCAACATTTAGCACTTTGCATTTGTTTATTTTAAACTGCATCTGCCACTTCTCCGACCACTGCATCAGTCTATTCAAATCAGCCTGGAGTGCACTAATGTCCTCAGCAGAATGAATTGGTCGACTTATTTTGGTGTCATCAGCAAATTTGCTTAGGTCTCTATTTATTCCCTCTATCTATATCATTTATGTAAATTGTGAACAACAAGGGGCCCAGCACTGACCCCTATGGAACACCACTTATGACGTGCCCCCAAATATTTGTTTATTTAACTTATATTGGTGCAAAATGCTTTACATAAAAATTTCAAAAGTTTTATTTTATGCATAAACATTATAGACATACAACAGTGACATGGTGATATTAAGCATTAAACATGATCAGTACAGATATGTTATGATATTGACAAGTGATAACTGAACAAGAGGATGTCAAAGAAGCAATGAAATGCAGTAAACAAATTGTATAGTACTGATCTAGTTTAGGTAAGTTTTAGAACACAGTTTTAAAGTTGTATAACCATTATCTCAAGCTAGAGATTGACAGGTGTTTCCATGGATTAATGTACAGAAGAGCCCCACTTTACAGCACTTTGCTTCACAGCATTTCACTAATACAGTGGTGTTCAGTTATACTCATTCTTCAGTTTTTCAGACTTCTGCAATAAATATATTCACTACTCGCTTTAAGCTAAGGACAAAAATATTTTAAGATAAGTAAAGTGTGTACTGTCTATGCAATTTTTAGGTTTAGCTCAATAGAGCTAAACCTAAATATGATAGTGCAAACATGTTATCAGACTTCTATATGCATTTGAAAGTGAAAAATGGGTATGTTTCACTTTACAGTGATTTTTGCTTTACAATGGTAGCCAGAACAAAGCCTGCTGTGTAAGTGGGGCCCTCCTGTACTGGACTGTGCCTCCCTCAACAGTTCCCTCTCTTTTTGGGGCTAAAACCCATGGCAGGCAAGTCCTAAAAGTCACTGGCCAGTGCATTAACCAGTACATTGGCCTGTGAGTTTTAGGACTCAACTGCCATGAGTTTGAGCCCCACCTATTCTTTATCGCAGGATTGTCTGCAATTGTCTTATTATGATTTTGTTAGTCGTGATGCAAGGCAGTGTCACATATATTAAAATAGGCAGTATAACTTGAGAAGACTGTATAAATAAACTCTCGATATGAGAGAGACTTAAAATAATGAGCAAAATCCACTAGTAAATTGTATTTTTAATTCCTTTATTTTCACTGTTATTAACCCTTAAATGGTCCAAACGTATATATACGTTTTTTCAACATTTGAAAGTATGTAAAAAAATGTAGATCTTCTTTCTTGTTTTACATTTAAAAATGTGCAAAAAAACTTTTATCTACATTTTATTTTTTTGTTATTTTTGAAAATATGTTAAAAAAACGTAGATCTACTTTTGGAGCACTACGAATTTGAACGTCGATTTGTTTGGACCGTTTAAGGGTTAAAATACCATATAAGTAAATTGTGTGTACAGTAGTATATTAGGTGCACACTGAAGTAATTAAGTGCTTTTTTTATGTTTGTTGCTTTTATAGCATTCAGATTTAACAGACGGTTGGACAGTCCTCTATGTTAGTGTATCATTTCAAGTGTTTACTATGTATATTTATTATTGAGCCTAATGAGTATGTTAATCTTTAAACAGTCCAAACGTAGATCTATGTTGAGGTTCATAGTGCTCTGAACGTAGATAACGTTTTTTCCAGTGCTTTCAAATGGAGAAAATAAAGGTCGGAGCGCTACGCACGTGAACGTACATCTACATTTGGACAGTTTAAGGGTTAAAAATTTGCACGTTCCCAGAGATTATTAATTACATTTTGAAATTTTCTATTTCATTGTCAGAGACCTGATTTATGTTTATTCTTGACAGTGATGGAATCACTCACGGATAGTGACCGTTTACAGCGGCTCCGTGAATTAGAAGCTCAATTACGGAACCCAAGAGGCATCATCAATGTCGACTCACTATTGGTGAGGAGAAACTAACTAGTTTGTATTGTTTCTTGAGTTTTACCAAAAAAAAAATAGCATTGAAAGGTACAGTGCTGTACATAACCAAGTTTCTAAGAAAAGTTACAATATTAATTTTACTTGGTGGGTCTAGTCTGAATCATTTGAATGGGGGAATAAAAATTAAACTTTTAGTACGTTGGTTTTGTAGTTAATGTATCAAATCAGGCAAATTAAGTGTTTCTTTAGTGTTATTTATTGAAAGTATGTGTAGAGAAATATCCTTACTAGGCACTGTAATCCTGCTCTGAGCGCCCATTCACTTAATGCAATTTCACTAAGCAAACAAAAATAAATTAGGTAACAATTGTATTCTGCTTAGTGACTTCTTGCTACTTCTTGTAGTTGCTCTCACCATGTAAAACGAGTCATAGCTGTTACCAGATAAAAAAAAAAAATGACATGGTGGGTGGCTAAGGTGATGTGGCTGGCAGGGTAGATAGACTGGGTGCACAGCTTTTATTATTAGTTGGTGAGCCCAGAGATGGCATGATTCTATTTTTGTTCCAGTTCCAATGCACACTGTACATTTCACCCTGGCCTAAGTAAGTGTCAAGTGGCTGATTGGTTGAGTTTCTAAAAGCCAGGTGACATTGTTAGTTGTCTCTGCATCCATATCTTTCAAGGAGGTGCTCAACTTTTTCTCTTATTATCTTTTCTCATACCTTAGCTACTTTATTAGTCAGCAAGATTGGTCTGTAGTTTTGTGCTGGAGAGACCAAGCATATTTCCAACAGGCATCTCAGCATTAGTGGAAGCCTGACTGGCCTCTCCACCAGTACTACATCAAATAAAATCAATAGTTCAGAGCAATCCCAGAATATGTATAATCTTTTCTTTTTTTTTTTTTTTTTCCAGTATTCAGGGACTAAATACAAAAATGAAAAATAAAATTTCTTTAATAAATGGCTTTCTCACATGAGCAATTTCAATGTTTGAAGCTTTTATTAAAGTCCACATTAGAGATTTCTCGGATGGCAGAATCCATATCCCAAAATATGAGTAAGCTTTTATGTATAAGATTTATGTATTTGCACAGAGCTGTTAAAATAAAATTACTGTATATGGTAGAAATGCTTTAGAATAAAGGTAGAGATCAAAACCTAGTAATTATCCTCATGCACAAATTTCCACCAATAATGTCAGAGTATTTCACTGGGCAGATAGGGAAGATAGATAACTGCCTCGAAAATCTGCAGAAGCCTATCTCCCATATTGTTTTTCACTGTCATAACGGAGAAAAAACAGCGTTCATAACTTCGTGTCATCCTTTGCAGATACCAAAGTATGTAAGTTGCCTTAGTAGAAGATACAGAAAATTTACAATCAAATATTAACAAAGTATTCCACTGGCAAATGAAAATAGCACGATTGTCATTGGTGAGAATTGCTCACAAATTTATTCAGGTGACGGTGGAGGTACTAAAAAGAATAGGTATGAAGCTCTTATCACTTTTGAAAAAAGTGGAAATATGCTTCAAGCATATTTCCATATGTATGATGTAACTGCTTACACTTTTGATCTGACAGAATCCACCATTCATACAATTAAGAGACAATGAGAAGAAAATAAGTGCTTGTGAAATAAGTACTGCAGATTGTGACCTAGTAAAAAGGGTGTCAAAAAGTTAAATTAACCTATGTTAGATAGAAAGGTTACTGAATTTGTGACTTGAGAAAACAGAAAAAGAGGCTCTGTTAGTGCTCAGATAATAAAGAAAAAAGCTTTTATTGAAACTGTGAGAGAAGGAAGGAAGGAGAACTTTCATAACAGTATGTGTTTAGTACTTCATGCACACTTATGTCAACAAGCAATGACACATAATGTAGGGTATGATAAACTACTGTAATTTGTACCTGGTAGAATAATAAAATTATTTGTTTGTAGTGAATCTGAAGGTGTCTGGAATTGTAACCCTGTTTTCCCTATTTGTTCTTCACTTTACATACTACTAATTCCTATATGACACCAATTTTAGGAACATTTCTTGCATGTTATGAGAAGGTTTAATGCACTTGAAATGTACTCTGAAGCAAAGAAGAGAGAGCCTGTACCTGAATATATACACATGGAAGATATTAGAGGGCCAGATCCCAAATCTACACAATAACCTTAACACACTAATATAATAATATAATATATTACTAATAATGTCTTTATTTACTACAAGTACATGTACATGGTATACAGACCTAGCTGACATCAATGACATACTACCATATAGAAAGCCCCTTGTTATGCTGAGCATTTCGGGCAAATTAGGTCAATTTTGTCCCAGGATGCGACCCATACCAGTCGACTAACACCCAGATACCCATTTTAAACTGATGAGTGAACAGGGACAGGGACAACAGGTGTCTTATGGAAACATGTCCCTAATGTTTTCCAGTGGTACTGGAGGAGATTTGAACCCTGGACCTCAGTGTGTCAGCTGAGTGTGCTAGCAATCGAGCTACGGGACACCATATGAATGATGCAGGAGGGAGTATGATATCAATTCAGTAAAAAAAAAGAGGCACCACAAGTATAATAAGGAAACCAATATTGTGTCAGCATCTATGGTGCAAGATTATTCAGCCTACTGGTAGCAGTTATCAAATATTGCCAGAACTACTTCAGTTTCTTAACTCTTTGACTGTCCCAGGCCCATTTCAAAATAGGGTCCAGAATAAACAATGCAGACATTTGTGGCACTAAAATAACATATCCTCTGTTCATTAGTCACGTCTCCAGGCCCCTGTTGCTTTCTATTTTGATTTTTTATTCACACAAAAAATAGAAGATTTACTGTTATGCAGACTACTGCATTATTGTAGAAATGGTATAAATAATATCAGTACACTAGTGAAAGAACATTCGACTCCCCAGTTGACGTGTATTGGACATGTGGTGTGATTTGCTTACTTTTGAACATTGGTAAAAATCGAACATTTCCTCTACTTTGAGCTCAATTTCAAGATCGTTTTGATCATGAAACTAATCAAAATCCTCTCTATTTCTGTAATATGTTTTCCATTCTATCAAATGAGATCAAGAAAACGAGAATGCAACTATAAATACTATACGAAAATACACCTCAAAGTCGGCATATTAATTAAAAAACACCGTCGGAGTTTTTTTTTCCTTATTATGCAGGATTTTTTTATACAGTGCACACTGACTACACAGACCCATTCTTTCACATGTGGGCCTACCAGCTTTCTCTTGCTTGATTTGAAGCCGCTAGAATTATTGAGTATATATACATCTGAAACACTGGCTTGTAAGACGTATATATACGGCCAAAACAGTCAGAGGGTTAAAGAAGAGACTGGATCACCTCAGCCAAGTATCAGGTCAAGCAGGCTATGGTAGTTACGTGGGCTCCTAACATCAACAGCCTGGTTGAGCAGGCACAACAAGGAAGCTTAGCTAAAAGCCTGGCTGGTAGGATGGAAAAATCCTTGAAATCAGTCACAAGTAAAGTAATACCCTGGCTTTTGTCCTTAATCCGTTCCTGAAGGTTGGCTGAAATCTAAAATGAACAAAAACTGAAGTAATATTTCCCATAAGAAATAATGCAAATCCAATTAGTTCATTCCAGACACCCAAAAATATTAACCAAAAATACATTTTATAGAGATTAACTGTACAGTGAAACCCCGGGTTTTAGCCACCCTGAGAATTGGCCGCTTCGGGTTTTGACTGCTTTTTTCGGCCAAATTTTGCCCTGCTTTTTGGCTGTTGCCCCGAGTTATGGCCGGTGTACCAGACTTGTCTGCCTGCTCGTGCAGGCATCGTAAGCCAGTCTAGCGTTGTTTATCCTTGAGTGAACATTATCCTGCACTCTCATCCTGCAGCCAGCCAGCCAGGCAGTCAGCCAGGCAGTCAGCCAGCCAGGCAGCCATCCATGGCCTTGTGGTAAAGAAAGTGAGGAACACCATAGCAGTGAAGGAGGAGATAGTAGAAAAATACAAGAGTGGCGTTTTTGTGGGGGAGCCTGCCAGGATGTACGGCAAAGACAAAGCAACTCTCACTTTTATCCTGGTGAAGAGAAAAGAACTCAAAGAAGCTGATGTTGCGAAAGGTGTTGTCATGTTATCCAAAAATAGATCACAAACAGTTGAAGAGGTTGAGAAGTTGTTGGTGTTGATTAACAATAAATAGATAGCGGGTGATGGTGTTTCAGAGTCGATCATTTGTGAGAAGGCAAGGTAGTTGCATGCCGATCTTATAAAGAAAATGCCTGGAACCAGTGCTGATGCTAGTGAAATTAAGGCCAGCAGAGGCTGGTTTGACAGATTTAAGAAGCGTAGTGGCATACACAGTGTGGTAAGGTATGGTGAGGCAGCAAGTTCAGACAAATGTGCCGCTTGAAAACTTCGTGAGTGAATTTAAGGGGTACATAGAGACTGAAAAATTTAAACCCCAACAAGTGTTCAGTTGTGAAGAAACGGGCCTGTTTTGGAAGAAAATGTCAGAGGACCTACATTACTCAGGAGGAAAAGGCACTGTGAGGGCACAAGCCTATGAAAGACAGGCTAACTCTTCTGTTCTGTGCTAATGCTAGTGGGGATTTTACAGTAAAGCTTTTACTGGTGTATTACTCAGAAAATCCCAGTGTGTTCAAGAAAAACAATGTCATCAAGAATAAATTGTGTCTTGTGGAAAGCAAATAATAAGGCATGGGTCACAAGGCAAATTTTCAAAGAGTGGGTCCATGAAGTGTTTGGCCCCAATGTGAAAAAACACCTCATGGAAAATAATTTGCCACTCAAGTGCCTCCTGGTAATGGACACTGCTCCTGCTCATCCTCCAAACTTGGAAGACCTATTGTCTATGGACTTCAGTTTTATAACAGTTAAGTTTTTGCCTCCTAATACCACTCCTCTCCTCCAGCCCATGGACCAGCAGGTCATTTCTAACTTCACAGATCTCTATACCAAAGCACTGTTTGAAAGGTGCTTTGAAGTGACCTGAGACACTCAGTTGACCCTAAGAGAGTTCTGGAGGAAGCACTTCAGTATCCTCCATTGCATAAGCCTTATAGGTAAGGCTTGGGAGGGAGTGACTTCCAGGACTTTGAACTCTGCTTGGAGACAATTATGGCCACAATGTGTTGTCCAGAGGGATTTTGAAGGGTTTAAGGCTGACCCTGACCCTGCCGACTCTCTGCCTGGTGTGGAAGGTATTGTGGCATTGGGCAAGTCCATGGAATTGGAGGTGAGTGCTGAGGATGTGGAAGAGTTGGAGGAGGACCACAGGGAAGAGCTAACCACTGACAAACTGCAAGAGCTTCAACTGGAACAGCATCAGACCACAGCTGAGGAACTTGCTTCAGAGGAGGAGGGAGGAGGAATGAAGGAGGTGGCTTCTTCAGAGATTAAGGACATGTGTGCAAAGTGGAATGAGTTGCAAACTTTTGTTGAAAAGTATCACCCTAACCAAGCTGAAACAAGCCATATCTGCAACATGTTCAGTGACAAAACCTTGTCCCACTTCAGGGAAATCTTAGAGATGCCAGAAACAGAGCACTCTTGACAGTTATTTTGTGTGACAGGGGTCCAGTGACTCAAGCTGGTCCTAGTGGCCTTTAAAGACAAAGAAGGAAGTAACCCCAGATAAGGACTTGTTACCTAAAGTCTTTATGGAAGGGGATTCCCCTTCCAAACAATAAGTCCTCCCTATCTTCCAGATGCCAGCAAGTCTCTTCAATAAAGGTAAGTAAATGTTATTTTAAATGTTTACATAAATTAAAATTTAAATACATGTATTGTGTAATATATATGTATTTATCTCTGTTGTGTGTATGCAAAACTATAGTTATTCTTTAAAAAATGTATTTTTTATGAATATTTTTGTGGGTCTGGAACGGATTAATTGTATATACATTATTTCTTATGGGAAATATTGCTTTGTCTTTCGGCCATTTCAAGTTTAGGCCTAGCTCCTGGAACGGATTACTGCTGAAATTTGGGGTTCCACTGTAGTTTTACATACAGAAAACAATGAGAAATAAATATAAATAACTAATTTTAATGGTAAATGAACATTACATACCTTTGTTAAAACTCTTGTTAGTGTATGGAAGAAGGTGAGGAGGTGAGAAGGAGTTGAGGTTATTGTTTGGAAGGGGAATCCCCCTCCATAAGGACTTAGGTATCAAAGCCCTATATAGGGTTAATTCCCTTCTTTGTCTTTTATTGGCACTTGGACCAGCTTGAGAGTCACTGCACCCCTGTCGCACAAAAAATCTGTCCAGAGAGACCTGTTTTTGGCGTCTCTTTAAGATTTGCCTACAATGGGACTAGACATTGTCATTGAACATGTTGCAGACACGGCTTGCATCAGTTTTGTTAGGGTGATAATTCTCCACAAAAATTTGCACCTCACTCCACTTTGCACAAATGTCCTTAATCACCGAAGAAGGCACATTCTCCCCTCTCTTTTCCTCCTCCTCTGGAGCAATTTCCTCAGCTGCAATCTGTTGCTGTTCCAGTTGAAGGTCTTGCAGCTCTTCAGTGGTTAGCTCTTCACTGTAGTCTTCCTCCAACTCATCCACATCCTTGCCACTCACATCCAACCCCATGGACTTCCCGAAGGACACAATAGATTTCACAACAGGCGTAAGGTTGTCAGGGTCAGCCTCAAACCCTTCAAAATCTTTTGTCAGGTCTAGATTCTTTGGAGCTCTCTTCCATATTTTATTTTGTATGAGATTTTCAGTACTGTTGAGAGGTATAGTGATGGAGGAAGCCATTAATGGTGTGTTGGAATGGTCTGGGATGTTGTGTAGGCATAGTGTTGGTTAGGAAGAAGGTTGGTTATGGTTTTTAAGTGACATTGTTGGGACCATTTATGTGGCTACTGCACAGTGTACACATGCTTGATTTGAAGGGAAATGAAAATTTTATTTTTAATGGTGATACATAACATGAATTAAAATTACTGTTTAAAACATCATTAATTATAATTAAGGCAGTTCATGAATTACAGAAAGAATAATTGACCAGTAGCTATGTATATAAATATTTGAATTTTTTTTGTTATTTATTAACACATTGGCCATTTCCCACCAAGGCAGGGTGGCCTGTAAAAAGAAAAATGTTCATTATCATTCACTCCACTGTCTTGCCAGAGGCATGCTTACACTACAGTTATAAAACTGCTTCTGAGTGCAGTCACTGTAGTACTTCCCATCTCCAGGACTCAAGTCCGGCTTGCCAATTTCCCTGAATCCCTTCATAAATGTTACTTTGGTCACACACCAACAACACATTAAGTCCTAAAAACTATTTGCCTCCATTCACTCCTATCTAGTGCATGCTCGCGCACGCGCGTGCGCATGCACACACACGCACACACGCGCACACACGTGCACACATGCGCACATGCGCACACACACACACACATACATATATGCATGCTTACTGGAAGTCCAAGCCCCTCACACACAGAACCTCCTTTACCCCCTCCCTCCAACCTTTCCTAGGCTGACCCCTACCCCACCTTCCCTCCACTACAGATTCATACACTTTTGAATTTTTATGTTTAGACTTGAATGAAATAAGTAAATAAAAATTTTTTTGAGGCAATACAACAGATTATTTCCTGGCTAAAATAGTTCTGTAATAATAAATACTTTACCCCTTGGAAATGACATTTATGTTCTCATATGTGGATCATTTTCATTAATCACTAATACTGCTTTATGTCCTCAGGATGCAATGCAGGCGATGGTCGCAGACTGCGATCATCAAGCCATCAGAAGAAACAAAAATGTGGAGGCATTCATTAATAGATGTAAGTTGGAGTGTTAATGCTTGTGTATTTTCTATTTATCAAAAGTTACTTTGGGCTTTGGTGTTCAAGTTTTTAATCAGTAGTTTTCTAGTATACTATTAATTATATTATTGGTTTTTAACTTTTTAAGTGTATGTCACTAAAATTTTTACCAATCTTTATTAGTTTATTGATTCATTTCTTATGCATAAATTTATTTCCTGCTCAGATTGTTGAAAAAATTAGTTTAACCCTTTCAGGGTCCAAGGCCAAAATCTGAAGTCACGCACCAGTGTCCAAGAATTTAAAAAAAAAAAATTTGTTATTTTTTCTTATGAAATCGTAGAGAATCTTTTTGTGAAGGTAATAAAACAAAAAGTACGAAATTTGGTGGAAAATTGACGAAATTATGCTCTTGCGAATTTTGATGTGTCAGCGATATTTACAAATCGGCGATTTTGCCGACTTTGACTCCCATTTTAGGCCAATTACATTATTCCAATCAACCAAATTCTTAGCTATTTCACTAGTATTACTTCTATTCTATCGATTGAGCACAAGAAATCGCCAAGTCAACTGTTTCAACTACAAAATAAAGTGATCGGAAATTGTTAATTTGGCCAATTTAACACAAAGTTCAAAATATTCCAATTTCAAAATAGGCTCCAGAATAAACAACGTAGGTATTCCTGGAACTAAACTAACATTTCCTCTGTTCATTAGTTACAGTTTGAGGCTTTACAAATAAATTCCATTTTGATTTTTTATTCACATAATGATTTTTTATTCACACCAAAAAATAGAAGATTTACTGTTATGCAATACTGTAATAATTGTATAAATATCATCACCATATTTGTGAATGTATATTAGACCCACCAGCTGACGTGTATTAGATGTGTGAGGTCGTTTGTTTACTCTTGAATATCGGCAAAAATTTAACATTTCCGCTACTTTGAGCTCAGTTTCAAGCCATTTCCAGTGCTAAAACCAATCAAAATCATCTCTATTTCTGTAATATGTCTTCCATTCTATCAAATGAGACCAAGAAATCGCAAATACAACTATAAAAAACATACGAAAAAACACTGCAAAGTCGCTGTTTTAATCGAAAAATCATGATTTCAGTTTTTTTCTCTCATTATACACAGTGTGCTGCAGGATCTTGTTTTATGTGGTGCACACATACCACATAGATGTATTCTCTCATATCTAGGCCCAAATGTACCACTCACAGTTTATCAGAGTGAGCTGAGCTCATGGCGTAGATCTACGGTTTGGACACTCACCGTAAAGCCGTAGATCTACGGGACGGACCCTGAAAGGGTTAAGTGTATAACTATACTTAATTTTTTCAGTATATGGTACAGTAGTTATCAAGAGATTTAGTACAGTGTAAATTTGAAGATCAGTTTCTAATAAAGTTCATAAACCTGGTAGTTTTAATTATACCCAGAAAAATATTAAAAAACCTGCACACAAAAATAAAAATACTTTTCTAGTGCTTGATGTTTGTAAGTCAGGGATCCTCTGTACAATAGTGTTTTCAGGGAACAAGACTCTTGTGAATACCAAGGGTTTGCTGTAATTTAAAAAGTAAATCTTGTATAATTTTGAAAATTAAGTAATAGTTGTAGAGCAGTGAGTATTGTGAATCTCATTTCATGATTTTTAAAATTATTAACTATGCCAGCCATCTCTCAGCAAGGTTGGGTTACCCCAAAAAATGGAAAATATCTCTTATCATTCATTCAGTACTTGTCATGCCAGAGCTTTGCAGACATCACAGTTTAAATTGCAGCGTTATCACGCCTCTACCTGGAGGTGTTTTGGGGGTCAATGCCCCTCAGGCCCAGTCCTTGACCAGGCCTCCTGGTAGATCAGGGCCTGCTCAACCAGGTTGGCCACATGTAATGCAATGTATGAGCCACAGCCTAGCTGACCGGGCACTGACTTTAGGTCTTTGACCATTTCACTCTTGAAGACAGCTAGGGGACTATTGGTAATTTACCTTATGTATGATGGGAGTTGGCTGAACAGTCTTGGATCCCAGACACTTATTGTGTTTTCTCAAATTGTACTCGTAGCACTCCCAGGGAGTACAGGTCAAGGTACAGGCATTGCTTCCCATTTGGCTAACCAGTCTCCCAGTATAGCTTCATAAATTATTTTTTTTTTTTTTAACATGCTGGTCATTTCCCACGAAGGCAGGGTAACCCAAAAAGAAACACTTTCACCATCATTCACACTATTGGTGTCTTGCCAGATGTGCACAGATATGAGAGTTTAGATGTCATCTAAGCAGCAAATATCTCAAACCCCTCCTTTATAGTGCAGGAAATGTTTATATATACAAGCTCTCATGTGAAAAGTAAGAAAGCACTTGGACACAATCAGTGTTTGACACTAATCCAAGCATATGCATATGCTAATGTAATAAATTTAAAAAAAATGTGAGAAAGTAGGTACTAGGAGTGGAATCACTTATTCTTCATATATGCACTAAATTATTATATATAAAAAAAATTGCTTGCAGATCGTGAGTCCATACTGGATGTGGAGCTATTGCGAATGCGAGCTGAAGATTTTACCAACATTAAAGTCATTGGCAGGGGGGCATTTGGCGAAGTTCAGCTTGTTAGACATAAATTTACTAAAAAGGTATGTTGAAAAAAAAGATTTCAAATGACATATGCTACTAATTCTATAAATTTGTTTCCATGAGGATTTTATTTCTACAAACAAATCTCTTAATTTTGTATTTTCAGGTATATGCTATGAAACTGTTGAGCAAGATTGAAATGATCAAGCGATCAGATTCTGCATTTTTTTGGGAGGAGCGGGACATCATGGCTCACGCTAATTCCGAATGGATTGTGCAACTTCATTTTGCATTCCAGGATTCTAAGTTCCTTTACATGGTTATGGATTACATGCCAGGTGAGGAAACCACAAAGTGGTTATATTGCTTAAAAATTAATAAGCTAAGCATTTTTTTCAAATTGTAGCTTCAAGTAAATGGAAAGCTATATGAAAGAAACCTTATCTTTTTGCTTTGCACATTCAGTGTGTTTCACCTTGAATTTTGAGCCATATAGTAAAGGTAGGCTCGCTCACATAGGCTGCTCGCAGTGTTCTCTGTTCTGATTCATATTGAAGGTAGGTTTGTTTACCTCACCCTCAGTTCTGAGGTATATATATACTGAAAGTAGGTTTCTTCACTTCACTTCACCCTCAGTTCTGAGGTATATATATACTGAAAGTAGGTTTCTTCACTTCACTTCACCCTCAGTTCTGAGGTATATATATACTGAGAGTAGGTTTCCTCACCTCACCCTCAGTATTGATTGATATTGAAGGCAAGTTCTGCACCTCACCTTCAGTTCTGATTCATATTAAAGGTAGGTACCCTCACTTTATCCTCATTTCTAATTTATATTGAAAGAAAGTTCCCCACATTACCCCGTCAGTTCTGATGCATATTGAAGGCAAGTTTTTAAAAAAAAAAAAAAAAATCTTAGATTAACAATGTATTTTTATCAATTGAATAAGACTAAAATGAGTGGAATCTGATAAAGGCTTGTGATTTTATGGTGCGTTGATGTTGGCAAAAAAATGATCACGCATCAGCAACAGTGGCGTACTTGTGCTAGCATTATTTACATTTTATGGTGTATTGATGCCAAATTTTGATTGTTTTTGAGTTTGTATTGTTTTTAATATTGTGTACACTAATTTCTTATATTAGATGTATTTCATCAGTACATCAAACTTCCAGAAATGCATAACCCAACATTGCTTTACTTGGAATATACAGTATAAACTTGTGTAAATAATTTCTTTTTTAATTTTTGTTAATTCTTTGGTCCTATAATATTTACAAGGATTAATTATAATATTACAATTGTTTCAAGGTGTAACACACTTCAAAATATAGTGATAAGTCAAATTGTTTGACTGCCATATATTGGCTTTTCCTAGATTATTGTTGTAATAAAGTTGGTAGAATTACCGACAATATGTAAAGTAAAAGGACACAAATGCAACTAATGTGACATTTATTGTGGCAACGTTTCGCTCTCCAGGAGCTTTATCAAGCCATTACAAACAATACATGGACACAGAGGGTATATAAAGGCTCAGAGTGAGGTGCAATACTAGTGAGGTACCATTTCGATGTTCACTAGTGGTGGTAGTAGTAGTAGTAGTGACAAAAGTAATACAATATGGTAGAGCAATTAATTCGTACATGAGTAAAAGGATATAAAAGCTATTACTTGGGTAACATAAAAATAGGTTGGACAAATATAGACTGGAAAGAGGCAGCTTGTTTCAGTGTTCACTCTCTGTAATGTGCTTTGTGTAGTATAACAGGAGAGACTATGTGATGGCAGGGTTTACTGTTTTCAGGAGGATTCTTGCTAAGACTTCGGAGATTGTGAAACTGCTGTTGTTTTGTTTAATTGTATTCGAAACAGCGATCAGTGCTGATTCGAGGCACTTGCGTCTGCGGAAATTAGTTTCTTTGATCACTAATTGGGTGTCTCTGAATTTCATGAGATGATTGGTGTGTCCATGTATTGTTTGTAATGGCTTGATAAAGCTCCTGGAGAGCGAAACGTTGCCACAATAAAATGTCGCATTAGTTGCATTTGTGTCCTTTTACTTTACATAGATTATTGTTATATAGCCAGGCTAGGGAATAGCCTGGGTTATGTTAACATAATGTAATTTCTCTGCGTGCATAACGTCTTCAAGACCAATATAAAAAATATTAGCAAGAAAATCTTAGTACAGTTGTTTTGAGGTGTAATACTTGTTGAAATGTGGATATGTCACATTATTTTTCTATTGGGTTATCCTAGGATGAATCAGTATAGTGTGCTTTATGACTGAATTTCACTACTAGTGTCATGAAATTGTGATAAATTTAGAATAAATAAGGCATCTTCCTGCCAGTTCCACGTGTTGTTTGCTGGTAGGGTAGTTGATGGTGGAACAGGTCCTGGTTTCATTTTTTCTTACACTAGTTAGTCTGTGTTACCTCCCAAAATGCATGGCATGGACCTGCCTGGTCTTAGATTTTTTTCTAAGGCTTGAAGAGACTGTAGGAGACCCAAACAGTTTCTGGAGGACAAAAATATTGGCAGGTGGTGTATTTGAATATACAGAAAACTGCCCAACAAGTACAGTCATCACCTGTCTACAATAGTGTTGGACACAGTTAAAGGGTTAATATATTGATGGATGGATTGTAAAGAAGTGAATGCTAAAGTCTTGGGAAGAGGTATGGAATTAAAAGACGTTGGATCTTATATAACAAGGGAGTTGTCACAGTATCTCATTTCCAATGACACAGTTGTTTTGGGAGAGTCTGAAGACAAGTTGCAAAGGGCAGTTACCAAATTTGAGTGAGTATGTAAGAGTAATATATTAAAAGTGAACATAGAAAAAAGCAGAGATAGCAAGATGTCTAGACATCAGAATCATGTTTCATGACCATGTAAAATGGCAGACAGATCATGGAAACTGTTACTTAAATTCAGCATACACTTGACTTGTCTTTTTTAATAATTCTTAGTTTTGTATTATTTCATTTTCAATTGATTAGGCCAAGTCTGTAAAATGGGTAATTGATCTACTTATCTTAATTGGGTGTTGGCTTCCATTCCCAAAGAATTAACTGTAGAGTAGATTTAGGGTTTAAGAAACTGTTGTTGGATTTCAGGCACTTTCCTGGGTTTCTGATTTTGGAGGATTTAGTGAAAATATTTCAGTTTTCTGAAGTTCTTGATTTTGTAAGTCTGTATTTATGGTGTCTAAATGTCTCTCTTTCCACAGCATGTATAAAGCTACAAATAGAAAGGCTTTTAATCATTTTTTTTTTTAATCTGGGTGGGTATCAAAGTTTAAGGTTTTTAGCATGTGGCTAAACAAGAGTGTCATAGAAGTAAGAAGTGTCTAAAATTTAAAGACTATTTTTAACTATATCTATTAACTTGGCAGCTCTGGGGAGTGAACCTTCAGCTTAAAGTAGCCCCTCGCTCAGTAGTCATAGGGATTGCCTGCTCTTAAACATATCTACCATAGATTGTATAATTGTCCTTTATAGGTGGTGACTTGGTGAACCTCATGTCCAACTATGATGTACCAGAGAAATGGGCTAAATTCTTTTGTGCTGAAGTTGTTTTGGCACTTGATGCTATCCACTCCATGGGCTTTGTTCACAGGTTTGTTATTTTAATTTGTTCTTGTTTAATTACTGATTTTCAGACTTTGTTCATTATAAAATTTTGTATTGACTTTTTTTTTATCCAAGTGCATTTCAGTCAGACTTAAACTGAAGTTTATTTTTAAAAGTACATTATAAAGATGTGTCAAATTAAAAATTTTGATACATAAAGAGTTGCATTTTTTGCGGAGCCCATATCATGTGCAACATTTTTGAGGACGTCTTAACAATTACCGTTCTTAAATAGGGCATATTAATTTAACAAATTTATTAGTAATACAAAAATTACTATTCAATTTTTGTTATTAAATACAAGAGGAAAGTATTCTAATACTCTTCTAACCCTAAAACTGTCCAAGGCCCACAAATTTCATGCTCCTTCCATCTCTCAGTTTTTGGAAAATACAAGAAAAATTCTTCTCTAAACTGGTTGAGAATGTTTTCCTTAAGGTAGTGAAACCAAAAATTCAAAATTTGATGCAAGACTTGCAGAATTATGTAGGTGCAGAGTTGGAGGTCGGGGAGCACCTTTACGTAACCTTGATTTCACTCAGTTTGAGGTCTGTTTTAAACTAATTCTTATTCCTGGCTATTTTGCTAGCATGTCTTCTATTTTGTTCATTGATTGCAAGAAATTGCTATTTAAACCATCAGAACTATATTTAACTGACAAAAATCTCCACTGCATTAGTATGACTTCAGTTCTGTCTATTTGCACCCAGAAACAGCTAATAAAACCATGAAAACCACACACAAAAAAAAAAACCCAGTTACTATTTTAACACAAACTCAGGGTTAGAGGTTACCCATTCCCACAATGCACTGCATGGGTCAGGATTTTTTATTTATTTATTTATTTATTTATTAACAATTTGAGCATACATACAGAGGTACAAAAAAATACAGATAAGAGCAGCATGCCAAAGCCACTTATACTATGCATAGCATTTCGGGCTGGCTTAAAATTAATTACACAGACCCACTATATTGTCTAGGCCAAAATTTGTCACACAGTAGATTTGAGGGCTTTCTGAATTATGCATAGATCTACAGCACCATCATAAATCCCACTCGTGTAGATCTACATGGCTAAGAGTTAACTTGTTAATACCATATAATACTGTACAATACTATCCCCTCAAAGGAAGTTCCTTGATGCTGGTGAGGGGCTCTTGATCTAGGGAATTGGATCTGTGCTCCGGTTCTCTGAATTGAACCTGAAACCTTCCATCCCCCCTCCCCCATGTGCTGTATAATCCTATGGGCTAAATGGTCCCCCATGATTATAATAATAATGTACAATACTATACAATTTACATTTGAGATAGTATAAATAACATGGTGTACTGTGGTTGAATTTATATATATTAATGTGGGCTAACCTAAACAAGTTATTTTTTTTTATTAACACACCGGCCGATTCCCACCAAGGCAGGGTGGCCCGAAAAAGAAAAACTTTCACCATCATTCACTCCATCACTGTCTTGCCAGAAGGGTGTTTTACACTACAGTTTTTAAACTGCAACATTAACACCCCTCCTTCATATGCATTACCACACATGTAGGCTTAGTGTCTAATTATGCCATCTTTTTAATGCCACATGTATTATTTATGCAGTTTATTGTAATGGTCGAATATACACATTTGTCAGTCACTTCAGTTAGTTTAAATTTACTTGAATAGATCGAGGATAGAAGGGGTATTATCTTATTAATCTTTACTTGACATCTGTAGTTGTTTTTTTAATTATATATACCTCTAATGGAGACGAATGGTACTTGGGACCTGACGATCTGTTGGAGTGTGAGCAGGGTAATATTTAGTGAAGGGATTCAGGGAAACCGGTTATTTTCATATAGTCGGACTTGAGTCCTGGAAATGGGAAGTACAATGCCTGCACTTTAAAGGAGGGGTTTGGGATATTGGCAGTTTGGAGGGATATGTTGTGTATCTTTATATGTGTATGCTTCTAGACTGTTGTATTCTGAGCACCTCTGCAAAAACAGTGATAATGTGCGAGTGTGGTGAAAGTGTTGAATGATGATGAAAGTATTTTCTTTTTGGGGATTTTCTTTCTTTTTTGGGTCACCCTGCCTCGGTGGGAGACGGCCGACTTGTTGAAAAAAAAAAAAAAACCTCTAAATGCTCTGATTTTTCTGCATGTTTACATACCTCGAAATACAAGACTGTATGCAAGTTTCCTTCATTATAATCTTGCATAGCATTAGCCTTTCTTGATGTTATAATGAAGTATAGAAAATTCTAAATTGTAGATAATTCTGTCATTTTACTTGAAAAAAATATAAATTAGAGATTTTTTAGTTTTATGAAGTAATTTTTACTTTCTTGCAGAAAGTAATAAATTTAAGATAGTCTTTCAGATTCAGAACATTATCATATGTCCAGTTTAAAAAAAATAAGTTCATCAAGCATCCAACTTTTAAATTTTAGATCTGTTAGATCAGTTTTCATAATTTATATTATTGCACTGGTATTAAGTATACCTAATCCTGTAATTGTCTGCTAATATCTAAAAACTAATGTAGTGGATTTTTAGGCATAAAATTTTTTTTATGTTTGACAGGGATGGCATAAAGGGAAAGGGGCAACTGGGCCTTAAGTGCCCCCCCCCCCAATTCCATCACCCCTTCAAGACACATCCCTTAGCCCTTTCCCCATTCCCTCTTCTAACTAGATTAACACATCTAAACCCCTTCTATATAAAACTTTTGGAGCTTTTTTCTAATGCCTGACATTAATACTGTATTTAAGATTTAATACTATTACAGTATTGGTGCACTCAGTCCTACTTTCCCTATGATAATATGGGACAAGATTGGGTTAGGGACATGTAATCATTACAATAAATTATAAAGTGCCACTACACCTATGAAAATGGCAAAAAGGTTAATAATGATTTTGGTGATCTTTTTTTTTTTTTCCAACAAGTCAGCCGTCTCCCACCTAGGCAGGGTGACCCAAAAAGAAAGAAAATCCCCAAAAAGAAAATACTTTCATCATCATTCAAGACTTTCACCTCACTCATACATAATCACTGTTTTTGCAGATGCGCCCAGATAAAACAGTTTAGAAGCATATATGAAGATACAATATAAAAAGTGACCTGAAATAATTACAATATCAGGGCCCCAATTATATATATACTGTCCTATTACACATCCCACCAAACTGCCAATATCTCAAACCCCTCCTTTAAAGTGCAGGCATTGTACTTCCCATTTCCAGAACTCAAGTCCGGCTATATAAAAATAACCGGTTTCCCTGAATCCCTTCACTAAATATTACCCTGCTCACACTCCAACAGCTTGTCAGGTCCCAAAAACCATTCGTTTCCATTCACTCCTATCTAACACGCTCATGCACGCTTGCTGGAAGTCCAAGCCCCTTGCCCACAAAGCCTCCTTTACCCCCTTCCTCCGACCTTTTCGAGGACGACCCCTACCCCGCCTTCCTTCCCCTACAGATTTATACGCTCTCCATGTCATTCTACTTTGATCCATTCTCTCTAAATGACCAAACCACCTCAACAACCCCTCTTCAGCCCTCTGACTAATACTTTTATTAGCTCTACACCTTCTCCTAATTTTCACATTTTGAATTTTCTGCATGATATTTACACCACACATTGCCCTTAGACAGGACATCTCCACTGCCTCCAACCGCCTTCTCGCTGCAGCATTTACAACCCAAGCTTCACAGCCATATAAGAGTGTTGGTACCACTATACTTTCATACATTCCCTTCCCTTTATATTCATAATCACTAATATTTACATTTGAATTTAGATATCGTTACAAGAAAATATATTTAAATGGCTTTAGGTTTAGTTTCATCTACACAGCAATTTTTTTTTTCCCTTTAACACTGGCTGTCTCCTACCGAGGCAAAGTAGCAATTTGTTTGTGCTTTGTGAAACACAAAAATATTAAAGGTTGATATTTTCAGAGGGTTCATTGCTTCACAGTAGATTCTGAGGCTATAGCATCATTTAAAGTTTAATTTCATTGTCATGCACTGTAAGTACATTATTACGTGTGTCATGTGAATAACATTTAATTTCTTTCCCCAGAGATGTGAAGCCTGACAATATGCTTTTGGATAGCAGTGGCCACCTCAAACTGGCTGACTTTGGCACTTGTATGAAGATGGATAAGGTAAGTCACTCAAATTTTGGATATCAATAAGTATGAACAAATTATACACACTTGCATGAAGTTTTATATTCTCTTGTATTTTGAATTGCTCATTTTACTTGTTAAAATTGCAAAGTTTATGCAACTTAATCATAGTTTTCAGCCCCCAAAACAACTGTAATTTAATGCAGAAATCACACACATGAGATATAATTTAGAAATAGTGTAATTTTTTTCTAGGATGGCTTGGTAAGATCTGACACAGCTGTGGGAACTCCTGACTACATCTCCCCTGAAGTTCTAAAGTCTCAGGGTGGTGAGGGTGTCTATGGTCGTGAGTGTGACTGGTGGTCAGTAGGTGTTTTCCTCTATGAAATGTTAGTAGGGGACACTCCTTTCTATGCCGATTCTCTAGTTGGCACGTATGGCAAAATCATGGACCATAAAAACTCCCTTAAATTTCCTGAGGATATAGAAATATCATCTGAAGCGAAGAGTCTCATATGTGGTTTCTTGACAGACAGGTAAGATTGTGAGAGCATTAATTGTTCAGGGCTCTGATTTAATATTTGTGGTAGTATAAAGCCTATTTCAATTCTCATTTCTGAAATCTTTTAAGGGTGTCAAAAATAACCTCATTCTACATAAAGAAATGTGTGTTACCAGTTCATTGTACTAGAGCATTCTGTATGAACAATCCATAGTACTCTGCTATAAATCCAGTACATTATCTCATTTAATTCTACATGTCTGAATATTGAATAAAAATGGTTGAAATAATGATGCTCAGAAAACACAGATGTTTGTACATGATAGAAATATTCTGTTAGTCCAGTTAAAAGGGTATTGTGTATTGTGGTTATCATGCTGTAAAAGCTGTGAACACTGTATATAGTAGTTCTTAGTTGTGCTATTAACTTTGTGTATACTGTAAGTTTTTTTTTTTTCAACAAGTCGGCCGTCTCCCACCGAGGCAGGGTGACCCAAAAAAGAAAGAAAATCCCTAAAAAGAAAATACTTTCATCATCATTCAACACTTTCACCACACTCGCACATTATCACTGTTTTTGCAGAGGTGCTCAGAATACAACAGTCTAGAAGCATACACATATAAAGATACACAACATATCCCTCCAAACTGCCAATATCCCAAACCCCTCCTTTAAAGTGCAGGCATTGTACTTCCCATTTCCAGGACTCAAGTCCGACTATATGAAAATAACCGGTTTCCCTGAATCCTTCACTAAATATTACCCTGCTCACACTCCAACAGATCGTCAGGTCCCAAGTACCATTCGTCTCCATTCACTCCTATCTAACACGCTCACTCACACTTGCTGGAAGTCTAAGCCCCTTACCCACAAAACCTCCTTTACCCCCCCCTCTCTAGTTTTCACTGAATAACATGTGCTCAAGTAACATGTTTTCATTAAGACATGATTGAAATTTTGTGAGCCAGTTTTGAGTAGCACAGGATGACGACCATGTAGTGCGATCTTACACCCCTTTGCTGAGTGATTTGCTTTATGCGTGGCATTTGTTTTTATGGAGGAGGCCTAGTCTTGTTTTTTATGCAAATATCCTCCGATGCCACCAGTTCACTGTGTCTAGGCATCCCATATCTGCCTTGGCCATGTGTTATTGAATAAATTTTTGATCTCTTCATCCTATCTCGTCTCTGGATATTAACTGTGGCACTTTTGTTGATGATATTGTGCATTTGGGAGATACTAAAGAAAAGTTGCAAAGGTTAGTGAATGAGTTTGGGAGATTGTGTAAAGGTTGAAAGTGAACATAGGTAAGAGTAAGGTCATGAGGGTATCAAACGATTTAGATAAAGAAAAATTGGATATCAGATTGGAGGGAGGAGTATGGAAGAAGCGAATGTGTTCGGATATTTGGGAGTTGACTTGTCAGCGGATGGGTTTATGAAGGATGAGGTTAACCATGGAACTGATGAAGAAAAAAGGTGAGTGGAGACAAAAAAAAAATTATCCATGGAGGCAAAGAAGGGAATGTACAAAAGTATAGTGGTAGCAGCACACTTATATGGGTGTGAAGCATGGGTTGTAAATGCTGCAGTGAGGAGGAGGCTGGAGGCAGTGAAGATGTCGTTTCCAAGGGCAATGTGTGGTGTAAATATTATGCAGAGTATTCGTAGTGTAGAAATTAGGAGAAGGTGTGGAGTTACTAAAAGTATTAGTCAGAGGGGTTGTTGAGGTGGTTTGGTCATTTAAAGAATGGAACAAAGTCGAATGACTTGTTGGGGAAGGAAGGCGGAGTAAGGGTCATCCCTGAAGGTTGGAGGGAGAGGGCAAAGGAGGTTTTGTGGATGAGGGGCTTAGACTTTCAGCAAGCGCGCATGAACATGTTAGATAGGAGTGAATGATGACGAATGGTTTTTAGGACCTGACGAGCTGTTGGAGTGTGAGCAGGGTAATATTTCGTGAAGGGATTCAGAAAAATTGGTTAGCCAGACTTTGAGTCCTGGAAATGGGAAATACAATGCCTGCACTTTAAAGGAGGGGTTTTGGGTTATTGGCAGTTTGGAGGGATAATATTCGTCTAAGCCAGTGGTGAGCAAACTATGGCCCGTGGGCCACTTGTGGCCTGCTGAAGTTTTTCATGCGGCCTGACAAGATCAAGTCATATACTCATGTTATTTGGGAACAAAATGTTAGTAAATTTGAAAAAAAAAAAGTTACCATGCAACGCCAAATAATATTGTGGAACATTAACGCGTTACCCGCAAATGGCGGCCCTTTAAAATTGTGAATTTCTGAATGTGGCCCATGCACTGAAAAGTTTGCCCACCCCTGGTCTAAGCTGTCATATCTGGGCACCTTTGCAAAGGCAGTGATTAAGTATGAGTGATGATGAAAGTGTTGAATGATAAAGAAAGTTTTTTATTTCTTTTTGGGTTTTTCTTTCTTTTTGGGTCACTCTGCCTTGGTGGAAACAGCCGACATGTTAAAAAAAAAAAAAATACAGAACCTTTGTCTTCTAAACTACTATATTTTAATAATGTCTCAGGAAAGAGATTTAGCACAGCTTTTGTTGATACAGCAACTTCCTATAGAATAATTTCATATATTGTCAATCAGTATGTTGGTCATTCTGAACTAGTATTATTGTAGAAAGTAACTTGACACACTTCTTTCAGGTTAACAAGGTTGGGTGGAAATGGCGTTGATGAGATCAAGAGACACAAATTCTTTTTCAACGATCAGTGGACCTTTGATACCATCAGAGAATGTAAGTATTCTTAATACTGTTACTGTATTAACATAAACATCAATCCCATCTAGAGGTTTTGTTCAATGCCTTACACTTTTGTTCTTAATTTCCCATATACAGTATGGCATTTCAGTGTTAAGGTAAAGTTTGATAGAGAAAATGGTTGTGGAGTGGGGAATACATATCATCATTGAATTTTTCCTCTTATTGTTTTTCAGGAATGTATCCCCACAACAGCTGGTAGTTGGGTTTATGTTCTTGTATCGTACAGCAAATGCAGATGTTCTTGCTATCCAAATTCATAATTTATTCTTCATATTTAGTCAAAGTAATTCTGCTAACATGTAGAAATAATTGACTAATAATAATAATTCTGCCACAACAGGTAGAAAATCACTTTGTCTGGAAGAAGGCTTTTGCATTTTTTCTTCTTATTTAGTATCATTATTCTTGATAACATGAAAGAATTTTAGGCTTTGCTGTAATGGATTATGGAGATAGGTAAAGTGAAGGTGCTTGGTCATCCATGACTTGAGCAAGTTATTAGTCTCCCACTTGATATTTACCAACATTTTTCTTGGTTAAAAGCACTTAAAATAGTATTGAACGCAAAATTTTATACAAGTAAAAGATAGTTTAGAGATTTATAAATTTTCCTTTTCTGTATTTTTATATTATAAAAAGTCAGTACAGGAGGGTCCTGCTTATACAGTATTTTAGATTCCGGGCTACTGCTGTAAAGTGAGACATAGGCTTTCTTTCTTTCTTTCAAATGCATATGAAAGCCTGATAACATATTTACACTATCTTATATTAAGAATAGAGCTAGGCCTAAAAAGTGCATATACAGTATACATATTACTCACCATAAAATAATTTCATCCTTAGCTGATAGTGAGTAGTGAATATATATATTGTAAGAAGTCTGAATAAATGAAGAATGGGTATAACTGAAAACTGTTCCATTAGTGAAATGCTGTAAAGTGAAGCACTGTAATATGGGGCCATCATGTATATACATGACCTTTGCACATTTTGGAAGGAAACACACACAAAAGCCCAATCTCTCATACATAACTGGTAAAATATGCTCATTTTTTTTTTCAACAAGTCAGCCGTCTCTTACTGAGGCAGGGTGACCCAAAAAGAAAGAAAATCCCCAAAAAGAAAATACTATCATCATCATTCAACACTTTCACTTCACTCACACATAATCACTGTTTTTGCAGAGGTGCCCAGAATACAACAGTTTAGAAGCTTATACGTATAAAGATACACAACATATCCCTCCAAACTGCCCGAACCCCTCCTTTAGAGTGCAGGCACTGTACTTCCCATTTCCAGGACTCGAGTCCAGCTATATAAAAATAACTGGTTTCCCTGAATCCCTTCACTAAATATTACCCTGCTCACACTCCAACAGCTCGTCAGGTCCCAAATACCATTCATTTTCATTCACTCCTATCAAACACGCTCACGCATGCCTGCTGGAAGTCCAAGCCCCTCACCCACAAAACCTCCCTTACCCCTTCCTTCCAGCCTTTTTGAGGACGACCCCCTACCATGGTGACATTACACATCCCTGTCTGAAACCTACTTTTACCAGGAAGTAATCTCCCTCTCTTCTGCACACCCTAACCTGAGCCTCACTATCCTCATGAAAACTCTTTACAACATTTAGTAACTTACTACCTATGCAGTATACTTACAACATCTTCCACATTGCTCCTCTATCCACTCAATCATATTTTTTTTTTTTTCAACAAGTCGGCTGTCTCCCACCAAGGCAGGGTGACCCAAAGAGAAAGAAAATCCCCAAAAAGAAAATACTTTCATCATCATTCAACACTTTCACCACACTCACACATTATCACTGCTTTTGCAGAGGTGCTCAGAATACAACAGTTTAGAAGTATATACGTATAAAAATACACAATATATATCTCCAAACTGCCAATATCCCAAACCCCTCCTTTAGAGTGCAGGCATTGTACTTCCCATTTCCAGGACTCAAGTCCGGTTATATAAAATAACCGGTTTCCCTGAATCCCTTCACTAAATATTACCCTGCTCACACTCCAACAGATCGTCAGGTCCCAAATACCATTCGTCTCCATTCACTCCTATCTAACACGCTCACACACGCTTACTGGAAGTCCAAACCCCTCACCCACAACACCTCCTTTACCCCCTCCCTCCAACCTTTTCGAGGACGACCCCTACCCCGCCTTCCTTTCCCTACAGATTTATACGCTCTCCATGTCATTCTACTTTGATCCATTCTCTCTAAATGACCAAACCACCTCAACACACCCTCTTCAGCTCTCTGACTAATACTTTTATTAACTCCACCCCTTCTCCTAATTTCCACACTCCGAATTTTCTGCATAATATTTACACCACACATTGCCCTTAGACAGGACATCTCCATTACCTCCAACCACCTTCTCGATGCAGCATTTACAACCCAAGCTTCACACCCATATAAGAGTGTTGGTACTACTATACTTTCATACATTCCCTTCTTTGCCTCCACAGATAACATTTTTTGCCTCCACATGTACCTCAATGCACCACTCACCTTTTTTCCTTCATCAATTCTGTGATTAACCACAATTCTATGATTAATTGAATCATATACCTTTTCTAAATCCATAAATGCAATGAAAACTTCCCTACTTTTTTCTAAATACTGTTAGCATATGTGCTTCAATGTAAACACTTGATCAACATATCTCCTACCCACTCTAAAGCCTCCTTGCTCATCCGCAGTTGTACTCTCTGTCTTACCTCTAATTCTTTCAATAATAACCCTACAGTACACTTTTCCTTGTATACTCGGTAAACTTCTTTCTTCTTCTTTCAACACACTGGCTGTATCCCACCGAGGCGGGGTGGCCCAAAAGGAAAACAAAAGTTTCTCCTTTTAATTTTTTTTTTCAACAAACCGGCCGTATCCCACCAAGGCAGGGTGGCCCAAAAAGAAAAACGAAAGTTTCTCTTTAAATTTAGTAATTTATACAGGAGAAGGGGTTACTAGCCCCTTGCCCCTTGCATTTTAGTCGCCTCTTACATCACGCATGGCTTACGGAGGAAGAATTCTATTCCATTTCCCCACGGAGGTAAGAGGAAATAAACATGAACAAGAACTAGAAAGAAAATAGAAGAAAACCCAGAGGGGTGTTTTTATATATATATGCTTGTACATGTATGTGTAGGGTGACCTAAGTGTAAGTAGAAGTAGCAAGACGTACCTGAAATCTTGCATGTGTATGAGATAATAAAAAGACACCAGCAATCCTACCATCGTGTAAAACAATTATAGGCTTCTGTTTTACACTCACTTGGCAGGACAGTAGTACCTCCCTGGGCGGTTGCTGTCTATCAACCTTGAACTCGGTAAACTTATTCCCCTATAATTTTTATGATCTCTTTTGTTGCCCTTCCCTTTATATAAAGGAACTATACATGCTCTCTGCCAATCCCAAGGTACCTTCCCCTCTTTCATGCATTTATTAAACAAAAATACCAACCACTCCAATACTATATCCCCCCTGCTTTTAACATTTCTGTCATAATCCCGTAAGTTCCAGCTGCTTTACCCCCAAAGAAATAGTAGTAGGTTGGTACACAGCAATCACTCAGGGAGGTACTACTACCGTCCTGCCAAGTGAGTGTAAAATGAAAACCTGTAATTGTTTTACATGATGGTAGGTTTGCTGGTGTCTCTTTTTCTGTCTCATAAACATGCAAGATTTCAGGTATGTCTTGATAATTCTACTTACACTTAGGTCACACTACACATACATGTACACGTTTATGTATACACACTCATCTGAGTTTTCTTTGATTTTATCTTGATAGTTCTTGTTCTTATTGCTCTTTCTCTTATGTTCATTGGGAAGTGGAATAAGAATCTTTCCTCCGTAAGCCATGTGTGTTGTAAAAGTCAGCTAAAATGCTGGGAACAGTGGGCTAGTAACTCCTTTTGCCGTATAGCGGGCTAGTAACCCCTTTTCCCGTATAGCCTACTAAAATGAAAAAGAAGAAATATGCTTATATGATGATGAATAATTTTTTACCTCATTTTTTAGATTTGTCAATTTCTCCAGCAACTAAAAGCTTGTAAATGTTCCCTAGTGTGTTGAACTCCCATATTTTATTGGCTGAAAAATTTAGGTTTTAATGATCTCAATAGATCATGAAAGTGAGAGGAAGGAAGGTGATAATGATGGCTTATGTTACAGTAATAATCAGGTAAACCTACTTTCCTTTCTAATTGTTACTTCACATGATAGGTGTACCGCCAGTAGTTCCGGACCTCACAAGTGATGATGACACCAGTAATTTTGACGAGGTGGAGAATGAAGACTCGCCGGAAGAAAGCTTTCCAACTCCTAAAGCCTTTGTTGGAAATCATCTCCCCTTTGTTGGTTTTACATACTCCAAAGACTACCGGTACTATTCTTTATTTTTTCTGTTCCTTAAAGATTTTCAAGCTGAATTATGTTAAATAGAATGTGACAAATTTGAAATAAATACTTAGATGATATGTTGATCTGTCCTTTACTATTATGATAATGGGTTATCATGGATTGAAATGTCCTCTAGAGATTGATCTTCATTTGGTAATTAGTTGTAAATCATGTTCATTTGCTTCTTCTAAAAGTACAGTAGTACCTCGGTTCTCGAACTTAATTTGTTCCAGAAGACTGTTCGAGTGCTGATCTGTTCGAGTACCGAACGAATTTTTCCCTTAAGGAATAATGTAAATTAGTTTAATCTGTTGCAGACCCCCAAAAATATACTTAAAGCATTTTAACATGAAGTTTACAAACCTCTTTCTTCTTTCAACAAACCAGCCGTATCCCACCGAGGCGGGGTGGCCCAAAAGGAAAAACGAAAGTTTCTCCTTTTACATTTAGTAATACATATATACAGGAGAAGGGGTTACTAGCCCCTTGCTCCTGGCATTTTAGTCGCCTCTTACAACACGCATGGCTTACGGAGGAAGAATTCTGTTCTACTTCCCCATGGAGATGAGAGGAAATAAACAAGAACTAGAAAGAAAAAAGAAGAAAACCCTGAGGGGTATGTATATATATGCTTGTACATGTATGTGCAGTGTGACCTAAGTGTAAGTAGAAGTAGCAAGACGTACCTGAAATCTTGCATGTTTATGAAACAGAAAAAAGGACACCAGCAATCCTACCATCATGTAAAACAATTACAGGCTTTCATTTTACACTCGCTTGGCAGGACGGTAGTACCTCCCTGGGTGGTTGCTGTCTACCAACCTACTACCTTTAGTTTACAAGCCTATCATGCATAAATTTAAAAAAAGAAAAAAAAATAAGCACAATGAATACATGAAATAAATGCAGATTTATTCTCACTTTACCTGTAACTGAAGAGTTGATGTGTCAGTATTTCCAGTACCAGTTACCAGTAGTGTCAGTAGTAATGACTCATACACCGACCCTTACTGATCCTCTGCTCCTGCGTGAATCACTGACTGTTATTCACTGTTACAGCTGACCTAGCATAATTTGTATGCCGCTCACCCTCTAAGCGCTCATGAGTCAGTTCAAGTAGAGACGTTAGGACAGACGGCAGGTCAGGCAAAGGCGCTCCCCATATATTCCATCCAATATACTTACTTAACATCCTACGTGAGTGTTTCTTACCCAATCCACGTTTCGAAACCCCATGTGACAGATGGTGTGTGTGACTTTTTTTTTTTTTTAAGACATCGGCTGTTTCCCACCAAGGCATTGTGGCCTGAAAAAGAAAAAAAAATTTATCATCATTCACTCCATCATTGCCTTGACAGAAGCAAGCTTACACTACAATTATAAAACTGCAACATTAACACCCCTCCTTCAGAGTGCCAGTTTCCCTGAATCCCTTCATGAATGTTACCTTGCTTACACTCCAACAGCATGTCAAGTCCTGAAAACCATTTGTCTCCATTTGCTCTTATCTAACACACTTACGCATGCTCGCTGGAAGTCCAAGCCCCTTGCACACAAAACCACCTTTACCCCCTCCCTCCAACCATTCCTAGGCCGACCTCTACCCTGCCTTCCCTTCCCTACAGATTTATACACTCTCGAAGTCATTCTATTTTGTTCCATCCTCTGTGTGTGTCCAAACCATCTCAATAACCCCTCCTAAGCCCTCTTGATAATAGTTTTGGTAATCCCACACCTCCTCCTAATCTCCAAACTACTGATTCTCTGTATTATATTCACACCACACATTGCCCTCAGACATGACATCCCCACTGCCTCCAGCCTTTTTGTTGCAATATCACAACCCATGCCTCACACTCATACAAGAGTGTTGGGATAACTATACTCTCATACATTCCTCTCTTTGCTTTTATAGATAAAGTTCTTTGTCTCCAGAGACTCCTCAGTATGTAAAGTAAAAGGACACAAGTGCAACTAATGTGACATTTTATTGTGGCAACATTTCGCTCTCCATAGAGACTTCAGGTAACAAGTCCTTTTCTGGGGTTACCTCCCTTCTTTGTTTTTTAATGCTACTAGGACCAGCGTGAGAGTAACTGGACCCGTCCCACCAAAAATCTGTCGAGAGAGCTCTGTTTCTGGTGTGTCTTTAAAATTTCCCTAAAATAGGACACAACATTGTCATTGTAGGTGTTGCCAGCATGGCCTGCAACAGCTGTGTCAGGGTGATGTTCATCCATAAATGTTTGTACATAAGAAAACAGGAACACTGCAGCACGCCTGTTGGCCCATACTAGGCAGGTCCTTCACAAACCATCCCACTAACAGAATCGTATTTGCCCAACCCATTTTCAATGCTTCCCAAGCAATAAGCTTTAACAATTCTATTTACTCATGCGCAAGTCCCAATGAAATCAAATCGTGTGTGTGGGGAGGTACTCTGCTGGTATGTGGGGAAGTACCCTGGCTGGTATGTGGGGAAGTACCCTGGCTGGTGTGTGGGGAAGTTCCCTGGCTGGTGTGTGGGGAAGTACCCTGGCTGGTATGTGGGGAAGTACCCTGGCTGGTATGTGGGGAAGTACCCTGGCTGGTATGTAGGGAAGTACTCTGGCTGGTATGTGGGGAAGTACCCTGGCTGGTGTACATAAGAAAGCAAGAACACTGCAGCAGACCTGTTGGCTCATACTACCACCCACTACCACCATCACTACCACCTTCTACCACTACCACTTTTGTATCATTCTACAAACTTTTTCTTGAATTCTATAGTGTTTCTCACCCTCTTTACCACAGGGCTGGCACTAGAAGTTTTTTTGGGTCCATGGTGGCTTATTTAGCAGTTACAAGCACTAAAAACAATGAAATAATACAAAATATATTGCATGTACGCGTGGAATTGTCCTCACTGACTTGTAAACAATGGCACACTGGCTGTACATGGAGTGGCCAGGCCACTCACGCCACACTGACACGTTTGGGTCAGATGTCCTTAACCGAGCTCTTTTGCAGTAACTGAGCCACTATTTTGATGCAAAAACATGTCGCTATCCGATTTTTTCGTTATCCGATGACGTTGTTACCCGAGGGTCCACTGTAATACAATATGGTAGAACAATAAGCTTGCACATGAGCAAAAGGATATAAAAGCTGTTACTTGGGTAACATAAAAATAGGTTAGACAAATATTTCTATTGGAGGCTGGATTAGAGAAGGCTTATTTCAGTGTTCATCCTCTGTAATATGCTTGTGTAGTATTAGCAGGAGAGACTGTGAGATGGCAGGGTTTAATGTTTTCAGGAGGATTCTTGCTAAGACTTCAGAGATGGTGAAGCTGCCTTTTTGTTTAATTGTATTAGAAACAGCGATTAGTGCTGATTCAAGGCACTTGCGTCTGTGGAAATTAGTTTCTTTGATCACTAATCAGGTGTCCCTGAATTTCACGAGATGCTTGGTGGAATTTCGGTGTTATACGCAGGCGTTGTTCAGGTTATTGTTCCTCCATGCATAAATGTGTTCATTGAGGTGGGTTTAGAGGTTTCTTGCTGTTTCACCTGCATAAATCTTGTCACTGCCTCCACAGGGTATAGTGTAAACTCCTGCATTGAGACAGGCCTTCTCTAATAGATCCTCCAATAGAAGTATTTGTCTAACCTATTTTTATGTTACCCAAGTAATAGCTTTTATATCCTTTTACTCATGTGCAAGCTAATTGTTCTACCATATTGTATTACTACTACTACAACTTATATCACTACTACCACTAGTATTGCACCTCACTCTAAGCCTACATATACCCTCTGTGTCCATGTACTGTTTGTAAAGGCTTGGCAAAGCTCCTGGAGAGCAAAATGTTGCCACAGTAAATTGTCACAGTAGTTGCACTTGTGTCCTTTTACTTTGCATATTGTCGGTAATTCTACCAACATATATACAGACTCCTTGGTGCACCACTCACCTTTTTCCCCTCGTCAATTCTGTGATTCACCTCATCCTTCATAGACCCATCTGCTGACACATCCACTCCCAGATATCTGAAAACATTCACCTCCTCCATACTCTCTCCCTCCAATCTGATATCCAGTCTTCTGTTACCCAAGTTTTTTGTTATCCTTATCACCTTACTCTTTCCTATATTCACTTTTAATTTCCTTCTGTTACGTACCCTACCAAACTCATCAACCAACGTCTGCAACTTCTCTTCAGAATCTCCCAAAAGCTCAGTGTCATCAGCAAAGAGCAACTGTGACAACTCCCACTTAGTTAGATTTTTTATCTTATTTATACAAGTAATATAAAAAAAAACACCAAAAAATGCAAAGAAACACGAAATAGTTTACAGTGAAGTTCAGCAGAGTTTTGCACTGAGCAACAGCTGCGTAGAGACTGACACACATTGTTTGGTCGAGTGCTGAGCAAACAGTCGACTACCGAGTGACTTTTTTTTTTTTACCAAACAAAGCATTCGAATACCGAGTTGTTCGAGTTGGGAGCTGTTCGAGTCCCGAGGTACTACTGTACTAGTATGTAATTGTTACAAGATGCATTCATGGACTATTTTGTTGACATGTATTCCAAGTTATTTCTTGCTTTATAGGCGAATAACGCGAACAGGACCTTCTTGAAACACTATATATTTTCCCATGTTTTTATTATTCTATGTAATGTGTGAGGCATTATGTAGAATGAAAGAGGGTAAAGCAGCTGGAACTGATGGGATCATGACAGAAATGTTAAAAGCAGGGAGAGATATAGTGTTGGAGTGGTTGGTATATTTGTTTAACAAATGTATGAAAGAGGGGAAGGTACCTAGGGATTGGTAGAAAGCATGTATAATTCCTTTATATAAAGGGAAGGAGAATAAGTAATATAAAAAGTAATAAGAAAAAGTTAGCATATGAGAGGTTTTTACAAAGAAATGATGCAAGGAGGCTAGAGTATATGGAGAGAAAAACATAGGTTAAGAGAGTGGTGAAGGAATGTAAAAAGAGAGCAAATGAGAGAGTGGGTGAGATGTTATCAGCAAATTTTGTTGAAAATAAGAAAAAGTTTTGGAGTGAGATTAATAAGTTGAGGAAGTGTAGGGAATTAATGGATTTGACAGTTAAAAATAGGAGAGGAGAGTTATTAAAGGGAGAGTTAGAGGTATTGGGAGGATGGAGGGAATATTTTGAGGAATTGTTAAATGTTGATAAAGATAGGGAAGCTGTGATTTCGTGTATAGGGCAAGGAGGAATAACATCTTGTAGGAGTGTGGAAGAGCCAGTCATGGGGGGGGGGGGAGTTCGTGAGGCAGTGGATAGAATGAAAGAAGGCAAGGCAGCTGGGATTGACTGGATAAAGATAGAAATGTTAACAGCAGGTGGCGATACAGTTTTCGAGTGGTTGGTGCTCTTATTTAATAAATTATGGAAGAAGGTAAGGTACCTAGGGATTGGCAGAGAGCGTGCATAGTTCCTTTGTATAAAGGCAAACAGGACAAAAGAGAGTGCAAAAATTATAGGGAAATAAGTCTGTTGAGTATACCTGGTAAAGTGTATGGGAGAGTTATTATTGAAAGAATTAAGAGTAAGATGGAGAGTAGGATAGCAGATGAACAAGGAGGCTTTAGAAAAAGTAAAGGGTGTGTAGACCAAGTGTTTTCAGTGAAACATTTAGGTGAACAGTATTTAGATAAGGGTAAAGAGGTTTGTGTGGCATTTATGGATTTGGAAAAGACATATTACAAGGTGGATAGAGGGGCAATGTGGCAGATGTTGCAGGTGTATGGAATAGGAGGTAGGTTACTGAAAACAGTGAAGAGTTTTTATGAGGATAGTGAGGCTCAGGTTAGAGTATGTAAGAGAGAGGGAGATTATTTCCCAGTAAAAGTAGGCCTTAGACAAGGATGTGTGATGTCACTGTGGTTGTTCAATATATTTATAGATGGGGTTGTAAGAGAAGTCAATGCAAGGGTCTTGGCAAGAGGTGTGGGGTTAAAAGATAAAGAATCAAACACACAGTGGGAGTTGTCACAGTTGCTCTTTACTGATGACACTGTGCTTTTGGGAGATTCTGAAGAGAAGCTGCAGAGGTTGGTGGATGAGTTTGGTAGGGTATGTAAAAGAAGAAAATTAAAAGTGAATATAGGAAAGAGTAAGGTGATGAGGATAAAGATTAGGTGATGAAAGATGGGATATCAGGTTGGAGGGAAAGAGTATGGAGTAGGTGAATGTATTCAGATATTTAGGAGTGGACATATCAGCAGATGGGTCTATGAAAGATGAGATGAATCATAGTATTAATGAGGGGAAAAGGGTGAGTGGTGCACTTAGGAGTCTGTGGAGACAAAGAACTTTCTGTAGAAGCAAAGAGGGGAATCTTTGAGAGTATAGTTTTACCAACACTCTTATATGAGTGTGAAGCATGGGTGGTGAATGTTGCAGCAAGGAGAAGGCTGGAGGCAGTGGAGATGTCATGTCTGAGGGCAGTGTGTGGTGTGAACATAGTGCAGAGAATTCATAGTTTGGAAATTAGGAGGAGGTGCGAGATTACTAAAACTATTATCCAGAGTGCTGAGGAATCATATGTAGCTATGTAGATATGTTAAAAGGCAAACCTATGGTACTTGCACATTGGTAATTAGTTATTTCAGGATAAAAGTTGTCATATGGCACTCCTCTTTAAAATGATGCCCTGTTAATTGAAGATAGGGCACATTTGGCTAACTTTTTGTAACACGTCGGCCGTCTCCCACCAAGGTGGGTGACCCAAAAAAGGAAAACATTTTCACCATCATTCAGCACTCACTATCATTGGCTAAATTATGATCATTTATTACATAAGGGTCCCATATCCTCCTTTAAAGCTTTTACTATATCATTGACTCAACATTTAAGTGCCATACCCAAAGTTTAGGAGCATTAGATACCAGTAGAATTTTTCATAACCCTGGTAAAATATTTATAAGGATGTCTATAATATTAAGGTAATGATTTTAATGTCATTTAATGAACTGATTTTTTTATTATTAACACATTGGCCATTTCTCACCAAGGAAGGGTGGCCCCAAAAAGAAAAACTGTCATCATTCACTCCATCGCTGTTTTTCCAAAGGCATGCTTACACTACAGTTGTAAAACTGCAACATTAACAATAAAGTATTTTCTTTGTTAGGTCACCCTACTTTGGTAGGAGACAGATGAGGTGTTGATAAAAAAAAAGTACTGTTATTTTCAATGCAGCTAATTTATTCTATATTGTGATATTGCTCTATTTATTTATGCCTTGGTGGGAATCGGCCAGTGTGATAATAAAAAAAAATAAAAAAATTATTTATGCATTTCCATGTTTTCCAGCAAAAGAATAACTTCTGTTACACATATTTAGTAAAGTTTATTGTCATGGGTATAACAGTATTTGAAGAACAAAATGACATTATAATAACTTCAGGGCAATAAACAATGTAGTGAATGACCCAGTTGAGAAGAAGTTCATAATTAGTTACTATCTCACATGGTATCATAGCCTAGCATTTATATTTGTATGATTTAGTCTGTAAGTTAATAATTGAGTACATATATTGACTGTAATATCTACTGTAGTATATACCATTCCAAATATCATATGAGTGTTCTTTGCAGGTTACTTAGTACAATGGACAAGCCAGATGGGAAAAGAAATCTAGTAAGTGCCTCATACATTTTTCACTTTTATAAGGCTTACATAAGTAAATGGGTAGAAGCTTCTCAACATTTCTTTTATCATTGAGAAGGATTGTGGCTAAATTTTAATTTGGGCATGTGGTTTCTAAGACTTAAATTTTTAATGCTTGTAAATAATAAATGTTTTGTACTTTATAGTGATGTCCTATTGCTGACTGTTCTGTGAGGAATTAAGTGTTCTACATGTTTCACCAGTTTTTTCTTAGTATACTTACATAACTTAGCATGGTATACTTGCTAGGAGAACCGGTTTGAATTTAGGGCCTTCTGCAGGTCTCCCTTGTAGACTGTTATTACATTTTCCATCTGGGCCAGGTGGCTTGGACTGAGCATTGACACCCTCCAATATCCATGACACTATTTTGTCAGGTCACTTTGCTTTTAATGTAATTTGTTCCTTTAGGAACTGCACTTCCTAACTCTGTGTATAATAGTTTGTTGTGGTTTGTTCTCTTGCTTCCCCTGGCACTGGCTCTGGCTTGGCTCTGAAGACGAGGTCTAATCATTTGATGCATTCCTTGCATACACCCTTATCATTGTCTAGGTAGTCCACCACTTTTCTGATCTTTATCACTTGATGGTTTACTGACATTTTTCTAACTGGTGTGGGTGGCACTTTATATTTCCCAGACGTTTTTATTTGTAAATTGGACATCTCTGTATTACCAATTAAACAAAAGGCCCATAGTGCCTTTCTTCTGCTTTTCTTCAGGTGAGTACAAATTTGTCTGATGCTTTCCTTCATTTATAATGGAGAAACCCATCATTTCTTGTGTGGGTTTCTCACTAAGCTTGGTGTTCCACTGGATTTCTAACAGGAATCATCTCATTCCTTCTTAGTTGCCTCTTTGAATTCTGTTGCCTTGAATCCTTTGTCTTATCTCCTATGACTCAGTTTTTCACTTTCAGTAAGAAGTAAAACATCAGAATGATGTGATTGCTTACTCCTAGGGACATTCTATAGTCCATTTGTTCTGTATCCAATTTAAATATATGATCAAGAGGTTAATCTTGCTGCCTCTGCAATTCTCAACCTGATATTAATCATTGCCATGTAGTAATTCAAACATATGCTGAAACATTTAGCTTGTTTATTTGACTTTTATGTAAGAGAGGCAGGTGTTAAGAATCTTGAGCTGTGTTGCAGTATAGGCCACATGAGTAGGCAGGGTTTGCCTCAGAAAGCATCAAAGGGCCAAGATAATGTAGATAATTAGTAAATGAATATACTGGATTTAGAATTCACAAAGTATGTAGTAGGTCAGTGTGTCATAACAAAGGGGGCAAAAGGAAATTTCTAAACATTCTATAGTAGTAATAATACAGTGAATCATTTTATAAAGCAACATCACATAGCGAGATTTTATGTAACTGTGATTGAAAAAGTTCATCCATAATCTGATATCTAAAAAAATTAAGTAACTTGCAAAATTGTTATAGTAACCTCTGTATATTTTCTAGGTCTGCTTGATAAATTAGAAAACATGTGCAACACTTGGGTATCTTTAATGAGGAAACGTTTCACCATACAGTGGCTTCATCAGGCCATACAAAGGAGAATTGTGAAGAACAGGAGTAGTTTGAGGTAATCAGTCCCTCAGCCTTGAATCGATGTAATCGGTCCATCAGTCTTGAAAAGAATACAGCATATGTGCGAAGAAGTGGCTTATATACTGTAGGCAGATGATGAGGTGCAGCAGTCGTAGGTGTTTACACATTTCTCCTTTGGATGGACTGATGAAGTCACTGTGTGGCAAAATGTTTCCTCATTAAAGATACCCAAGTGTTGTACATGTGTCTAATTTATCAATTTGTCGGTTCATCTACTTAGTCTGCTTATTGAGTCACTAGTGATTCTCCCTAGTCCCTAGCCTTCCATTGTTCTTGGTAAGTGGGAGCAAATAATGTCCATGACCACTAGACAGCATTTTTCCTAACTAATGTTTTCTCAAATACATGTATATGTAGAAGAACTTGAGAATGCTTAATTTATGTAGAGCACTGATATAAAAGGTTTAAAGAGTATTCACTGCATTAATATGAAGAATAAACAAATTTAGTATTGTGCATCATAATTACTCTCATGGCATACTCTCATGCTTTTAACAGTGCTGTATCTATTCTAACTGTATTTTTTACAGTTATTGAACATTTAGGTGATTAATAATAAAGAGCAAATTAGTGTTTAAAGAAGTAAGTTGGGTAGTGGAGATAGTGTAAGTTGGCTGAGGTGCAGCCATGAGGATCCCAAGGAAATTGGGGCAGATACCCCATGTTGGGTGGGTTAATGGGAAGACAGTTCTGCAAGTATTTTCTTGTAGTAGTAGTAGTAATATGATATGGTAGAACAATTAACTTGCACATGAGTAAAAAGATATAAAAGCACTTCAATAAAGGATCTAACCAAAACAAAATCAAAACACCATGAACCAGTCAACGCTGGGGTTTACACTATACCCTGTGGAGGCTGCGACAAGATTTATGTAGGTGAAACAGCAAGAAACCTCGACACCTGCCTCAATGAACACATTTATGCATGTAGGAATGATAACTTGAACAATGCCTGTTTACAACACCGAAATTCCAGCAATCATCTCGTGAAATTCAGGGATGTCCAATTAGTGATCAAAAAAACTAATTTCTGTAGACGCAAGTGCCTTGAATCATCACTGATCGCTGTTTCTAATACGATTAAACAAAACAAAGGCAGCTTCACCATCTCTGAAGTCTTAGCAAGAATCCTCCCGAAAACAGCAAACCCTGCCATCACATAGTCTCTCCTACTACACAAGCACTTTACAGAGAATGAACATTGAAACAGGCCTTCTCTATCCAGCCTCCTATAGAAATATTTGTCTAACCTATTTTTATGTTACCCAAGTAATAACTTTTATATCCTTTTACTCATGTGCGAGTTAATTATTCTACCATATTGTACTACTACTAATGTTGCTGCTGCTGCTGCTGCCGCTGCCGCTGCTGCCGCTGCCGCTGCCGCTGCCACTGCCGCTGCCGCCGCCACCGCTAGTATTGCACCTCGCTCTGAGCTTATATATACCCTCTGTGTCCATGTACTGTTTGTAACGGCTTGATAAAGCTCCTGGAGAGCGAAACGTTGCCACAATAAAAATGTCACATTAGTTGCACTTGTGTCCTTTTACTTTACATATTGCCGGTAATTCTACCAACATTATTACAAGTATTTTCTTATACAGTAGGACCCTGCTTTACGGCGTTCCGCTAATACTCCGATTTCAAATTATGACCAAAATTTTCTATATGGCGAGCGGTCTTTCAAATACGGTGCGCCCCACCCGTTTTGTTTACATTCTCTGTGAGCACATCTATTATGTCTGGAAACTTTCCAAAATTTCAAGTGTTTTATAGTTATTGCATATTTTATGTTTTTTTTTTTTTTCAACAAACCAGCCGTATCCCACCGAGGCAAGGTGGCCCCCCCCCCCCAAAAAATGAAAGTTTCTCTTTTTAAATTTTGTAATTTATACGGGAGAAGGGGTTACTAGTCCCTTTCTCCCGGCATTTTAGTTGCCTCTTACAACACGCATGGCTTACGGAGGAAGAATTCTGTTCCACTTCACCATGGAGATAAGAGGAAATAAACAAGAACAAGAACTAGAAAGAAAATAGAAGACAACCCAGAGGGGTGTGTATATATATACTTGTACATGTATGTGTAGTGTGACCTAAGTGTAAGTAGAAGTAGCAAGACGTACCTGAAATCTTGCATGTTTATGAGACAGAAAAAAAGGACACTAGCAATCCTACCATCATGTAAAACAAATACAGGCTTTTGTTTTACACTCACTTGGCAGGACGGTAGTATACCTCCCTGGGCGGTTGCTGTCTACCAACCTACTACCTAGAATATTTTATATGTACTCTGATAATTATACTTATGTGTACCTGTACCTAAATAGTATACATACACACTGTGCTGGTGTGCAGGTACACATTAAAATCACTAAGAGTCTACTCATAATGCCATAGTAATACTATGTAATAATAATCACTCTTGGGCACATTAAATGTCTTATTTTACATTAATATACACATTTTCATTAATCCATCTATGATAGTTTCTTCAAAATTATATAAGAAACACATTACATAGCATATAAACATTATACATACACCCACAGAATAAAAATTGACATAAATATGAGATTTGTTTACAAAGTGGCTTTGTAGGTAGTGTCGAGAGAATTACTTTTTCTCTAGTCAAACACTGGGGGATAACTATAGAAAAATATTCCTTTCGTATACCTACACTCTATATATGTAGCAATTCACGACCCTTGTGGGTTTAGCACTTCTTTATTATGATTATAATAATTTGTAATAATAATAACATTAATAATAATAATACGTAATTTGTCAAGAGCATCAATCCTTCTAAAAATTACATGAGAATGATTTTTTTTTTTCCCCCAAGAAGTCGGTAGTCTCCCATCGAGACAACTTGTACACAATGTAAGGTGTTTGTATGAATGTTTATGAACCATAACCAGATACTTTGTCCGTTTGTTTACATAGTGGGTGGGGGTGGCCAGGCGGGTTTTCCTACCCTACCCTACCTCCTACACGGGGTAGGGGGTCGTCCTCGAAAAGGTTGGAGGGAGGGGATAAAGGAGGTGTTGTGGGCGAGGGGTTTGGACTTCCAGCAAGCGTGCTTGAGCTTGTTAGATAGGAGTGAATGGAGACGAATGGTATTTGGGACCTGACAAGCTATTGGCGTGTGAGCAGGGTAATATTTAGTGAAGGGATTCAGGGAAACCGATTATTTTATATAGCCGGACTTGAGTCCTGGAAATGGGAAGTACAATGCCTACACTCTAAGGAGGGGTTTGGGATATTGGCAGTTTGGAGGGATATATTGTGTATTTTTATATGTATATACTTCTAAACTGTTGTATTCTGGGCACCTCTGCAAAAGCAGTGATTGTGTGAGTGAGGTGAAAGTGTTGAATGATGATGAAAGTATTTTCTTTTTGGGGATTTTCTTTCTTTTTGGGTCATCCTGCCTCGGTGAGAGACAGCTGACTTGTTGAAAAAAAATAAAAAAACTTTTCACCTCTCATCCTACATTAAGACCATTAAGACTACAAATATTTTAAGGTAAGTAATGAGTATATTGGGTGTGCATTTTATCACTCTCGGGAGCTTTAATTAAGCATTGTCATAGTATATTATGTGTGGGTGGGGTGGCCAGGAGGGCTACCATGCCTACCACACCTGACTTCTTGCTGTAAATACTACTCATCTTTTGCCCTACATTAAGACTACAAATATTTTGAGGTAAATAATGAGTGTACTGTGTGTGTATTTTACTTTTGATTGTTTTTTAATGCCTAGTTCTTCTATTGCTAACTTAATATATGTTAGTGTAAAGTTTTTATCTGGCATTTATATGCATTTATAAGTGGAAAAAATGGCATTCTACTTTCCAGCAGTAGCCTGGAACCTAACCTGCCGTATAACTGGGGCCCTACTGTACATAGTTTTCGTCTTGTGGTTGTATGGGTATCATCATCACCTCATGTATAGCCTGCACAGGTTTACCATTTCCTCAGAATTATGATACAGTAATTCACTTGTAATGACCTCACCTCAAGAATTTTCTTTAGGCGAGATATTGCTAAAGGCTGTGTTAAACCTTCTCACTGGCGGTGTCGTATATATTGTATATGTATTACGAGCCAGTGTTGGTGACGTATTAACCCTTTGACTGTCGCAAGCCCCTTTCTGAAACTGTCATTTTACGTCGCAAAATTTTTGAAAAAAAAAAAAAAAAATTTTTCTTATGAAATGATAGAGAATCTTTTCCTGATGGTAATGACACCAAAAGCATGGAATTATGCTCCCGCGAAGTTAGCGGTCTCGGCGACATATACGCATAGGCGATTTTGCCGACTTTGAGCCCTGTTTTTGGCCAATTCCATTGTTTCAGTTGACCCAACTCAGCTATTTCTTTAGAACTCCATTTTTTCTATCAGTTGAGGATAAGAAACCGCCCATTTACTGATTTGATCTACCCAATAAAGTGGTCAGAAATTGGCAGTTTGCCCAATTTCACTCAAATTAAAAAAGATGCCAATTTCAAAAAAGGGTCCAGAATAAACAATGTAGACATTCTTGGCACTAAAATAACATATCCTCTGTTCATTAATCACGTCTCTAGGCCCCTCTTATATTACTATTGCTTTCTATTTTGATTTTTTATTCATACAAAAAATACAAAATTTACTGTTATGCAGACTAATGCATTATTGTAAAAATGGTATAAATAATATCAGTGCACTAGTGAAAGAATATTAGACTCCCCAGTTGATGTGTATTGGACGTGTGGTGTGATTTGCTTACTCCTGAACATTGGTAAAAATCGAACATTTCTGCTACTTTGAGCTCAATTTCAAGGTCGTTTTCATCGTCAAGCTAATCAAAATCATCCCTATTTCTGTAATATGTTTTCCATTTTATCAGGTGAGACCATGAAAATGAGAATACAATGATAAATACTATACGAAAATACACCTCAAAGTCGGCGTTTTAATCCAAAAACACAGTCGAGTTTTTTTTTTTCTCATTATGCACTGCGTGCTGCAGGATTTTTTTTATGTGGTGCACACAGACCCATTCTCTTGCATGTGAGCCTACCAGCTTTCTCTTGCTTGATTTGAAGCCGCTAGAATTTACGCATATTAATACATCCGAAACAGTTGCACGTAAGACGTATATATACGACCAAAACAGTCAAAGGGTTACTGCACCAAAATTCTAGTGGCTTCATATCAAGCAGTAGAAAACTGGTAGGCCCACGTGTGAGAATGGGTCTGTGTGGTCAGTGTGTGCAGTATGAAAAAAATCCTGCGGCACGCAGTGCATAATGAGAAAAAAAAAAACTCAACTGTGTTTATGGATTAAAACGCCGACTTTGAGGTGTATTTTCATATAGTATTTATAGTTGTATTCTCGTTTTCTTGGGCTTGTTTGATAGAATGGAGGATATATTACAGAAATCGTCAGTTCTCTGAACCATTCATCTACAAAGAAATAGAGGTGATTTTGATTGGTTTCACAACGAAAAGTACCTTGAAATTGAGCTCAAAGTAGCGGAAACGTTTGATTTTTGCAGATGTTCAAGAGTAAACAAATGATGTCACCATCCAACACATGTCTAACTGGCCATTCCAATATGCAGTCACAAATGGGGTGACATTATTTATACAATTATTACAGTAATGCAGTAGTCTGTTTAACAGTAAGTCTTTTATTTTTTGTGTGAATAAAAATTCAAAATATAGAGCAAGAGTAATATAAGAGGGGCCTGGAGACATGACTAATGAACAGAGAAAATGTTATTTTAGTGCCAGGAATGTCTGCATTGTTTATTCTGGACCCTATTTTGAAACGCAACTTCTGAAATTTTGTGAAATTGGCCAAATTGCCAATTTCTGACCACTTTATTGGGTAGTTGAAATCGGTAAATGGGCGGTTTCTTGTACTCAGTTGATAGAACAAATGGAGTTCTAAAGAAATAGCTATGAGTTTTGTTAACTGGAACAATGGAATTGGTTGAAAATAGGGCTCAAATTGGGCGAAATCGCCGATGTATATATATCGCCAAGATTGCTAACTTTGCAAGAGCATAATTCCATAAGTTTTCCATCAAATTTTGTACATTTGGTGTCATTAACATCGGGAAAAGATTCTCTATCATTTCATAAGAAAAATTATTTTTTTTTATTAAATTTTTCGACACAGAGAAGGGGTTCAGGATCAAGGGTCTCGACAGTGAAAGGGTTAAGCAACCAAAAGGATGACTTTTGACTGACTTACATTATACTGTACATCCAATCAAGCGCACACGTGCACTTATCTGCTGCATTTGAATGTGACACAGGGAAGTGTAAATGATGTATTCTCTCAAAACATGTGGGATACATTCCTAAAAACCTCTGACACAGAAATGATTGTGTCATGGCTGTGCCTCAGTCAGGATCATACCTCCACTACACATCCTTCTTGTTTAATAGTATTTTCACATTCTCTCATTTGCAAACACGTTCAACAATTGTAAAAGTAAGCAGGTACATGAGTGTTAAAGGTATGAGAATGTTTCATTATAATGTAATTATACTTACTGATTATTCTAGGTTGCTAATCTTCAGAACTTTTGAACATTCTTAAGTTATAAAAATTTTGGTCAACATTAACTATGTAAAAAAAAAATGCTGTCTGATGAACATGACTTGCATAACTTAGCACATGTGAGGCTGGGGACTGGTTGGGTCACTGCTTGTAGTCTCCTAAACATATTGTGAAATTGTAGTTAAATTGCTTTTTAACCCGTAAACGGTCCAAACGTATATATATGTTCACTACCGTACTGCCCCAACTTTTTTGAGAAAAAAACATTGTTGTTTTTTAATAGGAAAAAAGAGCATATGGTACCCAGGCATCCCCATTTATTTTAATACGGTGCACAGTGAGTGCTCACACCCATTCTCTCATGTCTAGGTGACTCAGGCTTATCGTGGCAATGTTAATTTTTTTTTTTTTTTTTCAACAAGTCGGCCGTCTCCCACCGAGGCAGGGTAACCCAAAAAAGAAAGAAAATCCCCAAAAAGAAAATACTTTCATCATCAGTCAACACTTTCACCACACTCACACATTATCACTGTTTTTGCAGAGGTGCTCAGAATACAACAGTTTAGAAGCATATACATATAAAGATACACAACATATCCCTCCAAACTGCCAATATCCCAAACCCCTCCTTTAAAGTGCAGGCATTGTACTTCCCATTTCCAGGACTCAAGTCCGACTATATGAAAATAACCGGTTTCCCTGAATCCCTTCACTAAATATTACCCTGCTCACACTCCAACAGATCGTCAGGATGTTAAATGTATGACACATAAAGCGTATATATACGTTTGGGGCACTAGCGGTAAAAACGTATACATACGTTTGGGGCACTAGCGGTAAAAACGTATATATACGTTTGGACCGTTTACGGGTTAAATTTACCAAGTTTATCATCATGGATTTTCTTGTTGCCTTATGCAAAAAACTAATTAAACTTTTTCAAGAGCATTCAGCAAAAATAGCTCTTTCAAAGGTCGTATTATGAGAGGCTTTATTGTGTATACATTGAATGTCCCAAAATAGTTAATCATTCCTGTTAAAAAATTTTTGAAAATTTTTGTTAGTTAAAATAGCCTGAAAAATATGGGTATTTTAGACTTATTTCTTGTTTAATTCAGTTCGCATTGCTTGTATTACCTCTCCTTGAATCAAACCTAAATGTCTCCCATTCTCCAGGTGCTATATAATCCCTGTTGGTTTAGCACTTTCTCCCTGATTTAAAAAAAAAAAAAATGTTGCTGACACACATATGGATGGTCTTATAAAAAAGTGGAAAGAAACAATAAAAATTTTGTAATTATTTTCACTACGTATTGAGGAAATATCGGAAAACTTAAAAACAATTACCATAATACTCTTATAGAATACAATTTTAGCACGTGTATACATTATATAAATGAAAGTTGAATGGTGTATATAACTTAAAACTTTCACACATACGTTTACAAGTGCATTCTCTGAGTGGTGCATATTGCAGACACTAGAGATATTTCTTAGTGCGTCACTTTTAATATCATGGAGGAATCTTAATATAAATTTGAGTTCACAGAATAACACATCACACATGAATTTTCTGTTGCAGACATATAAAAAAAGTTTAACAAGTCTTTTATTACGTATTATGAAGTGTTTTATAGAACTTGGGGTTGGGATGAAACGAGTATAGTTCATAAAAACTACAATTTGATAATTTTTTTATTACAGAACTAACAAATAGTTAACTGATTTACGTACATCATGGAGATTTTTTTTTTTCAACAAGTCGGCCGTCTCCCATGGAGATATTGTAGTTAAATAGATTTAAGGATATTATTTTACCTCTTAAATTGTTAGTTGATATGAGTAGTGTGCTTGTAGATAAGCATAATGTGCACTATAAATCATTAACAATAAAAACCTGTAATTTGTGTTAATACCCTTACTCAGTGGATTACCTGGTAACTATAGTACTCTTCCCAACAGAACACCTTGATATGGGATTGGTTGAAGGTACTGTATGGTAGAGCCAACCATTATCATTGAGTAATAATTTGATTTTATTGCATGGGCATGATTTTTAGCAATTTAATATTTTTCGGTGTTATAGCATGAATTTTACTCAGAGTAGATTAGATTATTATGAACTGCTCTTAAAACACTTCCATATCCAAAAATTTATTGCTTACATATGGAAATTGTGCATGTTTACTTCATTAAAGATAATTGTGTGGGCAAATAAATATAAATAAATAAACAGAATATATATACTGGATGTTTTTTATCTACCATCTCACACCAAGGCAGGGTGGCCCAAAAAACAGGAAATGCATTTGCATTTCATTTAGCTGCTGTTGTGCTAGAAGTCTGCTAGCATCAAAATTCAGATTAACACTCTGACTGCAACAGCCCCCAACCCTCCATAGTACAGGCAATGCCCTTTTTACCTCCAGGACTTCAGTCCTGCTAGCCTGAATCCCTTCATAAAAGTTACTTTGCTCACACTTTAACAGTACATCTATTAAAAAAAAACACTTGTCTCTTATCTAACATGCTCACACAATTCTGATGGATGTTGAAGCCCCTGAAACTCAAAGCTGCCTTTACGTAAAATCCCCCTCTCTCCAACAATTCCTGGGACAACCACTATCCCTCCTGCTTTCCTCCCTAGATTTATACACCCTCTGTGTCATCCTATCTCTCTCCATCTTTTCTCAATGTTCAGTTCATCTCAGCAGTCCCTCCTCAGCCCTCTGAATTACACCCTTGGTGAGCCTTCATCATCTTAATTTCTATGCTCCAGATCCTCTACATAATATTCAAACCACTCGTTGCTCCAAACCAGCTGTATCCCACCGAGGCAGAGTGGCTCACAAAGAAAGAAAAAGGTTTCTCTTTTTAACTTTAATAATGTATACAAGACAAGGGGTTACTAGCCTCTTGCTCCTGGCATTTTAGTCGCCTCTTACAACGCGTGGCTTACAGAGGAAGTATACTGTTCCACTTCCCCTTGGAGATAAGAGAAAATAAACAAGGACTAGCAAGAAAATAGAAGAAGACCCACAGGGGTGGGTGGGGTGGTGTGCGTGTGCGTGTGCATGTGCGTGTGTGTGTGTGTGTGTGTGTGTGTGTGTGTGTGTGTGTGTGTGTGTGTGTGTGTGTGTGTGTGTGTGTGTGTATATGTTATATATATGTGTGTATAATATATATATATATATATATATATATATATATATATATATATATATATATTTTCAACAAAGTCGGCCGTCTCCCACCGAGGCAGGGTGACCCAAAAAAGAAAGAAAATCCCAAAAAAGAAAATACTTTCATCATCATTCAACACTTTCACCACACTCGCACATTATCACTGTTTTTGCAGAGGTGCTCAGAATACAACAGTTTAGAAGCATACACATATAAAGATACACAACATATCCCTCCAAACTGCCAATATCCCAAACTCCTCCTTTAAAGTGCAGGCATTGTACTTCCCATTTCCAGGACTCAAGTCCGACTATATGAAAATAACCGGTTTCCCTGAATCCCTTCACTAAATATTACCCTGCTCACACTCCAACAGATCGTCAGGTCCCAAGTACCATTCGTCTCCATTCACTCCTATCTAACACGCTCACGCACGCTTGATGGAAGTCCAAGCCCCTTGCCCACAAAACCTCCTTTACCCCCTCTCTCCAACCCTTTCGAGGACGACCCCTACCCCGCCTTCCTTCCCCTATAGATTTATATGCTTTCCATGTCATCCTACTTTGATCCATTCTCTCTGACCAGACCACCTCAACAACCCCTCTTCTGCCCTCTGACTAATACTTTAATTAACTCCACACCTTTTCCTAATTTCCACACTCCGAATTTTCTGCATAATATTTACACCACACATTGCCTTTAAACAGGACATCTCCACTGCCTCCAACCGTCTCCTCGCTGCTGCATTTACCACCCAAGCTTCACACCCATATAAGAGTGTTGGTACTACTATACTTTCATACATTCCCTTCTTTGCCTCCATAGATAACGTTTTTTGACTCCACATATACCTCAACGCACCACTCACCTTTTTTCCCTCATCAATTCTATGATTAACCTCATCCTTCATAAATCCATCCGCCGACACGTCAACTCCCAAGTATCTGAAAACATTCACTTCTTCCATACTCCTCCTCCCCAATTTGATATCCAATTTTTCTTTATCTAAATCATTTGACACCCTCATCACCTTACTCTTTTCTATGTTCACTTTCAACTTTCTACCTTTACACACATTCCCAACTCATCCACTAACCTTTGCAATTTTTCTTTAAAATCTCCCATAAGCACAGTATCATCAGCAAAAAGTAACTGTGTCAATTCCCATTTGAATTTGATTCCCCAAAATTTAATCCCACCCCTCTCCCGAACACCCTAGCATTTACTTCCTTTACAACCCCATCTATAAATATATTAAACAACCATGGTGACATTACACATCCCTGTCTAAGACCTACTTTACCGGGAAGTAGTCTCCCTCTCTTCTACACACCCTAACCTGAGCCTCACTATCTTCATAAAAACTCTTTACAGCATTTAATAACTTACCACCTATTCCATATACTTGCAACATCTGCCACATTGCTCCTCTATCCACTCTATCATATGCCTTTTCTAAATCCATAAATGCAATAAAAACTTCCCTACCTTTATCTAAATACTGTTCACATATATGCTTCAATGTAAACACTTGATCTACACATCCCCTACCCACTCGAAAAAACCCTTTGCTCTCGCAATTCACATTTTCTTACCCAAATTTCTTTCAGTTATAACCCTACTGTACACTTTTCCTGGTATACCCCAGTAAACTTATTCCCTATAATTTTTACAGTCTCTTTTGCCCCTTTTTCCCTTTATATAAAGGGACATAGGCTCTCCCCCAACCCCTGGTCCCTTTCCCCCTCTTTCATCATTTATTTTAAAAAAAAGTACCAACCACCCCAAAACATATCCCCCCTCTTTTAACATTTTTTGCTGATTCCATCAGTTTTTAGCTGCTTTCCCCCCCTTTTATTTTTCGTAAAACCTCACGTACCTCCCCCACACTTACATTCTGCTCTTCTTCACTCCTAAAAGATGGTATACATCCCTGGCCAGTGCATAAATTACTGCCTCTGTTTCTTTTTAAAATTTTAAAAATTCCTCAAAATATTCCGCCCTTAACCTAAAACCTCCATCTCCCCATCTACTAACTCCCCTACTCTGTTTTTAACTGACAAATCCATACTTTCCCTAAAATTTTTCCAAAATTTTTTCTTATTTTCATTAAAATTTCTTGACAGTTGCCTCTCCCACTCTATCATCTGCTCTCCTTTTTGCACTCTCCACCACTCTCTTTACCTTTCTTTTACTCTCCATATACTCTGCTCTTCTTATAACACTTCTGCTTTGTAAAAACCTCTCATAAGCTACCTTTTTCTCTTTTATCACACCCTTTACTTCATCATTCCCCCAATCACTCCTCTTTCCTCCTGCCCCCACCCTCCTATAACCACAACTTCTGCCCCACATTCTAAAAAACTGCATTTTTAAAACTATTCCAACCCTCTTCAATCCCCCCACTACTCATCTTTGCACTAGCCCACCTTTCTGCCAATAGTCGCTTATATCTCACCCGAACTTCCTCCTCCCTTAGTTTATACACTTTCACCTCCCTCTTACTTGTTTTGCCACCTTCCTCTTTTCCCATCTATCTCTTACTCTAACTGTAGCTACAACTAAAAATGATCCGATATGTCAGTTCCCCCTCTATAAACATGTACACCCTTTGGAGCCTACCCATAAACCCTTTTATCCACCAATACATAAATCTAATAAACTACTTTCATTACGTTCTACATCATACCTTGTATATTTATTTATCCTCTTTTTCATAAAATATGTATTACTTATTACCAAATCTCTTTTTACACATAGCTCAATTAAAGGCTCCCCATTTACATTTACCCCCGGTACCCCAAATTTACCTACTACTCCTCCATAACATTTTTACCCCCTTTAGCATTTAAATCCCCAACCACCATTACTCTCCCCACTTGATTCAAAACTCCCCACGCATTCACTCAACATTTCCCAAAATCTCTCTCTCCTCTACACTTCTCCCCTTCTCCAGGTGCATACCACGCTTATTATAACCCACTTTTTCACATCCAATCTTTATTTTACTCCACATAATCCTTGAATTAACATTTATAGTCCCTCTTTCCTGCCATAGCTTATCCTTCAACATTATTGCTACTTCCTTCTTTAGCTCTAACTCTATTTGAAACCCCTGACCTAATCCCATTTATTCCTCTCCATTGAAACTTTTCCCCCCCCCTTCAGCTTTTGTTTCACTTAAAGCCAGGACATCCAGCTTCTTCTTTCATAACATCCACAATCATCTCTTTCTTATCATCTGCACAACATCCACGCACATTCGGACTTCCCACTTTGACAATTTTTTTTCTTTTTATTCTTTTTAGTAATCTTTACAGGAAAAGGGGTTACTAGCCCATTGTTCCCAGCATTTTAGTTTACTTTTACAACACGCATGGCTACGGAGGAAAGATTCTTTTTCCACTTCCCCATGGATATATATATAAATTATATACTATATTATATATATTATATATATTATATATATTATTATATATATTATATATATATATATATATATTTTTTTTTTTTCAACAAATTGGTCGTCTCCCACCGAGGCAGGGTGACCCAAAAAAGAAAGAAAATCCCCAAAAAGAAAATACTTTCATCATCATTCAACACTTTCACCACAACTTACACATTATACACTGCCTTTGCAGAGGTGCTCAGAATACAACAGTTTAGAAGCATATACGTATAAAGATACACAACATATCCCTCCAAACTGCCAATATCCCAAACCCCTCCTTTAAAGTGCAGGCATTGTACTTCCCATTTCCAGGACTCAAGTCCGACTATAAGAAAATAACCGGTTTCCCTGAATCCCTTCACTAAATATTACCCTGCTCACACTCCAACAGATCGTCAGGTCCCAAGTATCATTCGTCTCCATTCACTCCTATCTAACACGCTCATGCACGCTTGCTGGAAGTCCAAGCCCCTCGCCCACAAAACCTCCTTTACCCCCTCTTTCCAACCCTTTCGAGGACGACCCCTACCCCCTCTTTCCTTCCCCTATAGATTTATATGCTTTCCATGTCATTCTACTTTGATCCATTCTCTCTAAATGACCAAACCACCTCAACAACCCCTCACCTGCCCTCTGACTAATGCTTTTATTAACTCCACACCTTCTCCTAATTTCCACACTCCGAATTTTCTGCATAATATTTACACCACACATTGCCCTTAGACAGGACATCTCCACTGCCTCCAACCGTCTCCTAGCTGCTGCATTTACCACCCAAGCTTCACATCCATATAAGAGTGTTGGTACTACTATACTTTCATACATTCCTTTCTTTGCCTCCATAGATAACGTTTTTTTGACTCCACATATACCTCAACGCACCACTCACCTTTTTTCCCTCATCAATTCTATGATTAACCTCATCCTTCATAAATCCATCCGCCGACACGTCAACTCTCAAGTATCTGAAAACATTCACTTCTTCCATACTCCTCCTCCCCAATTTGATATCCAATTTTTCTTTATCTAAATCATTTGATACCCTCATCACCTTACTCTTTTCTATGTTCACTTTCAACTTTCTACCTTTACACACATTCTCAAACTCATCCACTAACCTTCGCAATTTTTCTTTAGAATCTCCCATAAGCACAGTATCATCAGCAAAAAGTAACTGTGTCAATTCCCATTTTGAATTTGATTCCCCATAATTTAATCCCACCCCTCTCCCGGACACCCTAGCATTTACTTCTCTTACAACCCCATCTATAAATATATTAAACAACCATGGTGACATTACACATCCCTGTCTAAGACCTACTTTTACCGGGAAGTATTCTCCCTCTCTTCTTCACACCCTAACCTGAACCTCACTATCCTCATAAAAGCTCTTTACAGCATTTAGTAACTTACCACCTATTCCATAAACTTGCAACATCTGCCACATTGCTCCTCTATCCACTCTTTCATATGCCTTTTCTAAATCCATAAATCCATAAATATATATTATATATATTTCTTTCAACACACCGGCCGTATCCCACTAAGGCAGGGTGGCCCAAAAAGAAAAACGAAAGTTTCTCTTTTAAATTTAGTAATTTATACGGGAGAAGGGGTTACTAGCCCCTTGCTCCCGGCATTTTAGTTGCCTCTTATTACACGCATGGCTTACGGAGGAAGAATTCTGTTCCACTTCCCCATGGAGATAGGAAATAAACAAGAACAAGAACTAGAAAGAAAATAGAAGAATATCCAGAGGGGTGTGTATATATATGCTTGTACATGTATGTGTAGTGTGACCTAAGTGTAAGTAGAAGTAGCAAGATGTACCTGAAATCTTGCATGTTTATGAGACAGAAAAATGGACACCAGCAATCCTACCATCATGTAAAACAATTACAGGCTTTCGTTTTACACTCACTTGGCAGGACGGTAGTACCTCCCTGGGTGGTTGCTGTCTACCAACCTACTACCTAGAAAACTTATTATTATGTAACTTAAAGGTGTGGAACCAGCCTATGCTAAACACACACACTTTTTCAGGCCTGCCTGCCTTATCACACACTGCTTTAAACAACTGTAAGGCCTTTTCCCTAATTAAGAGGAAATTAAGTGGTGCACCTTTCTTTGTCTTATGTTCAGTCCACTCAAGCAACAAATTTTCTTTTTTATTTACTTGTCGGGACCTACGTGTCATTCTTTTCATGAGATGACATCTTGGGTTATTCATTACACACGCTCGTATATTCGCCTCATTCTTTTTAATTGTATGAACCGACGCTTCATTAAAGCCATAGGCTCTCGCTATATCCACCACATGTGATCCACTCTTAAGCTTGTCTAATATCTCAGTTTTCTTCGCAATTCCTAAACTTGAATGCTTAAACCTTTTCTTGTCACTTTCAGCAACACTTGTATGCTTACTGGGTGCCATGATTGCTTGGCAGATTTAACAAATGGCAATGAAAATAAGAAAATATGTATGTAAATAAATACAGCTAGGTTCCCAAGTATCTTCGTCCTGCACGTGTATGAACCAAACTGGAGGCTGAGAGCATGGTGGGGGTGGGGATGGCAGTAGGCCTCCCCCATTGACTCAATGGTATAACCCACTGCTGGCAACCGGGCGACCACGCGCTCAAAATTTTTTCCCCTCCTGCGAATCATGTTAAATTGATCATACGACGTGTTAAATAAAAATGTGTAGCAATTCTTCAATCGTGCTATACTCAAATTGTGCCAAATAAACTCGTGTTAAATGACTGTCTACTGTACATGCATGTGTAGTATGACCTAAGAGTAAGTAGAAGTAGCAAGACGTACCTAAAATCTTGCATGTTTATGAGACAGAAAAAGACGCCAGCAATCCTACCATTATGTAAAACAATCACAGTGGAACCCCGGATTTTGGCTGTAGTCTGTTCCAGAAGGTAAGCCTAAATCCGAAAAGGCTGAAAACCGAAGTAATGTTTCCCATAAGAATTAATGTAAATACAATTAATCCATTACAGACACCCAAAAATATTTAATTATCACAATTCATCTAATATGACATAATAAACATATGTATTAACATAGAAACATGATGTATACTAGAAGGAATAAAACGTGTCATTACGTATGTGACTAGTGGTGGTGGGTTTATCAGGGCCACTGACAGCATGAGCCGTATAGTGGTGGTGTTGGCGGCAGCAGCGGCCACCACCACTAGTCACACTGAAACAATGTACATAATTTATAAATAAGAAATACTGCATAAAAACATAATAGAGAATGTAAAGAAATAAAGTGGTTATTGAGATGCTGGCAGAGGCTTAGGGTGGTGGAAGATACGCAGGACGGCATATGTTGTCAGTGGCCCTATACACCTCCAACAACATTGGAAGAGTTTAGTTTTGTGTCATCCTATTTCTATCGCTTAATCGCTTAACTTACTTACTACACTGTTTATCGCTAGCTGGTGCTATAGCCTTTATCAACTCCTACTGCTTTAGTATCATACATATCGTAAAAAAACTGAATCACTGAAGAAGACACATTCTCCCCTAGGAGTTTTCTTTGGGTCCATGGTGGCTTATTTTGCAGTCGCACTTGATAAACAACCACAAAAAACAGTGAATTACCTGGAGTTTACCTGGAGAGAGTTCCGGGGGCCAACGCCCCCGCGGCCCAGTCTGTGACCAGGCCTCATCCATTATAACAAAATATTTGGATGAATGTGCGGAATGTTGCTCACTCACCCAGAGACAACCAGACTGACTCGCGAACATGGGAGTGGTGGGCGGATGCGTCCAGTACGACCAATTTCCAAGTTGCTGGCTGAAATCCAGGAAAGAATTTCAGCCAGAAAAAGCACCCAAAATCTGATTTGGCCGATATCCGCATTGGCCGTTAACTGGGGTTCCACTGTACAGGTTTCCATTTTACACTAACTTGGCAGGATGGTAGTACCTCCCTAGGCAGTTGCTGTCTACCAACTTGATACCTAGGACTATTGTGTGTGTTCACTTTTAATTTCCTTCTTTGATACACTCTCCCAAATTCATCTTCCAACCCTTGCAACTTGAGAATCCTCCAGAAGAACTGTCATTGGCAAAGAGCAACTGTGACAACTCCCACTTTGTAACATTCATTCTCTTAATTCCACATCTTTTCCCATCACCCTAGCATTCACTTCATCTATAAATATGTTGAACAATCAGGGTAACATCACATATCACTAAGACTTTTACTCCCTTTTCTCCTACATACTCTGACTTGAACTTCATTCTACATAAAAACTTTTTTTCTGATTTTAGAAACCTACCATCTATTCTGTATATTTACACCATTCATCACATTGCTGCCATATCTACCCTATCACACACAACTTTTCTAAATCCATAAATGCAACAAATAATTCCTCTCCCCTCTCTTAAGAATATGTATTCACTTGTCTCTTTCAATTTGAGCACTTGTACTTCACATCTATCGAAGTTCTTAAATCCTCCTTGTTGCTCTGCAATCCTACTTTGTTTTACCCCTAACTTTGAATAATAATTTTACTACATATACACTTTACCTGGTATATTTATTTATTTTTATGTTTGCTGCTTATTACCAAACCCTTTTGTAAATGCAATTAAATTACAAGTTTCCCCATTGTCATTTCCATATAGCAGTCCAAATATTCTTACCACACCCTCAGTAAGTGTCTCCCATTTTAGGATTATGGTTTTGCCCTAATAATTATTCTCTCGACTGGCTTAAAATTACCTAAGCATTCGGTTGAAACTTTCCAGTATCTCTCTATATTCTAACCTTCAACTGCCTAATGTCACATTCATATTATGGCATATATGTATATGTATTTATACCCCCACTCACCTTTTATAATTGTTGTATTACATTACCAATATTTCTATTTTTAGCTCTTGTTCTCCCGGCTATTTGACTTAATCCCATGTATTATACATTCAGATAATAAACTACATTCTACTTTTTTTATTTCTGATTGCTAAGACATTTATTTTCATGACCCCTTTCACTGTCCAGACCCCTGAAGTTAATCTTGCTCTTGGTGTCCACTTAAAAAAAAAATTGAAATATTAGAGAATTTTTTTTTTTTTTGAAAGTAATGACACCAAAAGTACGAAATTAATTGGAAAAGTCATGGAATTACACAGACGCAAAGTTTGTGGTCTAGTATACAATTTTCACATTGGCAATGTCACCAAATTTGAGCCCTATTTTAAGACAATTCCATTGCACCATTTGACTAAATTTTCATCTATTTTGCTAGTATACCCCCATTCTATGGATTGAGCACAATAAACTGCCCATTCAACTATTACAACTATCCTATAATGTGCACAGAAGTCTGTAATTTTCCAAATTTTACTCAAAATTAAAAAAAATACCAATTTTGAATTTCCACAATAAACAATGTTGACATTCCTGGCACTTAAAATATTTTCTCTGATAATTATTCACAACCCCACACCTCTCATATATTATACTTGCCTTCCATTTTGAATTCATCATAGCACAAAAATGGAAGATTTATTCTATTGGATAATTATTTAAAACCATGAATGATTGGTCATAGTTTATGGCGTTCATAATATGTACCTGTCGATAAAATCGACAAAATCGATAAAAATCAAATACATACTTCTACTTTGAGCCCAATTACAAGCTACTTCTGGTCCTGAAACTAATTAAAATGATCTCTGTTTCAGTAGTATATCTTCCATTTTATCAAGTGATACCAAGAAACAGCCAGTAAATCCCTAAAAACTATCTGAGAAAGCACCTTAGAGTCGCTATTTTAAACCAAACACATGGTCATTCACTACGTGGGGCAGGATTTTTTTTTTTTGTACTGTGCATGCACTCCACACAGACCCATTGTCTCATATCTAGGCCATAATTTACTACTCGTAACTTACCTGAGTGAGCTAAGCTCATGATGTAGAACTACATGAAGGACCCGGGCTTCGAACTCCGTGAGGGACCCTGGCTTCAACGATGTAGTTCTTTGTGATGACCACTGAAAGGGTTAAGACACTATTTTCTTAACTTCTCTAGTACATCCCCCTCACTTAACCCAACTTTAAAACTTTCCTCTTTTTTCCTGGTAGTAATTGAATACAGGAAATGGTCTACCAACCTCTTGCTTCTGGAATTTTAGTTGCCTTCTTCAACATGCTTAGTTATGATAGGAGAGAGGGTAAGATTTCTAATTATTTTCCCTAGGGAAGTGTTACGGAAACACTACAAGAATAAGAACTATTGGGAATACATATGGAGGCAAGGCTAAGTGTATAGTGAGGGTAAGTAAATGTGAGAGTTACGTTGTTTTTTTATGTTTGTAAAACAAGAAAAAATAGTAATTCTCCCAAGAGTGAAAAACATTAAACAGGCTTCAGCATCACCCTCATATGACAGGATGGAAGTACATTAAAAAAATGGTTATATCCATAGCCATAATTTTTAAAGAGTTCTACCAGTAAGCCAGCAGAAGGCCTCAGTCAGATGGTCAAAAGCTCCAGCTGCTGGTCATCTTATGACTAAGACCCGCATCAGGAAATACTTGTCCTGTTTCCTGGTAAACCTACTTAACATACCCTAACCTGTTACCTACATGGATGATTACTGTTTAACAACTTGCTATCCTTTTCTTTATGGTTATTAATATTAGAGAAAGAAGTAACTGCCTTCTTACCCAAGATATTCTAGCAATCTTCCCTGATGGACATTATGAGGAAACGATTCTAATCTCTTTCCCATGAGCATGATAAGTGGATCATTTGGGCAGTCAGATAAATGCAGCTGTTTGAATGGTGGCCTCTCTGAATAGCTTGGCTCTTGGTCACACAGCAACTCGTATGGTTAAATCACTTTAAATTACCAACACCCTTATTGTCAGTCTTAGCCAAGCATATTGATAAACACTGTGTGAGTGCATGTGTGTGTGTGAAAGTGTGAGTGAGAACTAGCACTTTTTGTGCTCTGAAAATCCTCAGAAACAAATGAGCACTTAGACTATTTTCTTCCCTTTTCTCTGTTTTATATCTAGCTTTATATTTTTTTCTATAGCTTGTTAAAAAGGTCTGCATCTTAACTGTTAAGTGTTTCTTATTGTAATACTGTAATGAAATACTCTGCCAGTATGAAGCTGTTACCTTTTTTTCTCCTAATGAGAGAACTTTGTTTCTGAATGTTTGGGTGTATTCAACTTCTTTTAAAATTGAGAGATTATAACAAATGATGTATTTTCTTAATTCTTAGGTAAAGTACTGTACATAGCATATTTAAAATTTAATGTTGTCATGCCACAATCAAAGTTTTTTTTACCATGCTCTTTTGAGTGCTGTAAGTTATTTTTTAGTAAATATTCTCTAATAATTCACTTTGCACATGCAGACAAATGATGGGACAGATGCGAGTAATCAGATTGCTGTTCTGAGCGCTGAAGTAGAGCATCAGAGAAGTCAAGTAGAGGAGCTCGACACAAAGTACCAAATAACATTATGCCAGTTGGATGTCCTGACAAGGAAGGATTTGGAGAGACAGCAGGAGAGAAGAGATCTTGACAGAAAACTTGCATTGTTACAACATGATTTGAAGGAAGCTCAGAGAAAGGTAAATAAAAATAAAAACCAGGTTTTTCATTTTATATGCACAGATAGTTCCAGCTTTTCATTATTATGAAAGCCCTATTTTGGGCCAATTCCATTGTTCCAGTCGATTATATTCATAGCTATTTCACTACCACTCCTTTTGTTCTATTGATTGAGTACAAGAAATTGCCCATTTACCTATTTCAACTACCCAATAAAGTGATTAGACCAATTTGGCCAATTTCACACAAAATTCAAGAAAGGCCAGTTTGAAATAAATAATGGTGATATTCCTGGCACTAAAATAACATTTTCTCTGTTCATTAGTCACATCTCTAGGCCCCTCTTATATTATGCTTCTTTGTCATTTTTTAATTTTTAGTCACAAAAAAAAAAAATAGAATATTTTCTGTTATTCAGACTACTGCATAATGGTAATAATTGTATAAATAATGTCAGTGCAGGCATTGTACTTCCCACTTATTAGAGCCATATTTAAAAAAAAAAAAAAGGCAGTGCACTATAGTAGGAACAATCAAAGCTTAGAATCAAAAGGCCCTATAGAATTTTTTCGAGCATGCCTAATGAATGTACCAGACACACTTTATCGTTGCATTTGTGCTTTCCCATGAATTTTAGTAGTAATAACATGAAGCAGACCATAGAATTTAACAGAGAACATGTTTAATGAATTAGAATTATATGTGATAAGACACACACAGTAACTACATTCAAATTAAAGCTTAAGCTGTCCGAACATAGATCTACGTTCACTTGCGCAACGTTCTGAATATTTTGATTTTTTTTTTTTTTTAAATTAAAGAGGGCAATTTTCTGTGTTCTTTCTTTCAACGTACCAGCCGTATCCCACTGAGGTGGGGCGGCCCAAAAGGAAAAACAAAAGTTTCTTTTAAATTTAGTAATATATACAGGAGAAGGGGTTACTAGTCCCTTGCTTCCGGCATTTTAGTCTCCTCTTATGACACGCATGGGTTATGGAGGAAGAATTCTGTTCCACTTCCCCATGGAGAATTTTCTGTGTTACAAGACCAAAAAAAATTTTAGGACCAGTACTTACCGAGATATAAGACCGTGAAGTTGGTGCTGGATGCTCACCTGACAGCAACATCGAGTCCTGCTGCTTGCAGAAGTGTTGCTGATGTACCTTTTTTTCTCGTTTTTATTTTAATTTATATAATTTTTATGTTCATGGTTGTTTAATATATTTATAGATGGGGTTGTAAAAGAAGTCAATGCTAGGGTGTTGGGGAGAGGGGTGGGATTAAATTATGGGGAATCAGATACAAATTGGGAGTTACTTTTTGCTCATGATACTGTGCTTATGGGAGATTCTAAAGAAAAGTTGCAAAGGTTAGTGGATGAGTTTGGGAGGGTGTGTAAAGGTAGAAAGTTGAAAGTGTACGTAGATAAGAGTAAGGTGATGAGGGTATCAAGCGATTTTGTGATGTAAATATTATGCAGAGAATTTGGATTGTGGAAATTAGGAGGTAGTGGGGAGTTACTAAAAGTGTTAGTCAGAGGGCTGAAGAGGGGTTGTTGAGGTGGTTTGGTCATTTAGAGAGAATATGGATCAAAGTAGAATGACTTAGAGAGTGTATAAATCTGTAGGGAAAGGAAGGAGGGGTAGTGGTCGTCCTGGAAAAGGTTGGAGGGAGGGGGTAAAGGAGGTTTTGTGGGAGAGGGGCTTGAACATCCAGCAAGCATGTGTGAGCATGTTAGATAGGAGTGAATGGAGACGAAACGTTTGTGGGACCTGACGAGCTGTTGGAGTGTGAGCAGGGTAATATTTTGTGAAGGGATTCAGGGAAACCGGTTAGCCAGACTTGAGTACTGGAAATGGGAAGTACATTGCCTGCACATTGAAGGAAGTGTTTGGGATATTGGCAGTTTGGAGGGACTTCTGAACTGTTGTATCTGAGCGCCTCTGCAAAGACAGTGATTATGTATGAGTGAGGTGAATGTGTTGAATGATGATGAAAGTATTTTCTTTTGGGGGATTTTCTTTTTGGGTCACCCTGCCTCGGTGGGAGACGACTGAAGTGTTGAAAAACAAAAATAGTTCTTGTGATTTCATAGCCAATCTTAATTCTGACACTAATATTAAGTACTGAAATAGTACTCAGATAGTCACAATCTCGCCAACAGGTGAATATTTTCGCCTGCCTTGGTCATTTATTATTGTCTAGAAATACATACGAAGTATTTATTTGTCTTAGCAGTGTTTTAGACATGCTGGAGTATATATGAAACTTCTTGAAGCATGGTGTTTATGACTAGTATCACAAAACTGCTGACAGGGTAAGCAGTGGAGTGACACGATGATAGTGCACTGCTGCAGGGAACCCTGGATCTATTTGTTTTCACTGTTACAGACAAACATGTATGTCTGTTTGTCTGTCTGTGTCTGTCTATCCGTTTAGCTCTGCTTATCTGTCTTTGTCTGCCTGTGTGTGTCTGTCTTTGTCTGCCTGCATGTCTCAGTCTTTCTGTCTGCCTGTGTGTGTGTGTGTCTTTCCGTCTGCTTGTCACTGAGTCTCAGAGAGCGGCTCATAAACCAACAGGTATTACACATGACGTATGTAGAAGTGACAATGCGTATTACTTGTCAGTCATGCTTATTATGTCTTATATCTACAAGCACTGTATAGCACTTTGCCTGGAATTTTTGGGTTATCCTAGGTAATTTACACTATAATTGTAATTATGTGTACATGTGAGAGACAAGAGATAGACAGAGATATAGACAGATAGTGGTATCAAAAATGAAAGGATGTTGCACAAATGTTACACATGGGTTATTATTGAGGTTTTTGATATTTCCTTGACTACTTATGGCCACATCCATCACTTTCCTCTTAAAAGGGGAGTGCTAATACAACATGACATCAGTGAATCTCTGGTGTTTGGCATGCTATTTGCTCTAGCTGGCACTCAATTGAACTTGTGCTCCACAAGGTAGTAAGTGGTCCCAGATTGTTTTAATACTGCACACACCGAGTGTTAAGGCCCATTCTATATTGACCAGGCATCTCAGGCCAGTCATGCCAAATTTGGAGGCGGGAAAAATGAAACGTAGATCTACGTTTGGAGCGCTAGCGGTACAAATGTGGATCTACGTTTGAACAGTTTAAGGGTTAATATAATGATAAAAAATAATTCATAAGGAAGGCTTGCTGACATCAACTGGCAAAACAAAAGGCCATGAGTACAAACAAAAGACCGTGATTACAAATGAAAGAAAGTTTCTGAAAGGAGACCAGAAAGTTTTTCTATGGACACAGAGTGATTAGATAAATGGAATGGTTTACAGGAGTAAGGAATAAATGCTACAACTGCTGAAAACTGAACACTGAAAACTGAGTACCATGAGCTCAGCTCTGCTTATGTAGCTACAAATAGGTAATTGCAAGTGGAAAATCACACTAAATTTATATGGTATTCAGTTTACAGCATTTCTTGATAATATGTCATGTTGACACTTAAGTTATTGCATAGCACCAATTTTTTTTTTTTTTTTTTTACATGCTGGCCATGTCCCACCAAGGCAAGAAACACTTTCACCATCATTCACACTGTCACTATCACTATCACCAAATATAGTGTGATTTTTTTTTTTTTTCAACAAGTCGGCCGTCTCCCACCGAGGCAGGGTGACCCAAAAAAGAAAGAAAATCCCCAAAAAGAAAATACTTTCATCATTATTCAACACTTTCACCACACTCGCACATTATCACTGTTTTTGCAGAGGTGCACAGACTACACAGTTTAGAAGCATACACATATAAAGATACACAACATATCCCTCCAAGCTGCCAATATCCAAACCCCTCCTTTAAATGCGGCATTGTACCCCCCTTTTCCCCGGACTCAAGTCCGATATATGAAAAAACCCGGTTTCCCTAAATTTTTTTTTTTTATTATTACACAGGGCCCGTTTCCCACAAGGCAGGGTGGCCCGAAAAAAAAAAACTTTCACCTCATTCCTCCATCCGTCTTGCCAGAGGGTGTTTTACACTACAGTTTTTTAAACGCAACATTAACACCCCTCCTTCGATGCAGGCACTTATTTCCCCATCCCCGGGGATCAGTCCGGCCTGCCGGGTTTTCCCCCTAAACCCCTTCAAAATGTTACTTTGCTCACACCCCAAACAGCACGAAGTTTTTAAAACCATTTGTCTCCTTCACTCCTATCAAACCCTCACGCTGCCTGGGAAAACCAAGCCCCTCGCACCAAAAACCTCCTTTACCCCCCCCCTCCAACCTTTCCTAGGCCCCCCCTACCCGTTCCTTCACTACAGACTGATACACTCTTGAAGTTATTCTTTTGCTCCCTTTTTCCACATGTCCCAAACCCCCTCAACAACCCTTCCTCGCCCCTGGACAACAGTTTTGGTAATCCCACACCTCCTCCTAACTTCCAAACTATGAATTCTCTGCATTATATTCACACCACACATTGCTCTCAGACATGACATCTCCACTGCCTCCAGCCTTCTCCTGCTGCAACATTCATCACCCATGCTTCACACCCATATAAGAGCGTTGGTAAAAACTACTCTCATACATTCCCCTCTTTGCCTCCAAGGACAAAGTTCTTTGTCTCCACAGACTCCTAAGTGCACCACTCACCCTTTTCCCCTCATCAATTTCTATGATTCACCTCATCTTTCATAGACCCATCCGCTGACATGTCACTCCCAAATATCTGAATACATTCACCTCCTCCATACTCTCTCCCTCCAATCTGATATCCAATCTTTCATCACCTAATCTTTTTGTTATCCTCATAACCTTACTCTTTCCTGTATTCACTTTCAATTTTCTTTTTTTGCACACCCTACCAAATTCATCCACCAATCTCTGCAACTTCTCTTCAGAATCTCCCAAGAGCACAGTGTCATCAGCAAAGAGCAACTGTGACAACTCCCACTTTATGTGTGATTCTTTATCTTTTAACTCCACGCCTCTTGCCAAGACCCTCACATCTATAAATATATTAAACAACCACGGTGACATCACACATCCTTGTCTAAGGCCTGAATCCCTTCACTAAATATTACCCTGCTCACACTCCAACAGATCTCAGGTCCCAAGTACCTTTCGTCTCCATTCACTCCTATCTAACACGCTCACGCACGCTTGCTGGAAGTCCAAGCCCCTTGCCCACAAAACCTCCTTTACCCCCTCTCTCCAACCCTTTCGAGGACGACCCCTACCTCGCCTTCCTTCCCCTATAGATTTATATGCTTTCCATGTCATTCTACTTTGATCCATTCTCTCTAAACGACCAAACCACCTCAACAACTCCTCTTCTGCCCTCTGACTAATACTTTTATTAACTCCACACCTTTTCCTAATTTCCACACTCCAAATTTTCTGCATAATATTTACACCACACATTGCCCTTAAACAGGACATCTCCACTGCCTCCAACCGTCTCCTCGCTGCTGCATTTACCACCCAAGCTTCACACCCATATAAGAGTGTTGGTACTACTATACTTTCATACATTCCCTTCTTTGCCTTGTGTGATTATAGCTTTTATATAGTGTGGTGTAGAAACTTGGCAGTCTATGACTGCCTAAAACTATAAACATGAAGGCATTATTATTTACCATTAGATCATGCCCAGTTTAAAATTACAAAGAAATAAGAGCTAAAATGATTGGAAATCTTATTTCATATTATTTTGTGTGCTATTATAGTAACTTATTACTATGGTCTTACTTAGAGCTACAATATTAACCCTTTGAGGGTCGGTCACATGCAAGTACAGTACATCATTGCAGCCAGGGTCATAAGAACATAAGAATGGAGGAACACTTCAGAAAGCCTACTGGCCCTTACATGGCAGGTCCTTTTCAAAACGACCCCTACCCAAATATCTTCAAGACTGCTAACTTCGCAAGAACATAATTCCATAAGTTTTCCATCAAATTTCATACTTTTGGTGTCATTATGATAGGAAACTGATTCTCTATCATTTCATAAGAAAATTTTTTTTTTTTTTCTCCCCCCGAAAAATTTTCGACCCTGAGAACGAGTTTGGGAGAAGGCCTCTCAACCCTCAAAGAGTTAACTGGTGGACAGATTTAGATATTTGTAGGCTGAATTTAAACAATCCATTTCTGTGATGTTTCTCAGCACTCCCATAGTATTTTTAACAATAAATGGGCTGAGTGCCCATATTTCAGAATTGATAGTGTTAATAAAGAATAAAAAGTCACAATATTATGGCTGTAACAATACACAAATAAGGCTCGCTTAAGAAACTGAAACTTATGGTGACGTTTTGGTTCAACCGAAACTTTGTCATAAGCTTCAGTTTCCTAAGTACAAGTTATTTGTGATGGTGTTAATCTTATTGTATTTAATAATACAGTGGACCCCCGGTTAACGATATTTTTTCACTCCAGAAGTATGTTCAGGTGCCAGTACTGACCGAATTTGTTCCCATAAGGAATATTGTGAAGTAGATTAGTCCATTTCAGACCCCCAAACATACACGTGCAAACGCACTTACTTAAATACACTTACATAATTGGTCGCATTCGGAGGTGATCGTTATGCGGGGGTCCACTGTACAGTATTGCACATTTAGTTTTGGCCCGTGAATTATTTTCTCCCAAACTGTCTGTATTTGTACAACTGATCAACTTTCCATTTCAATTTTTATACGGTTGAAAATTGCGATGGAAAGTTGATTGGTTCTTAAGTAATAATATATTTTTCTTTAATTTTATCATTTATTCAAATTATTTGTTTACAAAAAATACATTATGTACATAGTTTTTAAGAGTAATATTGGCTCACTACATAACTTTGAATCCTAACACGTGTACAGCATTACCTAACAGATGTATTTAAATAAAATTCATAAATAAGCCATGATGTTCGTCTTCAATCTATGGGATAGTTGTGGATTGTTCCCATCACAGTATTGTGACTTGTATTCTTCTTTTGTATCTAATTCCTTAGCTGTCTGTTCAGTATACAATATCTGGCTGGCATTCTTTGTAAGAAAATACTAACATTATTATAGTGCATCAAGATCAACCTTCTTAAAGCTTTTATTTGCTGTATGTTTGATCTGTTCTTTGCTTTATGACTTAAAAGTTTAAAATGAGGGTGTCCAATTTAATATTTGTTATTTTCACACCATGTCAGGCAGACAATGAGATTGAAGGCAGACGCAAGTTAGATGGTCTCTACCAAGAGGTCAAGAAGAAGCTTGAAGATGAGCAGAACAAGCGAACACGAGATATTGTCTCTGCTCAACATGCCCATGACAAGCTTAATTCTTTGGAAAAGCAGGTTTAAATTGTGTATTTCCTTGTATTGTTGGAATTTTAATAATTAGCAGAACAGCAGTTGCTATTTCAATTTTAGTGATTTTTTTAATGCTGTGATATGTGTAATTTTGCTAGAGGTAGTGTTTTCATAAGAGCTCAGAACTTTTTAATTATTATTGGGGAATGATAATACCATAGTTCTGTTTAATTACTTCTGATATTTTTTAAGTTATATGATGAATTATTCAAAATACTTTTCAACAGCTTAAAGAAGTTCAAGATAAATTAAAAGTGGAATCTGACAATAGCACACGGCTTCGCAAACAAAATGCTGAATTGACTGTTATAAACCAGCGAAAAGAAACATCAGTAACAGAGTACATGGAAAAAGTATCAGCAGTTCAATCTGTACGGGACACCTTAGAACGAGACTTAGTTAATCTACAAACACAACTGGACCAGGAAAGAGCACATAAAAATCACCAGGTTGACCTTCTGTCACAAGCTGATGCCAAAATACAAGCATTACAGTCTAAGGTATGTCTTTTGCTGTTTCATTTGCATACAGTGTAACTAAAACAAATTAGTATAGCACCCATTGTATGGATTCCTTATTTGCTTTTTATACTGTGTTATCTGTATCACAGGGACAATTTTAATCTCATTCTTTTAGATAATTTAATGTCTTGCAAGTACAGTATTATCTTTTCCTGTATTATATTAGAATGTTCCTACAATTTTGCACATTTAGACAAGCATTTTTAGTGGTACTTGAAATTCTTTAAAATTCTGCTCCATGCAGAGCGCAATGTGAACAACTGACCTCAGATCTTGCTGTTGGGTTAAAATAGCAGCTTTTGGGTGGTTTTCCTTGTTAGCTATTTCTTTGTGCCAATAGACTAGAAAACAAACTAGTGCAATGGAGCGCTCAGTTGGTTTAAGACCAGACGTGGCATGAAATAGGCCTCAAAGTGGCGGAAGTGATTGATTTTGGGCAATTTTCCTGGGGAAGGGTAGGGGCTTACCCTACCTTTCCAGTCTCTTTTATAGGGTTTAAGTAGATCTGTTTCATTTACTGGGGCTGCCAGAATCTAGATAAAGCATTCTTGATTATGGTTTATTAGTTGAGGAATAAGGAAAATGTTGATTTTTGGTGTGTAATGATACATTTAAAATGGAGAGCAAGTGTTATATAGGAAAGGCCTGGGGACATGATTAATGAACAGACAGTACCTACAGTGTTTGTTTTCGGGACTGCATTTAAATTATAATTTGTTGAAATTGTGTAAAATGAGGTCACTCATGCTTACCTCTAAAGTTCAAAACCCCCTGGCTTGCCATGATCATTAAATTTATTTCTACAGCTTGATAGTGCTTTCGAGAGAGAAACAATTGCTCGTAAAGAAGCTGAGAATGTTTCAGAGCGTCTTGTACAGCTGGAAAAAGATAGAAACTCACTGGAGTTAGAGTTAAGGGGCATGACAAGCCGTTACGAGCAGGAGGCAAGAGCTTTGCGAGAGGCTAATAATGCTGCCCCTACACACAACCACCAGTCCAGTGCTCAAGCTTTAGCAGGTGGGACTCCTTTACATATAAGGTTTTTAAGGTCCTCAACGATTTTTTTTTTATTCTCGTCAATTTTAAGTCCTTGTCCTGTCATGAAGGCTAATTTGAAAATTTGATAACGTAAATTTTGTACGTATCCCTAATTAAAAAATACATATAGTCATGGAATTAATTGTAAGCTAAATAGTTCAAGGAATTGACAGATATGTGTATTTTACAGCCTTGCAGGAACGTCTTAATGCAGAAAAACAGAAACGCCAACAGGCAGAGGCATCTAGTCAGGAGAAGGAGCGTCAAAACTCTATGTTGAGTGTTGATTACCGCCAGCTGCAGCAACAGCTTCACAAACTGGAGGGAGAGCACCGCCAAGAATGTGAAAAGGTAAATAAGTTCATATACTCATATATCAGTTTACACTAATAAGTAGTTTTGAAAACTACTGTTTTTGTTCTCTGTAAATATTTATATAGTTTTCCTTTTATATTTTTTTTTTATACCTGTACTTATTCATTTATATCATGTGTTACATTCCTTTTTTGTATGTTCTAATTCTCTTCATATATGCACTTTGTTATTGCAGGTTTGTTTTTTCCATCCACTTTCCTCTTAATTCTGTACTAAATCTCTTGTTTTGCCATAGTATAATTTTTCTGGTCTTCTCATGTAGTTGGGTAATATCACTTCAGTTCTAAAAAAAATTTATGATTTACATCATTTATGGTAAGTTTTTTATTTAAATTTTATCGTACCTTTTATTTCAGTGTTACCATAAGCACGTCTTGTAACCTAGTTCATTCTCTATAGGTCAAGGTTCTCCAGAAGCAGTTGGAGACAGAGACTGAGAAGAGATCAAGCATTGTTGCAGAACTTCAAGCTCAGGCATCCGAAGTTGCACTCTTACGTACCAGAGAAAAACAACTCGCTCGAGATTTAGAAGAAGCCAAAGAGGCACGGTCTAGCATAGAGGAAGAACTGCACAAACTCAAGACACAAAAATCAGTTGATGACATGCAGATGAGGGAGCTGCAAGACACACTTGAAGCAGAACAGTATTTCTCAGTAGGATGTTATTCCTTTTGGTTGTTGTTTGTGTAATGTGATGGAGTATTATTTGTTGATTAGCTCAAAAAATACAAAATTTATTAGTTAGGTGGGTGGCCATTAAAACTTGGAAATAAAAAGAAATATTTTAGAGGACTAATAAGAAATAGAAATCAAGAGTAATGATAGTAAGAAATAAAGAATTAAATTTATTACATAAATTATTTTCCAATAAAAGTAGGTCTTAAACAGAGATGGGTGATGTCACCATAACTGATAGGGTGTTGGGAGAGGTATGGGATTAAAAGATAAAAAATTTAATTCAAAGTAGAAGTTGACACAGTTGCTTTTTGCCAATGGACACTGCTTTTGGGAGAGCTTGGAGAGAAGTTGCAAAGGCTGGTGGACAAATTTAAGAGGGTGTTTATTAAAAGCAAGGTGAAGACAATAACAAAAAATTTAGGTAATGAAAGATTGGATATCAGATTGGAAGGAAGAGTATGGAGGAAGTGAACACATTTAGATACTTAGGAGTAGATTTGTCATTGAACAGGTCTACGAAAGAGGGATGAGATGAACTATAGAATTGATGAGGGACAAAAAGTGTTTGATACATTGAGGCATTTGCGGAGGCAAAAAAAGAGGAATGTATCAGAGTATAGTGGGACCAACATTCTTATATGGTTGTGGAGCATGGGTTTTAAATGTTGCAGTGAGAGGCTGGAAGCAGTGGAGATGTCATGTCTGAGGGCAATGTTTGGTGTGAATATACTGCAGAAAATTTGTAGTTAAGAGATCAGGAGGAGGTCTGGGGTATTATCCAGAGGGATGAGGAGGGGTTATTGAGGTGGTTTGGACTTTTAGAAAGGATAGAGCAAAATAGGTTGACTTTGAGCGGAAGGAAGGCGGGGTAGGGGTCATCCTAGAAAAGATTGGAGGGAGGGTGTAAATGAGGTTTTGTATGTGAGGGACTTTGACATCCAACAGGCATGTGTGTGTGTGTGTTGTGTTAGATAGTGAGTGTAGGCAAATGGTTTTAATGACTTGCTGTGATTTTGGAGTGTGAACAAGGTAATATTTATGAAGGATTTCATAGGAACTAGTTAGCTAGATTTGAGTCCTGAAGATGGGAAGTGTAGTTTCTGCACTTTAAAGGAGGGGTGGGGTTATTGCAGTTTGGAAGGGAATCTGAGCTGTAATGTCAGCACGTCTCTGGCCAGATGGTGATAATGAAGGAGTTTCCTCTTATTTGGGTCTCCCTCCCTCGGTGGGAGATGGCCAGTATGTTAATGAAAAAAAAATTATTTACAGTACAGTTGACTGTCAGTTAATTTGGTAGTTACCTTCCTAAAAATGTCATATAATTAAAAAATAATGTAAAATGAACTGACAAACATAAAGGAGAAATAGGGTTACATTCCTCAGACCCCAAAACATGGCAACCAAATTCTTTTTAAAGCTATGTAATTTGTCAAGACTCAAAAAATAAAGAAGTTTTCTGTATTACATTATAGTCAGCCATATTATTAGCCTTTGTGTTTACTGCCTTTTTTTCAATTTTCCTCTAAATTTATTCCATGCTGCATAAATGTGGCATACTCGTAGAAAATATGCTGCATTTTTTTTTGTCTGTTATGTCAAAAAAGTGTTAAAAGTTGGTGTTAATTGATTTCGTACTATACTTTGTAATAGAATTTTTATAAGAGAATAATTTTTTAAATTTACCATGTACTGTATGAAAAGTTTTGCTCATTGCTTTTAATTTTTTCAGACACTTTACAAAACTCAGGTACGCGAGCTACGTGAAGAGGCTGATGACAAATGTCGACAAGCAATGGAATTGGAGGAGGAGCGCACAAGCCTTACTCAGCAACTGCAACTGGCTGTAGGACGAGCTGACTCGGAGGCTCTTGCACGTTCTATTGCAGAAGAGACTGTAGCAGAACTAGAGAAAGAGAAGACCGTTAAAGAATTGGAGATTAGTGATCTTGTTTCCAGACATACGGCTGACATCACAGAAAAGGATAGTGCTCTTAGTGCGGTTAGTTTTATGATTTTAAATTTTTATTTTTATTTTGCAGCTTATACTATGCAAGAAAGCTCTTCTATTTAAATTGACATAGAGTGGTTATGAAGAATATAATTGAGAGTCCTGTACAATACAGTAAATTTTAATAATTAAATGTTTTTTCTGTTAAAAAGTTTGAAGTCTAGTTAGGAATAACTAAGCTATGTCTTTGGGAATAATAATTACTGTACAGTGGACCCTCAGTTATCGGTTGTTCCTGTTATAGGCCAACTTGGTGATCGGCCGATTTTTTGGCTCCCGGTGATCAGCCATTATTTCGATGATGGGCCGTTTCAGACTTGTCCGTCCGCCAGCTGGGGCTGCTTGTGCGTCAGTTTGGCTGTGTCTTTTAGTGTGTGAGGAAGATTCTGCTCATACATCCAAACATTTTGCTTGTTTTCATTGCTTTTTGTGGGTTTTTTTTTGCAGTGCAACTGCAAAATAACTAACCATGGCTCCAAAGAAATTTTCTAGTAAAGTTCCTGTGGTAAAGAAAGTGGGAAACACCATGGATTTTAAGCACGAAGTGTAGCAGGCATGCAGGGAGTGTAGCAGGCATGCAGAGAGTGTAGCAGAGAGTGAAACAGGCATGCAGAGAGTGTAGCAGAGAGTGAAACAGGCATGCAGAGAGTGTAGCCGAGAGTGAAACAGGCATGCAGAGAGTGTAGCAGAGAGTGAAACAGGCATGCAGGGAGTGTAGCAGGCATGCAGGGAGTGTAGCAGGCATGCAGGGAGTGTAGCAGGCATCCAGGAAGTGTAGCAGGCATGCAGGGAATGTAGCAGGCATGCAGGGAGTGTAGCAGGCATGCAGGAAGTGTAGTAGGCATGCTGGGAGTGTAGCAGGCATGCAGGGAGTGTAGCAGGCATGCAGGGAGTGTAGCAGGCATGCAGGGAGTGTAGCAGGCATGCAGGGAGTGTAGCAGGCATGCAGGGAGTGTAGCAGGCATGCAGGGAGTGTAGCAGGCATGCTGGAAGTGTAGCAGGCATGCAGGGAGTGTAGCAGGCAAGCAGGAAGTGTAGCAGGCATGCAGGAAGTGTAGTAGGCATGCTGGGAGTGTAGCAGGCATTCAGGGAGTGTAGCAGGCATGCAGGAAGTATAGCAGGCATGCAGGAAGTGTAGCAGTCATGCAGTAAGTGTAGCAGGCATTCCAGAAGCCAGCATTTATCTTCAATAAAGATATGTAATACTGATTTAATTGTTAAAAAAATTATTTTTTGGTGAATATTTTTGTTTGGAATGGATTAATTGTAATTACATTAATTCTTATGGGAAATATTTCAGTTTTCAGCCAATTCGGTTTTAGGCTGAGCTTCTGGAACAGATTACGGCCGATAACCAAGGGTCCACTGTATATATTTGGAGTGACATCTAAACTGTGATATCTGGGTACCTCTGCAAAGGCAGTGATATTTTGTGAATGTTGGCAAAAGTGTTGAATGATGGTGCAAGTGTTTCTTTTTTGGGTCACCCTGCCTTTTAGACGGTTGATGCCTTAAAAAAAAAAAAATGATCAAATTTAGTTTTTCTAATACAGTGGAATCTCTGTTTTTGTATGCCCTGGTTTTCATAGGATTCGGTTATCGACAACTTTTTTTGTCAAAATTTTGTCCCAGTTTTCATACATCCGCTTGGTTTTTGTGGAGTTAACAATGGTCTGCCGTACCAAACGCGTCTGCCCGCCTGCGCCCACACAAAGCATCCCGCGCATTCCGACTCAGTCTGGCTTTGTTTCTCGTTGAGTGAGGATTGTGAGAATGTTCCTTCTTCGGTGATTAAGGACATGTGTGCAAAGTGGAATGAGTTGCAAAGTTTTGTAGAGAAATATCACCCTAACAAAGCTATTGCAAGCCGTGTCTGCAACATGTTCAATGACAATGCCTTGTCCCATTTTAGGCAAGTAAAGAGACGCCAGTAACAGACCTCTCTGGACAGATTTTTTTTGCGAAAGGGGTCCATTGACATTCAAGCTGGTCCTAGTGCCACTAAAAGACAAAGAAGGGAAGTAACCCCAGGTGGGGCCTTGATACTTGAAGTCTTTGTGGAGGGGGATTTCCCTTCCAAACAATAACCTCCCCTCCTCGTTGTCTTCCATATGCCAACAAGAGTCTTCAATAAAGGTAAAAGTGATGTTAAATGTTCATTTATCCATTTCATTAGTCATTTATATTTATTTATCATTTTTTCTGTATGTAAAACTATAGTTATTCTCTATAAAATGTATTTTTTGTTAATATTTTTGGGTGTCTGGAACGGATTAATTGGATTTACATTGTTGCTCATGGGAAATATGGCTTCAGTTTTCGTACAGTTCGGTTTTCGTCAAACTTTCTGGAACGAATTAATCACGAAAATCTAGGTTCAGCTGCACTGTACTATAATTTAAACTGATGATAAGAGGTTTTCAACCTTGGCAGACATACCGTTTTGTGGAATTTCAAAAAGTGTTAATTGTTTTAATGTATTACTGTTGCACATCAGCTCTTACAGATATCCAAACATATGTTTATGTTCATTGTGTTTCAGGTGAAAGAACGGGAACAAGAACTGAGCAGATCAGTGGAGAGTCTCAAGCAGGAGAAGGAGGCACTTAATGCTCAAGTCCAGAGTCTTGAGGAAGGTTGGTCCTTTAAAGGAGGGGTTTGGGATATTTGCTGTTTGGAGTGACATCTGAACTGTCGTATCTGCACACCTCTGCAAAGACAGTGATTATGTGTGAATGATGGTGAAAGTATTTCTTTTTTGGGTCACCCTGGTTTGGCAGAAGACAGCCATCGTGTTGAAAAAAATATACGTATTATTTTTAGTCTTTTGGTATCAGCCACATTGATATATGCATGCTCCTGGAATCCCACTCTCTTTGCAACTCAAGAAATGTTAATAGCACATAATTCATTTAGCATTCATGCATTATATGTTAGATTTATGATTATGCAGTAGTGAGGCTTGTCAGGTAAAGAAAAGAAAAAAAGCAAGTTTGACATTTGAATAACAAACAAATTAACTTTGTACTTTCATAAAGTTTGTATTTTGCTTAATTGTAAATCACATGCTTTAACATTTTTCCTAATGTTTTTGCTTTGTGATTAAGCATTTTACTTGTACTCACCTATAAGTACTCATCTGTCTGAATGTATATAGATGAGTACATGAACAAGGCTTAATCACAAAAAGTATGTATGCATTTAGCCTAGTTTGTCAATATTAAGCTCTTACTCTTGGACTCTTCATACCGTTTGATCACTTGAAGCATTCAAGCTTTGTTGCATTTAAGTATAAACCCTAGTATGTTTTCAGCTTCTACTATGACATTCCCTAGTTCATTCCTCTTCTCCACTGTCATACTTGAAAAGTGTTTTGTAATATCCAGTGGCTCATTTGGGTGTACAACTTGTATCAGTGATCCCTTGTCTTGGACCTTTCTCTGGCTAGCAGTTATTTTTGACACCTTGTTCATACCAAGGTGTATTTTGTTTGCCAAGATCATGTCTCATCTTGATTTACATTATTTCTAGTTTTGATGTCAAGTTTGTAGTTTTTAGCAAGTAGCTTTTGATTCTTAATTGCACTAACAATCTGAGGTGAGCCTCTTTACTTTTCCAAGTTTGTTGTATGTTTCACTCATTGTGGGCTTCACACAAGTGCTGAATGATCTTCAGTTATTTGTGTAATGTTCCAGTCACTGTATTGTTCCTTTATATTCTTTCTTCAGTCACTGTTGTGTATGTGGCAAATAACAATTTGAAAGATTCATTGTTCTGTTTTATAAAGGCCATTTATATGTTTGCGAGACTATCATACACTGCTGATATTTTCTTAATTTCTTTTTTAACATGTCAGACATCTTGCAACAAAGTAGGGTGACTCTAAAAGGAAACACATTCACCATCATTCAGTGAATTGCTGTCGTGCTAGAAGTTCATTGATTTTTCAGTTAAGATGACCCTATGAACTGCTACGTCCTCCTCCTCCCTCTAGAGTGCAGGCACTGTACGTCCCACCTCTAGGACTCAAGTCTGGCTAACTTATTCACTGAATCTCTTCATAAATGTTTATCTGCTCACATTTCCAACAGCATGTCAAACCATTAAAATCACTTGTCTATCAAAACCAGTCTAACATATATACACCAGCCTGTTGGATATTCAGTCCCCTAGCACTTAAAATTTCCTTCATCTGCTCCCTCCAGTCTTTTCAGGAATGACCCTTACCCTTCCTTACATCCCAGATTTATTAACCTCTTAGTCATCTTATTCTGCTCCACCCTCTCTAAATGTCCTAACCACTTTAACACACTTCTCAGTTCTCTGAAATACATTTTTAGTAACCCCACACCAGCTTCTAACCTCCATGCTCTCCAGATTCTCTCTATAATATTCACACCACATATTGCATTAAGGTATCTGTGGAGACAATGTTATCCTTGGAGGCAAAGCAGGGAATGTACAAGAATATAGTGGTACCAACACTTACATATGGGTGTGAAGCATGGGTTGTGAATGCTGCAGCAAGAATGAGGCTGGAGGCAGTGGAGATGTATGTCTAGGGGCAATGTGTGGTGTAAATATTATGCAGAGAATTCATAGTGTAGAAATTAGGAAGAGGTATGGAGTTACTAAAAGTATTAGTCAGAGGGGTGAAGTGGGGCTGTTGATGTGGTTTGCTCATTTAGAGAAGATGGAACAAAATAGGATGACTTAGAGGGTTTATAAATCTGTAGTGGAGGGGAGGAGGGGTAGGGGTCATCCTAGGAAAGGATGGAGGGAGGGGGGTAAAAGAGGTTTTGTGTGCAAGGGACTTGGACATGCAGCAGACGTGTGAGCATGCTAGATAGGAGTGAATAGAGACGAATGGTTTTTGGGACCTGGCAAACTGTTGGAGTGTGAGCAGGGTAATATTTTGTGAAGGGATTCAGGGAAATTGGTTAGTCGAACTTGAGTCCTGGAGGTGGGAGGTACAATGCCTGCACTGTAAGCAGGGGGTTGGGATATTGGCTGTTTGGAGTGACCTCTAAAATGTCATGTCTGAGCACCTCTGCAAAGACAATGATTGTGTGAATGAATTTTTTGGGGGTCTTGGTGGGAGATGGCCATTGTGTTAAAAAAAAAAAATATTGCTTTCAAACATGACTTCTGCACTACCTCCATCCTCCTCTTCACACCCATATAAAAATGTTGGTATTGCTATACTCTGATACATTCCCATTTTTTGCCTCCATAGATAAACTTTTTACCTTTTTGTCCTCGTCTGTTCTGTGGCTCTCATCTTTCATGGCTCCAGCCACAAACATGTCCATCTTATCTAATATCCAATTTTTCATTGCCTAGACTTCTTGCTCGGGTCTATAAATCAATTATGTGTAATATAAGTCAATAAGAGACCTGATCATATCTCTGTTAATTTAGATTCTTCAAGAGTCGTGGGATCATTGTGAGTGCATTATAACCTTTTAATGAGTCTGAAATTATCACAAGCTAAAGAGTATTCCTTTACTTTATCATCTCACCTGCCTTGGGTTTAAGTCCCACCCATTCTGTGATTTGTTTACTTTTATCAATTATTGTTTTCGTACAGGATTCAGAGTACAGTAAGTCCTCAACTTACACATTATGGACTTCCTGAATTGTGTAATATTCATAATACAGGAAGTTTTCAACTAAAGAACACATTGGGGACCTTCTGTATTGTGTATAATAATATACAGGTCTTTCTCAACATTTGTGTTTTCAACTTTTGTTGGCGTCACACATTCGCGAATTTCCAGCCGCGAAATCACATTTAAGTTTCCCGCCACCCGCGCGTCCCTACTACCCTCCCTCCGATTCCCGCAACTGGCAGCCAGCCCGCCTGCCACACAGTGTGGTGAATTTTGTTTGTTCATTATTTGCTATTTTTGCTATTAAACTACAGTGTAAATAATGTCAACCCATTCATGACTGCATATTGGAATGGCCATTCGGACAGGTATTAGACGGTGACATCATTTGTTTACTCTTGAACATGGCAAAGAATTGAACATTTCTGCTGCTGCTACTGCTGGTGCTAATAGTAATAATAATGCGTGTTATTAATAATAAGAATAATACGATAGAATTGAAGAAGGGAATTGTACAAAAATACGAGGGTTGAAGGAGTGGTGGAGGCATTGTGAGTCAGTTTGGCTTTATTTATGCTGGAGTGAGCATTAGCCTCTGTGCTCTTCCAAACATTTCACAATAATTCATTGTGTTTGGTGCTTGTAGATTGAGTGTGACTGCAGTGGTTGAGGCAGTGGTACAGGCAGTGGTTGAGGCAATGGTTGAGGCAGTGGTAGAAGCAGTGGTACAGGCAGTGGCGGAGGCAGTGGTATTTAATAACATACGTACATGTTGTTAATAATAATAATAATAATGATAATACATGTTATTAATAATAGTAATAATAATATGATAGAATTGAAGGAAATTGTACAAAAATACGAGGGTTGCAGCAGTGGTGGAGGCATCGTGAGTCAGTTTGGCTTTGTTTATGCTGGAGTGAGCATTAGCCTCCGTGCTTTTCCAAACATTTCACAATAATTCATTGTGTTTGTTGTTTGTAGATTGAGTGCGACTGCTACATAATTAACCCTTTGAGGGTTTTCGTCGTACTAGTACGTCTTAAGCGTAGGGGTTTTTGACGTACTAGTACTCATAAATTCTAGCGGCCTCAAATCTAGTGGGAGAAAGCTGGTAGGCCTTCATATGAAAGAATGGGTCTATGTGGTCAGTGTGCACAGTCTAAAAAAAATCCTGCAGCACACAGTGCATAATGAGAAAAAAAAAACTTTTACCATTTTTTTTTAATAAATCAGCGACTTTGCAGTGTATTTTCGTATGGTATTTATTGTTGTATTCTAGTTTTCTTGATCTCATTTTATAAAATGGAAGACATATTACAGAAATTGAGATGATTTTGACTGGTTTTACAAAGAAAAGTGCCTTGAAATTGAGCTCAAAGTAGCAGAAATGTTCGATTTTTACCAAACTTCAAAAGTAAACAAATCGTGCCAAGCGTGCAATACACGTCAACTGGTGAGTCTAATATTCTTTCACAAGTGCACCAATAATATTTATACCATTTCTTACACTAATGCAGTAGTCTGCATAACAGTAAATCTTCTATTTTTTGTGAGAATAAAAATTCAAAGTGGAAAGCAAAAGAATATAAGAGGGGCCTTGAGACGTGACTAATGACCAGAGGAAATGTCATTTTAGTGCCAGGAATGTCTTTCTTGTTTATTCTGGACCCTATTCGGAAATTGGCATCTTTTGAAATTTGTGTGAAATTGGCAAAATTGCTAAATTCTGACCACTGTACTGGATAGTTGAATTTCATAAATGAGTGGTTTCTTGCACCCATTCGATAGAAAAAATGGAGTAGTTCTAGCGAAATATTCATGTTTTTTGTCGACTAGTACAGTGAAATTAGCCGAAAATGGGGCTCAAAGTGGGCAAAATCGCCGATGCGTAAACATCGCCGAGACCGCTAACTTTGCGAGAGCATAATTCCGTAAGTTTTCTATCAAATTTCAAACTTTTGGTGTCTTTATGATCGGGAAAAGATTCTCTATCTTTTCATAAGAGAAAATAATTTTTTTTTTTTTAAATTTGGCTGACCCTGAGAACGAGTTTCGGAGAGGGCCTGTCGACCCTCAAAGGGTTAATCATGGGCCCAAAGAAACTTGCTAGTGCCAGCCCTTTGGTTAAGAAATTGAGAAACATGATAGAATTGAAGAAGAAATTGTACAAAAATATGAGGTAGTGCGCTGCAGTCGTTGAGGCAGTGGTAGAGGCAGTGGTTGAGGTAGTGGTTGAGGCAGTGGTTGAGGCAGTGGTTGAGGCAGTGGTTGAGGCAGTAGTATTTAATAACATACGTGTTATTAAACCATAATATGTATGTATATAGTACAATATTTTACGATGTTTTCATGTATTTTATGATTGTTCATGGTTTAACAAGTTAAGGAAGCAGTTTGTATTATATTTCCCTACAATATATTGGGGCACCAAACATTAAAAATTTTTCAACATTCGCGTGGCTCTTGATCCCCTAACCCTGGCAAATGTTGAGGGAGACCTGTAATGATATTATACGACTCACTAAATCGTAATGACACGATTGCAAATAGACTCTGATCGCGGGTTCTAATCCCACCTGTGGTATGGTTTATGATATTATATACAATACAGAAGATTCTCAATGTGTTTGTAAGTTGAGGACTTACTGTAGTAATGGTAATTATAATTAGACAGCTTTTGTAACCACCCTCTTGCTCTTCAGTACAAGAAGATGAACATCATTTATACAATATTGCATTTTGTTTTCCCTTTTAGAAAACAAGAAAGTTACTAATGATCGTAAGGGTGAGCTTGAAAAATTAAGTAAACAACTCAAACAAGAACAGCTTCTCAAGATGCAAGCAGTCAATAAATTAGCAGAGATCATGGCCCGTAAGGAAAATCTTCCAGCTAGTCGTAAACCTAAGGCTTCAGCAAATGATCTGAGAAGAAAAGAGAAGGAGTGCCGTAAATTACAACAAGAGCTGACAATGGTAAGTGAAAGTTGTGTGACCATAAATGCTAGGTGACTAAAATTCTTTCTGATTTTTTTCATTGAATTGCTTACATTTAATGGTGTAACTCCAACAAGTATTTGATTTGGATTACCAGCATTACTTATTAGAAGCCTATGTGATGAAAATCATCTGTATAATAATGATAAAATATATTACTCCACATGGAAGTGAGGAAGATCCTTCTTCCGTAAGCTATGCGTCTTATAAGAGGTAAGTGTGGTGCTGGGAAGAAAGGACTAGTAACCCCTTCTCCTGTACAAGTTACTAGGTGTAAAATGCTTTCGTATTCACTTTGCGCTGGTGGGAGACAGCCGATGTGTTAAAAAAAGATATTAATTCACAGCTAAGTAGTATGCAACAGTGGAACCCATTTTCACAAGCAAAATAAGGTACAAAGCCAAAAAAAAAAGTGTGAACAGTGATAAATATTTTTAATGAGAAGGATTAGTTTTCTAGTGAAGTACTGTATTAATTTTTAGTGCTTATGTTTTGTAAATTATCTGAAGTGTATCAACATTACTATTATTTGATGGTCTGTGACTGTGTTCTATTTTATTGCCATAGGAACGTGACAAGTTCTCTCAAATGGTGTCAAAATATCAGAAGGAAGTTCAGGATCTTCAAGCGTTGTTATATGAGGAGAGTCAGTCCAGAGTTCGACTTCAAATGGAGGCAGACTCTAAGGACTCTGAAATTGAGTCTCTTACCTGTAAACTGGCCAATATCAACAGTGAGACAGCTTCCCTCAGTAGTGGCGCAGACAACGATATCGATGAATTGGGTTAGTACCAGAAGAATAAGTGAAAGTACAGCTAGCAGACAAATTGTTTGACAGGTTGTTGAGGTGGTTACACATATTCATTTAAATTGATTTATAATACTGTGTGTACATGTGTTAATCATGCAGAAAAACACATAATGAATGATTAAAATAATGGATAGCCATGAAAACAAAAAATAAATACTGCAACATTCTATTAGCCATACTGACTGTGCCTTAGAGATTTCAAGTAGTAAGAGAAAAGTTTAAAATTATAATTTGTAACCAGAAAGCATGGAAATATGTTATGATTTGCCTATTTTGGTTAATTCCAACATGTTTGTCAGGTTCAGTGTCAAAGATAAAGAAACCTTTGATGTTTTTCCCTAACATTTTAATGTCACAAATTAAAACCCTTTTTGGGGCAAATGGCCATAAATTTAGAAATTCGAACTGAACTCCCTATAGTGGATAGAGTAACTCAATATAAGGTCAGTGAGTCCATATAAATGGAATTCTGATGTTTAGTTTTCAAGCAATTGCTAATCAGCAAAACCCTAATTTAGTATGGCCTGCCCATATTAGGGAGTAGAAATTTGGCTGTTGCAAACTTGCAATGGTTAATAAAACAGCAAATAACTATTTTTTTAATTTATTATACAAACAGACAATATAAAAAATATAAGTGGAACTTGTATCCAAACCTTTTTTAGGTATTAGAAAAATATAAAAAGAAACCAAATTGCTACATTGACACATTGCAAAGGGATAAAATTTTCAAGTCCCATATTCCTGAATTCCCTGAGAAAGAACAGTCATTGTATATTACTAATTGCTAGAATGGAAGGGTATGAAGCAATTTTTATCCTTTATGCATAGATTTACTTTGCATATGAAGCAATAAAATGACGATGTGGTATAATTGTTCTTGTTCAACAGGCATCTCCTCGGTCCTAATACCTCTCTTTTTCTTGACTACTTTTCACTTTCTGGCTGGCATTTCTTCCTCATCATCACTTGACACCTCTGCATCCAGTGGCAAGTATTCATCACCACTTTCAAGCAAGCAATTCTGGGTCATCTACCTCCAGTTCTGAGTCACTTTCCTCCAAAACACAGACATTTTGACTTGGTGTTGGAGGGCTCACCATAAAACAATTTCACATTGATCTGGAAGGACAATAAAAATGTTCTGTACACATCCAGACCACTACAAAATTCATATAAGCAATAGAAATATTTTTTATAAATATTTATTTACCAAAATTGAAAACTGCCCTTAAAAGGGCGGAACAAAATTTTTTGAGGTCTCTTTTGTTGCACTGTTTTCATTTGCATGGTACACTCACATTATGCTTCACATGGTCTTTATATATATATATCAAAATATGCCCAAACTATTCATTTACGCACTAGACATAACAATCAGTACTTACTGACATTGTAGAGGATAAAATCCAAGGGTATTTGAGTCTCACTATTTGAAAAAATGTTACTCTCGGCGATGCCAAGCCAGAAGTGTTTACATCTTGGTCTCTCAACCAATGGGAAGCGAGAACAGGACAGCACCACTTAGCTGAAGCGACTCAGGGAAGGCTTGTGATTGGTCAGAAATAAAGAACGGGAATCTAGGTGCGCGACACGAGTAGGATGACACGTGCAGAAAATCACGTGCTCAGACCCGCATATTTTGCGGTCTGCCCCATAAAGGGTTAAGAGTTCTCAAAGTTGTATTTGTTCAATATCATATGCATATTTATCTGCTCATCATTTATGGAAGTCTTATTATGCTTCATTAAGTGTTGATGTGATTGAGCTCACTACAGCTGCCTTGTGCTTGGAATACACCTTCATAAAAGGAGGGACACTTACATGTATAATTATATATTAGTTTGTTTTCAGTGTTCTTACTCAGCATTTTATTATTTTTTTGTTTTCAGAGTCTCGACTAGAGGGTTGGCTGTCTATTCCCAACAAACAGAATATAAAACGCCATGGCTGGAGACGACAGTATGTGGTTGTCTCATCAAGAAAGATAATTTTTTACAACTCAGAGAATGATAAACAGAACTCCGACCCGGTTCTCATTCTTGATCTAACGTATGTATGTCTTTGAAAATTCACTAAAGACTCTGTTAGGTTTAAGTAGAAGTAACAGTCTGAAAAAGGCTGAGTATGGTTTGGCTGTGTAGTATGTACAGTTTAATCCATTCCGTGACCTTGCTCGTATCCTGATCTGCTTGTATGCTGAGTCAGCTTTCCTCATTTAACCCTTTCAAGGTCCGTCCCATAGATCTACGGCTTTACGGTGAGTGTCCAAACCGTAGATCTATGCCAAAATTCTAGCGCCGTCAAATTTAGCGCGAAAGCGCTCATAGGCCTACATGTGAGAGAATGAGTCTGCGCCGTGGGTGTGCGCTGTAAACAAAAAATCTAGGCGCCTGCATAGCATTGTGGGAACGCCGGCTCAGTCACCCTTGTTCACCATGCCTCGTCGCAAGTCAGCTCTCACTCCCCGGAAAATTGGGACTCTCCTCTTCCTGTCTGATAGTTTCTGACACTGATGGAAGTGGAATGAAGATGAATTCTACGGCTTTGAAAAGTTAGGGGACCGAAAATAATGACCAGGATATCGATAATATGCAGAAAACCCGACGATCCTCGACCTTCTACCTCTGGTGTGGGCACTCGTGACTCACGGTCGGGTGTTCCTAAACGTAAGAAAAAAACTAAATTTTCGCGTGGCCAGGCCTCTGACTTCAGTAATGAGATGATTCTGATGTGGAATTGTATTTTATTGCGCTCGACGATCATTCAAGTAGTGATAGGGGAGGAATCATATTCACCAGTGAAGCGTCGGTATGGTTCACCGCCGCATGCGCTCGGGTAGTGTCCCCTATGCTGTGCCCAGGGGACGGAGTACATCCCGGAGTACACCCCGGGGCCCCTACACCTGTTTTAGGTAGTGATAGTGAGGATGATGTGGCTACACTTGGCATGGATGGGCCACAGGCATCATGTGGATGGTGTTAGTGGTGCTGGTGGGGGTAGTGGCACCGCCATGCGTGACTCACCGTGCCACGCGGGACCCACGCTGCTGACTCGTCGTTCAAGGACAAAGCGGAAGTCAGCCACCAGCCCGCCACAACCACAACCACCGTACAAAACCAGCCTATGATGTCCAGTATCCACCACAAAACCGTATGTGGGATTGGCAGCAAAATCCCAGTTTTGTTCCCAAGCCTCACCACTTTGAGGGACTCTCAAAGTGGAATTCTCCCTACCTGTCCCCTTGGAACCACGGCCAATGAACTGGAATTCTTTGAATTATTCTTTGACCAGCCATTGATGGAATTAATTGCCAGGAAAGTAATAAGTATTTTCAGTACCCCCATGGCAAATACGATCTTATCACCACAGTCAAGACTACACCGGTGGAAAGAGACAACTGTTGCAGAAATTATTTGCTTTTTGCAACAATAATGCTTATGCCCCAGTCTATAAGCATAATATAAAAGCGTACTGGTCCACAGATCGGCTAATTTCTACCCCATCCTTCAGTGAAATAATACCAGTGAACAGGTTTATCTTACTGTTACGTATGTTGCGCTTCTCTGACAAAACCAGGCCTGACAGAAGTGACAGGTTATACAAGATTAGAAATGTTTTCATGTATCTCAAACAAAAGTTCAGGATATACTTTTATCCATTCAAGAATCTTGTAATTGACGAGTCTTTGATTTTGTTCAAAGGTAGACTGTCATTCAAGCAGTATATACTGAGCAAGAGGAACCGCTTTGGTATAAAATTGTTTGTACAGTGGACCCCCGGTTAACGAACTTTTTTCATTCCAGTAGTATGTTCAGGTGCCAGTACTGACCGAATTTTTTCCCATAAGGAATATTGTGAAGTAGATTAGTCAATTTTAGACCCCCAAACATACACATACAAACGCACTTACATAAATACACTTACATAATTGGTCGCATTTGGAGGTGATCGTTATGCGGGGGTCCACTGTACTCTGTGATTGTGACAGTGGCCTGGTGTTGGATATTGTTGTATGCACGGGTAGTAAAACATTGAAAGATACCAAGATGTTATTGGGTATCTCAGGTGACGTAGTGAGAAACATGATGGCACCTTATCTTGGTAAGGGCCATACATTATATACCGATAACTGGTACACAAGCCCATTACTCAGTGATTTCATGCGAGTGAACAAGACAGATGTGTGTGGCACAGTGCGTTCTAATCGTAAACATATACCCGGCTCAACGCAGGTGTTTTGTGGTGATGACGTTTCAGTGTTTACTGCCAATGACAAACATGGCATTACGGTGGCATGACAAACGAGATGTCACATTGTTGACAACCATTCACCGTAATGAAATGCAAGACAGTGGCAAAGTTGATCGAGTGACTAATGAACGTATTCGAAAACCAGTGTCAGTGATTGATTATACACAAAACTGCGCTTGGTTGACAAGTGTGACATGCAGATTGGTTTTGTTGACTGTGTTCGTAAGAGTTACAAGTGGTACATGAAACTTTTCTTCCATTCCCTGGACATTCAATGCTGAATGCATTTTAAAATTTACCAAATAAAGACTGGTAACAGACCACCGTATGGTGAATTTTGTTTGTCTGTTGTCAGACAACTCATAATGAAGTACCAGGTAACAACACCTGCAATACAAAAATGGTCCTCAAATTCATCACGATATACCCAAGCGTTTGAGGAGAGAAGGTGATCATTTCATAATACAGCTTCCTTCAACTCAAAAGAAATTTGCTCAGAAGAGATGCATTGTCTGTGCACAAACAAAACGACGGAACAAGACGCAAAGACACTCGGTTTTTTGTGTGAGGAAAGTAAGGTGCCTCTGTGCATGGTGCCTTTTTTCAAGGAGTTCCACAAGCTCCAGCATTCTAAAAACCATGTCCAGTGATTGTAAATATGTAAATATATGATAGAACATTAGTATTATACAATATTTGTGCATGTTTATTGTAATAAACAACAGTGGTAAACAATAATATGATAATAACTTTAGTGCGGTTATTGTGTTCAATACGTGAGTTTATATATATCAATTATATACAGTATTGGTCTCTCAGGCCCAAATGTTAGTAGGAATAGAAAAAAATTGGAAAGAAAAGAAAAAACAACTAAAACAAAATAATATAATACGTGTATGTGGAATTCGTCGATGTTGCCACCACCACATCATTTTCTATAAACTTCTTGGCACTGTATCTCGGTAAGTACTGATCAGATTCTATTTTTTTTTTGTTTTATTACCTTCACAAAAATATGCTCTTTAATTCTGTAAGAAAAAAATAATAATTTTTTTTTTTCAAAATTTCTTGGACACTGGTGCGTGACTTCAGATTTTGGCCTTGGACCCTGAAAGGGTTAAATTAATTGAAATGCCATTAATTCGTTCCAGTGGAATTCGTGCTCTCAGGAGGCAGGACAGAATACAGTGGTACCCAGAGTTTTGTACAGAATTTGTTCCAGAAGGCTGTTCAAGTGCCATTACTGAATGAATTTGTTCCCATAAGGAATAATGTAAATTAGATTAGTCCATTTCAGACCCACCAAAAATATGCTTACTTTTTAAAAGCACTTACAATAATACACTTACATAATTGTTCGAGTTGGGAGCTGTATGAAACTCGGGGTACCATTAACATGAATATGACCCTAATATCAACTCGGCTGCTTATTTATCTATCACAATTCATTTAATATGACATAATAAATAATATAAATAACATGAAACCTGATACAGTGGACCCTCGGTTATCCGCTGTAATCCATTCCAGAAGGTCGGCCTAAAACCAAAATGGCCTAAAACTGAAATAATATTTCCCATAAGAAATAATATAAATACAATTAATCCATTCCAGACACCCAAAAATATTAACAAAAAATACATTTTTTAAAGAATTATAGTTTTACATATGCAAAACAATGAAAACTAAGTAAAATAAATAAATGAACATTTAAATCACTATTACATGCCTTTATTGAAGACTCTTGTTGGCTTATGGAAAATGGGGAGGAGGAGAGAGGGAGGACTGATTACTGTTTGGAAGGGGAATCCCCCTCCATAAGGACTTTAGGTATCAAAGCCCTCTCTGGGGTTACTTCCCTCCCTGCCTGTCTGCTACACTCCCTCCATGCTACACTCTCTGCCTTCCTCCTACACTCCCTGCTACACCCTACTACACTCCCTGCCTGCCTGCTACACTCCCTCCATGCTACACTCCCTGCCTCCCTTCCACACTCCCTGTTTCCCTGCTACACTCCCTGCCTTCCTCCTACACTCCCTGCCTTCCTCCTACACTCCCTGTCTCCCTACTACACTCCCTGCCTGCCTGCTACACTCCCTGCCTGCCTGCTACACTCCCTGCCTCTCCTGCTGCACTCTCTCCCTCCATGCTACACTCTCTGCCTTCCTCCTACACTCCCTGCTACACCCTGCCTCTTTACTACACTCCCTGCTTCCCTTCCACACTCACTGTTTCCCTGCTACACTCCCTGCCTCCCTGCTAAACTCCCTCCATGCTACACTCCCTGCTACACTCCCTGCCTCCTTTACAGCATGTGTGTAAAGAACCTAGGATAACCCAAAAAAGTAAGGCAGAGTGACTTATTTCCATTGGGGTCCTGCCTCCCTGCTGCACTCCCTGCTAAACTCCCTTTTGCAACATTAGCTTCCTTGATGTTTGGATGAATGAGCAGAAGTATCCTCACTTGCCCAGAGACACAGCCAGACTGACTCATGAACTCTTGAGCAGCTGGTGGGCAGGTGGGTGAACGCTCACAATACAGCCGATAAGCGAAATAGTGGCCGATTACCGGAAGTCAAAAAACCTGCTGATACCCGAGTTGGCCGATAACCGAGGGTCCACTGTATATACTCTAGAATGAATAAAATGTCATCATGTGACAAGTGAGACTCCTTCCACCGCGAGGTGCACTGCCATCCCCTGACACTCCCAACACCACCATCCCAGGTTTCGTGAATAGTGTTCAGTTCCACTTCTCTCCTACAAGCTAGCTGTGTTTGTGAATTGTGTTTTGACTTACTGACTTGACTGAATGACTTACAAACTTGACTGACTGACTTACTAACTTAACTGACTTGACTGACTGAAATACTAACTTTACTGACTTAACTGACTGACTTGACTGCCGTACTGACTTGACTGCCTTACTCACTTGATTAACTGACTTGAGTGACTGACTGACTTACTGACTGAAGTGACTGACTTGACTGAGTGACTGACTTACTGAATATTATAATGGGAAGTGCTAAACTCGCAGGATTATACAGTGCCTGTGAGGGGGAGGGGATGGAAGGTATTCAGGCTTAAGGAACTAGAGCACAGATACAATTCCCTAGGTCAAGAGCCCCTCACCAGCGTCAAGGAACCTCCCTTGAAGGAAAAGCTCACATCCAGTATTTTTGCTGTATCCAGAAACAAAAAATTGATCAAGCGACTGCTTGTATTCTGAAAAACTTGTATGGTGGGGCACTCGTAAGCCGAGGTTCCACTGTATGTGGAAATGGGGGGGGGGGGCAGTGTATTTGTTTGCTTATTTGTTTATATATTTGTTTTTGGTATGTGAAACAATATGTGTTTCTAGTGGATTTGTAAAACATTTAAAATTTTGCTGCCATTGCCATGCTAATTTTTTGTTTTTTATTAACACATCGGCTGATTCCCACCAAGGCAGGGTGGCCCGAAAAAGAAAAACTTTCATCACCATTCACTCCATCACTGTCTTGCCAGAGGGGTGCTTTACACTACAGTTATAAAACTGCAACATTAACACCCTTCCTTCAGAGTGCAGACACTGTACTTCCCATCTCCAGTACTCAAGTCCGGCCTGCCGGTTTCCCTGAATCCCTTCATAAATGTTACTTTGCTTACACTCCAACAGCACATCAAGTATTAAAAACCATTTGTCTTCATTCACTCCTATCAAATATGCTCATGCATGCTTCCTGGAAGTCCAAGCCCCTTGCGCACAAAACCTCCTTTACCCCCTCCCTCCAACCCTTCCTAGGCCAACCCCTACCCCGCCTTCCCTCCACTACAGATTTATACACTCTTGAAGTCATTCTGTTTCGTTCCATTCTCTCTTCCATGTCCGAACCACCTCAACAACCCCTCCTCAGCCCTCTGGATAATAGTTTTCGTAATCCCACACCTCCTAATTTCCAAACTACGAATTCTCTGCATTATGTTCACATCACACATTACCCTCAGGCATAACATCTCCACTGCCTCCAGCCTCCTCCTTCTTGCAATATTTATCACTCATGCTTCACACCCATACAAGAGTGTTGGTACAACTATACTCTCATACATTCCCTTCTTTGCTTCCATGGACAAAGTTCTTTGTCTCCACAGACTCCGAAGTGCACCACTCACCCTTTGCCCCTCATCAATTCTGTGATTCACCTCATCCTTCATAGACCCTTCTGCTGACACGTCCATTCCTAAGTATCTGAATACATTCACCTCCTCCATATTCTCTCCCTCCAATCTGATACCCAATCTTTTGCCCCCTAATCTTTTTGTTATCCTCATCACCTTACTCTTTCCTATATTCACTTTTAATTTTCTTCTTTTACATACCCTACCAAATTCATCCACCAGCCTCTGCAACTTCTCTTCAGAATCTCCCAAAAGCACAGTGTCATCAGCAAAGAGCAACTGAGACAACTCCCACTTTGTGTTTGATCCTTATCTTTTAACTCCACACCTCTTGCCAAGACCCTCACATTCACTTCTCTTAAAACCCCGTCTATAAATATATTGAATAACGAAGAAAGGGAAGCGGTAATTTCATGCACTGGCCAGGGAGGTATACCATCTTTTAGGAGTGAAGAAGAACAGGATGTGAGTGTGGGGGAGGTGCGTGAGGCATTGCGTAGAATGAAAGGGAAGTAAAGCAGCTGGAACTGACGGGATCATGACAGAAATGTTAAAAGCAGGGGGGGATATAGTGTTGGAGTGGTTGGTATTTTTGTTTAACCCTTAAATGGTCCAAACGTATATATACGTTTTTTCAACATCTGAAAGTATGTAAAGAAATGTAGATTTTTTTTTTGTTTTACATGTGAAAATGTGTAAAAAAAACTTTTATCTACATTTTTTTGGTTATATTTGAAAATATGTAAAAAAAAGTAGATCTACTTTTGTAGCACTGCGAATTTGAACGTCGATCTGTTTGGACCGTTTAAGGGTTAATAAATGTATGAAAGAGGGGAAGGTACCTAGGGATTGGCAGAGAGCATGTATAGTCTCTTTATATAAAGGGAAGGGGGACAAAAGAGATTGTAAAAATTATAGAGGAATAAGTTTACTGAGTATACCAGGAAAAGTGTACGGTAGGGTTATAATTGAAAGAATTAGAGGTAAGACAGTATGTAGGATTGTGGATGAGCAAGGAGGTTTCAGAATGGGTAGGGGATGTGTAGATCAAGTGTTTACATTGAAGCATATATGTGAACAGTAATTTAGATAAAGGTAGGGAAAGTTTTTATTGCCTTTATGGACTTAGAAAAGGCATATGATAGAGGTGAAGGGGAAGTGCAATGTGGCAGATGTTGCGAAGTTATATGGACTAAGGTATAAGTTACTAAAATGCTAGTATAGAGTATTTATGAGGAAAGTAGACTCAGGTAGTGTGTAGGGAGACTACTTCCCAGTAAAATTTGGTCTAAGACAGGGATGTGTATGTCCACCAAGGTTGTTAAATATAATTAAAGACGGGGTTGTAAAAGAAGTAAATGCTAGGTGTTCGGGAGAGGGGTGGGATAAATTATGGTGAATCAAATACAAATGGAATTGACACCGTTGCTTTTTGCTGATGGAACTGTGCTCATGGGAGATTCTAATGAAAAATTGCAAAGGTTAGTGGAATGAAGTTTGGATGTGTGTAAAGGTAGAAAGTTGAAAGTGCACATAGAATAGAGTAAGGAGATGAGGGTATCAAATGATTAGCTAAGAAAAATTGGATATCAATTGGGGAGGAGGAGTATTAAGAAGTGACTGTTTTCAAGTACTTGGAGTTGAACGTGTCGGTGGATGGATTTATGAAGGATGAGGTTAAACATAGAATTAATGAGGGAAAAAAGGTGAGTGGTGTATTGAGGTATATGTGGAGACAAAAAATTTGTCTATGGAGGCAAAGAAGGGAATGTATGAAAGTAGTACAACACACATTATATGGGTGTGAAGCTTGGGTTGTGAATGCAGCAGCGAGGAGGAGGTTGAGGCATTGGAGATGTCCTGTCTAAGAGCAATATGTAGTTAATAAAAGTATTAGTCAGAGGGCTGAAGAGGGGTTGTTGAGGTGGCTTGGTGATATAAAGAGAATATATCAATGTAGAATGACATGGAGAGCGTATAAATCTGCAGGGGAAGGAAGGCGGGGTAGGGGTTGTCCTCGAAAAGGTTGGAGGGAGGGGGTAAAGGAGGTTTTGTGGGCAAGGGGCTTGGATTTCCAGCAAGCATGCATGAGCGTGTTTGATAGGAGTGAATGGAGACGAATGATACTTGGGAACTGACGATCTGTTGGAGTGTGAGCAGGGTAATATTTATATAGCCGGACTTGAGTCCTGGAAATGGGAAGTACGTACAATGCTTGCACTCTAAAGGAGGAGTTCGGGATATTAGCAGTTTGGAGGGATATGTTGTGTATCTTTATAGGTATATGCTTCTAAGCTGTTGTGTTCCGAGCACCTCTGCGAAAACAGTGATTATGTGTGAGTGAGGTGAAAGTGTTGAATGATGATGAAAGTATTTTCTTTTTGGGGATTTTCTTTCTTTTTTGGGTCACCCTGCCTTGGTGGGAGACGGCCGACTTGTTAAAAAAAAAAAAAAAAAACCATGTTGACATCACACATCCTTGTCCAAGGCCTACTTTTACTGGGAAATAATCTCCCATGCTAATGTGTGTGTGCTAATTTAACAAAATCCACAGCAGGCCTATGCTTAGTCTTTGATAGCCATCAAACAAAATTGGGTATTGATTGAGCGAATTGGTAAGAAAGTGTGGAAAAGCTGTGAGGATGGATGGTATTGTGACTTGAGATACTTAAAACGGAGAATGAGTTTCTGTATGGGTATTGGAGGAGTTTGTTTAGAGTACAGATGCTCCTAGCTTTACGATAGTTTGACTTACGATATTTCAACTTTACCATGTTGTGATAGTGATGCACATTCTGTGCTGAACAGTACTGTTCATTTATTGATTGGATAAACTTGTATTCATTTATTTACTTTTCAGTACTGATATTTAGTTAATTACAACAATTATTTGTTTATTTACCTATTCAGTGACAGTAGTTATTTACTTATTTATCATCTCATATTCATGTTTGACTTATGATGGGTTCTTCGATATGTAACCTCATCGTAAGTTCAAGGAGCACCTGTATTCAATTTTAGTATGGAAGAAAGGATGGTGCACAATGATTGGCGAGGAATACTTATGCTTCCTTTCTTAAAAATAAAGAAACCTGGACAAGAATTAAAAGAATTGTAAGCATGCACTTCAATCCCTTATTGTGCTAAGATGTTGCTGTTTATTACTTGTCATTTATTTGTGTATAATCTTCAATTTATGGATGGGGAAAATTTAATTTTTTAACTAATAAAATGCACTCTCTCTCATACATATTTTGATTTATAATATTCATACTTTTATGCAGTTGTGAAGGCTGAGATGAGAATGTAAGAAGAGAGAATGATGAATGGTTTGAAAAACCGACAAGTTGAAGATTGAGACACTTATGCAGCATATGGGAATCTTTATTCAGGAAACGTTTCGCCACACAGTGTGGCGAAACGTTTCCTGAATAAAGATTCCCATATGCTGCATAAGTGTCTCAATCTTCAAGAGAGAATGAGGGTAAAAAAAATGATGGAAAGAATGACAAGAGAGGGAGGGATGGGAGAAGAGAAAATGTGGAAAGGGAAGGGGGTGAGTGAGAGAAGTTTATTTTAATATTTATTTCATGGGATCATTTGAGATGTGTGGAGATAGGAGAATAGGAATACCCTTCTCTGTTACATCAGTACATTTAAACCATATCTAGATAATGTTTTTTTACAGAAAACTTTTCCATGTGCGGTCTGTAACACAAGGAGATGTTATAAGAGCTGAGGCCAAAGATATTCCCAGAATATTTCAGGTAAGTTTATTCATTACTCTGCCCACTTGAGGCCACTTTGAATTTTTATTCTCACAACAAAATAGAAGATTTACTGTTATGCCGACTACTGCATTAGTGTAGAAATGGTATAAATAATATCAGTGCACTTGTGAAAGAATATTAGACTCACCAGTTGACGTGTATTGGACATGTTGCATGCTTTGTTTACTTTTGAACTTTGGTAAAACTCGAACATTTCTGCTACTTTGAGCTCAATTTCAAGGTACGTTTCATTGTAAAACTAGTCAAAATCATCTCAGTTTCTGTAATGTGTCTTCCTTTTTATAAAATGAGACCAGGAAAACTAGAATACAACAATAAATACCATACAAAAACTAGTAACGGGTGACAAATACAGTGCAAAGTCGCTGTTTTAATCCAAGAAATACGGTCAAATTTTTTTTTTCTGCGCAATATGCACTGTAGCCCAGGATTTTTTTATACTGTGCCACACTGACCACAATAGACCCATTCTTTCCATATGTAGGCCTACCACTTTCACTAATGTGAGGGCGCTAGAATTTAGCATACTCGTACACAAAAACCATGTGCGTAAGGCCATACTAGTACGTCCGAAACCCTGAAAATGTTAAAAATTCAGGATTAAGAATGTGGGTCAAAGTTTGTGGATAAGAGGGTGAGTGCAGGAGGAAAAGAGGAGTGATGGGGGAAGATAAAGTAAAGGGGTTGGGTAATAAAAGAGAAAAGTTATCTTATGAGAATTTTTAACAAAGCAGAAGTGTTATAAAATAGCAGAGTCTATGGAGAGTAAAAAGAAAAGGTGAAGAGAGTGGTGAGAGAGTGCAAAAGGAGAGCAGATGATAGAGTGGGAGAGGCACTGTCAGAAATTTTAATGAAATAAGAAAAATTCTTGGAGGTGTTAAACAAGCTAAGAAAGCCTAGGTAAACAATGGTTAATTTGTCAGATAAAAACAGAGTAGGGGAGTAGTAGATGGGGAGATGGAGATAGTATTGGGTAGATGGCGGGAATATTTTGAGGAACTTTTAAATGTCAACGAGAAAGGGAGGTGGTTAGTTTCATGCAATGGCCAGGGAGGTATACCATCTTTTAGGAATGAAGAAGAGCAGGAGTGATGTGGGGGAGGTGCGTGAGGCATTTACAAAGCAAAGAAAGGGTAAAACAACTGGAACACATGAATCATGACAGAAATGTTAAAGGCAGGGAGGATATAGTGGTTAGAGATGTTTGGAATTTTTTGTTTAATAATGTATGAAGAGGGGAAGTACCTAGGGATGGCAGAGAGCATGTATAGTTTCTTTATTAAAGAGGAAGGGGGACAAAAAGAATGTAAAATTATGAGGAATTAGTTAGCTGATAAATTACCGAAAAAGTGTTCGGTAGGGTTATTATTGAAAGAATTAGAGGTAAGACAGAATGTAGGATTGCGGAAGAGCAAGGAGGTTTTAGAGTGGGTAGGGAATGTGTAGATCAAGTGTTTACATTGAAGCATATATGTGAACAGTATTTAGATAAAGGTAGGGAAGTTTTCATTGCATTTATGGATTTAGAATAGAGGGGATATGGGAGCAATTGTAAGGTAGTAGGGTGGTAGACAGCAACCGCCCAGGGAGGTCCTACTGTCCTGCCAAGTGAGTGTAAAATGGAATCCTGTAATTGTTTTACATGATGGTAGGATTGCTGGTGTCTTTTTTCTGTCTCTTAAACATGCAAGATTTCAGGTACATCTTGCTACTTCTATTTACACTTAGATCACACTACACATACATGTACAAGCATATATATACACACTCCTCTGGATTTTCTTCTATTTCTTTCTAGTTCTTGCTTATTTCCTCTTATCTCCATGGGGAAATGGACCAGAATTCTTCCTCCATAAGATATGCCTGTTGTAAGACGCGACTAAAATGTCAGGGGCAAGGGCCTAGTAACCCCTTCTCCTGTATAAATTACTAAATTTAAAAAGAGAAACTTTCGGTTTTCTTGTTGGGCCACCCTGCCTTTGTGGGATACAGCCGGTTTGTTGGAAAAAAAAAATGGGAGCAATGTGGCAGATGTTGCAAGTACGTATATGGAATAAGTAGTAAGTTACTAAATGCTGTAAAGAGTTTTTATGAGGGTAATGAGGCTCAGGTTAGGGTGTGTAGAAGAGAGGGAGACTACTTCCCGGTAAAAGTAGGTCTTAGACAGGGATGTGTAATGTCACCTATGGTTGTATTAATATATTTATAGATGGGGATGTATAGAAGTAAATACTAGGGATCGGGTAATAGGGGTAAGATTTAAATTATGGGGAATCAAATTCAAAATGGATTTGACACAGTTACTTTTTCTGATGATAGGGGGATCTAAAGAAAAATTCACAGGTTAGTATAATTTTGGGAAGTGTGTAAAGTTAGAAAGTTGAAAGTGAACATAGAAAAGAGTAAGGTGATGAGGGTATCAAATGATTTAGATAAAGAAAAAATGGATATCAAATTGAAGAGGAGTATGGAAAAAGTGAATGTATTCAGATATTTGGGAGTTGATGTACAGCAATGAATTAAGAAGGATGAGTTAATCATAGAATTGATGAAGAAAAAATGGTGAGTGGTGCATTGAGGTTTATGTGGAGACAAAAGACATTTTCTATGGAGGCAGAGAAGGGAATGTATGAAAGTATAGTGGTACCAACACTTATATGGGTGTGAAGCTTGGGTTGTAAATGCAGCGAGGAGGCAATGTGTGATGTAAATATTATGCAGAAAATTAGGAGAAGTGTGGAGTTAATACCAGATTAGTCAGAGGCTGAAGAAGGGTGTGTTTGAGGTGTCTTGGACATTTAGAGTGAATGGATCAAATTAGAATGACATGGAGAGCATATACAGTGGACCCCCGATAGCAACTTTAATCGTGCAAGGGGCTCTTTGTTTATGCGAAAGGGTTTTGGGGTATGCCGATGAATTTTCCCCATAGAAAATGGAATCAAATTAATCGTGAAAAGGACCCCCAAAAGTATGAAAAAAAAATTTTACCACATGAATGTTAATTTTAATACACACAAACTGAAAAGGCTGCACATTACTGACATTTACTTTTATTGAGATTGGTGATGATATGGGGGGGAGGAGGGGTAGGGGAGAGTGTGTTGTTTAAGGGGGATCCCCTCATTAAGACTTGGGGTGCGAGTCCTTTTCTGGGTTACTTCCTTCTTCTTTTAATCCCACTAGGCCCAGATTCAGAGTCACTGGTTTTTTTCGCCACAACATATCTGTCCATAGTGGCTGTACCTCTCGTTCCTATAAACTTCCCTAAAGTGTTTCACAACATTGTCAGTGTACAGGTTGCAACACGGCTCAATAGTGTGTGAGGGTGATTTCATCCATGAAGGTTTGCCTTCAAGCACTTTGCACAGATTTCCCTTTAATTTTGTAGTAGAACTTCTTCAATTTCCTTCCCCTCTCTGAACCAGTTCCTGGGGTCGACCTTTGTGTTGAAGTTGATATATCAGTATCAGTGGTTAGTTCTTCATTGTCCTCCTCCACCAACTCTTCCACATCCTCCCACTAACCTCCAACCCCAAGGACTTTCCAATGCCACAATGGATTCCTCAATGGATAATCTCTCGGGTTAGCCTCAAACCCTTCAAAATCCTTTTGTCTACAATTCGGCCACAGTTTTCCAAGCAGAGTTCAGTCTTCTTAGCCCACTCCCTCCCAAGCCTTACTATAAGTTTACACAATGAGGATATTAAAGGGCTCTCTCCAAACTCTCTTAGAGTCAGTTGATTTTCTGAGTCATACAAAGCACCTTTTCAAACAGAGCTTTTGTGTACATTTTTTGAAGTTTGCAATCCCTGCAGGTCATGGGCTGCAGGAGAGGATTTGGAATTAGGAAGGCAAAAACTTCCCCTTTAAATGAATTTCATGTCCCATAAAGTCGCTTGCCCGTAGAAGGATGACCAGGGGCATTGTCTAACACCAGGAGGCACTTAAGTTCTAATTTTTTCATTAGGTAATCTTTCACATTGGGGGAAATGCATGGTGTAAAGTCATAGAAAAAGTCCCTGTGACCCATGCTTATGTTTGCCCTCCACAGCACACACAATTCTCCTTAAAGGGACATTCTTTTGCCTGAACAGTGGGAGTTTAGAGTTACATAATAAAGGCTTCACTTTGCAATCACAGTACTTGGAAACATTCAACAAGTAAGCCTGTCTTTCATAGGCTTGTCCTGGGGTGCTTTTCCCTCTCAGTAATGTAGGTTGCTTGGCATTTTTTTCCCAAAACAGGCCTGTTTCATCACAATTAAACACTTGTCGGGTTTTCAGTCCTTCACTGTCTATGTACTCCTTGAATTCCTGCACTATTTTTCGCTGCTTTGTGTCCGAATGGCAGCCTCACCATGCCTTTTTCACACTATGTATGCCACTAACGTTCTTTTAAATCTCTCAACCAACCTTTGCTGCCTTAAATTCCTAAAATTTCATCTAGTTGCAGGCATTTTTTTTTTAATAAACCTCATGCATTCCTAGCCTTTTCGCTTATGATCGCTTGAAAAAACGCTATCTCCTGCTAGCTGTTTTTTATTTATCCACACCAATAAGAGTCTCTTAAACATCTTCCATCACTTGCGATCTCTGTTTCGAAAACACAGTTAAACCTTTGGCAAAACAGCTTCCTTGATTGCCTTTCTGTTGCCCACAATATAGCGATGGTTTGATTTGGGTTTCTTGTACAACCTGGCCAGGTCGGCGACACGCACTCCGCTTTCATACTTATCAATGATCTCTTTCTTCATCTCTGTTGTAATTCTCACCCTTATTGCTGTAGGGTTGGCACTAGAAGCTTTCTTGGGGCCCATGGTCACTTATTTGGCAGATAAAATCACCAAAAACACTGTAAAAATATGAAATGTTCCGATTGTATGCTTGGGTGTTCCCCGGGGAGGGTGGGAAAAAATGCCCCCAAAGGGGACAGTGAGGGTGGGTAAGGGCCACATTGGTGCGTCCGGACAAGGGTGAGCGGGTTTTTTAGGGTATGCGAGGGAAATTTTTTTCGATAAAAGCGGCGGTATGCGGATTGTACGTTTTGGGATGGGGACGGTTGTGGGGGGCCACTTGTAGGGGAAGGGAAGGGGGAGTAGGGGTCTCCTGAAAAGGTTGGAGGGAGGGGGGAAAGGGGGTGTTGTGGGGAGGGGGGTTTGGGCTTCCAGCAAGCGTTTTCGTGAGCGTTTGATAGGGTGAATGGGACGAAGGGATTTGGGGCCCCGTGTCTGTTGGGGTGGAGCGGGTAATATTTAGTGAAAGGGGTTCAGGGAAACCGGTTATTTTTATATAACGGACTTGGTCCTGGAAAAGGGAAGTCAATGCCTGCACTGAAATGAGGGGGGTTGGGAAAAATTTTGGGAGTTTGGAAAGGGGTATTGTGTATCTTTATACGTATAGCCTAAACTGTTGTATTCTGGGGGACCTCTGAAAAACAGTGATTTTTGTTGAGTGAGGTGAAAGTGTTGAAAATAATGAAAAAATATTTTTCTTTTTTGGGGGTTTTTTATTTTGGGTCACCCTGCCCAGTGGGAGTGGTTTTACTTGTTAAAAAAAAAAAAAAAATTACTCAAGTGGTTATTGTGTAGTGGTTCCGGGATTGCCAAGATTGTCAGCATGAAAGTCCAGTGTTGTTTACTAAATTTCCTTTTTTCAAAGACCCCAAAAACCTTTATTTTTGGCCTCCCCTTACTATCCCGACATACTTTTTTTTGCTCTATCCTCTTGAAAGCCCCTCTTAATTTGGTTTTTTTTTTTTTTGCAATTTCATGAATTTTAAGGAGGCTAAAAAGCAGTAATTTTCATGTTTGAGAGCGTGCATGTCAAATATATGTAGGAATTTGGGCATGAAGTTAAAAGGAAATTGGGGGGGTCATATGAGTGAATTTCGGGGGAATGGGGGGGGGTTTTTAAAAGGGGGTTTTGGGGGATGTGGAGATGTTGGAGGGGGATGGGATTCGAGGGCTTGAATTTAAGGGGAGGGCAGGAAGGGTGGGGTAACTAAAAAAGATTGAGGGAGGTGGTAAAGAAGCTTTAAGTTTTGTGTTTTTAAACATCCAGAGGCTTCAAGGTGTTTAGACAGGAGTGAATGGAATTTAAGTGGCTTTAAATAAACAGCTTTTGGAGTGTGAGCAAAGGGTTCCTGGAACCTTGTTACCCAAGCAAGTCCTGGAGGGAAAAGGGTATCCCTTTCGTCTAAGGAGGGTGGAGTTTTGCAGAGGGGGTATGTATTTCTGAATTGTGAAGTAAATATCCTGGAAAGCCATATTAAAAATGAATTTTAATGAAAAATTTTATTGTTTTAGGTCCCCCTCCCTTGGCGGGAAATGGCAATTGGGGAAAAAAAAAAAGATTATGTGCCTAAATATTTTGGAAAAAGAAACAAAATTTAAATATATAGGTTAAAAATTTTTTTATGAATGGATTTAAGGTCCTATCCTGCAAATAGAAAAGTGTTTACCACATCAGTGTACAGTGCTTCTTTCTTACATGGTAAAAAACTGTTGCTAATAAAAATTAAAAGTTTTTTTAATGGTTTTACAAAAATTTGCTCAATTTTGCAGTGGGAAAGACAGTCAATAACTCTCTTCATGCGGGGGGGATTGAGGGGGGGGGGTGAAGGGTTTGGTGTGCATTTGTATACGAAATAGGAATGTGTGTGTGGGTAGGAAGTGTGTGTGGAAAACTTTTTTTATATGTTTTTTTTTATTTTTAAAAAATCTTATTAATTTAACAGTTTAGTATAAATTTGCAGCTGTTTATTTCTGGGAAAAGGGGGAAAGTCGGAAGCCGGTGATACCCCCGGTCCTTTTGGTCTATGGGGTGCAGGTCCTAAAGCAGGGCTTGTCCACAAAGGCCTGAATTTTTGCCTTTGTTCAAGCACCCAAAAATTATTTTTCAAGACTTTGGGCAAATGCAAACCCCCCCCACTCGGAGTGCAGGGGAATAAGTCGGAATTTTTATTTTATAGAAGCTTTGGGAGAAGTGGTGCCGACAAAAAATCACCTTAGTACATACAAAAAATAATTCTTTTTTTTGAAAAATAATTTTAAATTCCATTAATTAGTTTTTTCAGATTCTTGTTAAAAATTTGTGTTAATGGTTCTTGGAGAAAACAAATAAAATTGTTTCCCGCAGTTTTTTCCCTTTTTTAAAAAATTTCTAAAATTAAAAATGTGTATTTTTTTATCTCCCTTTCTTTTCACTGAAATTTTTAAAATTTAATATATATTTAAAATTTTATCTTAAAAAAAATAGTGTTTTCCTTTATTGGTGGCAAAAAAAGTATTTTTTTCACATGGTGTATTTAATTTTTTTTTTTTTTTGATTTTTATCTTAGTCTGTTTTACTGTTTTACCTTTTTTGGCATTTCTATTTTCTCTTTTGATTATCCCTTGGAAACTGTGTTATTACTTTCAGTGTTTTAAAAAAAGATGATCATGTAGAATTTTTATGAGTACAGGGGAAAAATGTTTTCATGAGGGTTTCTTCTTAAACAAACCCCGGTTTCTAAATCCCCTACACTCAAAGGGCCTTGTGTGCTAATCAAAAAACTGAATTTTTGCATTTTATTTTAAAATTTAGTGACTTGTTTTGTATGGTATTAAGAAATAAAAGAAGGGAAACTGCAGCACCTATGGTTATGTGAGGCAGGTCCGGCCCTACCGCTTAAGCCCCTGACCCAACCTAGTAGGGCGGGTCCATACCCAAGGAAAGGGAAAACGGGGATCAGCCTATTAGCACAAGCTATTAGGGCCTTCCCAAACCCACCCTGTATTTATCTAACCATTTTTAAAACTACCAAGGGTTTTGCTTCATACGGTACTCTGGAGTTTGTTCCACTCGTCCCCAACTCTATACCAAACCATTGTTTTCCCGTATTCTTTTTGAATCTAAATTTTTTTCCCCTCAAACCATTTCTGTGAGTCCTTCTTTGGGTAATTCCCTTAGCAATTAGTTACTTCCCTTTATTTAATTTTTTTTCCTTTTTACACCCCGTCATTCCCCTCTTTAAATTTAGCCTTTCTAAGAGTGCCCTTCAGGGCCCTCTTCTTCCTCATAGGGGAAAAATTTTGATAAGGGGTCAACTTTGTCATCCTCCTTTTTAAGTTTTCCAGTGCATTTATATCCATTCTGTAATATGGTGACCAGAACTGTGCAGCATAATCTAAATGAAGCCTAACCAAAGATATATAGAGTTGAAGAGTAACCTGAGGACTTCTGTTATTTATACTTTTTGATATGAAGCCAAGAATTCTGTTTGCTTTATTGCGAACACTTAAGCACTCTTGTCTTGGTTTTAGGTAACTGCTAACCAGAACCCCTAAATCTTTTTGCAATCAGTAATACTAAGATATACATTCCATTTCATAAACTCTGCCTTCTCACATGCTTAATGAACTTTTTTCTCTCCCAAACTCTCTACTCCTTGGAACTCATCTGTTCTCTGCCTTCACTATATTTCTAGATTTTCTCTAATCTTGACAACTCTCTCCATTTTTTAGACATCAAACTTACTTTTCTCCAGACTAACACTCTTTGCAACAATCTAGTTCATACCTCTCTTCCCTCTGTAGATGCTGTTAGTGTCTACTCTATTTCCTGTTCCTCTTGTTCTCTTCAGTACTTTGGAGAAACTGGCTGTTTTCTTTCTGACAGACTCGGAGAACACAAAAGTAGTGTTAGGCTTTCCGACACCAACAATACTCTTTTTCTGTCATCAGAGATCACAGTCATCCTATTGACTAGTCTTCTGCTAAAACTGTCTACCCTACTTCTAACTTTCACAGTCGCCATCTAGTTGAATCCTCCCTTATACATGACTTTCCTTGTATGAATCTTAGTCCTGGTTTTGTCTCTGTTGATGCTTTTCTTTCCCATTACACTGTAAAATGCTCCAAACTTCAGAACACCTGTGACTTAACCTGATTTTTTTTTTTTTTATCTTTCTCCCTCTTCGCCTTTCCTTTTTCTTCCCCCTTTTTTTTTTTTTTTCTTCTGCCTTGGGTGTTTTCCCCCCCACCCCTGGGGGCCTTTAGCTCCCCTGCAGTGCTCTTCTTTCTTAGTATTTGACTGATTACACTACTACTATCACTACCTCTACTTCCCTTCCACTACCTCTTTGTCCCAACCCTGTCTGCTGGCCTATACTATATATATAAAACTGCCCCCTTCTTTCTGTTAGTGTGACTTTGTACAGTGGACCCTCGAGTTTTGGAAAAATACCAGTTATTGAACTTTTCGAGTTTCGACTGCTTTTTTCTAACCAGTTTTGTTCCAAGTATCAAACTCTACTCGTCTTTCGAACCGCTGGGTACCGGACCTGTCCGCCAGCCTGCTCTGTCCGCATCCCCGTGCAGGCGTCATGAGCAGTCTGGCTTTATTGATGTTTGAGTGAACACTAACCTGCACATTCATTCAAACATTTCACTATTAATTCATTGTGTTTAGTGCTTGTGCGACTGTGAAATAAGCTACCATGGGCCAAAGAAACTTGCTAGTGGTGCCCCTGTGGTAAAGAAAGTGAGAAACGCCATAGACGTGAAGAAGGAAATAATACAGAAGTATGAGAGTGGTGTGAGACTTGTTGAGCTTGCCAGGATGTATGGCAAAAACAAGTCAACCATCGCTTCTATCCTGGCAAAGAAAGAACAAATCAAGGAAGTTGATGTTGTGACAGGTGTTGATATGCTAACCAAAAATAGACCATAGACAGTCGATTAGGTTGAGAAGTTGTTGCTGGTGTGGATCAAGGATAAAGAGATGGCAGGTGATAGTGTTTCGGATGGTGACTTTCACCATCACTCATACACAATCACTGTCTTTGCAGAGATGTTCAGATACGACAGTTTAGACATCCCTCCAAACTGCCAATATCCTAAACCCCTCCTTTAAAGTGTAGGCATTGTACTTCCCATTTACAAAACTTAAGTCTGGCTAACCGGTTCCCCTGAATCCCTTCACAAATAAATAAATATACATATGCTGTGAATTGTCGAGTTATGTAAACACAACTATGAATAACAAAATTTTATTATACAGTACTGCCTCTCCTCACTTAACAATGGGGTTCCATTCCTAAGAGTAGGTTGATAAGCAAATTGGTTGTTAAGCGAGGAACATACTAAACTGGTAGTGGGTTTGTGTCAACCATCTTTAGATATTTTTTAATGTTTGCACATTTTTGGTATTTTTTAAATGTTTATCCAGTAGTTTACTGTATACTGTAATGAAGTGAATAGAGGAAATCGGCTCTAATTTACATTATTTAGGTTTGCATACTGGTTGGAGAGCTGGTCGTAAGTCCGAGTGGTGAGTAAACTAGTACGTCACTAAGGAGAGGCTGTACTTCAATGTTTGCTTTTCAGATTTTGAATATATGTAGTTGCAGTGTTCTGGAAAAAAAAGCAGTTATTTTTGGGGTATGCTTTAAGTCTAGAGATTGTAAAATATACAGGAATTAACTGATACAGTCTGATTGCAATATTAATATTTTATTGGTCATTTTATATGCATAGGGTGTCGATTGAAGATTCACCGGGACCATTTGGAACGCAAAAGGATCTAGTGGCCCCATGTAAAATTAGCTATGATTTAAACACAGCAAAGGAACTGTTACTACTGGCTCCTACAGTTGAAAGTCAACAGGTAAGATATGTATTTTTTACATAAGCTAAAACTAGGCATTAATCTGTGGGTGTGCTTATGGTCAGAAGTGCCAGCTGAATGCAAAAGACTGGCATAACACTCAACAGTCTCAGTTAATGGGAGTTAATACCCAGATTTTCCATTAGAGGTGTTGACTTTTTTTTTTTTTATTACAAAAGCTTCTCTTTTTAAATTTAGTAATGTATACAGGAGAAGGGATTACTAGCCCTTTGCTCCCAGCATTTTAGTTGCCTCTTACGACACATGTGTCTTATGGAGAACAGTTATGTTTTCACTTCTCCATGAAGATAAGTGGAAATAAACAAGAACAAGATTTTTCTTTTTTTATTAACACATCGGCCGTTTCCCACCGAGGCAGGGTGACCCGAAAAAAGAAACTTTCATCATCATTCACTCCATCACTGTCTTGCCAGAGGCATGCTTACACTACAGTTATAAAACTGCAACATTAACACCCCTCCTTCAGAGTACCACCACTGTACTTCCCATCTACAGGAATCAAGTCCGGCCTGCCGGTTTCCCTTAATCCCTTCGTAAATGTTACCTTGCTTACACTCCAACAGCACATCAAGTCCTAAAAACCATTTGTCTCCATTTGCTCCTATCTAACATGCTCATGCACACTTGCTGGAACTGCAAGCCCCTCACACACAAAACCTCCTTTACCCCCTCCCTCCAACCTTTCCTTGGCCCACCCCTACCTCACCTTCCCTCCACTACAAGAACTAGTAAGAAAAATAGAAGAAAACTCAGAGGGTGTGTGTGTATATTTTATGCTTGTACATGCATGTTTAGTGTGACCTAAGTGTAAGTAGAAGTAGCAAGGAGTACCTGAAACCTTGTATGTTTATGAGACAAAAAAAAGGCACCAGCAATTCTACCATCATGTAAAACAATTACAGGTTTCCATTTTACAGTCACTTGGCAGGACAGTAGTACCTCCCTGGGCGGTTGCTGTCTACTACCTACTACCTATATAGACTGTTTTACTTTGCTTAATTTTTTTTTTATTCTGGCATCTCCCACCTAAGCAAGATGACTTGAAAAAGAAACACCTTCACCATCATTTACACTGTCTTGCCAGAGGCTCGCAGATGCGAGAGTTTAGTTGTGAAATAATGTTTTCATTTTTTTTTTTTTTTACAGAACTGGGTCTCACGGTTTCCAAGAAAATTCAAAAGTCAGGGTACAAAGCCAATAATGCTGGCGGGCCCCGACGGTGCCAAAGTTTCCCCAAGGTCAGTGTCAGAGCTGACAGTCATTTTTCACTGAATGAATTCTTTACTACTGCCAAGCAGAAGAATTCAATCCAGTAAACATATTAACACTTTTTAACTACCAACAAAACCTTTAAATGAGCCAATTATATTTAAGAAATAGAAGTAGTTTTTGCTTTCAGTTAAATATTTTAGTAACTAGTAGTTTCAGTATGCAAATTACACAGTTATATTTTTTCTTCAAGAGTTCTCAGTATTTGCTTACATATTTTTACACAAAAGCATCATTTTATAAGTTAATTTGAAAAGCAGTTTTCTCTTATTTTAGTAGGCTAGTCCTAGAATATGGTTCAAGTAAATTACACAGGAAAACTCTTTCCTGCCATCCAAATTTGTTCTTCAAACACCCTTCAGTTATAACATTACTTCTTACTTCTGGTCCTTCATCTGAATCTACTTCCACTTCTTTCAGTCACTTGCATTTGTTAATATCCTGATGTGCAATTACTACCATATGTCAGATAATCCCTGGGACCCAAGTGTGCATCTCTGTTAATTGTGAATCTCTAGGACACAGGTGTGCATCTGTCTGTTTATTTTGGTTTCGTGTATCCTTAGTATGGATGCCAAGATATTTGGCCTGCTTTATTTTGTGTTTTCTTTTTTAAAAAATAATTTGAGAATGGTGCCTATTGAAATTCAGCATTGTAGTGCTTTAATGGTCATTTTGGAAGCATATATTTGGGGATCTTTTGTTCCGTTTATTTTGGCAAATGTAACCACTATGCCAACTAAATTTCTCAATGTGCACAAACCAGAGATAAATCATTAGAGGGTATTATTAGCCCAACCTGAACCATTATGAGTTAATTAATCCAACCACATTATTGTGATTCGTATTCTTCTCAATGTGTTGATGAGTTTTGTGCTTCATGTTAAACAAACTCAGGTGAGAGAAGACAACATAACATCTATCCTCTGCTTAGTGTATACCAGAAAAGGAAAGAAATTATCATTATTTTATGTAATCCCACCCATCGTGTGACTTAACACAAAAAAACAAATACAAGCAAGATGACTAGATTACAGTAGACTTAAGTATAGTACAATATAGCACTGTATTACAAAAACACAATATTTAAAGAAAATCTGAGCTTCAGGGGGCTGGGGGTATTCCAAGTTATATAAATTTCGAGCAAGCTCATTCTTTTTTGTTTTCAATGATACATTTGATCAAAAAGCAATGAAAGAAAGAACTGGAAACTCAAATATTTTCCCTTTATTGATTTGTCAAACAAGTTTAAACCCTATCACCCCTTCACTCTCCTATTAACTCTTCTTTTCTCTTAACCCTTTCTCTTGACTTTCCCTTTTTCTTTTCTCCCACCCCCTCCAATTCCTTCTCTCCCCTTTCTGTCTGTGGTCCAAGTTGGACCCAAACTTTGTGATAAGTTTTCCTCATCTAAGCGCAAGTTGTTTGTGTAGTGTATATTCTGATTTTTTTTCTTTCTTTCTTTTTCTTCCCTGCTTCTTCCCTCCCTTCTTCTCTCCCTCCCTTCTTCTCTCCCCTCCCTTCTTCTCTCCCCTCCTCTCTCCCCCTCCCTTCTTCTTCCCCCCTCCTTCTTCTCTCCCCCCCCTTCTTCCTCCCCTCCCCTTACTCCCCTCCCTCCTCTCTCCCCCTCCTTCTTCTCTCTCCCCCCTCCTCCCCCCTCCCTTCTCTCCCCTCCTCTCCCTTCTCCCCCTCCCTTCCCACCCATTTCTCTGCACCCATTTTTTCCTCCTCCCAGCCTCTCTCTCTCAATCCCTCTCCTTTTATCCCTCACCTGTTTTCTCATCCCCTCTTCCTCCTATCTTCTCTCCCCTCTTTAGCTCCCTCTTCTTCCCATCTCTCTCTTCTCCCCTTCCTTCTCTCCTTCCCTTCTTTCTCCTCTCCCTTCCCTTCTTTCTCCTCTCCCTTCATTCTCCTCTCCCCTTCCCTTCTTTCTCTTCTCCCCTCCCCCTCCTTCTCCTCTCCCCTTCCCTTTTCTCCCCTTCTGTTTTCTCCTTTCCCCTTCTTTTCCTCTTTCCTGCCTTCTCTTCTCCCCCTTTCCTTTTTGTTCTCTTCTCTCCCCTTCCCTCTCCCCTCCCCATTGCCTCTTCCATCCTCAATTTCCTTCTTTTCCCCTTCTTCCTCTTTTCTTTCCTCTCCATCTTCCCATGAAATAAACCTTCCCCAGAGCTAAATATTATGTCTTTAGTATTGTCATTAATATTTTATTTCTAAGTTTGACTACAAGAAAAAGAATCCAAGTGTTAACAGATAATTTTTACAGTTAACAGATTGAAATAATTTTTTATTTTCTTTTATATTATTTTCTTTGAAGTTAGACTGGAATATATCCACCAAGAAAAGGAAGTGAGGAGTATTTCCCTAACAGCAGTTTATAATAGTTCTTAAAATGCTCAGTTAGTTACAAAAAATTGGCCTCTTAATCAGCATGTTGCCTTTGTGTTATTTTTTTGTTGATTTGGTTGTGGTTTTTGCAGAATGTAAAATCCTTTAGGACTAAGCAGCTTCAGACAGCAAGTAAATGAGGAAGTATTTACACATGAGTTTGCTGCCAAGGTTTGCTTTTCATTGTTATACACAGCACAACAAGCACTCCACATATTGCTTTACTGCCATTCAAACACAGCTTAGACATATTTTAAAAACAGTGGAAGACCTGTTTTGCTGGTCCATCCCTAAGCTTGCTCCTCTATTGGTTTTATCTAATTTATAATTATTACAAAACAAATAATAATCTTAATCTTTAATTATCTATGAATGTTACATAATAATCTTACTACAAACAAATAAAATACCTAAGATAATTTTCCTGTTGTTTGGAATGCAGAATTGAGTATCTGACTACTTACCTTCCTCCTAACTTGAGTTATTAGTTCATCTGCCCCTTGCACTCCTAACAGTTAATGTGTAAAACAAAAGTAAATTATCTAATATGTGGTGTCCACATGTGTCTGAGGTGATGGGTTACACCAGTGCATGTTTTTCAGGTTACCAGGTTTTCTTTAGAAGTGGGCTTGCCATAAAAATTCAGTTAACATTTGATGTACCAGAACTCAGTGCTTGTAAGGTTTCAGTGAGCATTGTATAGCAGAGCAGCAACAATTGATAATATTGAAAAGAATATTAATTGTTCAAGTAAAACTTGCCTTGCAAACTGTTTTTCCTGCATCTTGAGATACAGTACAAGGAGTAAATGATAAGAGAGGAGAATGTTCCTACATGTTTTTGTATTTCACCAGATTCCATGCAGCTCATTAAAAGGAATCTGGATTTAATGGATTATGCAGTATTAGCTTACTTTTTCCCTAAATGGATTCTGCTTGTTAAGCTTTTCCATAAGAATCTCAGTTGAGCTCTTCATTTAGTGAATGTGAGAATAATGTTGCTGCCTTTCCATATCTGCATTTGGCAGCAGCAGTGGTGGAGGCAAGCTTTTTGTAACTGGTGTTAATGCTGAATTTTATGGCTCTTCCTTACTGTTTATCTTTCATACTTGATGGGAGGAAGAAAAATAGCCATGATCAGTTTAAAAAAAATGATTTCTGACACTCCAATTGATCTGATTAATATCTTACATAAATTTCATCTTTGCACTCTTATGTACTTAGTCTTTCTCATCTGACAGATTGTAAGTTCTGTTGGGATTTGTATTTAAATATTGTAGTTTGAAGGTGTAGGATAATTAATGTTGAATTCGTCTATAACCTAATAATGCACCAAATTTGCTGGCTGTTCATATTAGATTCCCACAATTAGAGATATAGCCAAATACAATTGCCATGTTTGTTAGAACAATTGGAGTGTAGCAAGAAGTCTCATATGTGGAAAAAATAATTAATGCACCTGAAACATGACTGTAACTTTGTTTTGCACTCATAATGTATAAGTGTTTGTTTTGCTGCACTTAGATAGCACAGTGATCAGTCAACACTTATGTAAGCTTTAACATAGGTTTTCATTTTTATATAGCTCTGTATCTTTTATTTATATGCAAGCTTTGCACAGGCGCACACAGGACTGAACATAGCTTACATAATTTTGGTAGTTATGCTAGAATTGAAGCTTATAGAACTAACATGCCTAGTCATTATTTTTCACTTCATTTAGCTTTCCTGTAATTGTTTTACCGCATGAACAGTGTCCATGCAAAGTAAGGTGACTCCAGAAATGTGAAACATTCATTATCATTTGTTCAGCAGTATTCTTGCCAGAAGTACATATACATTACAGTTAACCCTTAAACTGTCCACATGTAGATCTACGTTCGCATGCGTAGCGCTCCGACCTTGATTTTCCCCATTTGAAAGCATGTAAAAAAAAAAAAGTAGATCTACATTCGGAGCCCCCTGCACGTGGACGTAGATCTACGTTTTGACAGTTTAAGGGTTAAATTGACCTTCTAAACTGAAATATCCGCAGCCCCTTCTTCTGAGTGTAAGCACTCTACTTCTCCACTTCCAGGATTTGGGTCCAGCAAACTGGTTTCCCATGAATCCCTTTGTAAATGTTTCATTGCTCACATTCCAGCAGCATGTAGAATCTTAAAAACCACTTGTCACCACTTTGATCTAACAAACCCCCACAAGCCTGCTGGATACTTAAGGTCAAGAAGAACTCAAACTCTTTACTTTTCCCTCAAATTCTTCTTGAGATGACTGCTGCTACTCCTTTTTATGCTCCAAATTTATGCACTCTCTTGGTTGGCCTATTCTGCTTCTATGCTTCATATTTTCTGCATAATATTCACACAACACATTGCTCTTGAGTCCTGGAGATGGGAAGTACAGTGCCTGCACTCTGAAGGAGGGGTGTTAATGTTGCAGTTTAAAAGCTGTAGTGTAAAGCACCCTTCTGGCAAGACAGTGATGGAGTGAATGATGGTGAAAGTTTTTCTTTTTCGGGCCACCCTGCTTTGGTGGGAATCGGCCAGTGTGATAATAAAAAAAAAAAAAAAAAAAACATTGCTCTTCAACATGACTTCTTCATTGCTTGCTTACAGCTTCCTCCTTGCTGCAACATTTAAAGTCTGTGTTTCACATCCAAGTAAAAGTGTTGGTATCACTACACACTGGTACATTTCCCTTTTTGCCTTCATAGATAAGATTCTTTCTGTCCACAGATGCCTAAACACACAACTTACCTTTCATTCCTTGTCCATCCTGTGGTTCACCCTGTCTTTTATAGACTTATCTGTTGACATGTCCACTCCCAAATATCTTAATGCATTCATTTCCTCAACACTCCCTCCATAATCTGATATCGAGTCTTCTATTGCCTAGGTTTTTTGTTGCTCTCATCATCATGCTCTTTTCTATGTTCACTTTTAATTTTATTCTTTTATATGCACTTCCAAATTCATCCAACAACTTTTCTTCAGACCCCCCCCCCCCCAAAGAACATTGTCATTACACAAATAACCCGCACATAGAAGAGAGGAGCTTACGACAACATTTCGGTCTGACTCTTCTATGTGCGGGTTATTTGTGTATCGTTCCAGACACGGTATTGTTTTTTTTTGTTTTTTTTTTTGTTATTAACATTGTCATTGGTAAAGAGCAAGTATGATAACTCCCACTTTGTAACAGATTCATTGTGCTGTAATCTCTCACCTCTCCGAAATGCCCAAGCATTTGATTATTTTACACCTCCAGCATGTTTCTTTGAAATCCTACTTTCTCTGTTTTTTCAATAATATTTCTACCATACACTTTATACTATATATTCAGTAGGTAATGTATCAGATTATAGTGGTGTCAACACTGATATATGGGTGTGAGGCATTGGCTTTAAATATTGCTGTGAGGTGAAGACTAGAGACAGTGAAGATCTTATGTTTGAGGGTGATGTGTGATGTGAATATTTTCTAAAGAATTCAAAGCATAGAAATTCGAACATAAGATAGTATGGGGTTACAGAGGTATAATTAATAAGTAAGAAGGGGTTATTGAGGTGGATTGAGCAATTAAAGAAGGTGGAGTAAAATAGGATGACCACAAAGGTGTACAAAGCTGGGGTGGAAGGGAAGTTGTCCCTAAAGCATGCATCCAGTTTGTGGGAGTGTTTTAAATTGGAGGAACTGGAAACAGGTAGGATTTATGGTATGACATACACTATGAAATTATTTTTATCTTTTATTATCTTGTTTCTGTACATTAGCTCTGCCTAAATATATACTTTAAAGCTCACTTCCTATCAGTTTTACCTTTAAAGTACTGACTTAAGTTTCTGCTTATTCTGTCTCCTTTCTGCCTTCCAGTATCTTACATATTCTCATTTTATATTAAATTGGGACATTCAGCATTCTAAAATCAGAAACAGCAGCTGGGATTGTGAAGAAGGCAGGTTTTCAAGTCTTCAAACCAACTTAAACATCATTAAATGCTGACAGAGGATTGAGCCTTCATTAGTTCTTGTGTTTTATAACCTACATGTGTTTAGCTCTTCATGAAATGCAATGCAATACTATTTGTACTTTCTCAAGTTTCACTTTGGGTTTTACAGACAAGAATTTCAGATGTGTAGATCAAGTGTTTACATTGAAGCATATATGTGAACAGTATTTAGATAAAGGTAGGGAAGTTTTCATTGCATTTATGGATTTAGAAAAGGCATATGATAGGGTTGATAGGGAGAGAGGGAGATTACTTCCCGGTAGATGTAGGTCTTAGACAGGGATGTGTAATGTCACCATGGTTGTTTAATATATTTATAGATGGGGTTGTAAAACAAGTAAATGCTAGGGTGTTGGGGAGAGGGATGGGATTTAACTATGGGGAATCAAATACAAAATGGGAGTTGACACAGTTACTTTTTGCTGATGATACTGTGCTTTTGGGAGATTCTAAAGAAAAGTTGCAAAGGTTAGTTGATGAGAGTGTGTAAAGGTAGAAAGTTGAAAGTGAACATAGATAAGAGTAACATGATGAGGGTGTCAAACAATTTAGAGATTTAGATAACGAAAAATTGAATATCATATTGGAGGGAAGGAGTATAGAAGAAGTGAATGTTTTCAGATAGTTGGGAGTTGACTGGTCAGTGGATAGGTTTATGAAGGATGAGGTTAACTATAGAACTGATGAAGGAGAAAAAGGTGAGTGGTGCGCTGAGGTATCTGTGGAGACAAAAAACGTTATCCATGGAGGCAAAGAAGGGAATGTATAG
>NC_069442.1:25100218-25124486 GCF_026875155.1 Cherax quadricarinatus
GCCTGAAGGGTTGGGGAGTTTCAGAGTGACACTTAAAGGCTTCACTTTGCAATCACCAGTAGCTTTGGGAACACATCAACAAAGTAAGCCTGTCTTTCATAGGCTTATGTATGGAAGAGGGTAAGGTACCTAGGGATTGGCAGAGAGCATGCATAGTTCCTTTGTATAAAGGCAAAGGGGATAAAAGAGAGTGCAAAAATTATAGGGGATAAGTCTGTTGAGTGTACCTGGTAAAGTGTATGGTAGAGTTATAATTGAAAGAATTAAGAGTAAGACGGAGAATAGGATAGCAGATGAACAAGGAGGCTTTAGGAAAGGTAGGGGGTGTGTGGACAGGTTGTTACAGTGGAAACATATAAGGTGAACGTATTTAGATAAGGCTAAAGGGTCTTTGTGGCATTATGGATTTGGAAAAGCGTATGACAGGGTGGATAGGGGGGCAATGTGGCAGATGTTCGAAGTGTATGGTGTAGGAGGTAGGTTATTGAAAGCAGTGAAGAGTTTTTACGAGGATAGTGAGGCTCAAGTTAGAGTATGTAGGAAAGAGGGAAATTTTTTCCCGTAAAAGTAGGCCTTAGACAAGGATGTGTGATGTCACCGTGGTTGTTTAATATATTTATAGATGGGGTTGTAAGAGAAGTAAATGCGAGGGTCTTGGCAAGAGGCGTGGAGTTAAAGATAAAGAATCACACACAAAGTGGGAGTTGTCACAGCTGCTCTTTGCTGATGACACTGTGCTCTTGGGAGATTCTGAAGAGAAGTTGCAGAGATTGGTGGATGAATTTGGTAGGGTGTGCAAAGAAGAAAATTAAAGGTGAATACAGGAAAGAGTAAGGTTATGAGGATAACAAAAAGATTAGGTGATGAAAGATGGAATATCAGATTGGAGGGAGAGAGTATGGAGGAGGTGAACGTATTCAGATATTTGGGAGTGGACGTGTCAGCGGATGGGTCTATGAAAGATGAGGTGAATCATAGAATTGATGAGGGAAAAAGAGTGAGTGGTGCACTTAGGAATCTGTGGAGACAAAGAACTTTGTCCTTGGAGGCAAAGAGGGGAATGTATGAGAGTATAGTTTTACAACGCTCTTATATGGGTGTGAAGCGTGGGTGATGAATGTTGCAGCGAGGAGAAGGCTGGAGGCAGTGGAGATGTCATGTCTGAGGGCAATGTGTGGTGTGAATATAATGCAGAGAATTCGTAGTTTGGAAGTTAGGAGGAGTGCGGGATTACCAAAACTGTTGTCCAGAGGGCTGAGGAAGGGTTGTTGAGGTGGTTCGGACATGTAGAGAGAATGGAGCGAAACAGTAATGACTTCAAGAGTGTATCAGTCTGTAGTGGAAGGAAGGCGGGGTAGGGGTCGGCCTAGGAAGGGTTGGAGGGAGGGGGTAAAGGAGGTTTTGTGTGCGAGGGGCTTGGACTTCCAGCAGGCATGCGTGAGCGTGTTTGATAGGAGTGAATGGAGACAAATGGTTTTTAATACTTGACGTGCTGTTGGAGTGTGAGCAAAGTAACATTTATGAAGGGATTCAGGGAAACCGGCAGGCCGGACTTGAGTCCTGGAGATGGGAAGTACAGTGCCTGCACTCTGAAGGAGGGGTGTTAATGTTGCAGTTTAAAAACTGTAGTGTAAAGCACCCTTCTGGCAAGACAGTGATGGAGTGAATGATGGTGAAAGTTTTTCTTTTTCGGGCCACCCTGCCTTGGTGGGAATCGGCCGGTGTGATAATAAAAAAATAAAAAATGTCCTGGGAGTGGCTTTTCCTCCTCAGTAATGTAGGTCCTGCTTGGCATTTTCTTCCAAAACAGGCCTGTTTCATCACAATTAAACACTTGTTCAGGTTTCAGTCCTTCACTGTCTATGTACTCCTTGAATTCCTGCACATATTTTTCAGCTGCTTTGTGGTCCGAACTGGCAGCCTCACCATGCCTTATCACACTATGTATGCCACTACGCTTCTTAAATCTCTCAAACCAACCTTTGCTGGCCTTAAATTCACTCACATCATCACTAGTTGCAGGCATTTTTTTAATTAAATCCTCATGCAACTTCCTAGCCTTTTCGCTTATGATCGCTTGAGAAACGCTATCTCCTGCTAGCTGTTTTTCATTTATCCACCCCAATAAGAGTCTCTCAACATCTTCCATCACTTGCGATCTCTGTTTCGAAAACACAGTTAAACCTTTGGCAAGAACAGCTTCCTTGATTGCCTTTCTGTTGCCCACAATAGTAGTGATGGTTGATTTGGGTTTCTTGTACAACCTGGCCAGGTCGGCGACACGCACTCCACTTTCATACTTATCAATGATCTCTTTCTTCATCTCTATTGTAATTCTCACCCTTATTGCTGTAGGGTTGGCACTAGAAGCTTTCTTGGGGCCCATGGTCACTTATTTGGCAGATAAAATCACCAAAAACGCTGTAATAATACGAAATGTTCCGATTGTATGCTTGGATGTTACCGCGGAGGCAGGCTGGTAAACAATGCCACCAGCGGCACATGTGAGGCTGGCTAAGGGCGCACATTGGACGCGTCTCGGACGAAGAGCGGTGAGCGGGTTTTTGAGCGGTATGTGAGGCAAAATTTTTGCGATAAAAGCGAGCGGTATGCGGATTGTACGTTATGTGATGGCGACGGTATGTGGGGGTCCACTCTGTAGGGGAAGGAAGGCGGAGTAGGGGTCGTCCTCGAAAAGGTTGGAGGGAGGGGGTAAAGGAGGTGTTGTGGGCGAGGGGCTTGGACTTCCAGCAAGAGTGCGTGAGCGTGTTAGATAGGAGTGAATGGAGACGAATGGTATTTGGGACCTGATGATCTGTTGGAGTGTGAGCAGGGTAATATTTAGTGAAGGGATTCAGGGAAACCGGTTATTTTTATATAACCGGACTTGAGTCCTGGAAATGGGAAGTACAATGCCTGCACTGTAAAGGAGGGGTTTGGAATATTGGCAGTTTGGAGGGATATGTTGTGTATCTTTATACGTATATGCTTCTAAACTGTTGTATTCTGGGCACCTCTGCAAAAACAGTGATTATGTGTGAGTGAGGTGAAAGTGTTGAATGATAATGAAAGTATTTTCTTTTTGGGGATTTTTTCTATTTTGGGTCACCCTGCCCCAGTGGGAGACGGCCGACTTGTAAAAAAAAAAAGAAAATTGACTCAAGTGGTTATTGTGTAGTGGTTCCTGGCATTGCCAAGCATTGTCAGCATGAAAGTCCAGTGTCTGTTGACTAATTATCCTATTTTATCAAAGACCACAATACCTTTATTTTTGGCCTCCTCTTCACTATCCTGACATACTTTTATTGTCTGCTATCCTCTGTGAAAGCCCCTCTCTTAATTAGTTTTTTTTTTAAGCATATTTCATGAATTTTAAGGAGGCTAAAAAGCAGTATAGATGTCATGTTTGAGAGCAGTGCATGTCATGAATATCATGTAGAGAATTTGGAGCATAGAAGTTAAAAGGCAATGTGGGGGTCATATAGAGTGTAATTCAGGGAGATGAGGGGTTGTTAAGGTGGTTTGGGGATGTGGAGATGTTGGAGGAGGATAGGATTACAGAGGGCTTGAATCTAAGGTGGAGGGCAGGAAGGGTTGGGGTCAACTCAAAAATGATTAGAGGGAGGTGGTAAAGAAGCTTTAAAGTTTTGTGTTTAAGCATCCAGCAGGCTTGCAAGTGTGTGTTAGACAGGAGTGAATGGAATTAAGTGGCTTTAAATGAACATGCTGTTGGAGTGTGAGCAAAGGGTTCCTGGAACCTTGTTAGCCAGAGTCAAGTCCTGGAGGAGAGAAGGGTAGTGCCTGCAGTCTGAAGGAGAGGGTGGAGATGTTGCAGCTAGAGGGTATGTAGTCTGAATTGTGAAGTCAACATATCTCTGGAAAGCCATATTCAAAATGAATTAATGACAAATTTATTGTCTTTAGGTCACCCTGCCTTTGCAGGAAATGGCAATTGAGGTAAAAGAAAAAGATATATGTAGCCATAAATATTTTAGGAACAGAACTAAATTAATATGATAGGATTAGAATTTTACTGAATGGATATTACAGGTAACCTATCCTGCAAATAGAAAAGTGTTACCACATTCAGTGTACAGTGCTTCAGTCTCTACATGGTCAAAACTGTTGCTAATAATAAATATAAGTTATTTAATGGAATTACATAAACAGTTGACTCATATTTTGCAGTGGGAAAGACAGTCAATAATCTCTCTTCATGCCGGGGGATGGATTGAGGAGGGGGTGAATGGGTTTGAGTGTGCAGTTGTATACAGTAAATAGGAATGTGTGTGTAGGTAGGAAGCTGTGAGTGTGGATATCTTATTTATTATATGTTTTTTTTATTTATAGAAATCTTATTAATTTAACAGTTTATGTATAAATCTTGCAGCTGTTATATGCTGGAGAGGGAGAAAGTCGGAAGCCTGGTGATACCCCTGGTCCTTTGGCTCTCCATGAGGGTGCAGGTCCAGATAAAGCAGGGACTCTAGTCCACAAAGGCCATGAATTTCTAGCCATTAGCTTCCATATGCCTACCAACTGTGAAGTCTGTCAACGACATTTGTGGCACATGTTCAAACCCCCGCCAGCTCTTGAGTGCAGAAGTAAGTCAGTTGAGACTTGTTATTTTATTACTAGATATGCATTTTGAGAAGTGGTAGATCTAGAGTTCATATTTTTTAAAACCTCATTCCTTAGTACAGTACAGAAATAATTCTTTCTTTCTGAAACCTAATTTTTAAATCCATTAAATATGTTTCTCTCAGATTCTGTATATTTAGTGCTTCATGAGTTCTTGGAAGAATACAAATCAAGATTGTTTCCCTGTCCAGGTGCCATTATTCCTTGTGTTATAAAAAATGTAGTACTAAGAATTAGAACCTGCTGTAATGTTTTTATCTCTACATTGCTTTCACAGTGAAAGTTTTTGAAATTTAACTATATATAATTTTATCTTTAAAAAAATAGTGCTTTTCCTTCATATTGGCTGTGCAACACAAAATGTATTGTTTTGCACATGGTGTATGAATTTTTTTTTTTCTGATTTTTATCTTAGTCTGTCTTATCTGTTTTACCTTTGTGCATTTTCTATTTTCCTCTTATGATTATCCTTGGAAACTAGTGTTATTACTTTCATGTGTATTAAAACAAGATGATCATGTAGAATTTTATAATGAGTACAGGAAAACTGTTGTTCATGAGGGTTATCTTCTTAAACACACATAGGTTACTAAATCCATGACACTCAAGGCCATCTGATGTGCTAATCAAACACTGAATTTTCGCATTTTATTGTAAAATGAGTGACTTGCTTGTGTATGGTATTAAGAACATAAAAGAGAAGGAACACTGCAGCAGACCTACTGGCTTATGTGAGGCAGGTCCAGGTCACCTACCGACTTAAGCCACTGACCGAACCTAGTCAGGTCGGGTCACATCACCTAAGGAAGGAACACGGCATCAGACCTATTAGCACAAGCTATTAGGTCCTTCCCACACCCACTCATGTATTTATCTAACCTATTTTTAAAACTACACAAGGTTTTAGCTTCTATGACGGTACTCTGGAGTTTGTTCCACTCGTCCACAACTCTATTACCAAACCATTGCTTTCCTGTATTCTTCCTGAATCTAAATTTTTCCATCTTCAAACCATTGCTGTGAGTCCTATCTTGGCTAGATACCCTTAGCACATTAGTTACATTCCCTTTATTTATTCTTGTTTTCCATTTATACACCTCAGTCATATCCTCTCTAAGTTTACGCCTTTCTAGAGAGTGCACATTCAGGGCCCTCTGTCTATCCTCATAGGAAAGATTTCTGATACACGGGATCAACTTTGTCATCCTCCTTTGTAAGTTTTCCAGTGCATTTATATCCATTCTGTAATACGGTGACCAGAACTGTGCAGCGTAATCTAAATGAAGCCTAACCAAAGATATATAGAGTTGAAGAGTAACCTGAGGACTTCTGTTATTTATACTTTTTGATATGAAGCCAAGAATTCTGTTTGCTTTATTGCGAACACTTAAGCACTGTTGTCTTGGTTTTAGGTAACTGCTAACCAGAACTCCTAAATCTTTTTTGCAATCAGTAATACTAAGATATACATTCCCATTTCATAAACTCTGCCTTCTCACATGCTTAATGAACTTTTTTCTCTCCCAAACTCTCTACTCCTTGGAACTCATCTGTTCTCTGCCTTCATTATATTTCCAGATTTTCTCTAATCTTGACAACTCTCTCCATTTTTTAGACATCAAACTTACTTTTCTCCAGACTAACACTCTTTGCAACAATCTAGTTCATACCTCTCTTCCCTCTGTAGATGCTGTTGGTGTCTACTCTATTTCCTGTTCCTCTTGTTCTCTTCAGTACTTTGGAGAAACTGGCTGTTTTCTTTCTGACAGACTCGGAGAACACAAAAGTAGTGTTAGGCTTTCCGACACCAACAATGCTCTTTTTCTGTCGTCAGAGATCACAGTCATCCTATTGACTAGTCTTCTGCTAAAACTGTCTACCCTACTTCTAACTTTCACAGTCGCCATCTAGTTGAATCCTCCCTTATACATGACTTTCCTTGTGTGAATCTTAGTCCTGGTTTTGTCTCTGTTGATGCTTTTCTTTCCCATTACACTGTAAAATGCTCCAAACTTCAGAACACCTGTGACTTAACCTGTTTTTTTTTTTTTTTTTTTTTATCATTCTCCCTCTTTGCCTTTCCTTTTTCTTCCCCTTTTTTTTTTTTTTTTTTATTTCTGCCTTGGGTGTTTTCCCCCCCACCCCTGTGGGCCTTTAGCTCTCCTGCAGTGCTCTTCTTTCTTAGTATTTGACTGATTACACTACTACTATCACTACCTCTACTTCCCTTCCACTACCTCTTTGTCCTAACCCTGTCTGCTGGCCTATACTATATATATATACTGCCCCCTTCTTTCTGTTAGTGTGACTTTGTACAGTGGACCCTCGAGTTTTGAATATACCAGTTATTGAACTTTTCGAGTTTCGACTGCTTTTTTCTAACCAATTTTGTTCCAAGTATCAAACTCTACTCGTCTTTCGAACCGCTGGGTACCGGACCTGTCCGCCAGCCTGCTCTGTCCGCATCCCCGTGCAGGCGTCATGAGCAGTCTGGCTTTATTGATGCTTGAGTGAACACTAACCTGCACATTCATTCAAACATTTCACTATTAATTCATTGTGTTTAGTGCTTGTGCGACTGTGAAATAAGCTACCATGGGCCAGAGAAACTTGCTAGTGGTGTCCCTGTGGTAAAGAAAGTGAGAAACGCCATAGACATGAAGAAGGAAATAATACAGAAGTATGAGAGTGGTGTGAGACTTGTTGAGCTTGCCAGGATGTATGGCAAAAACAAGTCAACCATCGCTTCTATCCTGGCAAAGAAAGAACAAATCAAGGAAGTTGATGTTGCGACAGGTGTTGATATGCTAACCAAAAATAGACCATAGACAGTCGATTAGGTTGAGAAGTTGTTGCTGGTGTGGATCAAGGATAAAGAGATGGCAGGTGATAGTGTTTCGGATGGTGACTTTCACCATCACTCATACACAATCACTGTCTTTGCAGAGATGTTCAGATACGACAGTTTAGACATTCCTCCAAACTGCCAATATCCTAAACCCCTCCTTTAAAGTGTAGGCATTGTACTTCCCATTTCCAAAACTTAAGTCTGGCTAACCGGTTTCCCTGAATCCCTTCACAAATAAATAAATATACATTTTTTTTTTTTTTTTCCCAACAAGTCGGCCGTCTCCCACCGAGGCAGGGTGACCCAAAAAAGAAAGAAAATCCCCAAAAAGAAAATACTTTCATCATCATTCAACACTTTCACCACACTCACAAATTATCACTGTTTTTGCAGAGGTGCTCAGAACACAACTGTTTAGAAGCATATACGTATAAAGATACACAACATAATCCTCCAAACTGCCAATATCCCAAACCCCTCCTTTAAAGTGCAGGCATTGTACTTCCCATTTCCAGGACTCAAGTCCGACTATAAGAAAATAACCGGTTTCCCTGAATCCCTTCACTAAATATTACCCTGCTCACACTTCAACAGATCGTCAGGTCCCAAGTATCATTTGTCTCCATTCACTCCTATCTAACACGCTCATGCACGCTTGCTGGAAGTCCAAGCCCCTTGCCCACAAAACCTCCTTTACCCCCTTTCCAACCCTTTCGAGGACGACCCCTACCCCTCTTTCCTTCCCCTATAGATTTATATGCTTTCCATGTCATTCTACTTTGATCCATTCTCTCTAAATGACCAAACCACCTCAACAGCCCCTCTTCTGCCCTCTGACTAATGCTTTTATTAACTCCACACCTTCTCCTAATTTCCACACTCCGAATTTTCTGCATAATATTTACACCACACATTGCCCTTAGACAGGACATCTCCACTGCCTCCAACCGTCTCCTCGCTGCTGCATTTACCACCCAAGCTTCACATCCATATAAGAGTGTTGGTACTACTATACTTTCATACATTCCCTTCTTTGCCTCCATAGATAACGTTTTTTGACTCCACATATACCTCAACACACCACTCACCTTTTTTCCCTCATCAATTCTATGATTAACCTCATCCTTCATAAATCCATCCGCCGACACGTCAACTCCCAAGTATCTGAAAACATTCACTTCTTCCATACTCTTCCTCCCCAATTTGATATCCAATTTTTCTTTATCTAAATCATTTGATACCCTCATCACCTTACTCTTTTCTATGTTCACTTTCAACTTTCTACCTTTACACACATTCTCAAACTCATCCACTAACCTTTGCAATTTTTCTTTAGAATCTCCCATAAGCACAGTATCATCAGCAAAATGTAACTGTGTCAATTCCCATTTTGAATTTGATTCCCCATAATTTAATCCCACCCCTCTCCCGAACACCCTAGCATTTACTTCTTTTACAACCCCATCTATAAATATATTAAACAACCATGGTGACATTACACATCCCTGTCTAAGACCTACTTTTACCGGGAAGTAGTCTCCCTCTCTTCTACACACCCTAACCTGAGCCTCACTATCCTCATAAAAGCTCTTTACAGCATTTAGTAACTTACCACCTATTCCATAAACTTGCAACATCTGCCACATTGCTCCTCTATCCACTCTATCATATGCCTTTTCTAAATCCATAAATGCAATAAAAACTTCCCTACCTTTATCTAAATACTGTTCACATATATGCTTCAATGTAAACACTTGATCTACACATCCCCTACCCACTCTGAAGCCTCCTTGCTCATCCGCAATTCTACATTCTGTCTTACCTCTAATTCTTTCAATTATAACTCTACCGTATACTTTTCCTGGTATACTCAGTAAACTTATTCCTCTATAATTTTTACAATCTCTTTTGTCCCCTTTCCCTTTATATAAAGGAACTATACACGCTCTCCGCCAATCCCTAGGTACCTTCCCCTCTTTCATACATTTATTAAACAAAAGTACCAACCACTCCCACACTATATCCCCCCCTGCTTTTAACATTTCTGTCATGATCCCATCAGTTCCAGCTGCTTTACCCCCTTTCATTCTACGTAATGCCTCACGTATCTCCACCACACTTACATTCCGCTCTTCACTCCTAAAAGATGGTATACCTCCCTGGCCAGTGCATGAAATTACCGCCTCCCTTTCTTCCTCAACATTTAAAAGTTCCTCAAAATATTCTCGCCGTCTACGTAATACCTCCCTCTCCCCATCTACTAACTCCCCTACTCTGTTTTTAACGGACAAATCCATACTTTCCCTAGGCTTTCTTAACTTGTTTAACTCACTCCAAAATTTTTTCTTATTTTCATTAAAATTTCTTGACAGTGCCTCTCCCACTCTTTCATCTGCTCTCCTTTTGCACTTTCTCACCACTCTCTTCACCTTTCTTTTACTCTCCATATACTCTGCTCTTCTTATAACACTTCTGCTTTGTAAAAACCTCTCGTAAGCTACCTTTTTCTCTTTTATCACACCCTTTACTTCATCATTCCACCAATCACTCCTCTTTCCTCCTGCCCCCACCTCCTATAACCACAAACTTCTGCCCCACATTCTAATACTGCATTTTTAAAACTATTCCAACCCTCTTCAACCCCCCCACTACTCATCTTTGCACTAGCCCACCTTTCTGCCAATAGTCGCTTATATCTCGCCCGAACCTCCTCCTCCCTTAGTTTATACACTTTCAGCTCCCTCTTACTTGTTGTTGCCACCTTCCTCTTTTCCCATCTACCTCTTACTCTAACTGTAGCTACAACTAAATAATGATCTGATATATCAGTTGCCCCTCTATAAACATGTACATCCTGGAGCCTACCCATCAACCTTTTATCCACCAATACATAATCTAACAAACTACTTTCATTACGTGCTACATCATACCTTGTATATTTATTTATCCTCTTTTTCATAAAATATGTATTACTTATTACCAAATTTCTTTCTACACATAGCTCAATTAAAGGCTCCCCATTTACATTTACCCCTGGCAGCCCAAATTTACCTACTACTCCTTCCATAACATTTTTACCCACTTTAGCATTGAAATCCCCAACCACCATTACTCTCACACTTGATTCAAAACTCCCCACGCATTCACTCAACATTTCCCAGAATCTCTCTCTCTCCTCTACACTTCTCTCTTCTCCAGGTGCATACACGCTTACTATAACCCACTTTTCACGTCCAATCTTTATTTTACTCCACATAATCCTTGAATTTATACATTTGTAGTCCCTCTTTTCCTGCCATAGCTTATCCTTCAACATTATTGCTACTCCTTCTTTAGCTCTAACTCTGTTTGAAACCCCTGACCTAATCCCATTTATTCCTCTCCATTGAAACTCTCCCACCCCTTTCAGCTTTGTTTCACTTAAAGCCAGGACATCCAGTTTCTTCTCATTTATAACATCCACAATCATCTCTTTCTTATCATTTACACAACATCCACACACATTCAGACTTCCCACTTTGACAATTTTCTTCTTCTTATTCTTTTTAGTAATCTTTACAGGAAAAGGGGTTACTAGCCCATTGTTCCCGGCATTTTAGTTGACTTTTACAACACGCATGGCTTACAGAGGAAAGATTCTTATTCCACTTCCCCATGGATATAAAAGGAAAAGTAATAAGACCAAGAACTATTAAGATAAAATCAAAGAAAACTCAGATGAGTGTGTATAAATAAACATGTACATGTATGTGTAGTGTGACCTAAGTGTAAGTAGAAGTAGCAAGACGTACCTGTAATCTTGCATATTTATGAGACAGACAAAGGACACCAGCAATCCTACCATCATGTAAAACAATTACAGGCTTTCGTTTTACACTCACTTGGCAGGACGGTAGTACCTCCCTGGGTGGTTGCTGTCTACCAACCTACTACCTACAAAATATACATTTTTTTTTTTTTTCAACAAACCGGCCGTATCCCACCAAGGCAGGGTGGCCCAAAAAGAAAAACGAAAGTTTCTCTTTTTAAATTTAGTAATTTATACGGGAGAAGGGGTTACTAGCCCCTTGCTCCTGGCATTTTAGTCGCCTCTTACAACACGCATGGCTTACGGAGGAAGAATTCTGTTCCACTTCCCCATGGAGATAAGAGGAAATAAAGAACAACAAGAACTAGAAAGAAAATAGAAGAAAACCCAGAGGGATGTGTATATATACATATATATGCTTGTACATGCATGTGTAGTGTGACCTAAGTGTAAGTAGAAGTAGCAAGACGTACCTGAAATCTTGCATGTTTATGAGACAGAAAAAAAGGACACCAGCAATCCTACCATCATGTAAAACAATTACAGGCTTTCGTTTTACACTCACTTGGCAGGACGGTAGTACCTCCCTGGGCGGTTGCTGTCTACCAACCTACTACCTAAATATACATAAATATACATATGCTGTGAATTGTCGAGTTATGTAAACACAACTATGAATAACAAAATTTTATTATACAGTACTGCCTCTCCTCACTTAACAATGGGGTTCCATTCCTAAGAGTAGGTTGATAAGCGAATTGGTTGTTAAGCGAGGAGCATACTAAACTGGTAGTGGGTTTGTGTCAACCATCTTTAGATATTTTTTAATGTTTGCACATTTTTGGTATTTTTTAAATGTTTATCCAGTAGTTTACTGTATACTGTAATGAAGAGAATAGAGGAAATCAGCTCTAATTTACATTATTTAGGTTTGCATACTGGTTGGAGAGCTGGTCGTAAGTCCGAGTGGTGAGTAAACTAGTACGTCACTAAGGAGAGGCTGTACTTCAATGTTTGCTTTTCAGATTTTGAATATATGTAGTTGCAGTGTTCTGGAAAAAAAGCAGTTACGTTTGGGTATGCTTTTAAGTCCTAGAGATTGTAAAATATACAGGAATTAACTGATACAGTCTGATTGCAATATTGATATTTTATTGGTCATTTTATATGCATAGGGTGTCGATTGAAGATTCACCGGGACCATTTGGAACGCAAAGAGGATCTAGTGGCCCCATGTAAAATTAGCTATGATTTAAACACAGCAAAGGAACTGTTACTACTGGCTCCTACAGTTGAAAGTCAACAGGTAAGATATGTATTTTTTACATAAGCTAAAACTAGGCATTAATCTGTGGGGTGTGCTTATGGTCAGAAGTGCCAGCTGAATGCAAAAGACTGGCATAACACTCAACAGTCTCAGTTAATGGGAGTTAATACCCAGATTTTTCATTAGAGGTGTTGACTTTTTTTTTTTTATTACAAAAGCTTCTCTTTTTAAATTTAGTAATGTATACAGGAGAAGGGATTACTAGCCCTTTGCTCCCAGCATTTTAGTTGCCTCTTACGACACATGTGTCTTATGGAGGAACAGTTATGTTTCACTTCTCCATGAAGATAAGTGGAAATAAACAAGAACAAGATTTTTTTTTTTTTATTAACACATCGGCCGTTTCCCACCGAGGCAGGGTGACCCGAAAAAAGAAACTTTCATCATCATTCACTCCATCACTGTCTTGCCAGAGGCATGCTTACACTACAGTTATAAAACTGCAACATTAACACCCCTCCTTCAGAGTACCACCACTGTACTTCCCATCTACAGGAATCAAGTCCGGCCTGCCGGTTTCCCTTAATCCCTTCGTAAATGTTACCTTGCTTACACTCCAACAGCACATCAAGTCCTAAAAACCATTTGTCTCCATTTGCTCCTATCTAACATGCTCATGCACACTTGCTGGAACTGCAAGCCCCTCACACACAAAACCTACTTTACCCCCTCCCTCCAACCTTTCCTTGGCCCACCCCTACCTCACCTTCCCTCCACTACAAGAACTAGTAAGAAAAATAGAAGAAAACTCAGAGGGTGTGTGTGTATATATATGCTTGTACATGCATGTTTAGTGTGACCTAAGTGTAAGTAGAAGTAGCAAGGAGTACCTGAAACCTTGCATGTTTATGAGACAAAAAAAAGACACCAGCAATTCTACCATCATGTAAAACAATTACAAGTTTCCGTTTTACAGTCACTTGGCAGGACAGTAGTACCTCCCTGGGCGGTTGCTGTCTACTACCTACTACCTATATAGACTGTTTTACTTTGCTTAATTTTTTTTTTATTCTGGCATCTCCCACCTAAGCAAGATGACTTGAAAAAGAAACACCTTCACCATCATTTACACTGTCTTGCCAGAGGCTCGCAGATGCGAGAGTTTAGTTGTGAAATAATGTTTTCATTTTTTTTTTTTTTTACAGAACTGGGTCTCACGGTTGTCCAAGAAAATTCAAAAGTCAGGGTACAAAGCCAATAATGCTGGCGGCCCTGACGGTGCCAAAGTTTCCCCAAGGTCAGTGTCAGAGCTGACAGTCATTTTTCACTGAATGAATTCTTTACTACTGCCAAGCAGAAGAATTCAATCCAGTAAACATATTAACACTTTTTAACTACCAACAAAACCTTTAAATGAGCCAATTATATTTAAGAAATAGAAGTAGTTTTTGCTTTCAGTTAAATATTTTAGTAACTAGTAGTTTCAGTATGCAAATTACACAGTTATATTTTTTCTTCAAGAGTTCTCAGTATTTGCTTATATATTTTTACACATAGCATCATTTTTATAAGTTAATTTGAAAAGCAGTTTCTCTTATTTAGTAGGCTAGTCCTAGAATATGGTTCAAGTAAATTACACTGGAAAACTCTTTCCTGCCATCCAAATTTGTTCTTCCAACACCCTTCAGTTATAACATTACTTCTTACTTCTGGTCCTTCATCTGAATCTACTTCCACTTCTTTCAGTCACTTGCATTTGTTAATATCCTGATGTGCAATTACTACCATATGTCAGATAATCCCTGGGACCCAAGTGTGCATCTATGTTAATTGTGAATCTCTAGGACACAGGTGTGCATCTGTCTGTTTATTTTGGTTTCGTGTATCCTTAGTATGGATGCCAAGATATTTGGCCTGCTTTATTTTGTGTTTTCTTTTTTAAAAAATAATTTGAGAATGGTGCCTATTGAAATTCAGCATTGTAGTGCTTTAATGGTCATTTTGGAAGCATATATTTGGGGATCTTTTGTTTTTGTTCCATTTATTTTGGCAAATGTAACCACTATGCCAACTAAATTTCTCAATGTGCACAAACCAGAGATAAATCATTAGAGGGTATTATTAGCCCAACCTGAACCATTATGAGTTAATTAATCCAACCACATTATTGTGATTCGTATTCTTCTCAATGTGTTGATGAGTTTTGTGCTTCATGTTAAACAAACTCAGGTGAGAGAAGACAACATAACATCTATCCTCTGCTTAGTGTATACCAGAAAAGGAAAGAAATTATCATTATTTTATGTAATCCCACCCATCGTGTGACTTAACACAAAAAACAAATACAAGCAAGATGACTAATTACAGTAGACTTAAGTATAGTACAATAAAGCACTGATTACAAAAAAACAATATTTAAAAAAAAATCTGAGCTTTAGGGGGCTGGGGGTATTCCAAGTTATATAAATTTCGAGCAAGCTCATTCTTTTTTGTTTTCAATGATACATTTGATCAAAAAGCGATGAAAAAAAGAACTGGAAACTCAAATATTTTCCCTTTATTGATTTGTCAAACAAGTTTAAACCCTACACCCTCCACTCTCCTATTAACCTTCTTTCTCTTAACCCTTTTCTTGACTTTTCCTTTTTCTTTCTCCCACCCCCTCCAATTCCTTCTCCTCCCCCCTTTTTGCTGTGGTCCAAGTTGGACCCAAACTTGGAAATTTTTCCTTTCAAGCACAAGGTTTGTGTAGGGAATTCGACCCTTTTTTTCCCGCCCCCCCTTTTTTCCCCCCCCCCCCCACCCCCCCCCTTCCCCCCCCCCCCCCCCCCCCCCCCCCCCCCCCCCCCCCCCCCCCCCCCCCCCCCCCCCCCTTTCCCCCCTCCCCCCCCTTTTCCGCACCCTTTTTCCCCTCCCAGCCCCCCCAACCCCCCTTTTTTTACCCCACGCCATCCCCTCCCTCCTACCCCCCTCTTAGCTCCTCTTCTTTACTCCCCTTTTCCCCTTTCCCTCCCCTTTCCTTTTTTTCCCTCTCCCTCCCTTCTTTTCCCCCCTCCCCATTCTCCTCCCCCCTTCCCTTCTTTCTCTTCTCCCCTCCCCCCTTCTCCTCCCCCCTTCCTTTTCTCCCCTTCTGTTTTCTCCTTCCCCTTCTTTTCCCTCTTTCCTGCCTTCTTTTCCCCCCCTTTTTTTTTTTTTCTCTTCTCTCCCCTTCCCCTCCCCCCCCCCTTTTTCCCCCCTCAATTTCCCTTCCCCCCCCCTTTTTTTCCCCCCACCCCACAAAAAAAAGAAAAATTAGCAATTTGAAAAATTTTTTTTAAGGAAAAAGAAAAAAGAATCCGTGTTAAACGAATTTTTCAGTTAACAAGAATAATTTTTATTTTCTTTTTAAAAATTTTTCAAATTTTCTGGTTTCCACCAAAAAAAGGAATGAGGATTTTTCCCCTCACTTTTATAATTTTTCTTAAAACATTATTTAAAAAAAAATTGGTTTTAATAGATGTTTTTTGTTTTAATTTTTTGTTTTTGGGGGTTGGGTTTTTTTTTCCCCTTTAGGGGAAAGAGTTTTGGTTGGGGTATTTAAAAGAGTTTGGGGGTTTGGGTTTTTTGTTAAAACCGCCAAAACCTCCCTATTGATTTTTTAAAAAAGTTAAGAATATTTTAAAAAGTGGGAGTTTGTGGTTTTAAGTTCTCCTTATTGGTTTTAAAATTTTTTTAAAATTTTTACAAAAAAAATAATAAACTAATCTAAAATTTTATGTGTTAATAATAATTTATAAAAAAATAAAATCCCAAGATAATTTTTGTGTTTGGAAGAAAAAGAGAGAATTTTTTCCCCCTAATTGATTTATTGTTAATTGTTGGGGATAAAGTTTTTAGTGTAAAAAAATAAATTAAATTTTGTGGTGTTGTGCGAGGTGATGGGAAAAGTGTGTTTTTAGGGGAAAAGGGTTTTTTTTAAAGGGGGTTTTGCAAAAAAATCATTTTTCTTTTGAGTAAAAAAATATGCTTTAAGGTTTAGTGGTTGTATGAAGAGCCAATGATAATATTGAAAAGAAAATTAATTGTTAAGTTTTTGTGTTAAAACTTTTTTTCCCTGACTTGGAAAAAAAGGATAAAGATAAAGAAAACCCCTTAATGTTTTGTTTTTTCCCCCAAATTATGGTAATTAAAAGGTTGGTTTTAAATGGTTATATTTTATTTTTTTTGTTTTGTTTTAAAGTTTTAAAGAATTTTAGTTGGTTTTTATTAGTGAATGGAAATAATTTTTTTGTGGTTTATTTGGGGATTGGGGGAGGGGGGTGGGGAAGTTTTTGTAATGGTTTTTTGTGAAAGGGGTTTTAATGTTATTTTATATTTGATGGGGGAAAAAAAATGGGGAGATAGTTTTAAAAAAAATGATTTTTTTGAATAATTATTGTTAAATTTACATAAATTTTCTTTTGTCTTATTATTATCTTTTCATCACAGATTGTAATTTCTTTATTTTATTTAAATATTTATTTAAAGGGTGTGGGAAAATTTAATTTAATTTCATCATAACCTAATAATCACCAAATTTCTGCTTTCAATTAGTTTCCCCCAAAATTAAGATAAGCCAAATAAAATTGCCATGTTTTTAGAACAATTGGAGTGTAAAAGAAGTCTCATATGGGGAAAAAATAATTAATCCCTGAAACAACTGTAACTTTGTTTTGCACTCAAATGTATAATGTTTTTTTTGCTGCACTTGATAGCAAATATCATCAACATTTATGTAAGCTTTAACATGGGTTTTTCATTTTTAATAGCTCTGATCTTTATTTATATGCAAGCTTTGCACAGGCGCAAAAGGGAAACTGAAATAGCTTTACATAATTTTGGTATTTATGCTAGAATTGAACTTATAGAACAAACCCAGCCTAGTCATTATTTTTTACTTCTTTTTAGTTTCCTGTAATTTTTTTACTGCTGAGCTGTCCACAAAGTAAGGTGACTCCAAAATTGAAACATTCATTATCATTTGTTCACATATCTTGCCAAATACTATACTTTACATTTTTAACCCAAACTTCCACATGAGTCTCTTCGCATGCGTACGCTCCGACCTGATTTTCCCCATTGAAAGCATGAAAAAAAAAAAAAAATAATCTACATTCGGAGCCCCCTCACGGGGACTAATCTACGTTTTGACAGTTTTAAGGTTTAAATTGACCTTCAAAAACTAAATATCTGCAGCCCCTTTTCTGAGTGTAACACTCACTTCTCCACTTCTAGGTTTTTGGGTCCAGCAAACGGGTTTTCCCTGAATCCCTTGTAAATTTTTCTTGTTCACATTCCAGCAGCATGTAGAATCTTAAAAACCATTTGTCCCCTTTGATCTAACAAACCCCACAACCGCGGGATACTTAAGGTCAAAAAAAAACTCAACTCTTTACTTTTTCCCTCAAATTCTTTTTGGATACTGCGCACTCCTTTTTAGCCCCAAATTAGCACTCTCTGTTGGCCATTCTGCTTCTATGCTTCATATTTTTTGCTAATATTCAACAACACATTTCTCTTGAGTCCTGGAGATGGGAAGTACAGTGCCTGCATCTAAGGGGGGGTTTAATGTTGCAGTTTAAAAACGTAGTGAAAGCACCCTTCTGGCAAACAGTGAGGGTGAATGATGGGGAAAGTTTTTCTTTTTCGGGGCCACCCGCTTTGTGGGGAAACGGGCCCGTGGATAATAAAAAAAAAAAAAAAAAAAAAATTGCTCTTTAACATGACTTCTTCATTCTTGCTTACAGCTTCCCCCCTTGCTGCAACATTTAAAAATCGTGTTTTACATCCAAGTAAAAGTGTTGGTACACAACACTGACATTTCCCTTTTTTCCTTTAAATAAATTTTTTCTGTCCACAGATGCCTAAAAAACACAAATTACCTTTTTTCCTTGTCCCTCCTGTGGTTCACCCTGTCTTTTATGACTTTTCTGTTACATGTCCACTCCCAAATATCTTTTTCATTCCCTTTTTTAACACTCCCTCAAATCTGATATCGATCTTCTATTTCCTAGGTTTTTTTTGCTCTATCTCAAGCTCTTTTCTAGTTCACTTTTTTAAATTTTTTTTCTTTTTTATGCACTTCCCAAATTTACCAACAACTTTTCTTCAGACCCCCCCCCCCAAAAAACATTGTCATTACCAAAAACCCCACAAGAAGAAGGACTTACGACAACATTTCGGTCTGACTCTTCTATGTCGGGTTATTTGTGATCGTTTTCCAGCACGGTATTGTTTTTTTTTTTTTTTTAAAATTGTCATTGGAAAGACAAGTAAGATAACTCCCACTTTGAACAGATCATTGGCGTAATCTCTCACCTCTCCGAAATGCCCAACATTTGAAATTTTACACCCCCAGCTGTTTTTTGAAAACCTACTTTCTCTGTTTTTTTTTATAATAAATTTTTACCATACACTTTATACTATTATTCAGTAGGGAATGTTCAATTATATGGTGTCCCAAACTGAAAATATGGGGGTGAGGCATTGCTTTAAAAATTTTCTGTGAGGTGAAGACTAGGACAGTGAAGATCTTATGTTTAGGGGGAGGTGTGATGGAATATTTTCTAAAGAATTCAAAGCATAGAAATTTTGAACTAAAGAAGTATGGGGGTTTCAGAGGTATAATTAAAAGTAAGAAAGGGGTTTATTGAGGTGGATTGAGCAAATTAAAAAAGGTGGGAGTAAAAAAGGATACCCCAAAGGTGTACAAGTGGGGTGGGAAGGAATTTTTTCCCCAAAGGGAGCTCCAGTTTGTGGAGTGTTTTAAATTGGGGGAACTGGAAACAGGTAGGATTTAGATGACATACACTATGAAATTTTTTTTTATTTTTATTTTCTTTTTCGTACATTAGCTCGCCTAAAAATTACTTTTAAAACTCACTTCCCCCATCGTTTTACCTTTTAAAGACTGACTTTAAATTTTTTGCTTTTCTGTCTCCTTTCTGCCTTTCCCGTATTTACATATTTTATTTTTTATAAATTGGGACATTCAGCATTCTAAAATCAGAAACAGCAGCTGGGATTGTGAAGAAGGCAGGTTTTCAAGTCTTCAAGCCAACTTATTATTTTTTATTATCACACCGGCCGATTCCCACCAAGGCAGGGTGGCCCGAAAAAGAAAAACTTTCACCATCATTCACTCCATCACTGTCTTGCCAGAAGGGTGCTTTACACTACAGTTTTTAAACTGCAACATTAACACCCCTCCTTCAGAGTGCAGGCACTGTACTTCCCATCTCCAGAACTCAAGTCCGGCCTGCCGGTTTCCCTGAATCCCTTCATAAATGTTACTTTGCTCACACTCCAACAGCACGTCAAGTATTAAAAACCATTTGTCTCCATTCACTCCTATCAAACACGCTCACGCATGCCTGCTGGAAGTCCAAGCCCCTCGCACACAAAACCTCCTTTACCCCCTCCCTCCAACCCTTCCTAGGCCGACCCCTACCCCGCCTTCCTTCCACTACAGACTGATACACTCTTGAAGTCATTCTGTTTCGCTCCATTCTCTCTACATGTCCGAACCACCTCAACAACCCTTCCTCAGCCCTCTGGACAACAGTTTTGGTAATCCCGCACCTCTCCTAACTTCCAAACTACGAATTCTCTGCATTATATTCACACCACACATTGCCCTCAGACATGACATCTCCACTGCCTCCAGCCTTCTCCTCGCTGCAACATTCATCACCCACGCTTCACACCCATATAAGAGCGTTGGTAAACTATACTCTCATACATTCCCCTCTTTGCCTCCAAGGACAAAGTTCTTTGTCTCCACAGACTCCTAAGTGCACCACTCACTCTTTTTCCCTCACCCAATTCTATGATTCACCTCATCTTTCATAGCCCCATCCGCTGACACGTCCACTCCCAAATATCTGAATACTTCACCTCCTCCATACTCTCTCCCTCCAATCTGATATTCAATCTTTCATCACCTAATCTTTTTGTTATCCTCATAACCTTACTCTTTCCTGTATTCACCTTTAATTTTCTTCTTTTGCACACCCTACCAAATTCATCCACCAATTTTCTGCAACTTCTCTTCAGAATCTCCCAAGAGCACAGTGTCATCAGCAAAGAGCAGCTGTGACAACTCCCACTTTGTGGTGATTCTTTATCTTTTAACTCCACGCCCCTTGCCAAACCCTCGCATTTACTTCTCTTACAACCCCATCTATAAATATATTAAACAACCACGGTGACATCACACATCCTTGTCTAAGGCCTACTTTTACTGGGAAAAAATTTCCCTCTTTCCTACATACTCTAACTTGAGCCTCACTATCCTCGTAAAAACTCTTCACTGCTTTCAGTAACCTACCTCCTACACCATACACTTGCAACATCTGCCACATTGCCTCCCCCTATCCACCCTGTCATACGCCTTTTCCAAATCCATAAATGCCACAAAGACCTCTTTAGCCTTATCTAAATACTGTTCACTTATATGTTTCACTGTAAACACCTGGTCCACACACCCCCTACCTTTCCTAAAGCCTCCTTGTTCATCTGCTATCCTATTCTCCGTCTTACTCTTAATTCTTTCAATTATAACTCTACCATACACCTTTACCAGGTACACTTAACAGACTTATCCCCCTATAATTTTTGCACTCTCTTTTATCCCTTTGCCTTATACAAAGGAACTATGCATGCTCTCTGCCAATCCCTAGGTACCTTACCCTCTTCCATACATTTATTAAATAATTGCACCAACCACTCCAAAACTATATCCCCACCTGCTTTTAACATTTCTATCTTTATCCCATCAATCCCGGCTGCCTTACCCCCTTTCATTTTACCTACTGCCTCACGAACTTCCCCCACACTCACAACTGGCTCTTCCTCACTCTCTACAAGATGTTATTCCTCCTTGCCCTATACACGAAATCACAGCTTCCCTATCTTCATCAACATTTAACAATTCCTCAAAATATTCCTTCCATCTTCCCAATACCTCTAACTCTCCATTTAATAACTCTCCTCTCCTATTTTTAACTGACAAATCAATTTGTTCTCTAGGCTTTCTTAACTTGTTAATCTCACTCCAAAACTTTTTCTTATTTTCAACAAAATTTGTTGATAACATCTCACCCACTCTCTCATTTGCTCTCTTTTTACATTGCTTCACCACTCTCTTAACCTCTCTCTTTTTCTCCATATACTCTTCCCCCTCATTAAATGCTGACAGAGGATTGAGCCTTCATTAGTTCTTGTGTTTTATAACCTACATGTGTTTAGCTCTTCATGAAATGCAATGCAATACTATTTGTACTTTCTCAAGTTTCACTTTGGGTTTTACAGACAAGAATTTCAGATGTGTAGATCAAGTGTTTACATTGAAGCATATATGTGAACAGTATTTAGATAAAGGTAGGGAAGTTTTCATTGCATTTATGGATTTAGAAAAGGCATATGATAGGGTTGATAGGGAGAGAGGGAGATTACTTTCCCCCTAGATTAGGTCTTAGACAGGGAGTGTAAGTCACCCTGGTTGTTTTTTTAAATTTTATGTGGGGTGTAAAACAATAAATGCAGGGTGTTGGGGGGGGGATGGGATTTAACTAGGGGGAAACAAATACAAAAGGGGTTGAAAACAGTTACTTTTTGTGTTTTTATACTGTGCTTTTTGGGAGATTCAAAGAAAAGTTCAAGGTTGTTGTGAGAGTGTGAAAAAGGAGAAAGTTGAAAGGAACATAGATAAGGTAAAAATGATGAGGGGGCAAACAATTTAGAGATTTAGAAACGAAAAAATTTTTTCATATTTGGGGGGAAGGGGGTATAGAAGAAGTGAATGTTTTCGATAGTTTGGGAGTTGACGTCAGTGGAAGGTTTATGAAGGTGAGGTTAACTATGAACTGATGAAGGAGAAAAAAGGGATGGTCGTGAGGTATCTGTGGAGAAAAAAAAATTTTCCATGGGGGGAAAAAAAGGGGAAAGAATGGTACCAACATTATATGGGGGTGAAACATGGGGTTTGGGAATGCTGCAGCAGGGGGGGCGGCGAAGGCATTAGATGTCCTGTTAAGGGGCAATGTGGGGTGTAAATATTATGCCGAAAATTGTATTGGAAGTAGGGGGTGTGGATTTCAAAAGTATTAGTCAGAGGAGAAAAGGGGTTGTTGAAAAGTTTTTTGGGATTTTGAAGGTGGGGCAAAGTGAATGACTGGAAAATGTATAAATCTGTAGGGGATGGAAGGCAGGGTAGGGGTTGTACTTGAAAAAGTTGGAGGGAGGTGGTAAAGGTTTTGTGGGCAAGGGACTTGGACTTCAGCAAGCACGCATGAGCATGTTAGATAGGAGCAAATGAAGACGAATGGTTTTTGGGACCTGATGTGCTGTTGGAGTGTGAGCAGGGTAATATTTTGTGAAGGGATTCAGGGAAACTGGTTAGCCAGACTTGAGTCCTAGAATTGGGAAATACAGTGCCTGGACTTTAAAGGAGGGGTTTGGGATGTTGTCAGTTTGGAGGGACATCTAAGCTATCGTATCTGAGTTCCTCTGCAAAGACAGTGATTATGTATGAGTGATGGGGAAAATGTTGAATGATGATGAAAGTTTTTTCTTTCTTTTTGGGTCACCCTGCCTTTGTGGGAAACGGCCGCCTTGTTAAAAAAAAAAAAAAAAAATCCAGGTACGTGTTGGATACTCTAAACTGGGTCGTATCTAATTTGTGTGTATACCTGTGCATATTTGTATGTAAAGAATAATGTGATTATTTAATGTAGCATTATAGAAATTGAAAGAACTGTATTTTAAAATTTTATTACAAACTTTTATGAAAATCTTTAAACTTTTTCTGTCATATTACTTATTCACTTTCATATGAGGCAAAGAGCTACTGTTCTTTTTCATCATTTACTCATAGCATTATCAATCTTAAGTTAAGGAATTTCCAGTATTTACTCATTTTCTTCAGTCCTGTGTGTGGTATTATGATGGTTTATATGATTTTTTTAAAGTTAGGCTAAAAATTATAGCCACAAGATTTTAAAGGATACAAATAGCAAATCATTTCTTATTAGCAACTTAGGCAGTGGGTGTAAGAGTTTTACTCAGTGTTCCTTTGAATATGCAACAATATTTGAATGTCAGCATCACCTCATGGTAGATTCATTAACTTTTTAATTGTCAAAATTTATTCTGAACAAGTTTAAATACTATAATACTGTAAAATACTTTACAACTATGTTATGAAGGTTATTTTTATATAGAATTTTCTAGGTAATTTGAATTATTTTTATGACATAGTGATTTAGCTTTGCCTTTTGAAATTGTATATTAACAGTAAGTAAAATGCATAAAGGTAATATCTTTTGAGCTGCAATAAAACTTATATTGCTGTCTTTTTTTTTTTTTTTCAGAGAGTCAACCAGATCATCTTATCGACCATTTGTTGTACAGAAATCTGCTACTTTGCCTCCCAACTCCAACTTAAGTAGAAAATAGAGCAGTCTTAAGGCTAATACCTCATTTCTCACCTTGAGGAGTTTTTGGTGGCTCTGTGGGATTGCTTTAATATAAATCAAAAACTTTTATTTTCTGGTACTGTTTAGACCAATGGAAATTTGAATCCCTCCACAATCTAGAAATAACAATTGTATGAACAAATAATTAAAAATATTTGTGGGGTCATTGTAAAATCCCTAACCTGAATATAAATGATGTGCAAAGTAAT
>NC_069442.1:25124986-25152486 GCF_026875155.1 Cherax quadricarinatus
ATTTTCCTTGAAAAAAAAATAATTGAAAAAATTTTTGGTAGGTTTGTTTCTCCCTTTTAACTGGTGAATGCCGTTAATGTACTTCTCCCACTTCAGTTTTTTTTTTTCCGGGTTTTGATTTGGAAAGCAGGGGTTGAGAGAAGTTAATATGTCCAGGGAAAAAAACCCCCGGGCAGAAACCAAAAGGTATACTTCTCCCCATTTTTCCCCTTTCCCTTGTTAAATTGCAAATTAAATTATTATAAAAGGTTTTTTTGTTATTTTACCCCAAAACCCAAATAAGGGTGGTAAGTTAGTGTTTTTTCTCTGTAAACAACCCCCTTTAAAACCCCTTATTTAAACACTAAAAATTCTAAAAATTACAAAAAATTTACAACAGGCAAACCATAAAAAAACCCGCTGGTGTTCGTGAATAGTGTAGAAAGAAAAAAATAGTTATTATTGGCAGAACTCAGACATTTTTTACGACATGCACAAGACTCGTATATCACGGAACAAAAAATATTTTTGGAAAGATGTTTTTTTTTGAGAGACTTAACAAAAATAATCTTTTTTTTGGCGGGAATGCCGGGTCGGGCAACCACCCGACTATAAAACCCAATGTAAACAAAGATGAAATTTACATTTCTGCCAAATAACAAAAGTTATTTACAAAAAAATACAAAAATAAAGGGAACGCTACAGTTTTGCTTATTTGCCTAATGCTAGTCAGGACCCCCCAATACATCCACCCATATCACTCTTTGTCCCCACCCCAACCCTACTTTTAAAAGCTCCCCAACGTTTTCCTTAATAACATTACCGGGGAATTTGTTCCACTCATATACAACTCTACGGGCCCAAACCAATATTTTTCCCTAAAAACCTTTTTTAAATTTTTAAAATTTTGTCCCAATTTAAACCCATTTTTGCGGTCCTGTTTTGGGTTTTAAATATTATAAACGTTATTTTATTTCCTTTTTTTAAACCCTAGGTTTATCTGTACACTTCATCATACCCATCCAATTTTTTCGCCTTTCAAAAGAAAGTGAAAATTTTCACTGCCTCATTTATTAAGGTTTTAGATATTTTTGAGATAATTCAAAGAATTCTCTAACACTTTTAATTTAGGGATGGCTTTTCCCAAAACTTTTTCATTAAGTTCAAGTTTATTTATTAGAGAAATATTTTTTTCTGGTAAAAACCCAACAGGTTTTTTTCTAGTGGGTTTTGACACGAAATGTTTATTTTGCGAGAAAGTCGATAAACTCCCCAAATTTTCCCCTGTAAAGGGTTTGCCCCGGGGTTTTAAATTAGGCTAAATTTAAACTTTTCCCATTAAAAACTATTTTTTTTATATTAAAATTCCCTTTATACAATTTTGTTTCAAAAAAGTTAACCCGGGGTTTAAATGCCTTTTGTTTGGGGGCTCTGTAGATCACCCCTTTTTGATTTTTTTTCCCGAAAAAACTGCCACCAAAAAATTCATTTTTTGTTGTTATTGTAATGAAACACCACTGCACCCCACTGACACACCCTAAAAAAAAAAAAATTCTTTTTCCCAACCCATGGGTTTCTAATCTCCCCAATAAAATCCCCGAAACCAATGCCCATGCCGGGGCCCCCCCTAGAGGGGAAATTTTCCCCAAAATTTCCTTCAAATCTTGCCCCAATTTGAGCCCCAGGGAAGTCCCAATTTTATAAAGTCACTTAAAAATAAACTGGGGGAAAAAGTCTCATTCCCACCATTTTTGTAAAAGAGTACCCCCCCATGCCCCTTTTCCCCTTTTTTGCTATCTCATTACTTTTTAACAAGTCACTAGAAACAGCACCTTCCCAAAAACTACTCAAGCGGAAAAGGGTTACAAAATCCCAAAAAAGGTGGTGACCCAAAACAGTTTTAAAAACTATGGGCCCAAATATAAAAAACCTACCTTGCTATCCAAAAAATCTTTGAAAAACTCGTACAGGGACTTATTCATTTAAAAAGGCAAAAAACATACCCCAACCCCCCTCCCAAATTTTGGGAAATTCGGGAAAAAAATAAAAGCACTAACGATGCAATAAATAAAATGCTAGATCTGCTTTACAGGCATTGGAAAAAAAGGAATATCCACTGGGAAAATTTTTTATGCCCTAAAAAAAAAAGCTTTTGACACATGGGGACCCCCGGCATCCTACCCAAAACTTAAACCATTAGGGTAAAAAGGGGCCCAAATGCGCTTGAAAATTTTTTTAAAATCTTGCCTTACTAATGGGTTTTATCAGTATGTAAACCATTAAAGACACAGCTTTCAACAACACGGGCCCCCCTTTGATACTGGAGTTCCGAAAGGGGAAGGGTGTCCTTGGCCCCCCTCCCTCTTCCTCATATACTCAATGATCTTCCAAACGTATCTCAACCCCCTTAAACCCCCCCTTTTTTTTTGCTGACGACACATTTATTCATTTTCACCCAAATTTGCCCCCCTCAACCCCTTTTTGTTAATGAGGAGCTGATCAAAATATCGCCCTTGGATGACAGCCAAAAAACCCTTACGCTTAACATGAAAAAACCCTTTACTACATTTTTGTTTGGTAGCAGAGCAGGAGATGTGCAAATTTAAAACATTAAGATCGACAACACCTAATTGCCGGGCCCATAAAGGGCAAATTCCTGGGCCCTTTATCCTCGACAACAACCTGAACTTTAGCACCCATATCCAAACATAACCCAAAAAAATATCCAAAAAGGTTGGGGGTCCTTCCAAGATACGATCCCACGTGCCACAAACTTTCCCTTCTCACCTATACCATTCACCCTTTTATATCCATACCCACCCCATGCTATCTGGTTTGGGGGGTTTAAAATGCAAAAACACACCCAAAGCCAATAAAAAACCCAACAAAAAGCTGCAGTAAGAATAATCAAAAATCCCATCCCCTGGCAACACCCCCCCCCCCCTCTTCATAGATCAAAACTTTAAATTCCCCGTTCAGTACATCCCCACTTACTACTGTCAAATTTCCCTTACAGGGCCTTTAAAATTTCCCGTATTAACCTTGAACCCTTAAAAAAGCTTTTTTTGAAGTTCGGGCAGAAACCCCCAGGCCCCAACACCAGACAAAAAACATCTCATGACATTTCCCCGTGTTTCCACTAAACCTTTACAAAAATTCAATGTTAAAGTCAAAGGGCCCTTAAAAATTTAAAAACCCTAAACCCGAAAAATTTTAAAACTGCAGACCCCATTCATTTACCTTCAAAACACCACCCCAAAAAAATTTATCTTCCTGATACACCCTTTTCAAATAAAATTTCCCGAAAACCACTGGTGGTTAACACTTTCACTCCCACCCCCTTTGACCCTAAACCCGAAAAAATCAATTCAAACTCAAAAAAAAGAAATTTAAAATAGTCATAAGTTGGCCTGTGATTTCCCCCTTACTGAAACTAGTATAGTGCCAAAAACAAAAGCATTCACATTGCTAAACTCACAAACTTATTATTTATTTACTTAAACCTTTTAAAAACCAACTTACCCCAAAAATTTTTTTTTTTTTTTAATTTTTTTAAACTTAAGATTTTTTTTAAAATTGCCCGAAATGCCTAGCCCTGCTAGGGGTTTAGTGGTACACTCTGTAATTTTTTTTTTTTTTTTTTATTTAGAACAATACAATACAAGTAGATAGATAAAGACAAACAGGATCTTAAACACAGAATAAAACAAAAACAACCACAACAAACATGAACTTGATATACACAAATATCCCGTCCTCACCACCATACATGAAAAACCTCCTACAACCTATGATAACCAAAAAACAGACTAATGTCCAATTGCATGTTATATGATTAACAAACACACCAAGTAATATAGTCATATATTGTCACTTTTGTAAATTATAAAGTATGAGACACCTTATACGAATAAATACAATAACGTGAAATTGTAATTGAGAATAGGTAAAAAACAAAATGTTCATGGCAAACACAGAATATATAATATCAAGGAACCAACACACTGACCACCTCTACAAGCATCTAAACATGCATATGAATAGAATACATTAGAAAACAATGTCCCACTGCAAAGTCAACACATATATAGAGTAATACTCGTCACAAAACCATGAATACACAACCATACGCCCAAGTTCATTTCACATTCACCCTCTCATACCAGGAGGCACCCCCGTTTTCCACCCCTTGACCAGCCCATAACATAACACATTGTACCATCACTCTACCCTGCCCCACTCCACTCTAATTTACAAATTTTTAATAAAACCTCTAATGTAAGGCCGATATCCCTCAGAGAAATCCGCTCCCACCTCCTCCCAAAAAGTTCTCCTATTACGGCCCAAACGAATTATAAAACGTAGACAGCCCATACCCTCCATCCTACCTCACTTACCTCTTTCTTTCCCCCTCATTCCCCCACATAAAGTAGACATAATCCACCATAATGTACCCCCACATACCTAATAAATTTTCAATCATCCAATACCCCTCCACATCAAGTACTCAATGCCCTCAGAACAGAGAGGTATTGACCACTTATCTTATGCAACTCCCTGCCTCAAAACCAACCCATGACGCTCGCTCCCCAAACCCCTCACACAAATATACTACATGTGAATGCAGAATCCTCCCCTCCACATATTCCACATACCCCCGCCCCCCTCAACCACCCGTCTAGCTCGTAAGACCACTCCCCGATGGTAAATCCCCATGCAAAACCGATACATCACTCACGATCCACGGGGTTGTAACCTTAACCTACCAAACCTTCTCCCATATACAAGCCCCAGTCATACATGGGGAAAACCCCTCCACCGGAGCCACAACCGTTTCCGCCTACATCCTACACAGCCACTTATTTTTACCTTACCCAGATCCCTTACCAATCACCACTGCCTCAAAATAGTTTTTCACAACTCCTCAACTCCTCCCAGAAAACATGCGATTTTCAATTTATTGTGTACCTTAGACCAACCCCCCCCCACTCAACAACCCTCCCACTCAGCCTCCCTTTTAATGAGATACATATAACCCCCCTCTTTTAAAGTTCACTTAAACCCAACCCCCCCTGCAGGAGCACAGGTAAACAGTTACTACATCCCTTCTAATCCAGTCCCAACCTGAACCCACAAAAATTTAAAAACCCTCCTAAGAATAGTTGCAATTGCCGTCCCCGAAAAAGGACCCGGCTGCCACATGCCAAACCCTTGTCAATACAAATAAAACGTTTATTACAATGGCCGGACGCTGCACAAGGGTCAAATGAAAAGGGCCTGCGAATGCACCCAATCGACCGCAGTATCTTTTCAACCAACCCTGACCGATTAATTAACACGTGCAACCCTCAAGATCAACAGCATAGATTAGACCACAAATTATATAATGACATCACCCGCTTTCATTACGACTGCACTACCCACTCAACCCTCTCCCCCAAAGTTCCTAACCCCATAACCATGGGACTTCTCCGATTTACCCCTCATACCAGTCTCACATGCAAATCGTGTCGACCACGAATCCATCTAAGGCGTTTATGGACATCCCTCTCTAACCATACAGTGGTATCATCCACATACCCTCTGAGAACAGGCCAAACGCCTCAGTACTCCCCCCCAACCCCTTTCACTAACGCCATATGGCGCTCCCACCATTCTATAAAATGGGTCCCTTTAAGCACCAAATAAAATCTGTGACATAGAACACCCCTGTCTAAGAACCTACTGCCCATTACAATCCTCCCCCCTAATCTCCCATAAAGCTGTACTCACACCAATGCCCCCTCTATAAAAATACGCCTCAACCCAAGCCCACATTTCTCCCCATAGCCCCATTCCTGAGGATAGCTCTCAACGCCCTCGCTCCAAAGCCCTATCATAAGCAACCTTGCCAGTCTAGTGCAACCAAACCCCCCCCTCTTCCCCCCCCTTTTTCTTGCTCACGAAATCCCTTAAAAGACCATTCCTCCCACCCCCAATTAGACCTACCTGGCAACCCAAACTGGGGTTTTCCGATACAACCCTCCCTACAACACACATGATCCTATTTTTCCTAAAATTTTGCAAAAAAACTTATAATCCGCGCATAACAACGATGAATGTTCTATAGTCCCTGAGCGAACGCTGTTCCTTACCCTTCGTACCAAAACAACTACAGCGGTTGCCTGTCTGTCACCCAACCATCCCCTTACCTTATCAAGTTCATTAACTCCACCAAAAACCACATTTATTAACTCCCAAAGCTTTATAAAAACTCCGCCGGCAGTCCATCTATGCCTCGGTGCTTGCCCTTTTTGCATTGCACTCAAGCTCTCATATTCCCCCTCAGTTATTCCCCCCCAAAGCTTCCCTATCACTGTGTCCTAGCCTACATGGCACCATCCACACAACCCTCTCTAAATCCCCTAATCCTACCCCTTCTCCCCGCCAATACTTTCGTACCACAGTATGCCGCAAACAACCCCATCCCCATCCTTAGTGTGGATAACCTGACCCGCGCCTAATACCCTCCGCACCGACTCAAGAACCTCCAAACATGGAATAGTTTGGTTTGCCTGCCGACCTTTGATTTTGTTCTGCGCAACACACACGAAGACGGCCAATTACACCCCCATAACACCGGGGTCCTCCACCCCCGCCCATTACCTCATACCGCTTGGAACCGCTCGTCCTGAATTACTCGCAACCCCGCACTTTAAGTAACATAATGTCTCCATGCGGATAGACACCCACTACTAGTCACCTTGATACAGAACAACCCCTTAACCTGTCCCCTCTCACAAAAATTAATCAACCCCAAATTGTAAAGAATAAATCCTTTTCATTCCTTCCCCTCGCCTCACATAATAATGCCGAATATCCGGTCCTAGCCACACCATTCCCACCATCCCCGTCACCACGACCCTCCACAACCTTGTACCGTCCACAGTATAATCTCTCCCCAACAGCTCCGTAAAAACCCCCCCAATCCCCTCCTCAACTTCCAACCGACTCGTATTAATTTCCATAAACCCCTAGAGATACAAGCTAGAGAATTCCCACTCTACTTCTGCGACATACCGCCTATGATCTGAAAAAGCTAGTTCAATAGTACGGACAGACGTTGACAATACCTTATGAGATATATTCAACCTGTCCTAACCTAGCTCGTAACCTCGCCTCACGAAAGTATGCTCCACCTCCACGCTCCCCCACCAACCACATCCCTCAACGAAAGGGGGGGGGGGGGGGGGGGGGGGGGGGGGGGGGGGGGGCGTCACCAAAAGAATGCGTAATGTGTCAACATAGTGCCCCGCCCCTCGTGGTTCCCATCCGCACTCCTGATCACACAATTCCAGTCCCCACCTACGACGGCCACTTCAGTAAACCACGGAAAGCAAAAACTAGATCAATCATCACACAAAAATCCCTCTTGACTTTCATATCAATTTTCAGCTGGTGCAATACACACTTACAAAAGGTTACCCTCTGCCCCATCCACCACCCATCCACACGCAACACCCTCCCCCCCCACCCCCTTCACTTCTTTGCAACACAAACGGGCTCGCCTCCTTTTATCAATAAACCCACACCAACCTTTCAAAGTGCCGATGCAGAGTCCAACAACCGTATACCCGTCCACCTCGATCACTCTACCCTCCCTGAAATTATCTCCAGTAAAAGACTACGTCACACTCTGTATCGCGTAATAGCATACGAAGGCATTTTCCCTCTTCACATCCAGTACACAGTCCATTCACAATCACCAGTCATGCACTTAAGGCCTTTCTAAAGCTTCCGAACCGCTTTCTCACTCTCACCCTTCCCAGGGCCTTCTTGCCCCATGGTCAACATGTGGTTTGGTCACCCATCCACCCCCCCCCCTCTTCGATGCCTCGAATCCCTGGCTGTCACGAGAATATACATCCTTCCTCCCATACCTCTGCCGGGCGTCAGTACAATCAACTGAGTCTGACGCAGCCGCCCTCTTCCTCGTAACACTCTCTAAAAAATACCGCCATACTGTCTACCGAAGATACTCACAGTGAACATCAACCTCTACTTGACATGTCGCACAGAGCTCGTGACTCCCTCTCTCTGCCTTGCATTGTCCTCCTTCCTTCCCGTGCCTGTCCCGCCACCTCTCCTTTCAACTCAGGCACCATTTCACGGACCAAGCCCATTATCCTCAGCCCGAAGAAGGTAAAGTTTTTCATACCTCTGTCGAGCTCCTCCTCCACTCCTTGCAACCTCCTGCTGCATGAGCACTTCCTCCCGCCTTCCACAACGCATAGTGGCCATTATCGGCTCCACACAACTCGTGCCTCCGCCTCCTCATGCACACAAGAGACTCTTTCTTCTTCTACAATTTCACTCCAACAGACGGCCATCTCCTCGGTTTTTCCTTAGGACTTTCTCCTCTACGCGACAACCACACCTGTAACTGGTGCACCAACTGTTTGCGCCGGCGCCCTCCACTGCCTCCCCCACGTCGCGCCATAAATGGACATACTCTTCCACACAACCTGCATGTTTCCGACGCTGCCCAGCAATACCCACTAGAATTTGGGTCCTAAACTCCGGCAATACACGACGTAAACGGGATCGGGTGCCTCAGTGTCATTTTGAAGGGAGAATGTAAGCCCTCCGGACTCCCACTACGCACAACTGCCCCCCTTGCCATGTTGCCAGATTCACTGTACCATAAGCTTCCAACAAAATAAACTTCCTCAGTCCTCCTCGACACCTCGAAGGGACATTGCCAACTTCCACACCACGTATAGTGGCCGAGAAACTCTATGATTCGTCACTTTTGACAGACAGGAGTTACATCAATACACACATGCTCAAATTTCGTCCACTAAACGACTCTGTACACAGCCGTCGAATTTAACTTGACGAATAACGATAGCCCCATTCAGGGATACAAAACTATAAACCTCATCATCCTGCACTCCGTACTACGTTTCACTGATGATTGCCGGAAGTAACACCTGCGCCGTAGAGGGGGAAATCGCCCCACGAAGCAGCTCCACGCCGACAGTGTTCACCCTACGTCGGATACTCAGCGCCATATTGTTGCTATGAGAGCTCTCCTGACAGAACAGCAGAGGGGTGCTGTGCACAACCGCACTCCACCGCAGTCAGGCAGCTAATCCCCGCTATTTTAAACTTAAGATTTAATTTAAGTCTGCCCGAAATGCCTAGCCATGCTAGGTGTTCTAGTGTACACTCTGTAATTATTATTTTACTACATGTAAACCACACAATAACCAAATTCTGTAAACCCAGCATTGTAATCCTTATAGAGAATAAACTTTGAATAGAATTGAATTGTAGGTTCGCTGGTACTGCTGGCCCGGGTCTTCTTCAGATGGCGGCCCGGCCAGATTCCATCTCCCCCTTCCTCCTTTATATCGTTTTTGATACAACAGTTTTAAATTTTTCCTAACGTACATAGCAACTTTATCCTCCTTTCCCTTTGACTCAGTATGTGGCATTCAGCAAGCATCTTCCTATTTTTCAGATTGAGCCAAATCTGTTATTGCAATAATGACTATTTCCTTCTCTTGTAATTAGTTTTGATTCATCTATTTTATTTCATACGCTCTGGCTATCTATAGTAGATGTTAAGGAGGTTTTTGCTTTTACTATTTTACGAGCTGTTCCGTTTTCTGAACATTTTTTTAACATGGCAATTTTTGCTGTCTCCGTTCCGACTAGTACTTCACTCCTCATTGTTTCCCACACATACCCGTACCTTTATCTTAATACAATTTAACATTGACGCCTTCCACTGAATTGGCTAATGTTACCACCCCTGCTGTAGAAAGGTGCACCCCATCCCCTTACATGTATATGTTTGCCATATAAATTATCCCAGTTATCAATGGATGGAATTTAAAGTTCTCTGCAGTACTTGTCAAGTCGGCAACTTAAACCAGTTGCCCCAGACATCCATTCACTGCAAGCTCTTCTAAGCAAAATGCTACACATGGTCGAGATCAGTTCCTTTGACTTAATTAGATTAATAGTTAGCTTGTGCTTGGCCAGCAATTCTTCTCTTTTGCATTTTCCAAAATCACTCCCTGCCATACTGAGGCAGATAATGGGTTTGTTCCCATTATCTGACATGGCGTTTTCTAACCTGTTAATTACATCATCCACATCTGCTCCAGGGGAACGCATCCTCTGTCTTGTTTTCTTATCCTTGTTACAGAATCCTCGGTCCTTATATTTGAGTTTTCGACAAGTATGTCTTTTTTTTTTTCACTCGTCTCTTTGTCAAACAACTGTACACTCGTCCCGATGAACAGCGAAGTGATTCTCGGTCTTCAACTTGTGGGAACCACTTTCCGTTCGTTTCATTCAACATGTTTTCCATTTCATTTTATTACAGTTGCCATCCTTGTTATCCAAAGATTTTAATTCCTCATTCTCCTTCCCAAGAACTAGAACCTCATCCTCGAATTCCTTAAATCGGAGTTAAAGTAAACTCTCAGTATATACCTGGTATAACACCGAGACCTCGCGGTGTTGTCTGTACTTTAAATGGCATATTATTTCCTATTATATTCCATGCTTTTATATGAAGCTTGGTTTATTTATGTACCTATTTTTGCTTAACTAGTAATATTCAAAACTGATGAACACTAGGCTATGCTAAATTCTGAAGTCTTATTTTTTTAATGAGCTGTTCTGCAAATGCTGAAGGCTGGAAATACGTTTTCCTTACATCTATTTATTTCCAGTGCATGCCAGACTAATAAAGAATAAAATGATACCACATCATAATGTTTAACTACATGTGCATACGTGATAGTCCCCCTTTGCCTATCTCCGCTCCCTGTCCTCTGATGATAGTTACACAACTCGCACATAGAAGAGAGGAGCTTAAGATGACGTTTCGGTCCGACTTGGACTATTCACCAACTCCAAGTCGGACCGAAACGTCGTCGTAAGCTCCTCTCTTCCATGTGCGGGTTATTTGTGTATCGTTCCAGTCACGGTATTGTGCCTTTTTGTTATCCCTGATGATAGTTGCTGGTTTGTGCGTAATCAGTTTTGTAATTTCAAGGATCAATTCATAACTTCTGGCATTGCACCCTTAACTATATTAAATGGAATTGCCGATGTCTGACCTGGGCCCTGTCATACCTACTCTTGAAACTATGTATGGAGTTTGCTTAATCTCTCCCTCATTTAATTAATTCCACTTTCCTATATTAACGTAACATTCAATAAACATTCCATAACGTGCCGGTGGCTCGTTTTTAGTTTACATATTTCATGTTCTCACATTTTTAAACGGATAGTCTTTATCCTCTCTATCAATTCCGCCGAGTATCTTAGTATATCGTAATCGTGTCATCACTAGTGTGTGTGGGGGAGGTGGGAAGAAAGGTATGTGCGTTTACAAGTGTCTTAGGTTTGTGTTACTTGATTATGCCTGTGCTTTTCCAGGGGTTAATATACGTTAATTTAATGTTAACAAGTGAGAACCAACATCGAAATTAGATTAGGAAGAAGTTAGCATAGTGGGACATGCTGTAAAACTAGAACCAATATCAGGCCAAACCAGTCATGTGACTTATCTCTCGGTTCACATCACTGGAACAAATTTAAATTGTATGGTGCTGAAAGTGTATGGTCTGTAGTCGGTATAAGGTGGATGGGAAATATGGGGGGTTTGCAGAGATGCGTATGGTGGCACTTGTGTGAGAGGGAGGGGTGATGGATGAGAGATATGGGGGTGTGCAGGGACGCGTATAGTGGCACTCTTGTAGGAGGGGAAGGGAGGCTAGGTATTGAGAAGCACGTGATGGTAGGAGGGAGGTGAGCGAGGGTACTGAGGTAACTGGCGACTAGGTGAGACACAAGCAGACAGGTCGCCACCACTACCACCCACACTAATCACACTTCGCTCCTCAACACCTCCACTTGTCGCAGATCTTATAATCGACGCGAACTTAGCTCTCCCACTACAGTACGTTGTATCCGTCTGAGGTAACCAACTTGGCAGTACATACTGTAAATATGGACGGTACTCTGGTAGTGTTTGCGAATGTTTTCTAAACACGAAAATAAACCGCAGGAAGGAACGAGTTGAAGTACTGACTCGTGTGTGGTGTTGTAAATTTCGCAGCGGAGTAAAATTGTTAGTTGTGGTGTGTGTGTGTGTGAGTGGGCGTGGTTACCCTGACTGCGTGAGAACACATCAGGAGGTTGTTATTTGCGCGGTGCTCCGGTCTGCCCCATCCTGCCAAGCTGGACGCCCTACTCCTGAAGGGAGCCAGGCTCCCCATCATCACTCGCAAGAAATCTAGCACATCCAACGGTATCATCGACTTGCAAGGTCTATCCTCGAGGCGCTCCCCCGTGGTGATGGCTCCCAAGGTTCCAGAAGAGCCAGGCGAGGATGCCACCATCTCAGGGTGTGATGGTGAGGATGATGAGTCACCAGTCCTGCCGGAGACTGTGGCACTTCTCACCCCTGTCAGCCCCAACATCACTCCTCCTTCAGACTCTACATGGCCGCCTCCTTCACCGCGTGTTCCTATAGCTCGCCCCTCTGCACATGGCAGCTCCTCGACACCAGACACAGCTGAAGCTGAACCCTCCGGCGCCAGTAGTTTCTTCTCAAGCAAAAAAATAATCAGGTAAATGTGTGTGATCACAGCCATAAGTGGATTGTTATTGATTATTTTATATACAGCTCTAAACTTATTTGTGGAAGTAAATGGTATAAAGTACCGGTACAAGGAAAAATAAACACATAAACAGTATAATGTGATCCTTTATTGACAACGTTTCGCCCACAGTGAATTTTATCAAGCCACAAACAGATCTGTTTGTGACGTGATAAAGACCACTGTGTGGGCGAAACGTTGTCAATAAAGGAACACATTATACTGCATGTGTTTATTTTTCCAAAGTTGTTTCTGTTGGAGGCTCGATACTCCTTTTGCTAAAGCTATACGATCAGTAAGCTGTTTGTTGACATGTATTGTTGGTGTCTTCCAGTTCCAGGCTTTTCATACTTGGAGATACTTTATTCGTAGGGAAATTTTCATCTGACGAGGGATAGGTTTCTAAAATTAGTGCCTGATCAGCATACGTTGGACTGTATGCTGTCAGAAGTAACAGCCTGGTTGATCAGACCTTCATCCGCCAGACCTGGTATGGGACCGCTCCGCAGGAGCGTTGACCCTCAGAACACTCTCCAGGTATTTGTAGATGAATGGTTCAGAGAACCGACATGTAGTCTTAATCATATGATGACCTCTTAGTCATGAGTGAGAGACCCTCTGACCCGGTGCCTTGCCCGAAGTCCGGACCCCCTCCCTCCCCCCTCAAAAACAAAAAATACCACACCATATAAAACATAAGTCCAGTTTCCATACCACTGGCAATCAATATATATATATATATATATATATATATATATATATATATATATTATATATATATATATATATATATATATATATATATATATATATATATATGTGTGTGTGTGTGTATGTCGTGCCGAATATGTAAAACTGGTCAATTAGCAAGAACTCATTTAAAATTAGGTCCTTTCTGAAATTTTCTCTTATACGTTTAAAGATATATTTTTTTCATTAATGTTAATGTAAAAAAAATTAATTTTGCACCAAAAGAATCTTAGAAATATTACCTAACCTTATTATAACAAAAGCAATTTATTTTAGCCTAACCCAACTAAATATATTTTAAATACGTTTACAATAATTTAGTACTAAACAAACACAATCAAATATATTTTTTTTCGTTAGGTTCAGAATGATTTTGGCGAAATTATTGCATACACAAATTTTCACTTGTTCTATATGGCAAGATGAACGTTGCTATTTAAGCCAAGATCGCAAGTTCTGCCTATTCGGCAGGACATATATATATTAGTCTTCTCTTCATTTTACTCATGATGCTTCACATGCCTTTTTAAGACAAATAAGTAGGTAGCTTGTGGTGTTCATTACTAATGTATAAGTAGGGTTCCTTACTACACACCTGCTGTGAGACACACTTGTGACCGCTTCCGAGGGTTTTCTCTATACAGCCCGTCTTGAGGCCAGACTTTCCTGATAACCGCTTGGTCATTCAGGTTGTTGGTGGTAGCGGTCCACAAGCCCGTGTGGCCATCACGGCCTAGTTGATTTGGCACTTACAGGAGAAAATAGTTTAGTTTCCTCTAGATATTTTTTTTCTTTTAAGAATTTGCCCAGAGGGCAAATACGCAATAATAATAATTGATTACATTCCTAATAAATGACACATTGCCAAAGTCAGCTTCATTCTTCAGTAACAGGTATAACCACCTTTACAATGACAATATCCTTATCTGCAGATATCATTATCTTTACAAATTATCATTATTTAATAACAGCAGATCCTGCACATTTTTGTAAGATGCCACCAACCTTAGTTACAACCTTCACACGTTCTTCATTGATGTTTGTAGCATTATGTATGTTCTTATACTGTGTTGTAAGATAGTGACGGAGGGTTTGTTTATGCTCTTCTTTATCTACACTCGACATTATCTACACTCTTGTAGTTGATGCACCAACCTGTCACTCCACTCTTGTAGTTGCTGCACCAACCTGTCACTCCACTCTTGTAGTTGCTGTACCAACCTGTCACTCCACTCTTGTAGTTGCTGCACCAACCTGTCACTCCACTCTTGTAGTTGCTGCACCAACCTGTCACTCCACTCTTGTAGTTGCTGCACCAACCTGTCACTCCACTCTTGTAGTTGCTGCACCAACCTGTCACTCCACTCTTGTAGTTGCTGCACCAACCTGTCACTCCACTCTTGTAGTTGATGCACCAACCTGTCACTACACTCTTGTAGTTGATGCACCAACCTGTCACTCCACTCTTGTAGTTGCTGCACCAACCTGTCACTCCACTCTTGTAGTTGCTGCACCAACCTGTCACTCCACTCTTGTAGTTGCTGCACCAACCTGTCACTCACTCTTGTAGTTGCTGCACCAACCTGTCACTCCACTCTTGTAGTTGCTGCACCAACCTGTCACTCCACTCTTGTAGTTGCTGCACCAACCTGTCACTCCACTCTTGTAGTTGCTGCACCAACCTGTCACTCCACTCTTGTAGTTGCTGCACCAACCTGTCACTCCACTCTTGTAGTTGCTGCACCAACCTGTCACTCCACTCTTGTAGTTGCTGCACCAACCTGTCACTCCACTCTTGTAGTTGCTGGCACCAACCTGTCACTCCACTCTTGTAGTTGCTGCACCAACCTGTCACCTCCACTCTTGTAGTTGCTGCACCAACCTGTCCACTCCACTCTTGTAGTTGCTGCACCAACCTGTCACTCCACTCTTGTAGTTGATGCACCAACCTGTCACTCCACTCTTGTAGTTGCTGCACCAACCTGTCACTCCACTCTTGTAGTTGCTGCACCAACCCGTCACTCCACTCTTGTAGTTGCTGCACCAACCTGTCACTCCACTCTTGTAGTTGCTGCACCAACCTGTCACTCCACTCTTGTAGTTGCTACTACCGTCTCTTCTCTTCTATTCCCATCTTTATTACATCTGAAGCAATCTATCTGTACACATTCACTATTTTCTGAACACTTCTCTCGTTTAGCTCATCCTCTAAGATTTATGAAATCAAATTAAATTGTAATACACAACTGTCAAAGAATAAACAGAATTGTGGACGAGGGGCTTGAACCGAGGTCCGTAAATCGGCAGTCCGACGTTCTGCTTTACCGTTTCTGAAAACATCTAGTCTATATCTCCGTGTGCTCGTGTCTACCAGCTCCTCAGTTCACTCATTTCCCTGCCATGTTCAGCTCCGTAGTTTTGAACAATGGAGCTAAACACTTCTCAAGGGTGATAGCATACAATGATAGCCATACAAGCATTACTAGCTCTTTTTTTTTTTTTTTGGCCGTTTTCACAATCGTTATGTCTTTTTCAATATTGTTAGTGATCTTTATATGAAAAAATACATTCTTTGGATTATTAACCCCAGAGAATTAATAGCCCTATGAAGCAAATTTATAGATAATCTAGGTAAATTTAGTTTTTTTTTATTAACACATCGGCCGCTTCCCACCAAGGCAGGGTGGCCCGAAAAAGAAAAACTTTCATCATTCACTCCATCACTGTCTTGCCAGAGGCGTCTTTACACTACAGTTATAAAACTGCAACATTAACACCCCTCCTTCAGAGTGCAGACACTGTACTTCCCATCTCCAGGACTCAAGTCCGGCCTGCCGGTTTCCCTGAATCCCTTCATAAATATTACGCTGCTCACACTCCAACAGCACGTCAAGTCCTAAAACCCATTTATCTCCATTCGCTCCTATATAATACTCTCACGCATGCTTGCTGGAAGCCCAAGCCCCTCGCACACAAAACCTCCATTACCCTCTCCCCTCAGCTTTTCCTAGGCCGACTCCCTACCCCACCTTCACTACAGATTTATACTCTTGAAGTCGTTCTGTTTCGTTCCATTCTCTCTACATACCTGGAGGTTACCTGGAGGTTATTCCGGGGATCAACGCCCCCGCGGCCCGGTCCATGACCGAACCACCTCAACAACCCTTCCTCAGTACCTCCTAATTTCCAAACTACGAATTCTCTGCATTATATTCACACCACACATTGCATTCAGACGTAACATCTCCATTATTTTTGCGTATTTTACGTAAATTTACCAACGTAGGTTGTTAGTTTTGGCAAAAAATTAAAAAAAAAAAACTCTGTAATTGAGAGGGTGAATCTTCAAGGGATCATATTTTTTTGTATATAGTATAACAAACAGTATCGCTCAAACCACAGCAGGATTCGAACCTACACTGCGTCAAAATACAAAGTACCTTCTCCACTTGGCCAGACCGCAGATAATTATGGGCGCCTGCCTAGCCAAAGCTAAATGGTCACTCCCGGACCCCGGGACACCGGGCCTGTGATGGGCTATTTCTCCAAATTCTGCCACATGCCGTGAACAACTAAAGAAATTTTGAAATGCTTATCAATTCGCAAACAATATGTAAAGTAAAAGGACACAAGTGCAATTAATGTGACATTTTATTGTGGGAACGTTTCGCTCTCCAGGAGCTTTGTCAAGCCGGTATCGGCTTGACAAAGCTCCTGGAGAGCGAAACGTTGCCACAATAAAATGTCACATTAGTTGCACTTGTGTCCTTTTACTTTACATATTGTCGGTAATTCTACCAACATTATTACAATTCGTAAACAGACGAAATTATTTACAAACATTATCTCTCAGTCCACAGCAGGATTCGAACCTACACAGTCTGCATCGAAGTATGTACTTTGTACGTACTACGTGCTTTGATTCAGAGTAAGTTCGAATCTTGCTGTGAACTGAGAGATAATGTTTGTAAATAATTTCGTCTGTTTACGAATTGTGTGTGGTGTGTGTGTGTGTGTGTGTGGTGTGTGTGTACTCGCCTAATTGTGCTCACCTAATTGTGGTTGCAGGAGTCGAGACTCAGCTCCTGACCCCGCCTCTTCACTGATCGCTACTAGGTCCTCTCTCTGCTTCCTGAGCTGTATCATACCTCTTCTTAAAACTATGTATGGTTCCTGCCTCCACTACTTCACTTGCTAGGCTATTCCACTTCCTGACAACTCTATGACTGAAGAAATACTTCCTAACGTCCCTGTGACTCGTCTGAGTCTTCAGCTTCCAGTTGTGACCCCTTGTTCCTGTGTCCCCTCTCTGGAACATCCTATCTCTGTCCACCTTGTCTATTCCCCGCAGTATCTTGTATGTCGTTATCATGTCTCCCCTGACCCTTCTGTCCTCCAGTGTCGTCAGTCCGATTTCCCTCAACCTTTCCTCGTACGACATTCCCCCGAGCTCTGGGACTAGCCTTGTTGCAAACCTTTGTACTTTCTCTAACTTCTTGACGTGCTTGACCAGGTGTGGGTTCCAGACTGGTGCTGCATACTCCAGTATGGGCCTAACATACACAGTGTACAGTGTCTTGAACGATTCCTTATTAAGGTATCAGAACGCTATTCTCAGGTTTGCCAGGCGCCCGTATGCTGCAGCAGTTATTTGGTTGATGTGTGCCTCCGGTGATGTGCTCGGTGTTATGGTCACCCCAAGGTCTTTCTCTCTGAGTGAGGTCTGTAGTCTTTGTCCAACTAGCCTATACTCTGTCTGCGGTCTTCTTTGCCCCTCCCCAATCTTCATGACTTTGCATTTGGCTGAATTGAATTCGAGAAGCCAGTTACTGGACCACATGTCCAGCCTGTCCAGGTCTCTTTGCAGTCCTGCCTCATCCTCATCCGATTTAATTCTTCTCATCAACTTCACATCATCTGCGAACAGGGACACTTCAGAGTCTATTCCTTCCATCATGTCGTTCACATATATTAAAAATAGCACTGGTCCTAGAACTGATCCCTGTGGGACCCCGCTCGTCACAGGCGCCCACTGTGATACCTCTTCACGTACCATGACTCGTTGCTGCCTCCCTGTCAGGTATTCCCTGATCCATTGCAATGCCCTCCCTGTTACATGCGCCTGATCCTCCAGCTTCTGCACTAATCTCTTGTGGGGAACTGTGTTAAAGGCCTTCCTGCAGTCTAGGAAAACGCAATCTACCCACCCCTCTCTCTCGTGTCTTACTTCTGTTACCTTGTCATAAAACTCCAGGAGGTTTGTGATACAAGATTTGCCTTCCATGAACCCATGCTGGTTTTCATTTATAATCTTGTTCCTTTCCAGGTGTTCGACCACTCTCCTCCTGATAATCTTCTCCATGACTTTGCACACAATACATGTCAGAGACACAGGTCTGTAGTTTAGCGCCTCGTTTCTGTTTCCTTTCTTAAATATGGGGACTACATTAGCTGTCTTCCATTTCTCAGGTAGTTGCCCAGTTTCAAGGGATGTGTTGAAGATTGTGGTTAGAGGCATGCACAGCATCTCTGCTCCTTCTCTAAGGACCCGTGGGGAGATGTCCGGTCCCATCGCCTTTGAGGTGTCAAGGTCACTTAGGAGCTTCTTCACCTCCTCGGTTGTTCGTATGTCATCCAACACTTGTTGGTATATTCCCTCTTGATGTTCCCTTCTGTGCTGCCTTCCCACAGCCCTTCCTGTCTCTACTGTAAAAACTTCCTTAAATCTCCTGTTCAGCTCCTCACATACCTCCTGATCATTTCTTGTGAGTTCTCCACCTTCTGTCCTTAATCTAATCACCTGGTCTTTGACTGTTGTCTTCCTCCTGATGTGGCTATACAACAGTTTCGGGTCAGTCTTGATTCTTGATGCTATGTCATTTTCATACTGTCGCTGGGCCTCCCTCCTTACCTGTGCATACTCATTCCTGGCTCTGCGACTGATCTTTCTATTTTCGTGTGTTCTCTGCCTTCTGTACTTTTTCCATTCTCTATTGCACTTTGTTTTTGCCTCCTTACACCGTCGGGTAAATCAGGGGCTCGTTCTGGTCTTCCCGTTGTTTTGTGTGTGTGTGTGTGTGTGTGTGTGTGTGTGTGTGTGTGTGTGTGTGTGTGTGTGTGTGTGTGTGTGTGTGTGTGTGTGTGTGTGTGTGTGTTTACACTTACATTATTTTGTTCCATTAACATTCAGTTAAGCGTAATCGTGGGTTTCAATATATAGAGGCTGGTGCTACTCTTGATGCTGCTGCTGTTCCTGTTGCTCTGCTGTTACTGTGGCTGCTGTTGCTTCTGCTGTTTTTGCTTCTGCTCTGCTGCTGTTATTCCCCCCCCCTTCTCACCTTCTACCACTTTTATTGCTGCTGCTGTTGTTTATGCCTCTATTGCTGCTGCTGCTAATGCTGATTTTGTTGCTGCTGATATTGCTGCTGCTGCTGCTGCTACTATCTCTGCTGTTTATATTGCTGATATTGCTGCTGCTGCTGCTGCTACTACTATCTCTGCTGTTTATATTGCTGTTGCTGCTTTCTGTATTGCTGCTGTTACTGCTGCTTGTATTGTTGCTGCTGCTAAGGTGTTGCTACTACGGTCACTTTCAATTTCTCCCTGTGACTGGGACTACGAGTGTAGTGTGAGAGAGTTCATGGCCTCGTGAGATACCCTCAACATTCTGACCCACCTTCCAATCTCTCTTATATATCAGTGGACCGGGGTTCACCACCTCCGAGGCCTGGGGTCACGCCAAGCCTCTTAAATTCGGTATTACTGGATTAATGACTGTTAAGAAAAAGAATGAGGGGTGGGGGAATTAAAAGACTTAAGATTTACCTATAATTGTATATGTCCACGAAACAGAAAAACGAAACAGGAATCCTGTGAGAGTGCAAAACGTTTAAGAGGGTGTGTGGACACTCAGATCATTGAGTTCGGCACGGGTAAGTCAGCGGTGGCTGCCGCCGTGGATTAACATAGTGCCATGGGCTATCAAACATTCACCTGTCCTTAAACACATCTTGCCACCCCCACACCACGGACGACATCACTGCACCACTGACGACACCACTTATTGTACCACTGACGGCACCACTTACTGCACCACTGACGGCACCACTTACTGTACCACCTACTGTACCACTGACGACACCACTTACTGCACCACTGACATCACTGCACCACTGACGACACCACTTACTGCACCACTAACGACACCACTTACTGCACTGACGACACCACTTACTGCACCACTGACGACACCACTTACTGTACCACTGACGACACCATTTACTACACCACTGACAGCACCACTTACTGCACCACAGACGACACTACTTACAGCACCACTTACTGCACCACAGACACCACTTACTGTACCACTTACTACACCACTTACTGCGCCACTGGCAAAGACTAGTAACAAGATCCACATACAAAAAATCAGTACCTGACCAGCCGGGCAGTGACTCGTACGATGGATTGCGTGCGACCATCAGTAACAGCTTGGTTGATCAAACTGATCCACCGCGAGGCCTTTTAATGGACCGGACCCCGGGGGCGTTGACCCCCGAAACCCTCTCCAGGTAGACCTTCCTGGGTAGTGGTGAGGTGGCCACAAGCCTGCTAGAAGTATTTTTATTTAGAAAAAATCGGGTGCATAAGCACTATGCTGCTTCCTTATTCTACATGATAGCCAGCTTTTGTTACCACTATGTAACTATGTTTACCCTGTCATATTCCATCACGCAGGATGGGTTACATACATAGTTAAAATCTGTCATCCTGAGCTGGGAGACTTCGGTAGCGTCATCCTGAGCTGGGAGACTTCGGTAGTGTCATCCTGAGCTGGGAGACTTCGGTAGTGTCATCCTGAGCTGGGAGACTTCGGTAGCGTCATCCTAAGCTGGGAGACTTCGGTAGCGTCATCCTGAGCTGGGAGACTTCGGTAGGCCAATGAGGATATCGTAAAGTATTCCATTCGTCATCCGCGGCAGCTTCAAAGGTTTCGCTGCAACAGAGCTGCAGTTATTGTTACTCGAGAATTACCATCTTTCAGGATGCACTATCCTAACACAGCAAAAGTGGTTTTCTATGAGGATTGCCAAGCTCGCACAAGCTGATGTGCAGGCAGCGAGGAGCACATCCTCATGGAATGCTCACGCCCACATCCTGATCTACCAGCATCCTGACCCACCGCCCACCCCGCCTTGTGTTCTCCAAGTACGGCGCATCTGTTGGTACCAGGTCCCATCTGCTGCCCCGTTGGTGCTGTTACTGTTGGTACCAGGTCTCATCTGCTGCCCCGTTGGTGCTGTTACTGTTGGTACCAGGTCCCATCTGCTGCCCCGTTGGTGGTTACTGTTGGTACTAGGTTCCATCTGCTACCCTATTGGTACCTTACTGCTGGTGCCTGGCCCCTTGTGTTGCTCCGTTGGTTCCCCGCTTGTGGTGTCAGATACTCTGCTGGCATTCTTGTGTTTACGGTTGAGCTGTGAAGGTGATGATATCAAGTGCAAAACAGCATTCCTGTCTCCATCAGCTGCTCGTTGTTTACTGACGACCAGCCTGATGGGTAGTAATATATATAGAATATTCAATACAACATGGTGTCTGGTAGAAGGTAGACACCAGCCACCCAGGGAGATGAAACCATCGTGTCATGTATTAAACGGGTGAGATTTTTGGTCTCGTGTTGCTGTATCATGCGCTCCTAAAGTCGGAAGATAAATCATACAAGCTTCTACTGATATTCAGTAAATTATACACTTTACTGCGTGTTTCTTAGTATGCCATACTCTAATTTTTCCATTGTCAGTTTAGAGGTGTGGTCAGAGGCCGGGCAGCGGGGGCGATGATCCACTATTAAAAGATATCAGATTAAGAGATTTGGCTGTGTTATCAAGGCTGGACCTTGTCGTACGCGCCACAACACAATAAACTGCCTCGTTACAGGATTTCCAAGATAGACAATATCTTTCTTCTCAGAGCATAACAAAAAAATATAGGATGTTCTAGAATTTAGAGTAGATGATGTTGCTACCTCAACTCACACCTATGACACTGTAATGAGTAGTTACTGACGTTGACAACTCATACCTGTAACACTGTAATGAGTAATGAGTGTTGTTACCACAGCTCACTCGCGTAAAATAAATCAAGGCGGAATAACTTTGCTGCTCCTAGACTGGTTTTTGTCATATCTTGGCGGCCCATTTGTTCATGTCCACCCAACTTTGTGGTTTGTTTATGTGTTGACTCTACTAAGAGGGGAGTTAAATGAATTCCTTACAGCCAAACTTATGTACCTATCTTACCTATAAGGGTTTCAGGTCTTTTGACATAAACTAATCCGCGTACCCTGCATACGTAGTAATCTCTCTTGACAAGAGTATGTAAGTTAGGTGTGGAAGCTGTAGTAAACACTACATACTGCTTACACAAATACCACACATCGTTGAAGTCTCTGACGAGCCTCTTGGTTGATGATCACATCAGCTGTACTGCCAGTGCTGGCAGCATAGTATGACGTAGACAAAATCACCTTTATGATGAGGGCTGCATTATTAATGAAGGGTTACTTAATAGTCTTATTAATGCAGGGAGGTAAAGGTGGGGAGTCTGATTAGTGAAGGGGGAGGTTGAGGGAAGCTCAACGTTGTCACGTCAACCAGGGCTGCTAGGTATCCCTCAGGTATGTCAGGTAGACCAAGAGCCACTTCAACCTGAGGCCGACGCTTAATTACTGGTCATGTTATGGAGGCTGTGTCCCTGATGCATGACAAGTGCATTCAGAGCAGGACGTGTCCTTCCTCACACTTCCTCTCTCCCTCCCTTTACACCTCTCCTCATCCCTTCATTTCCATCTCCCTTTCTTATACCCCCCTCATCTTCAAAAATTTCACACTTCGTGTGTATGAGATAAGTCATCGTAAAAGATAGCAATTCCCAACTAATAATAACTCTAGTTCTGATAGAACGAAACCTTTGAAGCTTCCGTAGCAGATGAACCTTTAATGGAATATACTTACCTGAAGGATACCTGAACGACGTTTCCGGGGGTCAATGTCCCCGCGACCCGGTCCCAGACCATGTCTCCTGGAGAATCAGGGCCTGACGATATCCTTAATGTCCTACTGAAGTCTCCCTGCTCAGGTTGACAGCTTTCAATACTATGTATGAAACGCATCCTGTGAAATGGAATATGACAGGAGAACAGTTCACGTTCGTTCCCACTGCGTAACTATAATATAGAATAATGTAGCAGCACATTCCTGATATATCCAGTTTTGCTAAACAAAAAAAAAAAAGCCTTCATCTTTCTCTCCGTCCTACCTGTCTTAGGCTTCCCCCTCCCCTCCGTCCCCCACGTGATAGTAGTTTAGGTTTAACATATGTCGTCTACAAGGGGGCCATTAAGGGCATAATTCAGCTAGCCTCTGACATAATAATCTGGTAATTATCTTATAATGGTTCATTGGGTCGTCGCCCCGCAGCCGCACTGACGCCACACCCCTATAAAATGAAAATACAAGGGAAGTGAAGCTAAGTGTGTGCTAAATGCCAGAGTACCAAACATTTAACAGACTTCATTTCACACTGGCATGACAGGATGATAGCACCTTCATAGGTGGCTGTAGTCTACCAAGAGGAATACTAGGGAAGTCAACAGGGAGGTAATAAACTGAATCAAAGAATACCTAAGAGAAGTAGATAGAAAGGAGTAGTATAGGTGGTACAGCAGGTAGTAGTATAGGTGGTACAGCAGGTAGTAGTATAGGTGGTACAGCAGGTAGTAGTATAGGTGGTACAGCAGGTAGTAGTATAGGTGGTACAAGTAGTAGTGGGAGGAGGTACATCGACTAGTAGTTTGGGAGGAGGTATGAGAAGCGAGTGTACCAGTCGGGTTCTACGGTGTTACTGTTGCTGGTATGTATAAATCACAGGCATCACCTGAAATTAGTGAGAAGAGTTCAGTCTAGAGAGGAAAATGCTACACTGTGACTTGGGCAAATTGCAGGATTGGTCAGACAAGTGGCTACTGGAATGTAACTTCAGCAAATGTAAGGCTACCTAAATTATGGAAAAGAGGTACAAACTGTGGAAACAAACGTTGAGGATGCTGAGTATACAGTAGAAGTGAACATGTTGTCTGAGACGCTCATCAGCCGACTAACTATAATAAAATTAGTTCTCAGGGACATGAGAAAGAGGGAACACTGCAGAAGGTCTACTGACCCATACTAGGCAGGTCCTTCTCAAACCCAAACCCACTAACCTCGTGAACGAGTCAGTGTCAGATTCATCATGGAGTATGCATCATTAGTATGGAACCCCACACCTAGCCAAGTATACCCCCCAAAAAAATGTAGACTAAATGGGAATAACCCATAAATGGAGACTATAACAGAGGATAGACGAAACTGAGACCTGATCACAACGTATAATATGCTAAGAGTACTGATAGGTTGGATAGGATAAAGGCTGTTGGAGAGGCGCAAAACTACAGTATGGTAGTATAGATGGAAATATATTTTAAGCCTCAGGGGTGTCAAAGTGGAATGAACTGAATGGAGAGCTCACAGTCAATAATAACGAAGAGAGGCAGTAGAAGTGTAATGTATAACGTGTAGCGTGGTGGCGGCTCACAGTGAATAATAACAATGATGACCTTCTGTTAGTCAGGTAGTTTAATTAAAGTTCTTAGGTTTTTCGTTGGCCGTAGGCCGGATGTGTCCTTAATGTAGGAGCACAGCATGTGTTTCAGTGTTATCGCTGCTATATTGCCACAATTATATTACAATGAGAGCTCTTGTTTTGGATCATCGCTCTTAGTAACAGTTAGTACTCTAGGGAGGGGGAGAGAGAGATGTAATCTTGTATGGGTGATAATCCTTATCTTGGATTAGACGCAGACCGTCATAAGGTGATGCTACTCCATTACTTTGAGATCATTCAAGTATTTGTTGTTATTAGTTTATTCGTAAGGTAAAAGCACCTGACTCGAGTCCTGATAATAAGATGAGCCAGTTCATCTTATGACCAGCACCACGTCGGGGATGCAGCCATGACGACTATGAGGCTGAATGGTTAACTAAAGATTACATGAAATGTAGGAGCTGGGAGCACTACGTTGAGCGTAGGAGCTGGGAGCACTACGTTGAGCGTAGGAGCTGGGAGCACTACGTTGAGCCCGAGTAGCAAACTGGTCTGGAGTTTTACGACTCGCTTACCTCGGGTTCAATCCTCCCCATCGGTACCGTGGTTAGATTCACGTGTCATGTACTTTCGTATGTTATTATGGATTAAGTTTGCACTCTGTGCGTAGTCTGTTATGCCTCTGATGTGTTTACTAAGGCAGTTGCATCATGTATATGCATTAATGTTACTAGCTGCATGCAAACCGCTTCTCTTTCATTTGATTACTAAATTCTGGAGTTGTGCATTTTATGACATCAGTCATGCAAAGGTATTACAGTACAGAGGTAATTTGTGTACACACTGGTATCATTGTATACTGTCAGCGAAGATACACAGTAGACACCTGTTATTCTCACCTAACCCAGATATCCCTACAATTCTTAATAATAATAATAATAATAATAATAATAATAATAATATCTTTATTTACTACAAGTACATGTACCTAGTATATAGGCGTAGCTGACATCAATGACATTATACTCTATAGAAAGCCGCTTGTTATGCTGAGCATTTCGGGCAAATTAGGTCAGTTTTGTCTCAGGATGCGACCCACACCAGTCCACTCACACCCAGGTACCCATTTTGAACTGATGGGTGAACATGGACAGAGACAGCAGGTGTCTTATGGAAACACGTCCCTAATGTTTTCCAGCCGTACCGGAGGAGATTCGAACCCCGGACCTCAGTGTGTGAGCTGAGTGCGCTAGCCTATGTTCTGTATATTATTTAGATGTTCATTATTCTTACAGTTATACATTACGTATAAGTAATATATATATATATTTATATTTTTTTGTCATACCCCAGTGTGATTTAACAAACGTCTCCATCCAATTTCTCAAAAACAAAAATCCACATGGGTTCCTGTATTGTGGATATTTTAAGAATATTTATAATAAATACGTTTGCCTACATACTTGTATAAGTAATACACATATGAAGTGTGTGTTCAGTAGCCATCAAGACTCGTACAGCACCTGGGGAATGGGACGAGGGTAAGTAATCGGTTTTGATTCGAGGAAGGGAAGAGTAGCTCAGATTCCTTGGATTAAAAATCCTTCATCATCAAGGCACCCTCTTGAAGGAAAAAATCATAACAAAAGTCAATGAAAACTAAATATTCACAGTTTTGCGTAACTTTGTCTTACATATAAAACACAACTAATGCAGACCAATATATGTAATAGAAATCTATCTTATTGAAAAATAATATATGTATTATTAGTCGCTATTTGATAATAGTCGAAGGCTAACCGAAATAATTTTCATTACAAATTTGAAGATTAGTTGTGAGGACACAAGGAACACTGCAGCAGGGGTAGTGACCCATGCCAGGCAGTTCTTTCTTTAACCAAATTGTTATCATTAATTTATGTCTTAACGTGTTTTTAATGCTGTTTGAAATATTTTGGTATTTGTACATACTACAGCGCGGCTATATATGGTCACATGTGTGGTCAACGAGGAGCGTGAGGCGCCTGCAAGATGCGCCAGCGGTGATGCTCATTGATGATTCCTGATGGAGGTGTCTTGTGAGGGATGGCACTGCCTTGTTACCTGATGGAACACCTCTCGTGATGCTCCCTCCGCTCTCACATACGATGCTTGCCTCACACCCAAGGCAGAACCTGTGAAGAAAGACATAGCAGAACAAGCTTTTTTCGAGACAGTTTTGCTGTGTAGAGCTTTATCCAGTTATGACACGTTTTGCTCTGTGTAGAGCTTTATCATATCTAAAACTTGTTCTACAACGAGTGCCTTTCTTTGTTTATTGTTGACAGTACAACATATCCACCAATCAACACGTGTTCGATTCCCGGGCTTAAGACGAATGTCAAGTCGTCTTACACATATTACCCCTGATCACCTATCGGTAAATGTTTTGAGTTAATGGGCCAAATGTAGAGAGCA
>NC_069442.1:25157486-25162486 GCF_026875155.1 Cherax quadricarinatus
AAGCTAGAGAAAGTGCAAAGGTTTGCAACAAGACTAGTCCCAGAGCTAAAGGTTATGTCCTACGAGGAGAGGTTAAGGGAAACTGACCTGACGACACGGGAAGACAGGAGAGATAGGGGAGATATGATAACGACATATAAGATACTGAGAGGAATCGACAAGGTGGACAGAGATGTTCCAGAGATGGGACACAGCAACAAGGGGTCACAGTTGGAAGTTGAAGACTCAAATGAATCACAGGGATGTATTTCTTTAGTCAGAGTTGTCAGGAAGTGGAATAGTCTGGGAAGTGATGTAGAGGAGGCAGGATCCATACATAGCTTTAAGGAAAGGTATGATAAAGCTCATGGAGCGGGCGGGAAGAGTGACCTAGTAGCGACCTGTGAAGAGGCGGGGCCAGGAGCTATGAATAGACCCCTGCAACCACAATTAGGTGAGCGCGCGCGCACACACACACACACACACACACACACACACACACACACACACACACACACACACACACACACACACACACACACACACACACACACACACACACACACACACACACACACACACACACACACACACGCGCGCGCGCGCGCTATGCGCGTCAGTAAGACAAGAGATAAAGAGAGATAGAGGGGTGGGTAGATTGCGTTTTTTTTTTTTTGGAATGTAAGAAGGCTTTTGAGTTTTGACACAGTTCCACGCAAGAGACGAGTGCATAAGCTGGAGGACCAGGCAGGTATAACTGGGAAGGCACTGCAGTGGATCAGGGAATACCTGTCGGGAAGACAGCGAGTCACGGTACCTGACGAGGTGTCAGAGTGAGCGCCTGTGACGAGCAGGGTTCCACAGGGGTCAGTCCTAGGACCAGTGCTGTTTCTGGTATGTGAGGGACGTGACGGAAGGAATAGATTCAGAAGTGTCCCTGTTTACAGATAATGCGAAGTCGATGAGAACAATTCAGTGTGACGAGGACCAGGCGGAGCTACAAAGGGATCTGAACAGGCTGCAGGCCTGGTCCAGAAACTGGCTCCTGGAGTTCAACTCCACCAAGTGCAAAATCATGAAGATTAATGAAGGGCAAAGAAGACCGCAGAGACTACAAACCAGAGACTACAAACCTCTCAAGGAAAAGGATCTTGGGATGAGTATAACACCGGGCATATCTTCTGAGGCGCACATCAGCCAAATAACTGCTGCTGCATATGGGTGCCTAGCAAACCTAAGAATAGCGTTCCGACATCTCAATAAGGAATCGTTCAGGACCTTGTACACCGTGTATGTCAAGCCTATAGTGGAGTATACAGCACCAGTTTGGAACCCACACCTAGCCAAGCATGTAAGGAAATTGGAGAAAGTGCAAAGGTTTGCAGCAAGACTAGTCCCGGAGCTAAGGGGCATGTCCTACGAGGAGAGGTTAAGGGAAATGGACCTGACGACACTGGAGGACAGGAGAGATAGGGGAGATATGATAGCGACATATAAAATACTGAGAGGAACTGACACGGTGGACAGACAAGATGTTCAGAGATGGGACACAACAACAAGGGGTCACAACTGGAAGTTAGACTCAGATGAATCACAGGTCATGTTAGGAGTATTTCTTCAGAGTTGTCAGGAAGTGGAATAGTCTGGGAAGTGATGTAGTGGAGGCAGGAGTTGTGAATCGACCCCTGCAACCACAACTAGGTGAGTACAGATCGTGAAAGAACAAACCGAAAACACATGAGGTAACTATCCAGGGAACGCCTGAGAGAACAAGCTAGAGAATGCTTGAGAGAATATGCCAGGTAGCCCATGAGAATAAGCCAGGGGTACGTATGAAAGAGCAAGTCAGGGGTGCATAAATATAGTAAGCTCAGGTGCCCATGATAGCAAGCCAGGGAGCACATGAAAGAGCAAGCCAGGGAGCACATGAAAGAGCAAGCCAGGGAGCACATGAAAGAGCAAGCCAGGGAGCGTACTAGTGGGGGCAAGCAACTTGACTGTAAGGTTGGCCGTCATGGTCCTGATGCTCACTAGGTTTTGTATCCCTTCATGAAAGCTTATCAAAATCTTTCTTGTATTACTTGTTAAGCTGAGTGATTTTTGCCAATGCTGTTTTTATTGTAGTGTTTCACCGTGTTCATGCTTAAAGTACCAGTACTCAGCACTCAAATTGGTTGTCTAGGGTGGTCAAAATAAGTAAGGCTGATGAAAATCATGAATAATTCCAAAGGACGGAGTGCAAATGTCACTTGTATTTTATGTTTTATTAGGGGAGCAGATATCATTCCTCTTACCCTGACGTTGTTTGAACTGATCAGGATCTCTGTTTATAGCATCATGGCAAGTTTATGCAACATCGACGTCAGTCAGCCGACTTGCGGCTTATGTAGAGGAATATAGGTTGTCAACAGACATAGTATAACTAGTCAAGGAATTATGGAAGCTTGGTCGCAAGCCTAAACACAAGGCTGTACTATTATGACATTCTGTCGACAACATTAGCACTCGTCTTTTATTTTTTTACCAGTGTTCTCTTGCAGCTTAATGTTATATAGTGTCCATAACTCACTTTCACAAGTTTCACTGGTCCTGATCTATTTTAATGCTTCTTGGTTTCTTCAGTTGCATTGTACACTAAACATAATTTTGCTAGAGGCCATCTCACGGACTGCCTATGATCATAGCAGCCTTGTTGACAAGGCTACACCAGCTTTTAATGGGATCTGTAATGTAGCTTTTAGCGACAAAACTTTCATTTTATCCCTCATATTGTACATCCTTATATAATGTGTGATATTTATGTATTTTATATATGTTAATGGTTCTCAGGGTCATCCCTATCTCAACTCGGTCTTATGCCAGGCCTCCTGAATTGGTAGAGATATTTATTTCTGGAATAAAAACTAATAAGAAAAGTAAAAATAATGGTAACGTGAACAAAAAAAAATGTTCACGTTAATTATTTAATAAAATAAGTCAGTGGGAGATGAGCTTGGTTACGTACCGAGTCTGATAACTTGATAGGTTTTCATCGTCTCGAAGTTGCCGCCTATCATTGTATCCTTAGGAAAAGCACAACCCGTCACACGATACGTACCTCCTAAAACATAGGTGCAGTTTTGTTATGAAGCTCATTGATAATTATAACATTCCGCTAAGGTCAAGAGTTGACTGTTTTGAGTACACGAGGGAGGAATAAATGTTGGGAACTTAACATATTCCGCGAGAACTGGGTGACCTTAAGTTACCTAGCTACAGTTTTCAGACTTCCTTCACGGTGGTTTTATGTGTGTGTGTGTATATTTTATATAATATATTATATATATATATATATATATATATATATATTATATATATATATAATATATATATATATTTATTTTATTATCACACTGGCCGATTCCCACCAAGGCAGGGTGGCCCGAAAAAGAAAAACTTTCACCATCATTCACTCCATCACTGTCTTGCCAGAAGGATGCTTTACACTACAGTTTTTAAACTGCAACATTAACACCCCTCCTTCAGAGTGAAGGCACTGTACTTCCCATCTCCAGGACTCAAGTCCGGCCTGCCGGTTTCCCTGAATCCCTTCATAAATGTTACTTTGCTCACACTCCAACAGCACGTCAAGTATTAAAAACCATTTGTCTCCATTCACTCCTATCAAACACGCTCACGCATGCCTGCTGGAAGTCCAAGCCCCTCGCACACAAAACCTCCTATACCCCCTTCCTAGGCCGACCCCTACCCCGCCTTCCTTCCACTACAGACTGATACACTCTTGAAGTCATTCTGTTTTCGCTCCATTCTCTCTACATGTCCGAACCACCTCAACAACCCTTCCTCAGCCCTCTGGACAACAGTTTTGGTAATCCCGCACCTCCTCCTAACTTCCAAACTACGAATTCTCTGCATTATATTCACCCCACACATTGCCCTCAGACATGACATCTCCACTGCCTCCAGCCTTCTCCTCGCTGCAACATTCATCACCCACGCTTCACACCCATATAAGAGCGTTGGTAAAACTATACTCTCATACATTCCCTCTTTGCCTCCAAGGACAAAGTTCTTTGTCTCCACAGACTCCTAAGTGCACCACTCACCTTTTTTCCCTCATCAATTCTATGATTCACCTCATCTTTCATAGACCCATCCGCTGACACGTCCACTCCCAAATATCTGAATACGTTCACCTCCTCCATACTCTCTCCCTCCAATCTGATATTCAATCTTTCATCACCTAATCTTTTTGTTATCCTCATAACCTTACTCTTTCCTGTATTCACCTTTAATTTTCTTCTTTTGCACACCCTACCAAATTCATCCACCAATCTCTGCAGCTTCTCTTCAGAATCTCCCAAGAGCACAGTGTCATCAGCAAAGAGCAGCTGTGACAACTCCCACTTTGTGTGTGATTCTTTATCTTTTAACTCCACGCCTCTTGCCAAGACCCTCGCATTTACTTCTCTTACAACCCCATCTATAAATATATTAAACAACCACGGTGACATCACACATCCTTGTCTAAGGCCTACTTTTACTGGGAAAAAATTTCCCTCTTTCCTACATACTCTAACTTGAGCCTCACTATCCTCGTAAAAACTCTTCACTGCTTTCAGTAACCTACCTCCTACACCATACACTTGCAACATCTGCCACATTGCCCCCCTATCCACCCTGTCATACGCCTTTTCCAAATCCATAAATGCCACAAAGACCTCTTTAGCCTTATCTAAATACTGTTCACTTAATGTTTCACTGTAAACACCTGGTCCACACACCCCCTACCTTTCCTAAAGCCTCCTTGTTCATCTGCTATCCTATTCTCCGTCTTACTCTTAATTCTTTCAATTATAACTCTACCATACACTTTACCAGGTACACTCAACAGACTTATCCCCCTATAATTTTTGCACTCTCTTTTATCCCCTTTGCCTTTATACAAAGGAACTATGCATGCTCTCTGCCAATCCCTAGGTACCTTACCCTCTTTCATACATTTATTAAATAATTGCACC
>NC_069442.1:25167486-25209594 GCF_026875155.1 Cherax quadricarinatus
GGGTCGGCAACAACGGTGCATCTTTACAGCTGGGAAGATCATGGAGTGTACACGTGTAGGATAATTTTTTCTAGCGTTGGAGAACAAGTTCCAGAAGGCGGTGCCCTTCCCTCAGCAACATATCCTCCATCCTCATAGCTTTACCTTATCAATCCTGCATAATAATTTTTTCTCATCTTGAGGAATGGTAATTTATCTTGGGCAAAAACTTCCGTCAAGTAACTGACTAAAAAAAAAAAATTGTCTTGGGGTCTTTGAAACTCATCCTTTTGTTTGCAAAGTTGCATATTCCGTGTTTATTATTCCTGTGTTTTTCGTCTCTGTAATGGATTTATGTTGTCTTAGCAGCAGGCAAGTTAGAGGGAGTGAAAATTGAGAAGAGAGCCTTCCCCTTTTCTGCACTGTATTTGTTACCGGTTCCGGGATCATCGCCCACGTGACTTGGCCTCAGACCAGGCCAACAAGATTAGAGAGGAAATATATTAATAACTATTAAAGAAAAACACCAGACAGGAAAGATTAGTGTATACTGAATGTCAGTAAAACTTAAGATTTTCCTACCTTTTTACCGGAATTCTGTCAGAATGCATAACATTTAACATGCTTATACACTGATGGATCTAAACAGGAGTCTTCTGGCAGGGTTGCATCTGCTCTTGTTGCCACCTTCCTAGTTAAGAACGATAATAAATGTGTTGAGTTAGGCATAAAAATTAACAACTGGGCCATTAGGATTGCAAACTGAATTGTTTGCAATCCTGATGGCGCTAAAGCTAACTTGTGACACTGAGCTCGACTCTGTCATCATGAGGGTTCTTCACTCATATAATGACTCCAACAACATGCTCACTGGAGAAGCCAGATATAGATACTAAAAAATCCGGGGGGAAAAAGAATTAATGTACAATTGCTATGGATCCCATCACACATTGGATTACTCCTTCACGATAAAGTTGATATGTTAGCCAAGAAAAGCACTCGGAAGGAGAATGTAGAATATAACTTTGGTATGTCTGTGTTTAGCATTAGGAATAATATTAGGAGAGAAGTAAATAATGAAAATGAATGTTATAGGAATGCAGTTAGAAGCCTGAGTAGATCTATAACCCACTATGATAACATGAACGTAGATAAGTATGTTTATGGAGCAACTTGCAATGTGAACAGACTGATGTTGTAGTGACCAGGCTTAGGCTTGGTTACAAGTACTCCTGGCAGTTTGGGAGAGACACACATGATAATCAAACCAAATGCAAATTAAGTAGTCAGGCGTATGGTCACTGTCTTGAAAATTACGTGCTTAATTCTCCACTTGAGAAATAGACAGATAGAATAATAACCTGTGTGACATATCAAGATATCTTATTAATGAAAATGAGATACCAGATATACTTATGTTACAGGCAAATTTCCTAAATTTGCTTGTAACATAAGTGAACTGTAGATATAAATCCAATTGTACACCTGTTAACCCTTTTGGGGCCTAGTTCCTAGGCCTGTTGTGTATTCATACGCTCTTGCGCTACCGTCCACAGGATGGATATGGGGTGCACAATAACCTAGCCACTTCGGTGGCAAAATCTAAAATCTAACAAACTTCAGCTGTATAGCCCTTGTGGCTTAGCGCTTCTTTTTGATTATAATAATAATAACAAACTTCAGTTTCATAATCATGACAAGGTGGTATGTAGTACTTGCCTGGATAGTTGCAGCCTGTCAACTTGCTACCTAGACCGCTGACTTCATCTATTCAAATAGTAGTTGTAGTAGTATCAATGAAAGTAGTCTGGTGTTCACAACAAAACCTTTATATTGAATAGACCCCCTAAAGTATTATGCTGACGTTTTTTTCCCGTGTACTCTCACCTGACTCCTCTTCCTCCCTTGTTCCTTCCTCCACCGTTTCCTCTCTCCCAATCATCCCTCTACCTGGTTTGCCGTCTCCCTCCATTCCATATGTTTAGTAAATCTTTTCCCCTCAAGGAAGGTTGCTTGATGTTGGTGAGGGGCTCTTGATTTAGGGAATTGGATCTGTGCTCCAGTTCCCCGAATTAAGCCTGAATGCCTTCCACATCCCCCCCCCCCAGGTGCTGTATAATCCTCCAGGTTTAGCGCTTCCCCCTTGATTATAATAATAATAATAATAATAATAGTAAATATTTTTTGATGTCTACCCGCGAAAAAATTATTAATTACGAGATAGTTCTACATACCTTGCGCCTCGTCTCAGATCAGGCCTCTCGATGGATGACCTGATCAATCAGGCTAGCCGCCTGGTGGCCAGCATGGGCACCATAGCCCGACTGAACAGTGTCTGACTTGAGAAACTTGTCCAGTTCTTGACAGCCACGGGTCTGTTGGTAATCCCTCTTATTTATAACGGGCCTAAAATATTTGTCTGCTCCGACCAAGACAACCACCTACCAGCTCAACAGCCACCTTGATCACGGGTTGGGTTCACCACTTAAACTTCGAAACAAAAGTGTGCTGGTAAGTTTACATATAACCGAAGAATGTTGAAGGCAATGGTCTTTGTTTATTACAATGACGGGGAAGCGATAAACCTGCAATCGTCATACAGCGCCTAAGGATTGGGAAGTAACCAGGTTTGGTCCAAGGCAAGAGAACTTCAGGAACATCAAGGCACTCTTGCCTTGCAATGTCCTTATCGAGAAGCAATTTTTCCAGATTTTGAGCCACTTATGCTTTTTCCATTAAACCTGGGCAAGTTTAGTTGTTTTATATTTAATATCTACACGTAAGGCGTGAGTAATTTTAGATATTTCAATATTATTATTATTATTATTATTATTATTACATTCATGGGTAGGCGTTCAAGCGGTAGAAATCATACGGTGCTTGTAGGAATGGGCGTCAGTCAGGTTTGATCCAAGGTAGAGGAGGTCAGGTCCAATTCCTTGGATCAAGAGCGCTCACCGGTGGAATATTTAAATGCAAAATTTATAGGTTTAAGATTTTATATATGATGGTCTGACACCCCTGTACTCATCCTAACTTAATCCAAAATTTGGCTAGTGATTCCCGTGGCTTTTATATTGTCTTTTTTTTTTTTTTTTTTTTTTTTTTTTTTTTTTTTTTTTTGAAAACCAGTTAAAAATAAATTTGTCAAAACAGAGTTCTAGTCAAATGAGGTGTTGCCCGGTCATATCTGTGTAACAAACTACATGATAGTAGTTGAAATGAAAGTTGTGTTATTGTCTGGGTCCTCTCCTGTAGTCACCTAGTACTGTGTTTCATGAAGCACGCGGACATGCACCTTAGAAAGTGGTGGAGGCTCGACCCTCCTTCCTCTTATTGCGTCTAGAATCTAGACGTAACACGCATCGACGCAAACCTCTTAATCACCTAATAGTGGATAGAAGCTGCTGTCACAGTCTTAGGTTTAGTGTGGGATACATTATTGTCAGAAACAAGCACCAACCCAGTGTGGGTGATACAATACTGCAACTATGTAGGAGTTGTGGACTCCACCCATCAGAATGATTGCCCTCCAGCGTGGACTTGTGTTGCATGGTTGTCTGGATTGGTGGACACTTGATCATCTTTGCACTAACATGAGCACTATCATGTACTCTGAGGATAGAGGTTCCTCGGTTACTTTAGCATCTTGTCTCTGGAGGTGTCCTGCACCACTGACTTCACTTTTTTTTTGGCATCTTAATTCATATGGATGGATTGTTCGGAAACTCGTTTGGTGGGCAAGCCTGCAAGTTAGCTTTATTTGGAAGTTCAAAGGGTGGGGTCTTGTGATCCTGTTGTGCTGCAAAACTCTGCCCCTTCCACTTTAGCCTCTCCTGAGTGATCCATGCCGAAATTCCAAGACTGACCCTTAAGGTGGAGCGTCTGAGCAACCTCCGTACTAATTACTCTGTACCTCACTTATGGTACATGCCTGGGAATTTACAACAGGAATCATCCACGTACATCGTAACTCAACAAGAATGTGTTATTAGAATAAATCAGTCGGGTTCCAAACACGGTACCCACGCTAACTACTGGGCATATATAACAGGGCACTCGATACAAGTAATAACTTAGTGCTATTTTTTTTCTTGGAGAGCTGTATTTCTGCTGCAGCTCTCCAAGTAGCAGATAAGATTATCTTTTTAATATGCATATTCGATTACCACTGCTACTGCTGACCAGCTGAGCTACTAAAGATGTAGCAGATATGACACATGGCAATCTAGCATGATGGAAAAGAGCTGTTATCCCTACTTGGCAGCGAGGGGAACAACTGTTACACAAACCACCGTGTGTCCCGTAGACACACTATGATGAACTGCATATTACCAGTACACTGCATATTACCAGTGTACTGGTAATATGCAGACTCAATTGCAGCTAATTAGCTTAAAGCTAAAAAACTGGACTTTGTGTCAGTTGACAGCTTCGTAATACTGTATATTGGACTCTGATATATTGTGACTCTTAAGTACATATTTGGTTTAATATTGGTTAATGATTTTTTCGGCCCTCTTAATGTGGTAATATTATATAAATCATTCTGTCAGCGCTGCCTCTCAGTACTAAGCAGTATAACCGTAATGTGTAAGTCAAGGCGATAAATATGTATGAAAAAAATTAAAGTAAAACTGAGGCGCTCTTTTGTAATCCATTTAATGAAGTGCCTGTTAAATGCAGTCCATTTAACGATGTGCATCTTCGTAGAATTTATTAACTCATTCATTGTATGGATATGTGGAGATTAATTAGGAAGCACTGTGAAGTGGACGGATGAACCAGGTCGACCCCTCTACGATGGAAGTAATTTGTGTTGGTGTAATGATAGTGTCAAGAGTGATAATGTGATCAACAACGTCCTGCCTGAGTGTGTGGCTGACGGGAGTCAGGGAGGGTATATCATCTCCCTCCCTCACCCACAGCCCTTCACCCTCCCTCACCCACAGCACTTCTCCCTCCTTCACCCACAGCACTTCTCCCTCCTTCACCCACAGCACTTCTCCCTCCTTCACCCACAGCACTTCTCCCTCCCTCACCCACAGCACTTCTCCCTCCCTCACCCACAGCACTTCTCCCTCCCTCACCCACAGCACTTCTCCCTCCCTCACCCACAGCACTTCTCCCTCCCTCACCCACAGCACTTCTCCCTCCCTCACCCACAGCACTTCTCCCTTCCTCACCCACAGCACTTCTCCCTCCCTCACCCACAGCACTTCTCCCTTCCTCACCCACAGCACTTCTCCCTTCCTCACCCACAGCACTTCTCCCTTCCTCACCCACAGCACTTCTCCCTTCCTCACCCACAGCACTTCTCCCTCCCTCACCCACAGCACTTCTCCCTCCCTCACCCACAGCACTTCTCCCTTCCTCACCCACAGCACTTCTCCCTTCCTCACCCACAGCACTTCTCCCTCCCTCACCCACAGCACTTCTCCCTCCCTCACCCACAGCACTTCTCCCTTCCTCACCCACAGCACTTCTCCCTTCCTCACCCACAGCACTTCTCCCTTCCTCACCCACAGCACTTCTCCCTTCCTCACCCACAGCACTTCTCCCTCCTTCACCCACATTTCCTTCTCTTCCCACACTCACATATTTCCCTCTCTTACCCCAACATCTCCCTCTTTCCAAGGACCATCCCTGCCCTCAAGAAAGGTTCCTTGAAGCCTATGAGAAGCTTTTGATCAAAGGAATGAGAATTGTTCTCTTCTAGCATGGATCGAACCTGAATACATCCCATTCCCCAGATGCTGTATAACCCATAAGGGTTTAGCGTTTCCCTCCTAAATATAGTAATTTTTCCTTCCTCACCCACAACACTCCTGTAGTTCCTCATCCAAAACACCTCTCTCCCTCATCCACAATACTTTCGTACCTCCCTCATCTACAACACCACCCTCCCTCCATCCCTCGTCCACAACACCCTCCCTCCCTCACCCACAACACTTACCTCTCTCCCTCCCTCATCCACAATACTTTCATACCTCCCTCATCTACAACACCACCCTCCCTCCCTCATCCACAACACCCTCCCTCACCCACAACACTTGCCTCTCTCCCTCCCTCATCCACAATACTTTCATACCTCCCTCATCCACAACACCCTCCCTCCCTCACCCACAACACTTACCTCTCTCCCTCCCTCATCCACAATAAGTTCGTAACTCTCCACAATAAGTTCGTAACTCCCTCATCCACAACACCACCCTCCCTTCCTCACCCACAACACCTCCCTCTCTCCCTCAAAGTGCAGTAGACCGTCATTTAACACGGTAGTTACGTTCCTGAAAACGCTGTGTTAGACAAACTGAAGAACGTATGAGAAAATTAGTGTTACGTTCCTGGGAGCTCCCCCCCCCCCCAAAAAAAAAAAGCCAAACAACTTTTTTTTTTAGAGCTCCAGATCTTACAAAAATAAAAGGAATATGTAATTGTAGTTCATTGTTGTGATGTATTATGTTGTTTTTACTGCTTAAGACTACAAATGCAACATAAATAATAGTATTTCTTACCTTAAATTGTGGGTGCTGGTGTTTGTCAATGATTGAGAAGAGAGTGGAGTTATGCTATGGCCCTACTGGGCTGAGGTGGATGGTAGAGGTTCTGGTACTGAAGTCAGTGGTTGTACTGGAGTGTGCATAAATCAGTCAAGTCACTCAGTCAATTCAGTAAGTCACTCAGTCAATTCAGTAAGTCACTCAGTCAAGTCATCACAAAAAACTCATAATTACCTCATTCTTTTTGTGTACAAAATGACGCTTCATTCCGGCTACAGGCTATCTCTTGTCTAATATCTCTATTTTCTTTGTTAAATCTAAGACTTAAACCTTTTCTTGCCACTTTCAGCAATACTTGTATGCCTGCTGGGTGCCATGATTGCTTTGCAGATTTAAGATATGGCAGTTAATACGTATCTAAACAAACACAGTGAGCTATTGGCACAGGTTCGTCCAAGACACGTATGAATGGAACTGAAGGTTGGGAGGGTGGTGGGGGTGGCTGATGCTGGCAGGGGATGGCTGTAGCCCATCACGCCCCGCGAGCGACCGCATGCTCAAAATTTTTTCCCCTCCTGCAACCGTGTTAAACTAATTTTACAAAGTGTTAAATAAAAATATGCCATAATTCTTCAATCGTGCTATAACCAAAACGTGCAAGATAAAACTGTGTTAAATGACGGTCTACTGTACTCTCATTCATGACATCTTCCTCCCACACCCATTACATATACAGTACATTCCTGGTGAAACCTGGGACTTGGGAAACACGTATTGCTCTCAACACTGGAGACATGTGTGACACTTGCAACACCTGTTATATTAGTACAGTGGACACCCACCTTACGATATTAATCCGTTCCTGAGAGCTCATCGTAAGCCGAAATTATCGTTAGCCGAATTAATTTTCCCCATAAGAAATAATGGAAATCAAATTAATCCATTCCTGACACCCCAAAGTATGAAAAAAAAAAATTTTTTACCCCATGAAATATTAATTTTAATACACACAAACTGAAGAAGACATGCACAATTACTACTCTACTAAGAATAGAATACATGACACTTACCTTTACTGAAGATTTGGTGATGATTGATGGGATGGGAGGAGGGGAGAGTGTGGAAATTATTGTTTAGAAGGGGAATCCCCTTCCATTAGGACTAAAGGTAGCAAATCCTTTTCCGGGGTTACTTCCCGTCTTCTTTTAATGCCACTAGGACCAGCTTGAGTCACTGGACCTCTGTCACACAACAAATCTGTCCATAGAGCTCTGTACCTCCTGTCCTTTAAGACTTTCCTAAAATGGTCCATAACATTGTCATTGTACAGGTTGCCAACACGGCTTGCAGTAGCTGTGTCAGGGTGATTTTCATCCATAAAGGTTTACAGTTCAACCCACTTTGCACACATTTCCTTAATCTTTTTTTTTCAATTCCATACTAATTCTCATCCTTTTTACCACAGGGATGGCACTAGAAACTTTCTTGGGGTCCATGGTGACTTATTTTGCAGTTACAAGCACTAAAAATACTGGGATAATGTGAAATGTACTGAATGTGTGCGTAGATGCGACCTCACTGGCTGGCTTGTAAACACTGGCGCTGAGGCTACACGTGGGACATGTCCCGGATGAATCACGTAAGGCGAGTTTTTTTATTGTGAGGCGAAGCAAAATTTTTGCATTCAAATGCTTCGTATGGCGGATGTAATGTAACGCGATGCGTTCGTAAGGCGGGGGTCCACTGTATTTCATTTAATTGTTACAGCTCTTCAAGATAATTCATAAAAGAATACTTACATAGATAAGCTTTTATTAGCAAAAAAATAGCACAATGGCAATGTATGACTTCCCTAATTCTGTATGATATTACAAGCTTGGAGCATGAGCAATATTTCCCAAACATATCCGTTATAATCATGCAGGATGGTTGTTCATGTGTGGGTGTAATGCTTACTCCCCCCCCTCCTGAGTGAGGAAGAAAAACTGAGATTTGGACTGCTTAAGATCTTTCATCAGTCTACCATTTGACAGTTTTTATGCACATAAAAGGCCCAAAAATCTGGAACTCTTTGCCTGAACCTGCAAATCAATTTAGGACTATACTTAAAAATTATCTCATTTCTCAATAATAGTCATACCCACACTGTGTTAATCTCGAACCACATTTGAAGCAACTCTCCCAAATATTTTATTACCCCTTTTCTATTAAACCACTATTACACACCTAAAAATTTATGTTATTATAATTAATTGTACTACCTCATATTAATAATAGAGTAAAATATGTATTGAATATTTGAAGTTTGTGTAAACTTAAGTAGTCTTTAAGTGTACTATTAGGTTAAATCTGCTTGAAATGCCTTGGCATGATGGTGGCTTTCTTTGTACCAAATTATGAGATGTTAACACACAGTGTAGCCTTTGCAAAGAAATAAACTTTTGTTTTGTTTTGTATAGTCAAATGCTACCTGTGATGAAGAGAATGGTTTGGGGAGTGGTGTCTGGTTCTGCTGGTTTTAAGACCTGGGGATGTCTTGCTCTACTCCAGCCTTGAGCATATGACCAATTTTCTGCTTTCTTCCTCTGGGACGTTTGTTCTCATCAACCCTTTGTTTTGGCATTTTTTTTTTATATTTGCTGGGGTAAAAGTAAATGACTGTTCCTCTCCGAACTTCGGCTAACACATGCATAAAAACCTTTCAAGAGATTAATCATGTTTTTTATATATTAAATATTTTTGAATGGATATTTAATGGTAGCTTAAAAAGGAGGGCATTAGTGTATTTTTACAGTGTTATGGAATTTTGTGCACAGTTTCATGTTGCAGATGGGTAGGTGTCCATGGAGGACAGGCAAGTGAGGAGGTTCCTGGAAGCAGCAATGCCCCAGCAACACCCACCACCCCACACATTGTAGTCTCCACCAGCAAGGATGATACAGCCAACACCAAGAACAACACAGACAAGTCACAGTTTGATACACCCAGCGTGAGTATATTCCATTATTTCTTAACAATGCACTCTCTGGTGCCAGAACTTAAAATGTAACTGAGTAAAGAAAAACAGAATTAATACCATTAACATTTATAAGCAATATAAACATGTATGCTTCATAGCATTTAACAAAAATTTACAGCATTTACTGCAATTAGGTTAAAATAATTTGCAGAGGTAGTGAACTTGAATGTTCCAACAACTGAGGATTACATGTCAGCTATTTGGACAGACATGCTCACCACTCTGGGAAGAATGTAAAGACCATAACAATTCTGTTTCATGATTCCAAGGGTCAGCATTGGTGGACATTGTAGACTGGGGGAAAGAATATAGCAGTTTGGAATCTTGTGCATTATTATGCAATGTCTATATTGCAGTACAGTATATAGAACAGCATTTGGTTTGCATTCAATAGGGTTATCTATGGTACATGTGAAGAAAGAATAGCTTAGACAAGCTTGTTCACATTCACAGTTTGAAGAATGTTATATTAAAATATATACGCAAGATCTTAAAATTCGTACATTTCAAATTTTTCAAAAAATTGTCAAATGAAAAGCTGTATTGGTGTTTATGTAAATGTCTTAATTTTACTTAAAGCCCCTTGCCACTGTTATACGTTACATTAATCTTTGATTAGTCTTTACCCCTCAGCTAGTTTACTCAAGGGTCAGGTATTGTCACTACAACATCACAATACATTGGAGAAAGGATGGATGAACTAGGTAATCCTTAAGTTACATTCAAATTTTTGCCATTAAGACATGCCCAACGTAAATCCCACAGTTCCATGCAGAACTGGGTAATATACTCAAGTTGTATAACAGGATGGCAGTATTAAGACAGGCAAGGAAAGAATGAACTGCTAGAAGGCCTTTCATAAAAATCTTTAATTTACAAATAAAAAAGCAGGCTAGAAAACAAAGGAGGTACTCTACTGGATAAAATGTGTACCTAATTGACAGAAAAAGTCATAAGAAGTAAGATGTCAAGCATTTTCTCCAAGCAAAATAGACACCTTGCCTATGTATCAGTTTCACAAGTCTGTTGACTTGAAAAACCCCATTATACAGACAAAAATGTAATCTCCGTAAAAGTTCTGTTCTGCATTTGTTTATTTCAACCATTTCATATCTATAACCCATCTCCCGGAGAATAGTAACTAGTGGAATTTTCCATGGACCAGTTCTCAAGTCTTATGCTCCAGATTTTGATATGTCATTGACCTGCCTGAGAAAATGTAATCCTATACGTATATGGTATTACTGCTTGAAAATAGTGCAAAGCTAATGAGATGAATAGGGAGTGAAGAGGATTTTAAAAAGATATAGGACATATGCTTCAAAAATAGTTTGGTAAATGGCCACTCAGGCTCAGTTCTAATAATTGAAAAATTGTAATAAGAGCAAGGAAATTGATATTGTAGTACCATATCACCTGATTAGGTGACAACTGCTTGTGTCTGTAAAAGAAAAACCTAAGGGTCTAAGGGTGGGCATAATTCTGGCATGTAGTATGACACGTCGTTCAAATATTACACATGAATCATAGAGGGAACCTTTAAATAAATAGTCATGTAATTTAATTTATATCATGCTAGCATCTTGGCTCTTTTTAGCCAACATTTATACAGTGGACCCTTGGCTAATGATATTAATCCGTTCCTGAGAGCTCATCGTTAGACGAAATTATCGTTAGCTGAATTAATTTTTCCCATAAGAAATAATGGAAATCAAATTAATTCATTCCTGACACCCCAAAGTATGAAAAAAAAAAAAAATTCATCCGTAAAGGTTTGCAGTTCAACCCACTTTGCACACACTTCCTTAATCTTTGAAATAGGCAACTTCCTCGATTTCTCTCTCCCCCTCCTCTGAAGCAGTTTCCTCAGGTCTGGCCTCTTGCTGTTGCAGATGCTCTTGCAGCTCATCAGTGGTTAGTTCTTCATTGTCCTCCTCCACCAACTCTTCCACATCCTCCCCACTAACCTCCAACCCCAAGGACTTCCCCAATGCCACAATAGATTCCACAACTGGCATAGGCTTCTCAGGGTTAGCCCCAAACCCTTCAAAATACCTCTCTTCTACACGTTCGGGCCACAATTTTCTTCAAGCAGAGTTCATGGTCTTCTTAGTCACCCTCCCAAGCCTCACCTATAAGGTTTACACAACTGAGGATACTAAAGTGATCTTTCCAAAACTCTCTTAGGTCAATCGAGTGTCTGAGGTCACTTCAAAGCACTTTTGAAACATAGCTTTTGTGTAGAGTTTTTTGAAGTTTGAAATGACCAGCTGGTCCATGGGCTGCAGGAGAGAAGTGGTATTAGGAGGCAAAAACTTCACTTTGATATAGCTCATGTCCCCTGAAATTCGTTCTTACAAGTCTGAAGGATGACCAGGAGCATTGTCTAATACCAGGAGACACTTAAGGTCCAATTTATTTTCCAGGAGGTAATTTTTCACAGTGGGGGCAAACACATGGTGAAACCAGTCATAGAAAAAGTCCCTAGTGACCCATGCCTTACTGTCTGCCCTCCACATCACACACAAATTAGCCTTGAGGACATCTTTGAGTACTTGTGATCTCTGTTTCAAAAACGAACTTGCACCTTTTGCAAGAACAGCTTCCTTGATTGCCGTTTTGTTGGCCAAGATAGTAGTGATGGTCGATTGGGGTTTGGTACTTTGCAATTATCTCTTTCTTCATTTCCATACTAATTCTCACCTGTTTTACCACAGGGTTGGCACTAGAAGCTTTCTTGGGGCCCATGGTGACTTATTTTGCAGTTATAGGCACTAAAAACACTGGGATAATGTGAAATGTGCTGAATGTATGCGTAGATGCGACTGCACTGGCTGGCTTGTAAACACTGGCACCCACAGGGCAGCTGAGGCATGCTCAGGCCACACGTGGACGTGTCCCAGACGAATCACGTTGGGCGAGTTTTTTATCATTAGGTGGGCCAAAATTTTTACGCTCAAACGCTTCTTTAGGTGGATTTAACGTTATGCGATGCATTCGTTTGCAGAGGGTCCACTGTATTCAGCTAAAAAAATCTTAATATACTTGCTACCACTATAAAGAAAGCTTTAGTATTATTCTGGCAGTCATGGCAGAAGGATGCACAAGGATGTACATGTACATATCATCTTTTCTTTCATGCGTGTGTTAAAGAAGTAAAATACCTTAAAAATACTAAAACAAACAATCTGTGGCTTACAATTAACCTTGTATCATTCACAAACATCCTATATAGGACACCACCTCAGAAACAGCTAAGCCAACCATCAACTCCAGGAAAGCAGCCAAACTCCATCAAGTGCCTTGCAACCACCACCTTCAGCAAGCGCCCTACACCCAACCTCTTGCGCCAAAAAAAAAAATAGCAATTGCAAGAAGTATACCTCCTTCCAACTCAGCAACATGCAAATATACAGCTGGTATAACTGTGGAGTTGATGGGTAGTGGGGTATACCCCATCCTATGAAATTATATTCATGAGTAACACTACACACACACACACATACACACTTGTATTAAAATGCTCTGAAGTGGTTAGGTCACTTACCTTTATTATCCCACCTCACCTCCCCCACCCACCCTTTTCCTATATTTCCATCCTTACCCATCCTCCTTCCTTTCCCATCTTACCAGTGCTCTGGTAATTCAAACTCAACTAGAACTAAATCCTGGCCTACTTTAAGCATTTCAGTTATAAGCTCCTCTCATAACCTACCCACTGCCTTCACACTCACCTTAGACTCTTTCATCCAACTAGCAGATTCAGTTCTTTTTTGCCCCATAGTATATGAAATCATGGATTATAATTGTTATAGCTGAATAACTCTAAAATATCTTCTATGAAGAGGGTAAATAAAGCTTAAATAAAACAACATACAATATTTAGTCTGTTGCAAAGTGCAGTGCCAGAATACTACATATTGCTGTATAATATATCTGCCTTTTTTAATGATCTTCCCCATTCTTTTATTTGCTGTAGTACTCCACTTCTGTAACAAAATAGATATGTTCTCTTTCAGCAGCAGCTTAATGCATCTAGCAGCAATGGGCAAGTCCTCAATAACCCGTCTACCCCAGCTCCACCACCCACACCTGCAAACAACGCAGAAGAAAAGAAACTGCGACTTGAAAGATTATCGTAAGTCTATAAAATGATTTTAGTTCAATGTTTAGTATTCGCAAATACTAGAGTAATATATAGGTGAAAAATAGTGCCTGCACTTTGAAGGATGAATGGTGGTGGTGTGAGTCAGAAGATCATTTGAATGGGAATGCTGTGAACTGCTGGCAAGACTTCTGTTGATGAATGTTTCTTTCCTTGTGTTACCCAGCCTTGGTGGAAGCTGCCAATGTAGCAAAAAATGTTTTTTTGAATCTAATATGGATTGAAAATTATAATACTAAAAATGTAGTTATTGCAAAAAACAAAGATATGGAACTTATATCAACACAATTACCATTTTATGTATCATTGCATAAAAAAAAAGAATAAAAATTTTGAAACAAAATGGGGATAGTGATAAATAATGATACAAGTAGCATCGGTTCATCTCAACACATCCATGACAAACTTCCAAAATTCGTAAATGGATATTCAGTAAAAGAAATAAGATTTATTAGTTTACCTTCAACAGGGAAAGCAAGAGCTCACAGTTGTTATAAACTGAAGAAAAAGTGAAGTTCAAGGATACTAGGAATGAAACAGTAGAATGGAGAAAAATAAGTGCTAAAACCATTAGAAATCTTATGAAACTGTAATATTAATACAGGACATCACAAGCTTAGCTCTGCTCCTGTTGTTATGAATAAGTAATTGTATACACACTTGTCTGTTAAATCTCTTAATGGTTCTGGGCATCCTTGTCACCTTGGCCTATACCAAGGTCCGATCTCATAAATTATAAAGGAAACATTAAAGGATTAAGAACTATGAAGAAACATACAGGAAGGTAAAGATTTGGGTACACTGAATGTAAGTAGAAGTTTGTAAAAATTTATCCATCCTGTATATTTATGAGGCAGAAGGAAAAGAGCAGCAATCCTTCTTACAGTAATTGCAAAATGCTTAACAGGCTTCCAGTTCACATCTGTATGAGAGGATGGTAGTACTGTACAGTACTACCTAGATGTGCATGGTGTGCTACTGTTGCATGTTCCAATTTTGGTCTCGACATGTGTACAGCTTTCTTTAGCATTTCTTCTTCCACTTATCTATGTGTGCATGTGTGTGTATTTTTGTTCGCTTGTTTTTGTCTGTATTTTTGTGTTTATTATGCCAAATTGGTCAAACAAAACAAAAAAAAAATACAGTAGAACCCCAGTATCCACTGATTCAATATCCACAGTATCAGTTATTCATGGTTTACTCTAACTCAAAAATAATTCTTATAATGGCCCCAAAGCAGAAATGTAAAAAAGTTGGCAATTCTTCAAAGCCTAAGAGAAGTCATGAAGTACTTCTCATCAGTGAAAAAGTGATAATTCTCCACTTATGCATAATTTATCAATTAAACTTTATAATAGGTATGTATAGGACTTGTAAATATAGAGTTTGCTACTCTCCACAGTTTCGGTATCCACGGCAAGTCCTTGGAATGTATCCTTGCAGATACAGGGGTCCTACTGTAATGTGTTTGTTAATCAACGTATATAATTTCTTGTCACACCAAAACAAACTTAATAATCTAATTTAACTCTACTAAAATTTATTTAAAACAAATAACAATCCTACCTAACCTTGCTGAGGAATACAGTGGTACCCCGAGTTTCGTACAGCTCTCAACTCGAACAGTTATGTAAGTGTAATATTGTAAGTGCTTTTCTAAGTGTATTTTTGGGGGTCTGAAACAGACTAATCTAATTTACATTATTTCTTATGGGAACAAATTCGTTCGGTAACAGCATTCAAACAGCTTTCCGGAACGAATTATGGCTGAAACTCGGGGTACCACTGTAATTTTGTAATGTTAAAATTATTTTTACATAGGGAAAAATACACGAGATTCTGAGATTGTTTAGGAGACTCGGTCGACTTATCAGGCGTAAGTAGCTAGAGCAAACGTAGAGGTTTTCAAGAAAAAACTAGAGTACTTAGTGTAACTAGTACCAGATAAGCCAGGTTTTAATTTTTACTCAGCCTTCTGGTCACTGACAGCAACAGTCTGGTTAAATGGGTAGTCAGCAATGAAGTCTGGACTCAGGCTGGGTTTCAAAAGTAGAAAAACTCTCAACCATTTGCTTAAGGCATGCTCATCCAGCATAGTAGAAGGAAAATTCATGAAATGGCAGAGGTTTGGTGCAACTGCGAAATATGCACTTATCTGGCAGTTCTGTCAAACCAAGATAGACTTAAGCAAGAGGGTGTATAAATCTGTGGTGTATGGAAGGTATTGGGGACATTCCACAGAGTTGGAATGCTCACACTTCAGAATGCTTGAAATGTGAATATTTTTGGGTTTGCTGTGTATAAAAGGCAACATATGCACAATGCAAGGATTTAGGAACACCAGCAGGTTGGACTTTGAGTATCAGCAGTAAGAAGGATGGTGCATGCTTCCTGAGACAAGTGGGGATGTTGCAGTTCAAAAGGTCATTTGATCATGGTGTTCATGAATTTCTGGAAAAAATAGCTAGGGAGTAATTGTGAATGTTTTCTTCTTTGGGTCATCCTACCTTGGTGGGAAATGGCCAGTGTAATAAGACATAGATTTACAGTACCAATATACATTATACGTTACATTTTATGAATATAAGATTTCTATGTATATACATGTATATACATTCTTTTTTCAACGCACCAGCCGTATCCCACCGAGGCAGGGTGGCCCAAAAGGAAAAACAAAAGTTTCTCCTTTTAAATTTATATATATATATATAATATGTATATGTATGTATGTATGTATGTATGCAAAACAACCACTCTGAAAGAATAGAGAAATTCCAAGCGCTTTCATGACCACTCACATTATCAAGGAACTATGAAAGTAAAGCATCCAAGGAAGGTATATAAGGGGTCTGGTCAACACCTCACTATCAGATCCCACAACGGTTAAACACCTGATGCGCGCCGGCCCAACTGGACAGGTCCTTTGCACAACCCACCAACAAACTATTCTACCCAAGAAAATTTTAAAAATTATTTGTCCAGTGTATTATTAAATTCTTCCCAAATTCTATTAATTATAAATGGATCTAATTTATATAAACCAAAGGAAATATTCATATTATTGTCAAAACTGCTTTTTATGAAACAAGATTCAATTATATTCCTGTCGACCATGGACTTGCTTGATACTACTTTCTCAACTTTTTGAAAATCAATTGGATGATTAAAATCTCTTACATGAATAAACAGAGCATTGGAATCTTGTCCAGTTCTAATGCTATATTTATGTTGTTTTAATCTTAGTTCGAGATTTTTACCAGTTTGACCGTAATAAACTTTATCGCAAATTTTACAAGGTATCTTATAGACGCCTTTTCCAGGCGTCTATAAGATACCTTGTAAAATTTGCGATAAAGTTTATTACGGTCAAACTGGTAAAAATCTCGAACTAAGATTAAAACAACATAAATTGGAAAAGGCGTATGACAGGGTGGATAGGGGGGCAATGTGGCAGATGTTGCAAGTGTATGGTGTAGGAGGTAGGTTACTGAAAGCAGTGAAGAGTTTTTACGAGGATAGTGAGGCTCAAGTTAGAGTATGTAGAAAAGAGGGAAATTTTTTCCCAGTAAAAGTAGGCCTTAGACAAGGATGTGTGATGTCACCGTGGTTGTTTAATATATTTATAGATGGGGTTGTAAGAGAAGTAAATGCGAGGGTCTTGGCAAGAGGCGTGGAGTTAAAAGATAAAGAATCACACACAGGGTGGGAGTTGTCACAGCTGCTCTTTGCTGATGACACTGTGCTCTTGGGAGATTCTGAAGAGAAGCTGCAGAGATTGGTGGATGAATTTGGTAGGGTGTGCAAAAGAAGAAAATTAAAGGTGAATACAGGAAAGAGTAAGGTTATGAGGATAACAAAAAGATTAGGTGATGAAAGATTGAATATCAGATTGGAGGGAGAGAGTATGGAGGAGGTGAACGTATTCAGATATTTGGGAGTGGACGTGTCAGCGGATGGGTCTATGAAAGACGAGGTGAATCATAGAATTGATGAGGGAAAAAGAGTGAGTGGTGCACTTAGGAGTCTGTGGAGACAGAGAACTTTGTCCTTGGAGGCAAAGAGGGGAATGTATGAGAGTATAGTTTTACCAACGCTCTTATATGGGTGTGAAGCATGGGTGATGAATGTTGCAGCGAGGAGAAGGCTGGAGGCAGTGGAGATGTCATGTCTGAGGGCAATGTGTGGTGTGAATATAATGCAGAGAATTCGTAGTTTGGAAGTTAGGAGGAGGTGCGGGATTACCAAAACTGTTGTCCAGAGGGCTGAGGAAGGGTTGTTGAGGTGGTTCGGACATGTAGAGAGAATGGAGCGAAACAGAATAACTTCAAGAGTGTATCAGTCTGTAGTGGAAGGAAGGCGGGGTAGGGGTCGGCCTAGGAAGGGTTGGAGGGAGGGGGTAAAGGAGGTTTTGTGTGCGAGGGGCTTGGACTTCCAGCAGGCATGCGTGAGCGTGTTTGATAGGAGTGAATGGAGACAAATGGTTTTTAATACTTGACGTGCTGTTGGAGTGTGAGCAAAGTAACATTTATGAAGGGATTCAGGGAAACCGGCTGGCCGGACTTGAGTCCTGGAGATGGGAAGTACAGTGCCTGCACTCTGAAGGAGGGGTGTTAATGTTGCAGTTTAAAAACTGTAGTGTAAAGCACCCTTCTGGCAAGACAGTGATGGAGTGAATGATGGTGAAAGTTTTTCTTTTTCGGGCCACCCTGCCTTGGTGGGAATCGGCCAGTGTGATAATAAAAAATATAATAAAAAAATCTTATAGACGCATCCATCAGCATTTTGGGGGGAATTCTTTATCAAAAGTTTTTTTACTGTATCAAGATTTTTGAATACAACTTTAATATTAAACTGATCAGATGAAATTTTAGACAAAAATACAACTGCTGCTCTAGGTTTTGGCCTAAGTTTTGCAACTTCAAAAAAACTTAATAATGTTGAAATTGCAAAAGCCTTTTGTAACTTTGAACAATTTTCTGATTTATCCTCAGATGAAATTAATATTAGTAAAGGAATGGTATATAGCTTTATGTTAAAACCAAATATTCCCAATTGCCCTCAAAGATTCTTTAAGTCTTATGATGCACTTAATAACAATAAAAATTTGCACCTTACTAAAGCAGACAAAATAAATGCAATAGTAATTATGAAAGAAAATGATTACCAAGAAAAAATGAATAATCTCTTAGATGATACTGAAACCTATTCTAAACTTAGGAAAAATCCCCTAGAAACCATTAACAGCAATTTCAATAAAACAATAAAACTTCTACTGAAAGGCAAAGATGAATTAGTCAAACAATTTACTTCCACTAATCCATCTTTACCTTACATGTTTATCTGGAGAGAGTTCCGGGGGTCAACGCCCCCGCGGCCCGGTCTGTGACCAGGCCTCCTTAGGTCAGTGTCCCAGGATGCGACCCACACCAGTCGACTAACACCCAGGTACCCATTTTACTGATGGGGAACATAGACAACAGGTGGAAAGAAACACGTCCAATGTTTCTACTCTGGCTGGGAATCGAACCCAGGCCCTCACCGTGTGAAGCGAGAACGTTAACCACCAGGCCACCAGAAAAACACACAAACCAGGGAATCCAGTCAGACCAATTATTAGCTCCATAGGGTCAGTTTCATATAAATTATCCAAATGGCTTGTTGATATTTTGAGCCCTATTGTTGGCAAAATTTCTAACTTTAATGTTAAAAACAACATAGACTTAGTTGATAAATTAAGCTCCTTGACTGACTTAAATGATTTTAACATGGTTAGTTTTGATGTTACTTCCTTGTTTACGAAAGTTCCTGTTGATGATTTATTAAGTTTTTTATCTGAAGAACTCGTTAAATATGATTTACCATTGCCAGTTCCTACTATCATTAAACTTATTAAACTTTGCACTGTTGATGCAAAATTTGTAAGTTTTACTCAGAAGTTTGGTAACCTATACATGGAATTTTTTGAAACACGGTTGCTTAACACAATCCTCCCTAATAGAGCTAAATGGTTCAGATATGTTGATGATATTTTGTCTTATGCCCAAAAATGTAGATATACACCATTTCCTTGGAAAATTAAATAGTTTAGCCCATTCTATAAACTTTACTGTTGAGTTTGAAGAAAATAACTCATTGCCTTTTCTAGATGTTTTAATTATTAAGGGTAATAATGAATTCAAATTTAAAATTTACAGAAAACCTACAAATAACTGTTCCTATGTCCACTATTATTCTTCACATCAAGATAGTCAAACTGTCTGTTTTCTCATCAATGTTTTTGAGAGCTTTACGAATTTGTAGTCCTGAGTTCATAGATGAGGAAATATCCAAAATTTATGAAATGGGTAATGATTTAAAATACCCAAGAAATGTAATTGATAAATCTTTTAAAGTTGCTAGAAATACTTTTTACAGTCCAAAAAGGGACAACCAGCCTTATTCAACTAAAAATATGTTGGTTCTCCCTTACCATAAAAACTTGGTTGATATGCCTTCTCTTCTTAAGACTTTTAATATTAAAGTTGTATTCAAAAATCTTGATACAGTAAAAAAACTTTTGATAAAGAATTCCCCCCAAAATGCTGATGGATGTGTCTATAAGATTCCTTGTAAAATTTGCGATAAAGTTTATTACGGTCAAACTGGTAAAAATCTCGAACTAAGATTAAAACAACATAAATATAGCATTAGAACTGGACAAGATTCCAATGCTCTATTTATTCATGTAAGAGATTTTAACCATCCAATTGATTTTCAAAAAGTTGAGAAAGTAGTATCAAGCAAGTCCATGATCGACAGGAATATACAGTGGACCCCCGGTTAATGAACTTTTTTCATTCCAGTAGTATGTTCAGGTGCCAGTACTGACCGAATTTTTTCCCATAAGGAATATTGTGAAGTAGATTAGTCCATTTCAGACCCCCAAACATACACGTACAAACGCACTTACATAAATACACTTACATAATTGGTCGCATTTGGAGGTGATCGTTAAGCAGGGGTCCACTGTAATTGAATCTTGTTTCATAAAAAGCAGTTTTGACAATAATATGAATATTTCCTTTGGTTTATATAAATTAGATCCATTTATAATTAATAGAATTTGGGAAGAATTTAATAATACACTGGACAAATAATAATTTTTAAAATTTTCTTGGGTAGAATAGTTTGTTGGTGGGTTGTGCAAAGGACCTGTCCAGTTGGGCCGGCGCGCGTCAGGTGTTTAACCGTTGGTGGGATCTGATAGTGAGGTGTTGGCCAGACCCCTTATATACCTTCCTTGGATGCTTTACTTTCATAGTTCCTTGATAATGCGAGTAGTCACAAAAGCGCTTGGAATTTCTCTATTCTTTCAGAGTGGTTGTTTTGCATATTCTGAAATCGCCTGTTTACTGTGATCTTATTGCATACATATGTACATACATATACATATACATGCATACATATATATACACTGTAGTTCTCCATTGGGAAGGGGAACAGAATTCTTCCTCCGTAAGCCATGCGTGACGTAAGAGGCGACTAAAATGCCGGGAGCAAGGGGCTAGTAACCCCTTCTGTATAAATTACTAAATTTAAAAGGAGAAACTTTTGTTTTTCCTTTTGGGCCACCCCGCCTCGGTGGGATACGGCCGGTGTGTTGAAAGAAAGAAGAAAGATATACTGTAGTACATGTTATTTCATTAATGTAACATACATTCCATATAAAATACAGTAGTATATTTTCTAATTTATATACATGCAATGTTATTTGGTGACTGTACAGTATTATTTTATATATGCAATATATGTGTATTATTTTATGTCAGTTTAATATACAAATCATTATTTCATTTGTATTCAGCATAGTTTAATTACATTATTACTATTTTCTCCTGTCTGCATTTTTATTGGATTAAGTTAGTACATGCTTATTATATCTGGATGGAAGGAGAAAATAAGTTTACTTAGAAAAGAGATAGAGTAGATGGTCTTAGTTTTATATGACTAGGCAAATTTGTGTAAAATATAAAGGTAGTCTTGAGGTAGACTATTTAAATTAGTTAAGTACCAATGTTCCCCTTGACTAACTTTTATAAGTTAATGTTTTAACAAAATTATCCATTAACACAACTAATAAATACTTATATACTGTATATTAAAGCAGAATGAAACATAAAGGAGTAAAGTAAATTCAAGTGACTAAATAAAGTAAAGAACGTATCTCAGTGAGTGTAAAAGGCGATGCTGGATAAAATTGGTTTAGGTGACATTCCCTTAAAAAAAAAAAAATTAACCTGTTTGGGTGATCCTTGGAAACAACATTTTCTGGAAATTCTGGTTTCTCACTTGCCTCATTTTTGCTGGGTCGACGGTATTTATTAGATCACCATAACCCTTAAAATTACAAATATAAAAGTAGCTTTTAGCTAACCCTTTAAAGACTGTTGAAGTCTAAAGCTCCAGTAGTACTGTAGTGTGAGGTAGTCCCAGCCCTACTCCCAACAGATTGAATACCACCATGCTGGAGTTCCATGAGGGTCGTCGCCAGTCACTTGATTTCAATATGTACAGAAAGACCCGTCGAAATTCTATGAATGAGATGTTTAGACGTATAGGAGGCAGTCAAACTAACCTCCAAGGTAACAGCCTCCCATCAGCTAACAACATTCGTCATTTTAGTTCACGGAACAGCTTGGTGCCATCGGTCGTGGACTGGAAGCAGGAAGGAAAGTTAGTATACATAGCTTTTTTTTTTTTTGTATCTTTTGTAATACTATCTGACCTTTTCATATTAATTTGAAATAACCATAATGTTGCTTATTTGCACAGTAAAGTACTAGAGTATAAATCACAGTCATGAAGAAAGTACCAATTGTATTCTTATCTTAATGTCACTTTTGTCTTTTTTTTTTTTCCCTCAGTGATTCTCTTATTGCATGCTTGAGTGCCCTGTATGGTAAGCTGCTGGTGGTAATGGGTATGGCCTTTCCAATAGCTGAGGTCATCTCGCACGATATTCCCATTTCTTTCTATAATGTGAGTGAAAATCAATTTAGTTTTCATAATACTAAGATGGTAACTTTTGGAAAATATTGGTAAATTACACCATTTCAATAAACCTTGAATTATTTGAACTAATTCCTGTGGACATTATTTGATTATAGTATACCTTATTTCTATATATTTTATTGTCTGCCAATATTTTCACAAATCAGATAGTGTTCTTTGTTACAAAATTTTATTTAAAATTAGCTAGCTCTATTATCTGTATGCAGTGAAATTTCTTAATATTTTTTCAAACTTAACTGATACAGTAATGATGACTATTGCCTGGTGACCTAAAATAAGTTTAATCATTAATAAATTTATACACTTTTGTTAAAACAGTGTTACCTTACATGAAATGTAACTATGCTCTTCTCTTCACTGAGCTTCTGGAGAATTTTAAAGTACAGTGGAACCTCTGCTTACAAGTTTAATCCATTCCGTGACCTAGCTCATAACCCGATCTGCTTGTATGCTGAGTCAATTTTCCTCATTCAAATTAACTGAAATGCCATTAATCCATTTCAGCAGAATTCCTGCTCTCGGTAGGCAGGACAAAAATACTTCAATATGACTCTAATATCAACTCTGGCTTATTTATCTATCACAATTCATGTAACATGACATAATAAATAATATAATTAACATAGAAACATGATATATACTCTAGAATGAATAAAATAGGCCATAATATGGCGAGTGGTGGAGGCAGTGTCCATTCCCTCTCCTGCCGATTATATCTTCCCATGCTTTTATTATGAGAGAAAATGGAGTGTTTGTGAGGCTAACTGCACTAGTTTCATAAATAAGAAATATTGTATTAAAACATAGAGAATGTAAAGAAATAAAGTGGTTTCATAAAGTATATGTACGCTGGCAAAGGTGGAGAGTGGAAGATAGGCTACTAGCTCCTACTACCATCGCACACCTCGCTTGTTTATCTATGATTTCATGCTGTAATTTCACTGACATCATCCTCTTTTTCTTCTCAGCACTGTCCTTTGCACTTACATCTTAGGACCCATGGTTAGAAAAAAGAAATTTGGCAATAATAACATGAGAAATGCTTTCACGGCTACATAAACACATTGCACAGCTCAGCTTATGTTGTGGTGTTTGCTGCACCACCCAGTGGCAGTGTTCTGAAAATCGCTTATTATTATTATTATTATTATTATTATTATTATTATTAATTTAGAGAACTGGTGCACAGATCCAATTCCCTAGAACAAGAGCCCCTCACCAGCGTCAAGGAACCTCCCATGAGGGGGAAGCTTGCAACCTGAATTTTGGCACGTACTTAACCCTTTCAGGGTCCGTCCCGTAGATCTACGGCTTTATGTTCAGGGTCCAAACCGTAGATCTACGCCATGAGCTCAGCTCACTCTGATAAACTGTGAGTGGTACATTTGGGCATAGATATGAGAGAATACATCTATGTGGTATGTGTGCACCACATAAAACAGATCCTGCAGCACACTGTGTATAATGAGAGAAAAAAAATGAAATCATGATTTTTCGATTAAAACAGCAACTTTGCAGTGTTTTTTCGTATGTTTTTTATAGTCGTATTTGCGATTTCTTGGTCTCATTTGATAGAATGGAAGACATATTACAGAAATAGAGATGATTTTGATTGGTTTTAGCATTGGAAATGGCGTGAAACTGAGCTCAAAGTAGCGGAAATGTTAAATTTTTGCCGATATTCAAGAGTAAACAAACGACCTCACACATCTAATACACGTCAGCTGGTGGGTCTAATATACATTCACAAATATGGTGATGATATTTATACTATTATTACAGTATTGCATAAGAGTAAATCTTCTATTTTTTGGTGTGAATAAAAATTCATTATGTGAATAAAAAATCAAAATGGAATTTATTTGTAAAGCCTCAAAACATAACTAATGAACAGAAGAAATGTTAGTTTAGTGCCAGGAATGCCTACATTGTTCATTCTGGACCTTATTTTGAAATTGGAATATTTTGAACTTTGTGTTAAATTGGCCAAATTAACAATTTCCGATCACTTTATTTTGTAGTTGAAACAGTTGACTTGGCGATTTCTTGTGCTCAATCGATAGAATAGAAGTAATACTAGTGAAATAGCTAAGAATTTGGTTGATTGGAATAATGTAATTGGCCTAAAATGGGAGTCAGAGTCGGCAAAATCGCCGATTCGTAAATATCGCTGACACATCAAAATTCGCGAGAGCATAATTTCGTCAATTTTCCACCAAATTTCGTACTTTTTGTTTTATTACCTTCACAAAAAGATTCTCTACGATTTCATAAGAAAAAATAACAAATTTTTTTTTTTTAAATTCTTGGACACTGGTGCGCGACTCCAGATTTGGGCCTTGGACCCTGAAAGGGTTAAAAACTCGCATGGTGGGCCACTCGTAAGCAGAGGTTCCACTGTATTGACATTTGGATATCTACTGTGACATCGTTTTTTCAATTGAAATAACTAATTATGCATTAACTTATTTTGTGCAGTAGTGTTTTTAAGTAGATTTTCTCACTTTTTTTTCAAAATACAATTGAGAAACATCATTCATAATGTTGTAATGGAAGAAGTGAGAACAGTGCTTAAAATTTTGACTTGTTTCCAAAAATAGATTAAATTAATTTACCCCATAACAAAACAAAAAGTACCAGGCATTCCTTGTAATCTGTCTGAAGCACCCTTAACCCACACCAATGCATGGCAAAGCCGAATATGGAAGCATATAGGGCCTGTATAAAATATGTCCTGCTGAGAAGACCTGACAAGGAGATGACATATTGATAGTTAATGTAAAAGAATATACAAAAGAAGAGTTACTGAATTGCTTAAAAATGAATATCTTCTTCTTTCAACAAATTGGCCATATCCCACTGAAGCAGGGTAGCAAAAAAAGAAAAATAAGTTTCTCTTTTTAAATTTAGTAATGTAGTATACAGGAGAAAGGGTTACTAGCCCCTTGCTCCCGGCCTGTTAGTCGCCTCTTACGCCATGCATGGCTTTTGGAGGAAGAATACTTTTCCACTTCCCCATGGTGATAAGAGGAAATAAACAAGAATATATCCATACCAGTTGGAAGAAGCACAAATGGAGCAAAAAAGTCATTCAGGAAAATGAAAATGTAAACCTTAAATATTTCCACTTGAAATCCAATTAAAAAGTGACCACCCATAGAATTGGCCCACTACTCACAGAAGGTTTGGTCATTGATAATGAAAAAATTATCAGATTTGGAAAACTCAGTATGAATCAGTCAGGTTTGTTTATTACTTCTAACCTTGCTACAAACCATGTATCTGACATAAGCATAAATCTCCAAGAATGCAAAAAAGAAATGGAACACATATCCATGCATGCAGCACCAGGGCTGGATTCTTAAAATTATTTGCAGTATCTATAAAGGTCAAAATATCACTAGCACGAGCACTACATACTATTCTTTAGAGAAAGCGGCTTATATTGAGGTGAAATCTGCGAGGCGTTAAAAAGTTCAAACATATCCCCTCTGCACAAAAGAGGCAGTGGAGCTCTGACAAAAGAAATTAGACCAGAACCACTAGCATCAAACATCAGAAAAGTCTTTGAATGAGTTTGTGAGACATCAAATTACAAATTTGGTGGAAAAAGCACGATCCATACAACACAAGTGAACATGGATTTAGTAAGATCACTCTCATCATAACTAAACCATTGTGACAAAATTAGAGGCTTTGGAAGAATACCAAATACAGATGTAGTCTACAAAGGTTTACCTTAGCCTGAAGCATTTGACAAATACAGTCATGAAATGAGTCCATAAAATAGTCAATATGTATAACAGGAAAAAATGGGAAAATGTTCAATTTCTGTAAGAAACAGACCACAAGACATAGCACGTAGCTTAGACGATTTGAATATTCCGTTTGATTTGTGTAAACTGTTAATTAATTTGTGATATATTTACATCTTGCAGGGATTCTACCTTTACCTGTACATTGGATCAATAATCTTCTTAGTATATGCTTATGTATTCCTCTTGCGATCACTAAACCTACCTACCGAGCACCTCAAGTCAAAGTTTCAGTCTCTAAGTAAGTAATAATTTTTTATTGTTTTTGTATTCCATCTTGATGGAGTATAAATCACTTGTAATAATCAATGTATGAGAGTGATAATGTAGCAGTAGAGTGAGTGAGGAAGTGTTAGCCCACAACACAAACTATAGTTACCAGTATCAACCTTCAGTTCTTTCAACAAAATTCATTTTCTTTCTCGCTGCTTCCTAACCTCACTTTCATCCACATCGTAGTCAGCTCACCCTCCCTTCCCTTCTCCGCATATCTGAATAAATTGTACACATTTATTTCTTATAATGTAGCACTGCCTCCTACAAAATGCCGTGTTTTCTTCATTGATGCTGTCTAGTGCCCTCAGTAGCAGCTATTACCACATTGAGTTGTAACTGTCTTTGATGATGGAAGAAAGAGAAATTTGTATTTCTATTTGCCATTTCTAAGAGTGATCAGCCAATTGTGGCATTTGTGTAATAGCATTATGATTTTAGGGCCCCCACTGTATTATACAGTCTCATTTATTTTGTCAAATTCTTGTCTCTCACCTCTGTTGTTAAATGGTGGATTCTATACATTTCCAATTCTAAATTTTTTCATCTTTTTTTTTTTTTTTTTTTCAGGACTTCAGAAGCTTATATACATTGTGTTCTTTACCAATATTGTCAAGCCTTCTTTTTCCTGTTCTCTCTCCTCAAAATTGAGTAGTTACCCTCAAAAGCTGTCTCATATATAACGTTTAATCAGTTTACTTTCAGTGAGGCTTATTTTTTCTAGTTTAACAGGTATGGTAATAGTCAAAATGTGGATAAAGACATACATGTTGAAATGATTCTTGAACTATACATAAGTATCTTTATCTCCCTTTGTCTAGTTTCTTCTTGTTTATAATATCCATTAATTGAACTTTTGCAGATTAATCCATTAATTTTTCTATATAAAATCTGTAAAATTGTATTATCCTGAGGAAATAATTCCTGAAACATAAGGATAAATATTCCTATACACTCATGTCATAAAAAAAAACATTAAAGTATAATATGTAAAGTTATTAGGAAACCTGTTTGCTACAGTATATACAGTATAAATATATTTACCAAAGTTAAGGATCTCTGTAGTTCTCTTGTTATTATTTTGTTCCTTTCCAATTAACACTCAAGAACCCTGTGTACATACTTTCAAATTAATTTTTTTGTTCTATATAGCACTATTTTTCTTTTATCTACACTCAAGTTGTTAATCATTTTTTTTTTTTCATAAAATTTTAATGACGTTCTGTATACAGCCTCTACTTACTTAATGATGGAGTTCTGTTCCTAAGACCACATCGGTAAATGAATTTGTCACTAAGCAAGGAGCATACTATAATGGTAGTGGGTTTGTGTCGACCATCTTTGATAGTGCTTTAATTTCACCTTTGTGCCATTTATAACATTTTTACTGTTTATTATAATATACAGTAGTGTACTGTATATTGTAATAAACAGAATAGAGGCAATCAGCTCTAATTTACATCATTTAAGTATGCATACTGGTCAGAGAGCCGTTGTAAGTCCGAGTTGTCGGTAAACAAGTATGTTGTTAAGTGATGAGAGGCTGTATATTACAAATTAATCTTTATCTGTTGACAGTCCTTAAACTTATTAACAGCCATACTGTTGTGTTAAGCAGCCAAGTTGCAAAATAAGCTTTTATTGGGACAACATTTTGCTCTGTTAGAACTTTTTTTGAAGCAGAAACATTTTCAGTAAAAGCTTGTTGTGCAACATAATCTTTTTTCAGTATTACCGGCAGTATCCTATTTAAATCTAACAGCTTCACATTTGTACCATTTATATGATACAGTAATTAGTTGAACATCTGTAGCATTTTAAAGCCTTGATGCAGAGATTGGGTAATTTTTCACTAGTAAAGTATGTGACTGCTGCAAAAAAAGTGCATGGATAACTGATAACAAGAGTATATAATTATGTTGTCTGATATACAGTCAAACCTTGGTTTTTGTATGCCCTGGTTAGTATGTAAAACTATAGTTATTCTCTATAAAATGTATTTTTTGTTAATATTTCCCATAAGAAATAATATAAATCCAATTAATCCATTTCAGACACCCAAAAATATTATCTAAAAATACATTTTATTGAGAATAACTATAGTTTTACATACTCTCTCATTTACATAAACAACCTACCAAATGCATCTCAACCACTCAAACCCATATTATTTGCAGATGACACTACGTATGTCTGCTCTCACTCAAGCCCAGTCATACTAGCCATTACTGTAAACACTGAATTACAGAAAATATCTACCTGAATGATGATTAACAAACTTACTCTCAATATTGACAAAACCTACTTCATTCAGTTTGGGAACAGAGATACAAATGTTCCCCTTAACATAATGATAAATGGATCACCTATCACAAAACTCAGAGGGAAAATTCTTTGGAATCCACCTTGATAATAGCCTCAAATTTCAGACACATGTACAACAACTTTCCAAGTCTCCAAGACCGTAGGCATACTATCAAAGATACGGTACTATGTTACACAATCAGCTCTCCTTGCCCTGTATCACTCACTTATTTACCCCTATCTCACCTATGGAATCTGTGCATGGGGCTCAACAATAATAAATCATCTCAGACCATTAATTACCCAGCAAAAGACTGCAGTCAGAATGATAACAAATTCCCACTCCAGACAGAACACACCACCAATATTCAAAAGTCTAAACTTACTCACCATACAAAACATCCATACTTATTATTGTGCCTACTACATACATAGAACACTAAACTCGGATATAAACCCTCCCCTCAAACTTCTCCTTACCAGCTTTAACAGAACATACGACCATAACACAAGACACAGATCAATCTTTGATGTTCCCCGTGTCCATCTCACACTATGTAAAAGCTCAATGCACATAAGTCCCCAAAATTTGAAATTCATTACCAGTGAATACCAAAGAAACACAGTCTGTATATCAATTCAAGACTTCTTAAAAACCACCTACTCATCCAAAACTAATTACACAGTATTTAATTTAACTTTACCTACATAGTTAACAAATCACTTTCTACTGCCTTAAAATATCATTACTCACTGTGTTACTCCCCTAGCCTTAGGACCCCACAATTAAATGCTCACAGATCAATAAATTCTCATATCAAACCTAATGCTAATATTGCATAACTTACATCTCATAAATGTATAACTCAGTTGTATAATTAGAGAAGCCTTATCAAACTGTTTTTATAGCATTACCTAATAGAATAATCTATTCTCATGAATGAACTGTAAGTCATCTAATGACCATTTAAACTGTTACTGCACTACAGATCATTGATTTGATTTGATTAGATCTGATTATTAAATTATATGACTACATATAGTAAATTGATCATTGTTATATTACTAACTGTAATGTTACAAAATTGTAAAACTATAATGCTTCAGAATTGAAATGTTCAAATTCATTGTTTAAAATAACTCGGTTGTACTTGATATTGTAAATTGTCTACAGTAACTGTTACCGTTACTCTGTTATAGCTTAGATAGTCTTAAGTTAATTTTAAGCCTCCCCGTAATGCTCTGCATACAAGGGGCTTTCGGCATGTACACCCAACTACTATAATACCTTGTACAACTATGTATCATATCCTAATAAAATATTATTATTATTATTCTTATTCTTATTATTATTATTATTATTATTATTATTCTTTCTTCTTTCAACACACCGGCCGTATCCCACCGAGGCGGGGTGGCCCAAAAGGAAAAACGAAAGTTTCTCCTTTTACATTTAGTAATATATACAGGAGAAGGGGTTACTAACCCCTTGCCCATTATTATTATTATAAACTAGGGCATACAAAAATTGAGGTTTGACTGTTGTATATAAATAGCATGGACTTCCTTTAGTTTTTCTCAAAAAATTAATGATGTACTGTATTCTAACCATGTTATAAGTTGTAGTCATCTACTGTTTACCATAATTCTCATACCAAATAGATGATAGTTTCCAGGTATGTAGTACTGTATTCTGTATATTATAGCTGCATTTTTGAGTAGCTTTTTTTAGTTGGTTTTGTTATTAATGACGCTTTGTATACAATACTACATCTGTTTAGTATAAAAAGCTTTACCGGTATCTAACAGCAAGAAAGATGGACAGTTATGACTTTAACACGTATTGACTAATGCATAGTGGTAATACTGGTTTGAGAGAGACCCACAAAAAACCATTATTCCATTATACATTGCAGGGAGCTACATGGCTATACCTGACCTAAATGTGGTCTTCCCTCGTCGGAACACATCGCAACTTGAGGGTACAGGTACACACAAAGATCTGAATTACATTATAAAGAGGCTTGAGAACTTCAAGAGCTGTAATTACCAAAGGTGAAGCGTACACTCATAATATCTGATTAGTGGATAACACAGATGGTTTATATCTGTTCTTAAATACTTCCCAACTTGCTCATTGCTATGTTTGCCCCTGCTATCGTAACAGTAGCTACCGCTGTGATAACAGTAGCATGTTGTTGGCACCCACAAGATGATGTAAAAATCATTAAAGTAGCCAAAATCCAGTTAAGCAAATAGGAGGGTCACACCAAAATTCTGAATTTTCTAATGTATAAGTCCACTTAAGATTGTGTATGATAATAACAGTAAGAAAGTAATTTGTGTACAGAATCTAAAGCACATCTCAGTTATACTGTACCTGTCTTATCCTAATCCACAACAAATGCATGTACTTAATCTCCCTACACAACAAAAGTACCTTTGGTGTCTAGTACCTACAAAAAAAAAAAAACAAGGTAAGGTTACCAACACCACTGTATGCACATGACAAAATATATGTTGGAGAAACTTTCCGAAATCATGCACAGTGTATTAATGAATACCGTCGTGCATGCTAGTGGTATGATTCGAGCAATGCTTGTCATCCATCACAATCCTTGTGGACACCTAGATTTCCATAATGCTAGGCTAGGCATCAGGAGGAAGAAAAAATTCAGGCACTCACTTAAAGGTACCCCTTTGAGAATATCTAAAATAAGATAGATCAATTTTCCTTCGCAAACTTATTGCTTATGGTTGACCCAGATGATGTGAAGGTCAGCTTATAAACATCACATATCAAGAATACGATAATACTATGTAAACAAACCATACCACGGGTGGGGTTTGAACCCATGGTCAGAGAGTCTTAAAACTCCAGACCATCATGTGGTATGGTTTGTTAGCAATCGTGTCATTACGATTTCGTGAGTCATAATACATGTACCGTGTATATTACACACCCAAAGACAGTATTATTGGGCTTACAATTCTAGACAGCAAATATACTTAACTGAAGTATTTTCTGGGAATCGGCCAGTGTGATAATAAAATATTTATTCTTTTCCCAAGTTTGGTAGAGAGTTCATATCAATTCTTATGGTATTCCTTTAAAATTTTTCAAAATCTTCATCTTCTGAAATTTCCTTTGTATATGTCTAAGAAGAGGTTTTACATCCTCCAGGAGTAGATGCTTAATAAACAACAATCGTTTAAGGTGATTTGATATTATTCTGCTGTTATTTCCTATTAAAATTATGAGCACTTCTGGGAAATATTGAAAGAACAGTACAGAACTGTATTGTTTAAATATGCTAATATATTTAGTAGACTGGTATAACAGTGACACGTCTATGTCCAGACTATTAGTTATTATTTTATGTCATCGATATTTCTATATTTACAGTATTTTACACATTTTTGTGCATAAAGAAAAAATATTTGTACCAATTTTTTTAGAATGTTAGGATTAAAAATTGTCACTGTATTGTAATTTATGAAGTTCTAAAGTGGATGAGTCATTCAGTTCAAGATTAAACATTGTATATTTAATAGTGATTTGTACTTTTTGTAGTTCTCAAGTATCTTTAACAATGAATCAAGCAAGTTAATACTTTCACAAGATCAGAAGCTGACTTGGTGGCTCGCTGTTGTTCTCATTGTGCATGTTCAGTACTGTTAGCAATATTCAAATGTGACTCAGGTAGCATTATTTCTTAATGGTACACTATCATGCAAAACAATGTTGATGCAATATAATATTTTAAAGTTCAAGTAATATTTGTACATGAATAATTTATATATTTTGCCATAACTAGATATTAATGAATTGCATGTTGCTTTTTCAGTCATGGTTAATGGAGGAGAAAATTTCATTAGAGCATTCTCAGCCTGTTCACACAATGTTGTTTTGTATGTATAGTTCTCTACTGTATTTGAGATGATGGTGGTTTTACAAAATTTTAATGATAGTGTAACCTATTTCTATTGTAGTCAATGATTCAGTAATACAAAATCTATTCATGTATTTATAGTGAAATGTTACTAAATTGCCTCCTCCTCTACCCCTTCACCCCAAACAATATTATTCTGGACAATTTGTGCATGAGGGTGTCCAAATTTAGGAAAATTCAGAACTATGTAAATTTTCCTTTTTCCCCATCCTATTCAGATGAAAAGGAGATAAATGGTATAAAATACCAACACCATGGAAAGAGAGATGTAAATGCAGTATAATGTGATCCTTTATTGACAACGTTTCATTTGCACAGTGGGCTTTATCAAGTCACAAACAGATTTACCTGGGGAGAGAGCACATGCATTTGTATAGGGAGCCTAGTGACGTGAAGGGTCAGGTGAAGAATGTTGAAGGTGACAGCTGACAAGAGGTTGGATTTGAGAAGGGCTCACCCAGGTGAAAAGATACCAAATACAGTACATTATGATAAGTTTCCAAGAGAGGAATTCATGAGTAAACAATAATCATTAGACACTACAGGCTTAGTACCTTCCTTCTCTTGGCTTAGGAGGATTGGCACATGCTTTTTAACAATGCTATTGAACTTGCTAACTGATTAATTAATATTAACATACAGTAATTCCACAATTCTAAGATCTTCCATTAGTATAAAACCATGTAATATTGATTTGGAACTTGAAACTAAAGTGTAGATTATATAATTTAAAAATAGTATGTAAAAATCATGATTTGGGAAATGACCCAATCTAACCTAGTACGCCCAAGACATTTGTTGAATTATATTGGAATTAGTGTACAATATTAGATTTAAGGCAGCACATAGATTATTAAGGGTGCAATTTTCCATTTCTACAATACTTACATCTTGCATACTTTAATACTTAAAACAGGTTTAAAGTGAACTCAAATTGTAAATGCAGAGAACTATGCAGCATATGTTAGTTTGTATACAGAAAATGCAAGTTGGAATGGAAGAACACTTCCTCTACAGCTAAAGAGAAAGAATTACAAAAGTTTCTTTCTTTAGAATGAAAAAACACACTAAACAGAGAACTGGAAACATCTAACTAAAATTAAATGCAAAGCCCAAGAGAGAAAGAGAGCAGATGGCCATCAAAAAAATTTTAGTACACTAAAAAAAAAATATTTGTACAGTACAATTTTGTCTTGCTCATGACATCAAAATAACAGTTGCAGACGAATTGCAGAATGGGCGAGACTCGAACTCACAGCAAGTGAATCTTTAAACTTGCAAGCCAGTGTGCTAGCCACTGGTCCAGTGGATAGCACACTAGTGTGAGAGTTTTAAGACTAGCTTACCATGGGTTCAAGCCCCCAACTGTTTTGTAATTTGATACCTTTTAAGCTCATTTAATAAATGTCACCTTTTTTTTAAATATTCCTTTTAATATTATAGCAGTAATGTTAATTGCTAGGGAGAGTGGGAGGAAGTACTGTCAGGCTGATAGTAGCCTGGCATGGGCATTCATACAGCTGTATAGGATACATTTTTGTAGGATAGTAAAGGTCAACAGCTGCTGACCATGACCAACAAATGAATATGTGAAACATGTAGGTCACCCTATTTTTCCCTACTTAGTCTTGCTTAACTCTTTTTTTTTTTCCTCAACTCTAACCTTAATATAGTATCTCTCTGTACAGTAACATTAAGAATACTTTAATCCCTAAAATAGGGAATAAAATAATCTCATGATATATGGAGAGACAGCTCTAGGTGTTTATAGGGATAAGAAGCTCTTACTGTATATACTGTACACACTTCTGCTAGTTCAAAAGAATGTGTTGCCGAGTATTTTCATAGGATAAACAGTATTGGAGGAAGAGTCTTGACCAGAGAGTGGGGTTGGTAGCTGGTCTTCTCATGATGATCAGGTTGAGCCCAGTATTCATAATATCTTCCTTTGTATTTGTTTTACATGATGGTACAATTGCTGGTGTCTTTTTTCTGTCTCATAAACATGCAAGATTTCAGGTATATCTTGCTACTTCTACTTACACTTGGGTCACACTACTCATACATGTACATGTTTATGTATACATGCTCATCTGAGTTTTCTTTGATTTTATCTTAATAGTTCTTTTTCTTATTGCTTTTCCTTTCATATCCATGGGAAAGTGGAATAAGAATCTTTTCTCCATAAGCCATGCGTGTTGTAAAAGTCACCTAAGATGATGGGAACAATGTTCTAGTAACCCCTTTTCCTGTATAGCCTAAGAAGCATATATGTGAACAGCATTTAGATAAAGGTAGGGAAGTTTTCATTGCATTTATGGATTCAGAAAAAGCATATTATAGAGTGGATAGGGGAGCAATGTGGCAGATGTTGCAAGTATATGGAATAGGTACTAAGTTACTAAATGCTGTAAAGAGTTTTTATGAGGATAGTGAGGCTCAGGTTAGGGTTTGTAGGAGAGAGAGATTACTTCCCAGTAAAAGTAGGTCTTAGACAGGGATGTGTAATGTCACCATGGTTATTTAATATATTTATAGATGGGGTTGTAAAAGAAGTAAAAGCTAGGGTGTTGGGGAGAGGGATGGAATTAAATTATGGGAAATCAAATACAAAATGGGAGTTGACAGTTACTTTTTGCTGATGACTCTGTGCTTATGGGAGATTCTAAAGAAAAGTTGCAAAGGTTAGTGGATGAGTTTGGGAGGGTGTATAAAGGTAGAAAGTTGAAAGTAAACATAGATAAGAGTAAAGTGATGAGGGTATCAAATGATTTAGATAAAGAACAATTGGATATCACATTGGAGAGAGGGAGTATGGAAGAGGTGAATGTTTTCAGATATTTGGGAGCTGCTTGTCAGTGGATGGGTTTGAAGGATGAGGTTAAGCATAGAATTGATAAAGGAAAAAAGGTGAGTGATGCGCTGAGGTATCTGTGGAGACAAAAACGTTATCCATGGAGGCAAAGAAGGCAATGTATGAAAGTATAGTGGTACCAACACTCTTGTATGGATGTGAACCTTGGGTTGCAAATACATGTACTGCAGCAAGGAGACAGCTGGAGGCAGTGGAAATGTCCTGTCTAAAGGTGTGGTGTAAATATTATGCAGAGAATTGGAGTGTGGAAATTAGGAGGTGTGGAGTTATTACAAGTATTAGACAGAGGGCTGAAGAGGGGTTGTTGAGGTGGTTTAGTCATTTAGAGAGAATGGGTCAAAGTAGAATGACTTGGAGAGCATATAAATCTGTAGGGGAAGGAAGGCAGGGTAGGGGTCGTCCTCGAAAAGGTTGGAGGGAGGGGGTAAAGGAGGTTTTGTGGGTGAGGGGCTTGGACTTCCAGCAAGCATGTGTGAGTGTGTTAGATAGGAGTGAATGGAGACGAGTGGTTTTTGGAACCTGACGAGGTTTTGGAGTGTAAGCAGGGTAATATTTTGTGAAGGGATTCAGGGAAACCGGTTAGCTGGACTTGAGTCCTAGAAATGGGAAGTACAAAGCCTGCACTTTAAAGGAGGGGTTTGGGATATTGGCAGTTTGGAGGGGCTTCTGAACTGTCATACCTGAGCACCTCTGCAAAGACAGTGATTATGTATGAGTGAGGTGAAAGTGTTGAATGATGAAAGTATTTTCATTTTGGGGATATTTTCTTTTTGGGTCACCGTGCCTCGGTGGGAGACGACCGACGTGTTAAAAAAAACAGTATTGGTTCATTTGATTGAAAAAGAGCTTAGGAAAAATAATAAATAGGATCATCTAAAAAAAACCATAATACTCTTTATAAATCATATTTATTGACCAAATTATACGTGACAAATAAGTAGGATGGGTAGGGGAGGTCATCCCATGAATGGTTAGAGGGAGGGTGTAAAAGAAGCTTTGAGTTTGAGGCTTGAACATCCAGCAGGCTTGCATGAGCGTGTTAGACAGTAGTGAATGGAGAAAGTGTTTTTTAATGAACATGCCTTCTGGAATGTGAGCAAGGTAACTTTTATAAAAATATTCAGGGGAAACTGGTTAGCTGAACTTTTCCTACAAATGGGATGGACAGTGCCTGCTTTCAGAAGAAGGGGTGGGAATGTTGCACTCAGAGGGGTAATCTGATACATGTATCTGATTGTGATGTCAGCACACTTTTGGAAAGACAATAGTTGAGTGAATGGTGGTTGTGGCTTTTTTTTTTTCTTACCCTGCCTTGATGGAAAATGACCACCGAGTGAAAAAAATAAAAGGCGGTATAGTAATGTGTAGTAATTTACTTGAGTTACAGAGTATCAGCATACTCTGGTGAGAGAAATGTGCCTCTCCGATTTTTATTGTCTTTGAGAAGTAAATGTAAAGTAAGGCTAGCGGTATAGGCAAGACTCCTTACACCTGCCTCTGTTCACCTAGAAGTAGATACTCAGAAATTAGTCAACTGTAGTGAAGGAGTGGATATGTGTAATGGCATGTTGTAGTAAGTAGGGAAGGGTGGTGATGTGGCGAATGTTCTTTGGCAGTGGCTTATTGTGGAGAGCATTGTTCTGTGGTGTTATGGCATGTGTTAATAGGTGGTGTCATGTTGTGGCAAGTATTGTTGAGTGGTGTTGCGAGTAGTGTGTGTTGAGTATTGTATTACCGCCAGTAGCACTGCCACCTGACTCGCCTCCCTTATGGAGTGACATACAGTTGTACCTTGACTTAAGAGTTTAATTTGTTCTGTGACCGAGCTCGTAATTCAATTTACTCGTATATCAAATAAATTTTCCTCATTGAAATTAATTGAAATGCTATTAATCTGTTCCAGCTCCCAAAAAACCACCCCAATTTTTTTGTTACAGACTTTTAAATAAGAAAAATGTATTTATAAATAAGAAATACATGTATTGTATACTCCACCCACCACCATCTCTACTACAAATGGGGGGGGGGGCATCCAATTAGAGAGGGAAATAAGATAATGATTTGGGGCATACATGTACAATCAAGGAGTTTGCCCTGGGCATCACCAGACCTCTGTGTGCCACTGTCCACCCATCACCATATCTACTTCACCCACCATTATCACTACTCCATCCACCACCCTCACTACTCCACTCACCACCATAAGTACTCCACCCACCAATATCAGTACTCCACCCACCACTATCAGTACTCCACCCACCACCATAAGTACTCCACCCACCACCATAAGTACTCCACCCACCACCATAAGTACTCCACCCACCACCATCAGTACTCCACCCACCACCATCAGTACTCCACCCACTACCATCAGTACTCCACCTGCCACTATCAGTACTCCACCCACCGCTATCAGTACTCCACCCACCGCTATCAGTACTCCACCCACCACTATCACTACTCCACCCACCACTATCACTACTCCACCCACCACTATCACTACTCCCACCCGCCACCATCACTACTCCACCCGCCACCATCAGTACTCCACCCGCCACCATCACTACTCCACCCACCACCATCACTACTCCACCCACCACCATCACTACTCCACCCACCACCATCACTACTCCACCCACCACCATCACTACTCCACCCACCACCATCACTACTCCACCCACCTTAATGTTTCTGAAAAAGTTCTGAGTGTTGAAGTGGAGGTTACCTCTTCCCCAGATTTATACAAGAACCAAACAAGGGACGAGGTGCCTCACTTCAATCTGGGATTAGTGTGGGAGTATTATCCTTCCAGTTATGTCTTGGAAGAGCATGTGGGATGGGACGAAGTACCTGACATTCCTCTGGGTACAGAGTGGGATTTGACTTCAGATACACCACCAATTAGTGGCAGCGTATCTGAAGCTCTCTCATAACCCAAATTTTGGCTTGCAATCAAAGCAAAAAATTGACCGAGCGGCGGTTCATAACTTGGAAAACTTTTAAGTTGGGGCACTCATAAGTCAAGGTTACTGCTGTACTATGTAAACAGTGTTATGTTGGATGTAGTGAGAGGGAGAGGGAGAGGGAGGGAGGGAAGGAGGGGGGGAACCCATCTTGCATAAGTATTATTTACAATTTCATCAATAAAAGCCAAAATTAAACAAAGAGTATTATACCAGATTGCAACCACATTGATAACATAGATGTTTATGGGAAGATGGGGATTTGCTTAATGTGAAATTAACTTAACTTAAACCCTTTCTCCTGCCCCCATGCTGGCTGTTAGGCAAGAGTCGACTGTGTAGCACATGAATATAGATGCTCTTGGAGGGTCAAAGGGGATATGGGAAGTCTTTCCTCTAATGACCTTTTTATTAGTTTTGGCCTACCATGCATTGTGAACAGATTTTTCAGTACTACACAGGCAAGCTAAATTATAGCCTGCCTGTGTAGTACTGTACTGGGTATGAGTTTCTCAGTTTCATTTATATGGTTTTCCTAAGGCAGTTGTTTCGTAATAATGGCTCCTAGATCCTTATTTTTATCTGGATTTTTCAAGGTGAATTTGGTTATAGACACTGACTCAGTTGCACCGGTAATTTGCTTTGAGTGACAAAATTTTATTATTTATAGATGCTATACTCTTTGCGGTGCTTTATGGAAATCACAGCAGATGCTTAACACATTTTCTCATTATTTTACCAGATGATGTTTTTGTAGAATGATTGGGTGTTGCATGTATGGTATAGTACTTTCAGTTTTTGGCTGAAATATGTCACGAAATGTGTGTGTGTGTGTGTTTGTGTTTGTTAAATTACAGTATTATTATGCAGCACTGAAGACCTCTTTTTTCTCAGTTTTATTTTTATCATGCATTTGTTATTAATTGGTACTTTTGTGGAGTTTCCATATTTATTTATAAAAATGAACTAAATAATGTGGACTGTTTTAGGTTTTGAAGTTGGTAATGATTGAATTTTATATTGTGTTTGTCATCTTAGTTTCTCAGATGCATTTTCTTTTTTGTATATGAAATTTTAGAGCATGTATGGTATGCTCTTATTTTTTTGAAAGACTAAGTAGAGATATTTTTATATAATTTCTTGAAAATTGGCAACTAGGATTAAATTCTGTAAATAAAAATATCTGCTTTTTATCAAATTATTTTTTTAGTGTATCCTTTGTTTTTCTTTGTGCAATTTTACTACATGCATCATGGGCCTTAAAGACACCTACCATATATTGCAAGGGACACCTGTATTTATCTGCAGGAGATCTAACAAGAGGGCAGGTGAGAGAGAGAGCTAGAGAGCAATCGTGCGAGAGGGAGTGGGTGAGCGAGCAAGAGACCAAGCGAATGAGAGAGATAAAGATACAAGGTGAGGTCAAAACATTTGGTTAGGCTTGAAAAGATCATGGAGGCAAATACCTCTTTATCTAAAAAGTCTATTTTTACATATATAAAATCATCATACAGCAAGTTTAGATTTCTTGTACCAGTTCCAGAGATTGTGATTAGTAATGCAATAGACTATTACTCAAAATCGTAATGACTTGATTGCAGATAACCAAGGAACGGGCAGGGATTGAACCCGTGGCAAGCGAGTCCTAAAACACCAAGCAAGTGCAAAAGCCACACAGCCAGCTGGCTACAGTAAGATTCATCCAACTAGGTATAAAAATATACACCTTAAATGCAAGTTTTTACAGATGAATCTTCCAATGCTGGTGGTAACGGGCGTTATTGTCATACCATCAGTAGTACATACCATTAATTGCTCCATCTCATTCTTCCTTAATTGTTGCTTTTCTTAAATAATTTTTCATTCAATTTATAATTGATAAAACACACAAATGGGATCACTAATGTATGCATAACTCGCTGGTTTATGGGCTGCAAGATTACTATAATTGCACTGTTACGACCAGAGTCAGCAGTCCTGCTCATCTCAAACACTTCTTAGCATTCATAGGGGCAAGTTATTTAAGTGGTTCACTGGTACATATTTGGATAGTTTCATTTAAGTGGAAAGGGAAAATCTGATTTCTGTAATTAAGCATTTCCTAAATTTGGACATACCCCTCTGCATGCATTCCAATTAAGTGAGATATTACTGTATTTATAATTTTATTCATAAATGTCTCTGTATACATATCTAATTGTGTATTTTTGTATCATACTTCTTTAGTGCCTATATTGTATTAGATTATCTAAATCCATATGTAAAAATTTAAATATCTAAAATTGGAAAAACATATATGGACTGGTATAAGGATATAAAGGACCATATTTCATCTTTAATGGAGCCATCTTCTTTGTTATAATAGTCAGTCAATACCTTGGTGTGCAGGGAAAGTATCTCCATTTTTTTATCAGTGCAAATCTTCATTAAGCTCAGATTCTAAAATGGGCATGATATTGCTGGGCCATGGTCTGTGCACAGTTTTAATATTAATTTCTAGATAGTATTAGTCAATTTACCCTAGGAACATTTCATCCCTTCTAATAGGAACTAGTTAAAAAAGAGATCATATTTTTATTTTTACTGGAAAATTTTTTGTTTTTTCTTTAATAATGTATTACACACAGTCTTTGATTTATTATTAAATATTGATGGATAATTGTGTATAGCTTTTTACAAGTGCTGATTTGAAAATTGTATCCAGGACGTATGTCACGCAGAGATTCTCGTGTGTCTGGCTGCTCAGATGTAGACAAGGAATCAGACCGTGCATCTGTCAACACAATGAGCTTTAAACCTCCAAAGTTTGCCATTACTGGATCTAACAATCATGGTTCAATGTACCTCAAAATGGGTGCAGTAGGTAAGGTAATTTAAATGTTCTGAATTAAAATATATTACCACTGGACTGTGTTTTTAATAAGCCAGTTTACTTCTTGTACACACCTTTTTAATTTTCCAGTTGATTAAGCCTACCTAGTACAGGTTGACCATCACCAATCTGGCATCATCAGGACCTGTAGGGTGCCGGATTAATGATTTTGCTGGATAAGAGTGGTTAGGTTAGAATACACTTAACCCAATGGAGATATTAATGCATCGGCAATTTCACCCACTTTATGCTCTATTTTTTACCCATTCCATTGTTCCAGTCTACCAAACTCATAGCTATTTCACTAGTATTCCTTCTAGTCTGTCGATTGGTAAA
>NC_069442.1:25210094-25252502 GCF_026875155.1 Cherax quadricarinatus
GAAAACAAATTTTTTCGCTGGCTAGGCTTCAGTAATGATGATGATAGTGATGTGGACTGTGATTTTATTGCTCTTGATGATCATTCAAGTAGTGAAGAATCACATTCACCAGTGAAGGGTCGGTATATATGCCGCCGCATGCACTTGGGTAGTGTTCCCTATGCAGTGCCCAGGGGACAGAGTACATCCCATGGCCCTAAACCAGGAACAGACAGTGAAAGTGAGGATGATGTGGCTACACTTGGCATGGATAGACCACAGGCATCAGTAGGTGGTGGTATTGGTAGTGGTGGTGGTGGTGGTGCCACAGTCATGCATGACTCGCCAGCCCAGGCTGGGACCCATGCCGCCGACTCGTCAGATCAAGGACAAAGCAGAGCATCATCCACCACCACACCACAACTACAACTACAACCACAACCAGCTTATGATATCCAGTATCCACCAGCAAACTGCATCTGGGATTGGCAGCAAAATCCCAATTTTGTTCCCAATCCCCATCAGTTTGATGACTCTCAAAGTGGAATCCTACCAGCTTGTTCTCTTGGAAACACTGCAAATGAACTGGAATTCTTTGAGCTATTCTTTGACCAGCCCTTGATGGAAATTATTGTCAAGGAAAGTAACAAGTATTTTGAGTACACCATGGCAAATTCAATCATATCACCACAGCAAGACTACACCGGTGGAAAGAGACAACTGTACCTGAAATGTATTTGCTTTTTGCAACAATAATGCTTATGCCTCATGTCTATAAGCATAATATAAAATCATACTGGTCCACAGATCGGCTAATTTGTACCCTGGCCTTCAGTGAAATCATCCCAGTGAACAGATTTATTTTACTATTATATATATGTTGCACTTCTCTGACAAAACCAGGCCTGACAGAAGTGACAGGTTATACAAGATTAGAAATGTTTTTATGTATCTGAAACAAAACTTCAACATGTACTTTTATTCATTCAAGAATCTTGTAATTGACGAATCTTTGATTTTGTTCAAAGGTAAACTGTCATCCAAGCTGGGCTGGCGAGTCATGCATGGCCGTGGCACTACTACCACCACCACTACCAATATCACCACCTACTGATGCCTGTGGTCTATCCATGCCAAGTGTAGCCACATCATCCTCACTTTCACTGTCTATTCCTGGTGTAGGGCCATGGGATGTACTCTGGGATGTATTCCATCCCCTGGACACTGCATAGGGAACACTACTGAGTGCATGCGGCGGCATATATACCGACCCTTCACTGGTGAATACGATTCATCACTATCACTACTTGAATGATCATCAAGAGCAATAAAATCACAGTCCACATCACTATCATCATCATTACTGAGGTCTGAAGCCTGGCCACACAAAAATATTAGTTTTCTCTTGTGACTAGGTACAACTGAATGTGACTGAGACATGGCCACACCAGAGGTAGAAGGTTGAGGAGCGTCAGGATTTTCTGCACTATTTTCGATATCCTGGTCATTGCTTTTGGTCAGTAATCAAACAAAATCATAGAATTCTTCTTTTCCACTTTCATCAGAGTCAGAACCATCAGTTAAGAAGAGAGTCCCAATTCGCATCGGAGTGAGAGCTGCCTTGCGGCGAGGCATGGTGAACAAAGGTTACTGAGGCGGTGTTCCAACAATGCCATGCGGGCGCCAAGAATTTTTGTTTACAGCGCACACACACCATGCAGACCCGTTCTCTCAGATGTAGGCCTACCGGCCTTCTCAGGCTAAATTTGACGCCGCTAGAATTTTGGCGTAGGTCTATGGTTTGGACCCTCAACTTATAGCCGTAGCTCTACGGCACGGACCCTGAAAGGGTTAATTAATAATAGAGCATCAAGGAGTATGCAAGCAGCAGAAGTCTGGGAACCATTGCTTTAGAGACAATGATAATCCATTGAGCAGACTTAGCTAAAGGTGGCAGAGAAGTCAATTTTCTGGTGAAATTCAGGTATTTAGACATACCAGTTATTCCTACAGTAGTTCATTGAACCTTTCATAAATAGTTTTTTCATTCTTCAAAGCATTTTAATTTACACAGCTAAGTCTCTTTACCCACCACATCTATATTCATGATTCGGTCCTTCACTGAAAAGGTAGCTCAGATGTGTTTCTCTCAATGACACTTTTGATGATGATAAACTGAAACATTCATGTGTCCACCTTCAGTGTGATGTGCAAAATAATCACACATACATAAGTGTATACTTTTGTTTTCCCAAATCTTCAGTAATCCTGGAGAAATTTATCACTGCATACATATTTCAGAATTGTTTGTATAATAGTGTATGTCTGATCAGAGCATCGTGAAAATAATTGTATTTTTTATTACATGTGTATAAAAGTATAACAAAAGCGGATTATTGTCATGTCCACAGTGTTTGGGATTGGCAGTATGATCTACAGTGGTCTTGAAGTTGGGCAGTACTTTGAGCTGAAGGCAGATGATGACTGTGCAAATGTTCTCCTTGTTGTATCCCCAGCTGCACGTATGCTCTTCACTTTCATCCAGATGTACTTCATCTTCCTTAACTCGAGGGTTTGTTATAGATTATTTTTTGAAAACTACAGTATGTTATAATTATGTAACCCTGGTAGAGGTAATTAATGCATTTTACTGTATTTTTTTATTCTGCTTTTTTTTTTTTGATTAACATTGCTGTGAAACTTGAAATATTAATGTTTGCTCATAAAATAAATCATAATGTCGATTATGAGTAGTTTACCTGTTTTGTTATTTCATTATTTTTCCCAACACTTTTTCATTATTGATTTATAATTTAATGATACCATCTTGCATTACTTTTATGTACAATGTCTGATCATAATACAAAGCTTCAGGTTGATATTGGCTAGTTATGCCCATTGCTTATTTTGGTTTGATGGGTAGAGGTTTTCAAATACATAAAGGCATCCCCCCCCCCCCCCCCCCCAAAAAAAAAAAAAAAAAAGGCTTAAAAGAATTCCAAGTTAATCCTGTAGAAACTGAGTGAATAAATGAACACATGGGAACTTTCTTTGTTGGTAGATAGGTGAAAAAATACAAGCAGCTGGATAAGGAAGATTTCCTGGTAAGAACTGAGCCAATGAATGCAACAAAATAATGTCATAATGCATCTATTCTCGTGTGCGTTTTCCCATTCTAATAATAATACTAGTGAATGATGGTTAATGAGTTACCCTCTTTGGGTCACCCTACCTTAGCAAGAAACAGTTAAGTAAAGAGTAATAATGATAGCATATTTTGTGGATGATGTAAGAGGAATAGAAGAGAACTACAGTACGCCTACTAGCCCATTCTCTATTCAGGTACAACTCAAACCCAACCATTGACACTCATATGTTTGCCTAACCTGCTTTCAAATCTACCCAAGACATTAGTTTCAGTAACACTACTCGAGAGCTTGTTCCACTAATCTGCATTCACCAAGCCAGTGCTTTCTTGTATTTTTATATTAAATGTTTCTTTTCACTATAACAGACTTTATTTGATACGTAGGTTTTTTTTTCTCTCTCTCAACAAGTCGGCCGTCTCCCACCAGGGCACGGTGACCCAAAAAAGAAAGAAAATCCCCAAAAAGAAAATACTTTCCTCATTCAACACTTTCACCTCACTCACACATAATCACTGTTTTTGCAGAGGTGCTCAGAACACAACAGTTTAGAAGTATATACGTATAAAGATACACAACATATCCCTCCAAACTGCTAATATCCCAAACCCCTCCTTTAGAGTGCAGGCATTGTACTTCCCATTTCCAGGACTCAAGTCCAGCTATATAAAAATAACCAGTTTCCCTGAATCCCTTCACTAAATATTACCCTGCTCACACTCCAACAGATCGTCAGGTCCCAAATACCATTCGTCTCCATTCACTCCTATCGAACACGCTCATGCACGCCTGCGGGAAGTCCAAGCCCCTCACCCACAAAACCTCCCTTACCCCTTCCTTCCAACCTTTTCGAGGATGACCCCTACCCCGCCTTCCTTCTCCTACAGATTTAAATGCTCTCCATGTGATTCTACTTTGATCCATTCTCTCTAAATGACCAAACCACCTCAACAACCCCTCTTCAGCCCTCTGAATAATACTTATATTAACTCCACACCTTCTCCTAATTTCCACACTCCGAATTTTCTGCATAATATTTACACCGCACATTGCCCTTAGACAGGACATCTCCACTGCCTCCAACCGTCTCCTCGCTGCTGCATTCACAACCCAAGCTTCATACCAATATAAGAGTGTTGGTACTACTATATTTTCATACATTCCCTTCTTTGCCTCCATAGATAACATTTTTTGACTCCACATATACCTCAACGCACCACTTGCCTTTTTTCCCTCATCAATTCTATGATTAACCTCATCCTTCATAAATCCATCCGCCGACACGTCAACTCCCAAGTATCTGAAAACATTCACTTCTTCCATACTCCTCCTCCCCAAATTGGTATCCAATTTTTCTTTATCTAAACCATTTGATACCCTCATCACCTTACTCTTTTCTATGTTCACTTTCAACTTTCTACCTTTACACACACTCCCAAACTCATCCACTAACCTTTGCAATTTTTCTTTAGAATCTCCCATAAGCACAGTATCATCAGCAAAAAGTAACTGTGTCAATTCCCATTTTGTATTTGATTCCCCATAATTTAATCCCACCCCTCTCCCGAACACCCTAGCATTTACTTCTTTTACAACCCCATCTATAAATATATTAAACAGCCATGGTGACATTACACATACCTGTCTAAGACCTACTTTTACCAGGAAGTATTCTCCCTCTCCTCTACACACCCTAACCTGAGCCTCACTATCCTCATAAAAGCTCTTTACAGCATTTAGTAACTTACCACCTATTCCATATACTTGCAACATCTGCCACATTGCTCCTCTATCCACTCTATCATATGCCTTTTCTAAATCCATAAATGCAGTAAAAACTTCCCTACCTTCATCTAAATACTGTTCACATATATGCTTCAATGTAAACACTTGATCTACACATCCCCTACCCACTCTGAAACCTCCTTGCTCATCTGCAATCCTACATTCTGTCTTACCTCTAATTCTTTCAATTATGACCCTACTGTACACTTTCCCTGGTATACTCAGTAAACTTATTCCTCTATAATTTTTACAATCTCTTTTGTCCCCCTTCCCTTTATATAAAGGGACTATACATGCTCTCTGCCAATCCCTAGGTACCTTCCCCTCTTTCGTACATTTATTAAACAAAAGTACCAACCACTCCAATACTGTATCCCCCCCTGCTTTTAACATTTCTGTAGAATAAATTATCAATTTGGCAATGTGTTGCACTTTTCACTTAGATTTTACATATCTCACAAATCATTACTGGTGTACTGTAATCCAAGACTAGTTAAATTTATTCAAATTTAAATTTTAATTTTTTTATATTTACCAAAACAATAAATTCATTTAAGACTACGTAGTCTGGAGAACAGGTATGGTGATACCAGCAGTATGTAGGTGTACACACACACACACACACACACACACACACACACACAACACACACACACACACACACACACACACACACACACACTCACACTCACACACACACACTCACACACACACATCACACACACACTCACACACACACACTCACACACACACACACACACTCACACACACACACACACACAACACACACACACACACACTCTCTCTCTCTCTCCTCTCTCTTTCTCTCTCTCTCTTTCTCTCTCTCTCTCTTTTCTCTCTCTCTCCTCTTCTCTCTCTCTCTCTTTCTCTCTCTCTCTCTTTCTCTTTCTCTCTCTCTCTTTCTCTCTCTCTCTCTTTCTCCTCTCTCTCTCTTTCTCTCTCTCTCTCTCTTTCTCTCCTCTCTCTTTCTCCTCTCTCTCTCTTTCTCTCTCTCTCTCTCTTTCTCTCTCTTCTCTTTCTCTCTCTCTCTCTTTCTCTCTCTCTCTCTTTCTCTCTCTCTCTCTCTTCTTCTCTTTCTCTCTTCTTTCTCTCTCTTTCTCCTCTTTCTCTCTTTCTCTCTCTTCTCTTCTCTCTCTCTCTTTCTCACTTTCTCTCTCTCTCTCTCTCTCTTTTCTCTCTCTCTCTCTCTCTCTCTCTCTCTCTTTCTTACACAGGGTTTGACAAGGTTAAGGATCCCTAGCTTTATTGACAGCTATATTACAGGTTAAGGATTCCTAACTTTATTGGCAAGCTAAGAGCTGTTACCTACATCAGCTCATTTGAAAGCATTTTTATTGTTATGAGACATACAAGTATGGGACAGGATGAAGTTGGAGCCATCTGTGGGCCAGCATTTTCATTTGATCAACTGACTTTATCTCGTTGATATCATTATGCTGTACGAATGTGTTCCATACTCGAGTCATCCTGGGTATGTATGATCTCAGATGGAGTGATGTTCTGGAGAAGGGTACAGCCAGAGTGAAGTTGCTGCTTTCTGCCCGTCTTGTGGCATAAAAGCTTGTTTCACGCTGTCCTCGAAGTGGATCCAAGTGTGGTATTTTGACAATATTGGCCTTGTACATAACAGTAAGGCCACCCACATCCCTCCTATGTTGAAGGCTCTGCTGAAATGACAGATCTATCCAGGATGGGTCCAGGCGAGAGATGAGATGTCTTGCTCTGTTCTCTACTCTGTCAAGCAGTCGCAGATGAGAGGGGGGGGCAGGCAACCAAGAAAGTGGAGCATACTCAAGGTGTGAGCGTACTTGTGCCTCGTACAGGATCTTGCAACCCCTACTGTCAAGCAGATGCGAGATACGGCGAAGTGCTGTAAGCTTCCTGGCGGCCTTGTTTGCAAGATTTACAACATGGTTCTTCATGGTTAGTTTGGAGTCAAATTTCACCCCAAGGATATCAACTTCTTCTCCAGGTGCCAACATCGTCCCATTCATCCTTACTACTGCACCAGCATTACCATCATGGTGCCTAGAGACGATCATCATTTGCGTTTTCTCAGGTGCAAATGTTACTTGCCATCTATTTCCCCAAGCTGATATAGCTCTCAGCTGGTGATTGATGTAGCTTAGAGCAGCTGGCATTTCTTCTCTTGGATAAGTGAATGTCAGTGTACAGTCGTCTGCATATGCATGTGATTCTGGGATGAGATGAAGAAGGTCGTTGAAGTAGACATTCCATAACAGTGGACCCAGCACTCTTCCTTGTGGAACGCTTGCCCCAATAGGATGCCTTGCTGATTCCGCTCCATTGAGGACTACACTTAGAGATCTACCATGAAGGTAATCACTGAGGAGACATAGCGTAGAGCCTGCAATTCCCAGTGCTTGAAGCTTTGCTAAGAGGCCCTGGTGCCACACCCGGTCGAAAGCGCCAGCAATGTCCAGTGCTACCACACAGCTGACTTTGGATTCATCCAGTGACTGGTGCCACTTAGTGGAGAGGTTTAACAACAGATCAGCAGCAGAGTAACCTTTCCTGAAGCCATATTGACGATCACAAAGTAGTGAGTGGTAGTCAAAAAAATCTGTCATTTGTCTTGAGATTATTGTCTCAAGGATCTTACCAGTGATTGACAGGAGTGACACTGGTCTGTAGCTGCTGATTTCTGCTCTGCTCTTCTTTTTGTGAACAGGGACTACATTTGCCTCTTTCCATAGAGAGGGCCATTTACACTGTACTAGGCAGTGCTGAAAGATGCGAGTTAGAGGTGCTGCTAGCTGGTCTGCACATCTTCTCAACAATCTTGGGCTCAACTTGTCTGGGCCCACAGCCTTTTCTTGGTCAAGCGATTTAAGTAGGAAATGCACCTCCTTCTCTTTCTCTCTTTCTCTTTCTTTCTCTCTCTCTCTTTCTCTTTCTCTCTCTTTCTCTCTCTTTCTCTCTCTTTCTCTCTTCTCTCTCTTTCCTCTCTTTCTCTCATCTTTCTCTCTCTTCTTTCTCTCTCTTTCTCTCTTCTTTCCTCTCTTTCTCTCTCTTCTCATTCTCTCTCTTTCTCTCTCTTTTTCTCCTCTTTCCCTCTTTTCCCTCTTCTCTCCCTCTTTCTCCCTCTTTTTCTCCCTCTTTCTCTCTCTCTCTCTAAGACATTTATTGAGGAAATGTTTTGCCACGAGTGGCATATTTAGTCCTAGTCATTAGGACTGAATATACTATTCATGGCAAAACATTTCTTTAATAAATGTCATCAACTGTGCATGTCTTTATACACATAAGACTATATATTTTGTTAATTGAATAAAGGTCTGTTTCAGGTTGCTATTAGCCGCCATCGCATTATTGCAAGATTTGGCTTAATGCACATGATTGGAACTAATCTCTGTATATGGCTGAATGTCCTCGTTCAAGAAACAAAGCACGAAATTATAAACTTGACACTTGGCCATGGGCATCATGGTGGAGGTAAGAAGCAGTTTTAAAGAAATGCTGAGAATGATTCAGTAGTTAAATTAAACACAAGGTTCCCAATAAGCAACACTTCAGATGAGTTAGTTTGTGGTATTGTTTTAGCTACAGTACTTTGCTTGAGATGTACTTTATATCACAGCCTTGTATTGTGCCACATAATTTATATACAGTAAACAACCACCTTGCACATGGATTACACTCCAGAAAAATGGAGCTAAATGGGAAAACATGATGGATGGAGTTAACAACTTGTGTGAAAAAATAGGGTTACATTCTATGCATCCTCAAAAAAAAAAAGTAACTCTTAGTTTAAATTTATAATTCACCAAAAATAATAAACTAGGTATTGTACAATGATTTTAAAAGGCACATGAATGTTATGGGCACATTAAAGCATGATGTTACAGTATAATACAGGATGATTTAACCTAGCATAATCTAATAGTCAAACAATGTGAATATAATATCACTGTACTTACCTTAAATTTTGGTTGTTGATGCTTAAGTGGTTTGACATCAGTGGAGAGGGTTGGTGTGGCCCTACTGGACCCCAGATGAGGTGGGGGGGCTGGTGTTCAATGGCTGAGGCCGATGTACCTGGAGAGGGTTTCGGGGGTCAATGCTCCTGCGGCCTGGTCTGAGACCAGGCCTCATGGTGGATCAGGGTCTGATCAACCAGGCTGTTACTGCTGGCTGCACGCAAGCTGACGTACGAACCACAGCCCGGTTGGTCAGGTACTGACTTTAGGTGCCTGTCCAGTGCCTTCTTGAAGACAGCCAGGGGTCTATTGGTAATCCCCCTTATGTATGCTGGGAGGCAATTGAACAATCTTGGGCCTCAGACACTCATTGTGTTGTCGTGGCACCCCTGCTTTTCATCGGGGGAATGTTGCATCTCCTGCCGAGTCTTTTGCTTTCATATGGAGTGATTTTCGTGTGCAGGTTTGGTACCAATCCTTCCAGGACCTTCCAAGTGTATATTATCATGCATCTCTCTTTCGCCTGCGTTCGAGGGAATACAGATCAAGGACCTTCAACCTTTCCCAGTAGTTTAGGTGCCTTATCGCACTTGTGTGCCATGAAAGTTCTTTGTACACTCTCCAGGTCTGCAGTGTCGCCAGCCTTAAAGGGGGCCGTTAGTGTACAGCAGTATTCCATCCTAGAGAGCACAAGCGATTTGAAGAGAATCATCATGGGCTTGGCGTCCCTAGTTTTGAAGGTTATCATTATCCATCCTATCATTTTCCTAGCGGATGAGGTAGATACATTGTTGTGGTCTTTGAAGGTGAGATCCTCTGACATTATCACTCCCAGGTGCTTCACATTTTTCTGCTCTATTGTATGGTTAGAATTTGTGGTATGCCCTGACACATTTTTAATTTCTTCGTTTTCCGTATCTGAGTAGTTGAAATTTCTCCTCGTTGAACTTCATATTGTTTTGAGTGGCCCATTCGAAGGTTTGGTTGATGTTTGCTTGAAGTCTCGCAGTGTCTTCGATGGAGGTCACTGCCATGGTGATCCGGGTGCCATCCACAAAGGAAGACACGGAGCTATGGCTTACATCTGTCTGTGTCAGAAATGAGGATGAGGAATAGAATGGGAGCGAGTACTGTGCCTTGTGGAACAGAGCCTATTACCATGGCTGCCTGGGACTTTACTCTGTTTACTATTACTCTGTGTTCTATTCGTCAGGAAGTTGTAGTTCCATCTACCAACTTTCCCTGTTATTCCTTTATCCCGCATTTTGTGTACTATTACACCATGGTCACACTTGTCGAAAGCTTTTGCAAAGTCTGTGTATACTACAACATTTTCCAGAATAAACCTGTCAGGAATGAACACTTCTCAGGTGCATAACCACTCTCAGAAATAATTTCTTCCAACGGAGTAGGAAAATTCTCTACTACACTGTAGTCAGCAGAACCATTCTCACCAATAAGCTTTCTTATGAAGCTTACTGTGCACTCTAAAATGATTAAACGATCCATGACTAAAGGTTCACCTGTTTGCAGGCTTCCTTTCCTGTTCATTTTAAATTCTTGCAAAATCTGGTCACTCATCATTTTTTCAGTTTTATTTAGCTGTATTGACTGCATTACCATTTTTCAACAGGTCACAATTTGGGTTCCTTATCACACAAGTTCTTACCTTCTCATCGTCTCAAATTGAACAAATTGTTAATTTCCCTCGCACCACAGGCTGGGACTGCATCAGTCGTACATGCACCACCTTTCAGTATATTTATTACCTCTATTTTATCCACTAGAGGCATAGTTTCATGCTTAAACTTCTTGGCACCTTCACCAACAATAGATTTCCTTTTTGGCACAACGATTAATATCCAGACACAATGGGGTGATAAAAAAAATAAATGGGATAACACGAGAGAGAGAGAGAGCGAGAGAGAGAGAGAGAGAGAGAGCGCAAGAGAGAGAGAGAGAGAGAGAGAGAGCAAGAGAGAGAGAGAGAGAGAGCAAGAGAGAGAGAGAGAGCAAGAGAGAGAGAGAGAGAGCAAGAGAGAGAGAGAGAGAGAGAGCAAGAGAGAGAGAGAGAGCAAGAGAGAGAGAGAGAGAGCAAGAGAGAGAGAGAGAGAGAGAGCAAGAGAGAGAGAGAGAGCAAGAGAGAGAGAGAGAGCAAGAGAGAGAGAGAGAGAGAGAGCGAGAGAGAGAGAGAGAGCAAGCAAGCAAGAGCAAGCAAGCAGTCAAATTTTAAGTGTCCATGAGGCAACTAGTAGTGGTGTGGGAAGGGAACTGATTTTCTTGCCTATGCCACCTTGTTAGCTGGCCACATCAAGGTGGAAAAAGGTAGCTGCCATGAAAGGTGGGGAACTTTTGCAGTGAAAGGAGGAAATAGATAGGTCAAAATGCAGTAGATGGAGGCAAGAAAGGTGGTGGTCTACAGTAACTTAGACAAAAGAAGATATGTTAGTTCTTCTGTATTTTGTTAATTATTGATAGAATAGAGTAGTGTATATATTTTTTTTTAACCCGTAAACAGTCCAAACGTATATATACGTTTTTTCAACATTTGAAAGTATGTAAAAAAAGTAGATCTTTTTTTTTTTTACATTTGAAAATGTGTAAAAAAAACTTTGATCTACTTTTTTTTTGGTATATTTGAAAATATGTAAAAAAACGTAGATCTACTTTTGGAGCACTACACATGTGAACGTAGATCTGCTTGAACTGTTTACGGGTTAACAAAATAGGTCATCTCCCACCGAAGGGGGGTGATCCAAAAAAGAAAGAAAATCCCCAAAAAGAAAATACTTTCATTATCATTCAACACTTTTACCTCGCTCACACATAATCGCCTTTTCCTGTAATAATTACTAAAAAGAATAAGAAGTACCATATATATTTACATATTTAACTGTGTTCGTTTATAGTTAAAATATTCTTGTATTAAAAAAGGCCTTTTGTAATCTAATTTATTAAAATGTTCGCAATTTTTTTGTAAACAGGTGAGTACAGTTAGATAGCATGTCTTCTGCAATCATTAGGTGATGGAGAATTAAGCCTCCATCACTTTTTGCTGATTGGTCTACGTGGAATACCCACTTCCTTTACAATAATTTTAAATGAACACTTGAAATTGCTAGTAATGCAGTAGTGATTTTTCTAAACAAGGCTCACTGCCTATGACCATGGGTAAATCACAGGTACTAATCATAACTTGAATGACATGTCATACTCCTAAACTCAGTGTATTGTAACTTAAGTGCCTTGTATATGGTACCTTAAGAAATTATTACTTCACTAATTCTGTACAACCACTGTTTGGTATGAACTATTCTAATTCATTTTACTGTTTATCTTGCAGACCAAAGTATGCATCTCACCTGATCATAAAACATTTATTGGATCATTTGAAGATTTATTCTCAAGGAAAACAGTGAAATATAGTTATGTTAATTTTTTTATATTTTTCAGCAAAATAGCAACCTAGCCTAACTATGCTAATATTTACATAATATAAAAATAAATTGCTTAGCCTATCTAAGAATTTTCCTAACTATATTTCAGTTTTTCTTAGAGGGGTAAATCTTCTGGTAATTCTTTTATCATAGCATGAGTTAAATGAATCCTAAAATTTAAAAATCTGGTAAATGACTAAAACATAAATATAATTAGTACCTAATATAAGGCACTTTGACTTTATATAATACAGTATTTTACTTTTATGCAGTGCTTAAGTTCTAGTGAAGTAAATCAAGCCACTCTAGCTTTAATTAAAAACAGCTCTAATGTATGCTTCTTAGGTTCTTTAATTTAAGACATGATTAATATATATTTAGATATTAGCTATTGGTGCCTTGTGTTACTTACAACTGTAGTATCTAATTTTATTTGGGTGCCATTTTATGAGTGCTTCAATTTGCCCTTAATGTTAATTTCATATACAGTACACAACTAACCTGTAAATTTTATGTACCAAAAGAGTCATATAGTTAAATTTTCAATTTGTAGGTTGTGTAGTTGTAAATTGCTCCAGCAACATTATTATGACTTGTATTTTTCAGGTTTCATGTAATCTAATTCAGTTTTGCTTTCTAAGCGACCAATGAAAATAGAGGTAACTTCATACAGGTGTATGATGTAGAGTAAACAGGATAAATGCATTGAATCATGTGTAGATTTGCATTTCTTATAGTATTTGATAAACAGCTCTGAATGACAAACATGGGATTATCCATTTTTAAATATAATAAAAATCTGATTCACAAATACAATTGCAAATGTATATACCATAGTACTTATAAAAATGGTGCTCGGTTTTTTTAACTTAATTATAGTTTATGTAAATATTAAAGCATTGCTTTTTCTTCCATGTTTTTTATATCCAGGATAAAGGCCTGATTAGATTAGGTATCCTATATAAAAACTTAAGTCTTACTTTGCAGGAAATCTCTGGCTACAGGTCATAGGGGCAAGTAAGTTTATATAATTATAATGAGGTGAAGGTATTGGTTCTTACTGGACGGTTGAAACTGCAGGGTAAAAGCCAGGAAATTGTATGAATAATTTTAAATTATCACTGTGCCAATTATGCCTACCTGCTAAATATAACACTGATGATTTCACATATAACTGCTAAAGCTGCACTCTGTGTTGTACCTTTTCCTGCCTTTATTAACTATAATACCTGCAATTGTGGAGTTTTAGGGAAAGTATGGTATATGGTATATTTGCTTGTTTTAGAGGAAATGACTCTATAATTAAGGTTTAGTTCCTGGGATACAACTAACTCAAGTAACATTGCTACAGAATAAGTAGATGAGCAAGTAAATGTAGTACAGTATTCAATAAACTGTCACACACAAAATTCTAGTATTCATAAACTATCTGCACTATCAGAAATATAAAGCAATCGTTGGTAGGTATCCTATAAATATTTCATTGAATAATGTTATAGAAATAACACAGCAGAACATGTACAGAGCACCATTACACTTCATCTCGTGTGCGTATCATGTATTGTGATTATTTGTGTTTAATTAGTAATTAAGAAGAAAGGGGAGAGATGGATGAAGGGTGAGCAGCAGCTAGACAACTCTAATTTTTAATTTGTGACTTGGATACTGTATACATGTTTACATTTGGACTATAGCATGAAGTCAGGCTCTGTTGTCATTACCTACCTCTTTATTACTAGTGTGTTGAAGAATTGCTTCCTGGAAGCTTTTTTCATCTGTATTCCCTTGTTCTGTTTCTCTTCTCCTTGAGTCTGTCCTTGTCTACCCTCTTTATGCTCTGAAGTATTTTGAATGTCATAATCATATCAGTAATGGTTTTATGTTTCAGGAGCAAAAGATATAACTTGTGCACTTCTCCCCCTCCCCCTCCCCACTCTCTCATATAGCTCTAGTACAAATGTAGAGGTATACTATCTGAATTTTTTTCTTTTTTTTTCACTTTATACTTGGCTAGGTAAAGGTTGTACGTTGATGCTAGATACTCCTGCATTAGTTGTGATGGCTTGGAGGTGGTCTTGTTTAGATTTCTAGCACTCATCCTTGTTTGGCACCTTAGCATGTACTGATGTTATTCTGTACAATACACGTGTCAAAATATGACAGGCTATCATCTGCTATCAGCTATCATATCACTTGCATATAGTATATTTTTTTTTAACTCATTGGTCGTCTCCCACTGAAGTAGGGTGACCCCAAAAAAGAAAGAATCACTTTCACCATCATTCACATAATATCACTCTTTTCAGAGGTGCCCAGACATGACAGTTTAGACATTACTCCAAACAGCCAGTATCCCAAACCCCTCCTTTAACCCGTAAACGGTCCAAACATATATATACGTTTTTTCAACATTTGAAAGTATGTAAGAAAAAGTAGATTTTTTTTTTTTTTTTTTTTTTTACATTTGAAAATGTGTAAAAAAACTTTTGATTTACCTTTTTTTTTTTTGTTATATTTGAAAATATGTCAAAAAAATGTAGATCTACTCTTGGAGCACTACACATGTGAACGTAGATCTGCTTGGACCGTTTACGGGTTAAAGTGCAGGCATTGTACTTCCCACCTCATGACTCAAGTCTGGCTAACCGGTTTCCCTGAATCCCTTCACATACTATTACCCTGCTCACACTCCAACAGCTTGTCAGGTCCCAAAAACCATTCGTTTCCATTCACTCCTATCTTACATGCTCACACATGCCTGCTGTATGTCCACACAAAACCTCTTTTACCCCCTCCCTCCATCCTTTCCTAGAACAACCCCTACCCCTCCTTCGCCCCACTACAGATTTATACACTTTAAAGTCGTCCTATTTTGCTCCATCCTCTCTAAATGACCAAACCTCCTCCTAATTTTCACATTATGAATTCTCTGCATAATATTTACAACACACATTGCCCTTAGACATATTGATATGACAACATTGCATGTATTGACTGGTATGCAGGAATCAATTAATTTAATCACAAACACAGATCTGAGAATCATATGGGATATGTATGTACGGACTAATGAGAGGTGGGACGGGGGAGGCAGGGGAAGCTTGGCCTCCCCCACAAAGGCAATGGACTGACCCACAGGCAGGCCACCCAGGAGTCTACTAGACAGAGGAGGAAAAAATCCCTCAGTCCAACTCAGTGATCCAAATTTTTTTCCCAGATGTGGCACCATGTTAGTTGATTTTTATGAAGTTAGTCTAAAATATGCTGCAATTTTGCACTAGTGTAATGGAGAAAACATGTTAAAGGAAAAGTGTTAATTGACAATCTGCTGTATAATATCCAGTACATAATTCCCTTTGCAAGTTTTTTAATATGGGCTATTTTTCATTTCAGAAGTTGTAATGTATATACTATCAGTTATGCATGTATGTTGTCCTTTATACTTAGGAAACTGCTCTGATAGTCATTAGCATGTGCATCAATGTTCTTTGGGAGTAATGTGGTATATGTTGGTCAGTAAGGTTTTGGTTTAACAAATTGTATTAATAATATGTTCACTGTCATAAGTGTTGGATTGTTTTTGGAATACTGGTGAGTATGGTATGTTTAAACTTATCACTGTCATCTCTGAAAGATTTCAAATATATTTAAAAGAAAATTCTTGTTAGATGCCACCTAACATAAGTGAAAACTTTCAGTAAATACTTCATTATTCTTTATTAATAAAAAAATTGACAAACATTTTGAAATTTTTTTTAAAAAATATGGGTACTGCAGGTTATTCTGGATAAATAAATTTAATGCTGCTCAAAATATTAACAGATGTTCAAAGAAATATGCTTTTAGTTGTTACCTAGAATTATACAAGCCATTGTTATTCAGGTGAGTTAATATCATTTCCATGTTACATGCATTCTTATTTGTTAATATATTGTCTTTGTGGGATGTATACCTCTTATGTATGTCTTATATATACTCTTAATATGACAGGTCACCCCAAGACACCAGCTCACCATGAAGATAATCATGGAGATTTAAAGGCTGTCTTGGGCCACCATGCGGATGAACCTCATGACATCATGGATGACAACACATTACATCATGTGATAAATGATTCTCATCATATACCACATGTTCCTGATTTAAATGCTGTTCATTTGGTACTGCATTATCTTTTTTTATATATATTATTTTTACTAGTTTTAATATTGGTTACCTGTTCTCAGCCTATTGAAAAAGTCTCTGAAATATTGTTTATAGTTATAAAAACAAAATCTGTTAACAGATAATGCACACTGGTATTTTATCTTGTAAGAATTTAGAGAGAATAGCAATTTGATTGTGTTATTGTCTGAGAAGCTTATAGTTTGCGTAGCAGTTCATGTAGAACTGAACCTAATACGTACGTACATAGCTAATACATCGGCCATCTCTCACCAGGGCAATATGACCCAAGGAAAAAAAAGGAAACATGTTAACTATTTTTTCTTTTGTCATTCATTAATATAATAATAAAAATGGAAGGCATTGGGTTGGAAGGGAGACATCCCACTGTATGTAGTACTCATGGAAATCTGTGGAGGGTAGTAAATAAAATTTCACACAACTCATTGTTTCATGCTTTACAGCATGTAAATCAAGATTGAAGTGCTCTACCAAATTTTTGGTTGCAATATCTGAATCACTGCAACAAATTTGTTCTAAAGGAAGTTACAGTATATCATAAAAAGTTTTTTTTTATTCTTGGTCTCCATATAAGTACATAAAAATCTTTTTATATGGCTGCTACTTTCAAAATTTAAAAAAAAATCCACTAAACATTACCCCCAAAAGTACTGACATCCATTATGACCTGCATTATTGTGTACTATCTATTTTGTAAGAACGTTTTAACGTAATTTTTTGGCCTGGACCATTTTTTTTTTTTCTCGAACCATGATTTTCTTTATGCAAGATAGAACATTGAACCTGTGTTTTTGGCCAGAGCCTTCAATAAAATTAATTCAGTATGCTTGCTTACAGGCATCAGGATCAGGTGATAATCATAAAATTGTTAGGAGAAGCTCTAATGATGGAGCATTTAGTATCTATGAATGTCGTCGCTCTCAACTCATGGGTCAGCTTGTCGATAATGCATCTCCCTTCCTCTTCCCTTGTACTATTGAGTACTCTCTACTTTGTGCTGGTGAGTTGACTATATTAGTGAATGTTGATTTCACATAATACATACTGTACTTTGGCTAAACTAATATCCATTCATTACATAGTTTTCAATGCACTAATCTTTTCCCTTTTGTCTATTTTTTATTTTTTATAAAACCTTATTTAAATTTCACAAGGTGTCCTCTATGTGATCTGGAAGAACATCAACAAACCTGAAGTGGCTTATGATGGGGATTCGGACATTTCCACTTATGTAGCTCGTAAAGCCCGCCATCATTACTCGGTGGATTGTGCTCATGCTAATCGTGGTCTTTTTATGGGCATCCTTGTCCTTGTGCTTACCATCATCTCCCTGATTCTATTTTTTGTGCTTATCAACAATGAAGATTACAAGTCTCTAGCAATATTGGAGGCTAGTATCATCGAACTTTCTGTATATGGGTAAGAAATATTTTACTTGTACTGTATACTAAATATATATTTTTAGGAGATTAACCAAAGTTTTTTAAAAAAATCATAATTTGGAATTAACTATAATTTTATAAAATATGTAGTTAATGCATACTTGTAGTAAGTTGTTGTTGTTGTTGTTATAAGAATTTTGCATATTTAATATAGCATTTCACCTACTGGCTTGACAATTACATATGTAGAGTACAGTATAATTGCTACTCTCTTGTATTAAAAAAGTAAGAACATTAGGAAACAAGCAAACAAAACACACATGTAGGGAATAATGGATGGAAAATGTGAAAGCAGTAGTTATTAAAAGGCCAGTCTGAAGGTAAAGTAAATGTAACGGAATACTAAGTATGATAATCCTCCAGTTTGAGCATAACCTAATAAAAAAGTAAACACAAGGGAAAATTTATAGTGATACTATGAGCAACTGAGTCTAGCTAGTCTGCTTAACACTTTGTGACTAAAATAAGTAAATTTACCTACTCCATCTTCTGTATATCCATGATTTGTAACCACTCTCTCTAATACTACTGTCTAATTATTACATATAATAAACTACTAAAGTACTGATATGACTATCTTCCTTTTCATAATGATCATCAGTGTTGCAACTGTAACCGTGGTTATAGGGATGATACAGATGCGAGAATTAGAATTTGTACCAGATGGAGAGATAGAGCTGGACAACATCCTTCTACTAATTGCTCAGACTGGTGTTTACATCTATACTTCCTTCACTGTCATTGGAGGACACTTCACTTTAAGAGTAAGAACCCAAGATAATTCTGTGTAATAAATATGTTTGCATTTTTTTTTATTTATAAATATGAAAATATACTGTACTACAATAATACCCAGACAGGCTCCTTCCCCTTCCTGAAATGCTTGTCCTTAAATTTTGCCTGCTGGGTACACCATTCATTAGTTCCATCTCTCCACTTTATGGATAGTGTACAGTTCTGGAGGGACACTGACTGCTGACTTGGGTTGGAACTTGTTTACATTTCTATTTTCCAAGCCAACTCTGGCTTTCTTTCCTGTCATTGCCCAGCTTTGGTCAATTCTTTCCCCAGATGGCACAAACTTGAACCTTTTCATTGTCATGACCCTTGCTTGCAAACTTGCACCCAGTGTCGAAGAATTTTCAAAAGAAAAGTCATTTTATCTTATGAAATGATCGAGAATCTCTTTCTGAAGGTAATAAAACCAAAAGTATGAAATTTGACGGAACCTTACAGAATTAGTCTCAAAGTTAGGAGTCTTGGCGATTTCACCCACTTTATACCTTATTTTTGGCCAATTCCATTGTTCCAGTTGACCAAACTCATAGCTATTTTACTAGTATTTCTTCTATTCTGTCAATTGAGTATAAGAAACAGCCCATTTACATATTTCAACCACCTAAAAAAATGACCAGAAATTGGTAATTTGGCCAATTTCACAAAAATTTCAAGGGATGCCTATTTCAAAATAAGGTCCAGAATACAGTGCAGATATTCTGGACACTTAACCCTTTCAGAGTTGGTGCCGTACTAGTACGGCTTGCGCACTAGGGTTGGTGCCGTACTAGTACGCGTAAATTCTAGCGGCTTCAAATTAAGCGGGAAACAGCTGGTAGGCCTAGCTGTGAGAGAATGGGTCTGCGTGGTGAGTGTGCACAGTAGAAAAAAATTCTGGGACCCAGTGGTGCACTGTGGGAACGCCATTTTAGTACACCTTGCTCACCATGCCTCGTGGTAAGAAACTCCTCACCCCTCGGTGAATTGGGACACTTTTGTTCCCCAGTGACAGTTCTAATACAGATGGAAGTGCCAGTGAAGATGAGTTTCAAGGTTCTGATGAGATTGTGACCAAAACTAATAACCATAATACCGGTAATAGCGAGGAAAACCCAGATGACTCTCAGCCTTCCACCTCTGATGCTGGGCCGTCTTGTTCATGTTCAATTGTACCAGAACCAAAGAGGAAACTCCTATTTTCCCATATCCCAGACTCAGGTATAAGCATTGGTGATGATAGTGATAGTGACAGTGACTGAACTACATGCTCTTGAAAACGTTTCCAGTAGCGATAGTGAAGTGGAATATTCTCCAGTGAAGCGTCAGTATATACGACGGTATATGCGCTCTGGTAGTGTGCCATATGCTATTCCAAGGGGAAGGAGTACATCTTGGAGTACATACCATGAAAATGAAGATGATAGTGTTGCAATTGGGATGGAAAATATGCATGGTAGTGGTGGTGCCGCTGTGAGGCACCAGCAGTGGGCCATGCTGCCACCCACGCCACTGCCTCAGCTGATCTACAACAAAGGCCACCATCCCCCACCCACCCACCACACCAGCCTCCACAACCACAACCTCTACAACAACAACCACCTGTCCATATCCAGTACACACCAGCAGACTGCACCTGGGATTGGGAGGAAGCTGCCAATTTTGTTCCAAATCCCCATCAGTTTGATGAAACCCAAAGTGGAATACGGCAATCTTGTACACTTGGGAACAATGCCACTGAGCTGGAATGTTTCGAGTTATTCTTTGATGAACCCCTGATGGAAATTGTCAGGGAAAGCAACAGATACTTCGATTACACCATGGCAAACACAATACTTTCACCAAACTCATGCCTACACCAGTGGAAGGAGACAACTGTGGCCGAGATGTATCTTTTGTTTGCCACAATAATGCTTATGCCACATGTGTATAAGCACAGTGTGAAATCATACTGGTCAACAGACCGCCTGATTGCAACCTCAGGTTTCAGTGATATAATAGGAGTGAATCGATTTGTGCTACTATTACACATGCTTCACCTCTCAGACAAAACCAGGCCTGACAGAAACGACAGGTTATATAAGATTAGGAATGTGTTTGTGTATCTGAAATAGAAATTCAATATGTATTTTTATCCCTTCAGGAAGCTTGTTATTGATGAGTCTTTGATTCTGTTCAAAGGAAGGCTCTCATTCAAGCAGTACATACCAGGCAAGAGGAAACGCTTTGGTATAAAGTTGTTTGTGCTTTGTTATTGTTAGTGTCTTGTATTGGATATAATTGTGTATACCGGAAGTAATACATAGTGAGATACCAGGAAGTTACATTGGACCCTCGCCTAATGAACACATCGCATAATGTTAAATCTGCCTAACGAAGGATTTGAGCATAAATATTTTGCCCTGCCTAACGATAAAAAACTCGCCCAACATGATTCGTCTGGGACCTGTCCACGTGTGGCCTGAGCTCGCCTCAGCTGCCCCATGGGTGCCAGTGTTCACAAGCTACCCAGTGCGGTCGTATCTACAGATACATTCGGTACAATGCCTGCACTTTAAAGGAGGGGTTTGGGATATTGGCAGTTTGGAGGGATATGTTGTGTATCTTTATATGTGTATGCTTCTAGACTGTTGTATTCTGAGCACCTCTGCAAAAACAGTGATAATGTGCGAGTGTGGTGAAAGTGTTGAATGATGATGAAAGTATTTTCTTTTTGGGGATTTTCTTTCTTTTTTTTGGGTCACCCTGCCTCGGTGGGAGACGGCCGACTTGTTGAAAAAAAAAAAAAAAAAAAAAAAAAAAACTGCAAAAGAAGTCACCATGGGCCCCAAGAAAGCTTCTAGTGCCAACCCTGTGGTAAAAAGGGTGAGAATTAGTATGGAAATGAAAAAAGAGATAACTGCAAAGTACGAAAGTGGAGTGATGTCTTGGAGCTGGCCAAGTTGTATACCAAACCCCAATCAATCATCACTACTATCTTGGCCAGCAAAATGGCAATCAAGGAAGATTTTCTTGCAAAAGGTGCCACAACTGAGGGAATTGCTTCAGAGGTGGGGTGAGAGAAATTGAGGAAGTTGCCTTCTTCAACGATTAAGGAAATGTGTAGTGTGGTCAAATGTGCAAACCTTTATGGAGGAAAATCACCCTGACACAGCTATTGCAAGCCGTGCTGGTGACTTTTACAATGACAATGTTGTGAACTACTTTAGCAATAATTTAAAGGAATACGAGGTACAGAGCTCTATGGAGAGATTTTTGGTGTAACAGAGGTCCAGTGACTCTCAGGTTGTTCCCAGTGGCATTAAAAGAAGGGAAGTAACCCCAGAAAAGGAATTGCTACCTCAAGTCCTCATGGAAGGGGATTCCCCTTCCAAACAATAACAACTTCCACCATCTCCCCTCCTCCCATCCCATCAGTCATCACCAGATCTTCAATAAAGGTAAGTGTCATGTATTCTTTATTTAGTACAGTAGTAATTGTGCATGTCTTCCTCTTTTTTGGGCATATAAAAATGTATATTTGATGTGGTAAATTTTTTTCTTTTCATACTTTGGGGTGTCAGGAACGGATTAATTTGATTTCCATTATTTCTTATGGGAAAATTAATTCGGCTAACGATAATTTCGGCTAATGATAATTTCAGCTAACGATGAGCTCTCAGGAACGAATTAATATCCTTAGGCGAGGGTCCACTGTACTGGGTATCTCCGGTGATGTGGTTAGAACAGTGATGGGACTATATCTTGGTAAGGGACATATATTATATACTGATAACTGGTACACAAGCCCCTTACTCAGTGATTTCTTGCGAGTGAACATGTCAGATGTGTGTGGCACAGTGTGTGCAAATCGTAAACATATGCCCAGGTTCGACGCTGGCACTCGTAGAGGTGAGGTGCAGGCATTTGCTGCCAATGACATCATGGCATTTCGGTGGCATGACAAACGAGATGTCACACTGTTGTCATCAGTTCGCCCTAACGAAATGGCAGACACTGGCAGGCAGCATAGAGAAAGCAATGAACCCATTCTAAAACCTGCAGCTGTGACCGACTACACCCTCAATATGCATTCAGTGGAAAAATGTGACATGCAGATTGGGTTTGCTGATTGTGTTCACAAGAGTTATAAGTGGTACATAAAACTCTTTCCATATTCTGGACATTTCCATGCTCAATGCTTATAATATATATAAGACGAGGACCAGAAACAAACCACCATATGGCAAATTTTGTCTGTCATCAGACAAATAATAATCAAGTACCAAGGAACAACACCTGCAATAGAAAACTGCCCACGAAGTTATCAACAACTACCTTCTCGTCTGAAGCATGGTGATCACTTCCTAACAAAACTGCCTGCTACTGCTTTCAAGAAAAAGGCTCAGAAAAGGTGTTATGTCTGTGCACATACAAAAAACAAAACGCCCACAACAATGCAGAGACACTCGTTTTATGTGTGAGGAGTGTAATACATCATTGTGCATGACACCATGTTTCAAAGACTTCCACAAGCTGCAGAACTTCTAGAAACATTCCCTGTGACTATATATGTATATAAAATATAGAAAAATAGTAATAAACAACATTTTATATTTTTCATTTGTGTAAACAAGTTTTGTAAACAATATAGTGACAACAGTGTTTGTGCAGTTATTGTGTAGTAAAGAAAAAGAAATAACTTACAAAATAGTGCTCATATTGGTCTCACAGGCCATAAAAGCTACTTGAAATTTTTTTTTTTTAAATAATAGAAAATAGTACCGAAAAAACAAAATACAGTGGAACCTCTACTTGCGAGTTTAATCCATTCCATGACCTTGCTCGCAACTGGATTTGCTCGTTTGCAGAGTCAATTTACCTCATTTAAATTAATTGAAATGCAATTAATCCGTTGCAGTGGAATTCTGTACTTCAGTAATTTCGCTAATATCAACTCTACAGCTTATCTATCTATCTCATTTCGTCTAATATGACATAATAAACAATATAAATAATATAGAAACTTGATATATACTCTAAAATTAATAAAATATGTCATTCATGTAGTGGTATGGGCGGTGGAGACGAGTGTGTCTGGAGACCGGGCAAAATACTTCATGAATAATTTCGCTAATATCATCTATATGGCTTATTTATATATCACAGTTCATCTAATATGACATAACAGACAATATAAATAACATAGAAACACGATATATACTCTAGAATGAATAAAATATGTCATTATGTAACAGGTGGAGGCAGCCACAACCGCTCCCTCTTTGTTGTAGTAAACACTGCCATCTAGTGACAGCCTTTTGAAGCCATCTATTATAATTATTATATGTAGCACATTATTATTATATATGTATTATTATTATTATACATATTATATTATTATTATTATTATTATATGTATTATTATTATTCATATTATTATTATACATATTATTATTATTATTATTATATAAATTATTTGTAATTTTTATTCACACAAAAAATATAAGATTTACTGTTATTCCTTATTGCAATAATTGTATAAATATGTCAACCCATGTAAACTCCATTCACGACTGCATATTGGAATGGACAGTGACATAATTTGTTTACTCTGAAACAGCCAAGCAATGGACCATTTCTCCTACGTTGAGCTCAATTTCAAGACACTTTTCGTCATGAAAGCAATCAAAATCGTATCTATTTCTGTAATATATCTTCCATTCTATCAAATTAGACCAAAAAAACAAGAATATAACCATAAAAACCATTCGAAATTACCAAGTTTCAATAAGATAGTCCAACAAACAAATGAGATACAATTCCCGAGATCAAGAGCAAGAGCCCCTCACCAGTGTCAAGGAACCTGCCTTGAGGTCTGCTCACTTGTGGAAATTTTGCTCACGTATGGAAGCAAAAAATTGACCCATCAGCTGCTCGTATTTGGAAAAACTCACATGTGGACACGCTCGCAAGTAGAGGTTCCACTGTAAACGAATACCGGGTGACCGGCAGTCGGCGATGTTGCCGTATGCCGGTCATTTTGTCAACTTCACGCCTCCATATTTCGGTAAGTATTGATGGTAAAAAAATTTTTATTTAGCCTATAATGTTTAGAAAAAAGAACTATCTTTTCATAGGAAAAAATCTTTTTTTTTTTTTTTTTTTTTTTTTTTTTTTTTTGAATTTTTACCAACCCTGAGAACAGGTTTGGGAGAGGGCATGCCGACCCTGAAAGGGTTAAAATAATATTTTCTCTGCTCATTAGTTACGTCTCCAGGTCCCTCTTACATTACACTTGCTTTGATTTTGAATTTTTTTCACGCAAAAAACAGATTTACTGTTATGGAGATGACTGCATTATTGTAATAATTGTATAAATAATGTCAACCCATTTGTGACTGCATATTAGACTGGCCAGTTGAACATGGATGTGTGATGTGATTTGTTTACTCATTGGCAAAAATCTAAAATTTCTGCTACTTGGAGCTAAATTTCGAGGTACACCTACCATCCAACTTACGACTGAGTTCGATTCCGAGAAACCGGTCATAAGTCGAAATGGACGTAAGTCGAACTTTACTACTGAATATCAACATAACATTTTTGTAATGACTTTATTTTATTGTTTTATTTTGGTATTTCATGTTTTACTTTACTTTTTATGCTGTTAGTACTGTATTTATACTGTAAGGTTTAGGATAAACACTGTGTACAACACAAACACTTGTTTATTTCCCAGAAATTTGGCATAAAAAACACGGTCGTAAGTAGAGGTGTCGTATGTCGAGCAGGCCGTAAGTCGGGTGGTAGGTGTACTTTCCATCCTGAAACCAATCAAAATCATCTCTATTTCCGTAATATATCTTTTCAGTCTATCTAATGAGACCCAAAAAAACGAAAATACATCCATAAAAACTATAAAGAACTACATTGCAAAGTTGCTGTTTTTACACCAAAAACATGGTCGCAGTTTTTTCTCATTATGCACTGCGTGCTGCAGGATTTTTTTCATATGATGCACACTTACCACACAGACCTATTTCATATCTAGGCCCAAATTTACAGGTCATAGCTTATCTAAGTTGAGCTGAGCTTGTGGCATACTACAGGACTGACAGTTGCTTCAAAGCCGTAATACAATGGGACCAACAGTTAAAGGGTTAAGTATAGAAAAATGGTAGTAACTGCAGAATTAGTGGAACCTTAGCTTACGAATGCCTCACCATGCGAATTTTTCAGGATACGAACCGTCATTTGGTCGATTTTTTGCTTCTGGATCCGAAGGAAATTTCAGGATGTGAACTTCCCCCTCAAGGGAGGTGCCTTAAATGAATAAAATATTTATTTCTTTGCAAAGGTTACAATGTGTGTTTACATATAATTGGAGCAAAGAAAGCCACTATCATGCTGAGGCATTTCAGGCAGACTTAACCTAATACTAATAGACAGGTGAAAAGTGTACTAGTAGTGGTTACCAATGTTTTGCTGATGGTGGTGCCAACTACTGGCAGCCTTTTGAAGTTTCTCCTTACTGCTTTTATTATTATTATTAGTGTATTATTATTATAATTATTATTATAATTATTACAGTGGACCCCCGCCTAACGTTGGCATCACATAACGTTAAATCCGCCTAGCGATACATTTTATCGCTAAAATTTTGCCTCGCCTAGCGCTAAAAGCTCACTCAATGCGGTTTGTCCAAGACGCGTCCATGTGCAGCCTGAGCCAGCCTCACTTGTTCCGCCGGTGGCATTGTTTACAAGCCAGCCTCCGCGGTAACATCCAAGCATACAATCGGAACATTTCGTATTATTACAGCCTTTTTAGTGATTTCACCTGCAAAATAAGTGACCATGGGCCCCAAGAAAGCTTCTAGTGCCAACCCTACAGGAATAAGGGTGAGAATTACTATGGAGATGAAGAAAGAGATCATTGCTAAGTATGAAAGTGGAGTGCATGTCTCCGAGCTGGCCAGGTTGTATAGTAAACCCCAATCAACCATCGCTACTATTGTGTCCAAGAAAACGGCAATCAAGGAAGCTGTTCTTGCCAAAGGTTTAACTTTGTTTTCGAAACAGAGATCGCAAGTGATAGAAGATGTTGAGAGACTGTTATTGGTGTGGATAAACGAAAAACAGATAGCAGGCGATAGCATCTCTCAAGCGATAATAAGTGAAAAGGCTAGGAAGTTGCATGAGGATTTAATTAGAAAAATGCCTGCAACTAGTGATGATGTGAGTGAATTTAAGGCCAGCAAAGGTTGGTTTGAGAGATTTAAGAAGCGTAGTGGCATACATAGTGTGATAAGGCATGGTGAGGCTGCCAGTTCGGACCACAAAGCAGCTGAAAAATATGTGCAGGAATTCAAGGAGTACATAGACAGTGAAGGACTGAAACCTGAACAAGTGTTTAATTGCGACAAAACAGGCCTGTTTTGGAAGAAAATGCCAAGCAGGACCTACATTATTCAGGAGGAAAAGGCACTCCCAGGACATAAGCCTATGAAAGACAGGCTTACTCTGTTGATGTGTGCCAATGCTAGTGGTGATTGCAAAGTGAAGCCTTTATTGGTGTATCACTCTGAAACTCCCAGAGCATTCAGGCAAAAGAATATCCTCAAGGCTAATTTGTGTGTGCTGTGGAGGGCAAACAGTAAGGCATGGGTCACTAGGGACTTTTTCTATGACTGGTTACACCAAGCATTTGCCCCCACTGTGAAAAATTACCTAATTGAAAATAAATTAGACTTTAAGTGCCTCCTGGTGTTAGACAATGCCCCTGGTTATCCTACAGACTTGGCAGAGTGACTTTGTGGGGGACATGAGCTTCATTAAGTCAAGTTTTTGCCTCCTAATACCATTCCTCTCCAGCCCATGGACCAGAAGGTCATTGCAAACTTCAAAAAACTGTACACAAAAGCTCTGTTTGAAAGGTGCTTTGTAGTGACCTCAGAAACTCGATTGACTCTAAGAGTTTTGGAGAGATCACTTTAACCCTTTGACTGTTTACACCGTATAAATACGTCTTACGCGCCACTGTTTCTGACGTATTTATACACATAAATTCTAGCGGCTTCAAATCAAGCAGGAGAAAGCTGGTAGGTCCACATGTGAGAGAATGGGTCTCCATGGTCAGTGTGCACCATATAAAAAAAATCAGGGAGCCAGTGGTGCATTGTGGGAATGCCATTTCTGTTGTCCTTTTTCAGCATGCCTAGCGGTAAGAAATATGTGATTCCGCAGCAAATCTGGGACTCTTCTCTCCCAAGTGATGCTCTAACACAGATGGAAGTGTCAGTGAAGATCAATTTCATGGTTTTGAGGAGTTTGAGACCAAAAGCAATGCCCAGGATATCAGAAGAATGGAGGAGGAAGAGGAAGAAGGAAGAAGGAAGGAAGGAGGAGAAAGGAGGAGGAGGGAGGGAGGAGGAGGAGGAGGGAGGGAGGAGGAGGAGGAAGAGGAAGGAGGAAGATGATGATGATGATGTTCCCTTGAAGCATGGAAAACAGTTCACCCCTTGACAGTGACAAGATAAGGGGAGATAACATCTGATAAGAGCTGACGTTTGATGAGCATAAACGAGGGTGGAGGGAGGGGGCAGCTGATGAGGAAAGATTAGGTGATCATCCCCCTCTTTGTTTTTGCTGGTACACTAACATTTCTGTCTGTCTATTTGTCTGTCTGCCAAGCTCCCTGTCTATCCGTCTAGCTCTCTGTCTCAGAGAGCCACAAGACTGCGTCATCACGTTTACTCACATCTTCAAGCAGAGTATAGCACTTTGTCTGGATTTCTTGGGTTATCCTAGGTAATTTACACTATGTATACTTGTATTTATGTGTACCTGTGAGACAGAGATAGACACAGATAGAGAGAGAGACAGATTGAAAGAGATAGAATGAGGGAGAAAGATAATTAGATAGAATGGAAGGGAAGCAGCATCCGACCCCATTGTTTTGACAGGCGGGAGGGGGAGTGAGTAATGAGACAATGTCATTTTGACAGCTGCCGACCTGACTCAAAACAATTATAAGCCACACACTGGCACACAAGAAAAGCTTGCTGAATGGAGATAATAGCAGTTATATGAAAGTATCTAGTGACTATATATGTGTATACAGTGGAACCTCAAAAATTGAACTGCTCCCAACACGACCAATTATGTAAGTGTATTTTTGTAAGTGCTTTTATAAGTGTATTTTTGAGGGTCTGAAATGGACTAATCTAATTTACATTATTCCTGATGGGAATAAATTCATTCGGTAAAGGCACTCGAACAGCCTTCTGGACCGAAGAAAGTTCGATATTTGAGGTTCCACTGTATATATATTATAGAAACCAGAAGCAAGAAGGGAAGGCAGGAATGAAGGAAGGACAGATGGAATGTAGGAGGAGAGGTAGGAAAGGAATGCAGGGAAGTAGGAAGGAAGGAATGATGACACACGACCATTTACCTAGGATAACTACATAACGCAACTGCCTGCTAATACTTTGAAGAAAACTGCTCGGACGAGGTGTTTTGTCTTTGCACATAAAAAAAAAAGTCCACAAAAATGCACACACACTGGTTTTATGTGTGAGGAGTGTAAAACACCATTGTGTATGAAAACATGTTTCACAGAGTTCCACAAGCTGCAGAACTTCTAGGAATATATTCGGTGACTGTACATTGGTATATACAGTGGACCCCCGGTTAACGATATTTTTTCACTCCAGAAGTATGTTCAGGTGCCAGTACTGACCGAATTTGTTCCCATAAGAAATATTGTGAAGTAGATTAGTCCATTTCAGACCCCCAAACATACACGTACAAACGCACTTGCATAAATACACTTACATAATTGGTCGCATTCGGAGGTAATCGTTATGCGGGGGTCCACTGTATATTATAGAACAATAGTAATAAACAATTTTTTGTATTGTTTGTTTTTGTAAACAAGTTTTGTAAACAATATATTGATAATTATGTTTGTGTGCTTATTGTGTTGTATACGAGTGTATATATGTACATTGCACCTTACTTTGGTCTCATAGGCCACATAAGTTATGTGAAAAAATAAAATAGTGAAAAAAGCAAAAAACCTTCAAATACAAGTAAACTAAAGTTTACCGGGTGAGCGGCAGTCGCCGCTGTTGCCATACGCGGCTCATTTTCTGCAAACTTCACAGCTCTATATCTCGGTAAGTACTGATGGCAAAAATTTTTTTTTGGATTAAAACACTCGGAAAAATAATCTTAACATTTCCATAAGAAATTTTTTTTTTTTTTTTTCCAATATTTTGCGACATAGAATGACAGTTTCAGAAAGGGGCCTGCGACAGTCAAAGGGTTATTAAGTAAGTAAGTTTATTCAGGTATACACAAGTACAGTTACATAGAATTATCATACATAGCAGCATATGTGTAGAGAACCTAGGATAACCCAAAAAAGTCAGACAGAGTGACTTATTTCCATTGGGGTCCTTTTACCTTATTATAATATAAAGGTTATAATATTTTCTTATTATCTACAATGAAGATAACATCTTATTATCATACTAAAAAGACTATCTACTACACCAAGGTCATTTAGACTATCTACAATACGAGGGTCATTACTAGGAATAAGGTAAAATTTACACGTATGTTAGCTAAAAAATAGAAAATCATTCCCCTCCCTTTCTGTAGCTACATTCATCAGACACCTTTTGGCACTCTTCTTGAACTGGTTCATGCTATAACTGGCTTTGACATGTGCGGGCAGTCTGTTCCATTCCTTTATTGCTGTACAATAAAAGGTGTTTGAAGCCTGGCCACTGACTGTGGGTACTACAAAGTTGTGCTCTCTCCCCCTAGTACTATGATTGCTTTGGTTCCCAACCTTGACAAAATTGACAGCAAGATATTCTGGACATTGTTTGTGAGCAATTTTATAAACATGATTTAGCTTCAGTTGTTTTACTCTGTCTTCAACATTCAGCATATCCAACTGCTATAATTCATCCTGGCCTATATCCTCAATTGTGTAAACCTTATAGGTAAGGCTTGGGAGGGAGTGACTAAGAGGACCTTGAACTCTGCTTAGAAGAAACTGTGGCCAGAATGTGTAGACAAAAGGGATTTTGAAGGATTTGAGGCTAACCCTGAGAGGCATATGCCAGTTGAGGAATAAATTGTGGCACTGGGGAAGTCCTTGGGGTTGGAGGTTAGTGGGGAGGATGTGGAAGAGTTGGTGGAGGAGGACAATGAAGAACTAACCACTGATGAGCTGCTAGATCAACTTCAACAGCAAGAGGCCACACCTGAGGAAACTGCTTCGGAGGAGGGGAGAGAGAAATTGAAGAAGTTGCCTACTTCAAAGATTAAGGAAATATGTGCAAAGTGGCTTGAAGTGCAAATCTTTATGGATGAAAATCACCCTCAGACAGCTGTTGCAAGCCGTGTTGGCAACCTGTACACTGACAATGTTGTGAACCACTTTAGGAAAGTCATAAGGGAAGGAGAGGTACAGACCTCTATGGACAGATATGTTGTGCGACAGAAGTCCAGTGACTCTGAAGCTGGTCCTAGTGGCATTAAAAGAAGGGAAGTAACCCCAGAAAAGGACTTGACACCTCAAGTCATAATGGAAGGGGATTCCCCTTCTAAACACTAAGACCATCGACACTCTCCCCTCCTCCCATCCCATCAATCATCACCAGATCTTCAATAAAGGTAAGTGTCATGTAACTGTGCATGTCTTCTTCAGCTTGTGTGTATTAAGATTAATATTTCATGTGGTAAAAATTTTTTTCATACTTTTGGGTGTCTTGCACAGATTAATTTGATTTCCATTATTTCTTATGGGGAAAATTAATTCGCCTAGCGATAATTTTGCCTAACATTGAGCTCTCAGGAACGGATTAATAGCGTTATGCGAGGGTCCATTGTATTATAATTATTATTATTATTAGTACGTACATGGTGATGGGCTCTTGATCTATAGAATTGGATCTGTGCTCCAGTTCCCTAATTAATAATAATAATAATAATTATAATATGTATGTACTAAGAATAATAATATTAAAAATATATGTTGTCATTTTTAGACATTTTTCGTATTTTTTTTTTATGTTTGTGCCAAATGCTTCAAAATAGAAATTGGTAACCCTCTGGGTGGCTGTAGGTACAGCTGCTATGACCATGGCTATCTCAATGCCAACCAAGAGTCAAAAGAAAGAGGTGTGCCGCTCTGAGTGATCGCAGCAGACCCCAAAGAGACAGTATTTGCGTACAATCAGCAAGAAGCGATTAGAAACTATGAAAAAAGCTAGAGAAAGGAAGAAGGCAGCAGCATAGTGGGGCAGCTGGCCGCCACCACCACCACCGTGGCCACAGTGATCATGTCTTCACCTATATATACATCTGTCTTGACCACATCTGTGGGTACATATGTGACAACCTCACCACTAATCATATTTAAACAAAGCTAGGTGTGGGGTTATGGACTGGTAAGATACTAGAGTGGGAGAGTAAATGGCGGATGCTTTCTGCCACTGCTGGTGTCACCATCACTTGCCTTATTATAGCCTATTTTATTCATTCTAGAGTATATATCATGCTTCTGTGTTATTAATATTGTTTATTATGTCATATGAGATGAATTGTGATAGATAACTAAGCCGTAGAGTTGATATTAGCATTATTTTGTCATGCCTCCTGAGAGGCTGGAATAGATTAATTGCATTTCAGTTAATTTAAATGAGGAAAATTGACTTGGCATACGAACAATTCAGGATACAAACAAGGTCACGGAATGGATTAAATTCGTAAGCCGAGGTTCCACTGTATATCCAATTGTCTTCAGTGATGGCCATGGCCACAACTAAACCAACAACTAAAAAAAGTATGTACAATTTCACTTTTATTCCTTTCAAAGATAGGTAAATGTGAAATTTATAAATGTCAATTATTAGTGTAGTTTTCATGATGAAAAGTTTTTTTTTTATTAGAACTCATCCTAAAATTGATGCCACAAAATTCACAACAAAATTGACCTCTAGTTGTCACAATAATAAATGTTAATGCTTACACATTAGATACCATTTTTTTTTTAACGAACTAGCCATATCCCACCAAGGCAGGGTGACCTAAAAAAGAAAAAAGTTTTTTCCTTTTAAATTTGGTAATTTGTACAGAAGGGGTTACTAGCCCCTTGCTCCCAGCATTTTAGTTGCTTCTTATGACTCGCATGGCTTACGGAGGAAGAATTCTTTTTATTTCCCCATGGAGACAATTTGATTCTACTAAGGCTTAATAAGATTAATATTCTTCAGTAAGAATATAAAAATTCTAAAATGATACTTTATTAAATTTTCAGATTTTTTTTTTTTTTAATGAAACTTTAATGTTGTTTGGTTAACCCTTTCAGGGTCAGTGCCGTACTTGTACGGCTTGAGAGCCAAGGTCAGTGCCGTACTTGTATGCATAAATTTTAGCACCTTCAAATCGAGTGGAAGAAAGCTGGTAGGCCTACATATGAAAGAATGGGTCTACTTGGTCATTGTGTGCAGTATTCTCGTTTTCTTGGTCTTATTTGATAGAATGGAAGACATATTACAGAAATCGAGGTGATTTTGATTGGTTTCACAATGAAAAGTATTTTGAAATTGAGTTCAAAGTAGCAGAAATGTTCGATTTTTGCCGATGTTCGAGTAAACAAATCATGCCACGTGTCCAATACACATCAACGGTGAGTCGGATACTTTCACAAGTGCGCTGACATTATTTATACCATTTTTACAATACTGCAGTAGTTTGCATAAGAGTAAATCTTCTATTTTTTGTGAGAAAAAAATTCAAAATAGAAAGCAAGAGTAATATAAGAGGGGCCTGGAGACGTGACTAATGAACAGAGAAAATGTTATTTTAGTGCCAGGAATGTCTGTCTTGTTTATTCTGGACCCTATTTTGAAATTGGCATCTTTTGAAATTTGTGTGAAATTGGCCAAATTGCCAATTTTTGACCACTTCATTGGGTAGTTGAAATCGGTAAACTGGCAGTTTCTTGTACTCATTCAATAGAACAAATGGAGGTCTAGCAAAATAGCTATGATTAGAGTTTACTGGAACATTGGAACTGGCCAATAACAGGGCTCAAAGTGGGCAAAATTGCCGATGCATAAATATCGTCGAGACCACTAAGTTCGCGAGAGCATAATTCTGTAAGTTTTCCATCAAATTTCATACTTTTGTTGTCATTACCATCAGGAAAAGATTCTCTATCATTTCATTAGAATTTTTTTTTTTTTTTTTTTAATTTTCAACCCTGAGATTGGCAGTCTCAACCCTGAAAGGGTTAATAAAGTTAACTAAGTTTTCATTTTATTAAATTTCTATGTATACTATACAGTATCTACCAAAGTTAAAATCATTAAATCATTGTCAACAGCTGTCTGTCATGTGAAAGTTATCTATACAAATAATTTTTTTTCATTTCATATCCTCACAGATGATGGGGTCTGATGTGATAATTTTAAACTTGAGACAGAATTTTTTCAAATTCATACTGATTCATCTATTATAATTTTTTTTTAATGCAGGATCACATGGTTCTACCACTTCTGTCTGCTATTATCACTCTTATTCAGACAACTCTGCAGACCATTTTCATTTTGGATGCAACCAGACGGTGTTGTTACAATCATGAGCAGCTTGAACGCAAACCAGGCAGAGAAATGGTAAGGCAAAGTTTTAATTATGACAAAATGCACGTACAGTGGTACCCCGAGTTTCACACAGCTACCAACTCGAACTATTGTGTAAGTGTATTATTGTATGTGCTTTTGTAAGTGTATTTTTGGGAGTCTGAAACGGACTAATCTAATTTACAATATTCCCTACGGGAACAAATTCATTCAGTAACGGCACTCAGACAGCCTTCTGGAACGAATTATGGCCGAATCTCTGGGCACCACCGTACTTCTGCAGTGATTGTGATACATTTGTTTTAACCCACACAAAAAAAATATTCGCAAGGTAAAGTTTTCTTGTGGCTTAGATATCATCACTACCAATTTAAAGGTTAAAATCTGTTCTACCATGTTATACTGTTATTATTTTCTTATCTATTTATCAATAATCTTCTGATTTTTTATCTGCTTGGAAATGTAGCATGAATTTATGCATTCATTTCTTTCAGGTAACTTTTCTGCTAGTGTGCAATTTGGCGATGTGGGCCATAAATACATTTGAAACTTCACGTGCTGATGCACATCCTACCCAACTCAACTTTTATGGTATCTGGGCATGGACTATCATCTCTCATGTATCTATGCCTCTTGCCATATTTTACAGATTTCATGTAACTGTTTGCCTTTGTGAAATTTGGAAGAGATCATATAAATTAAAAAGTGATTTCTAAAAAATTAAATATAATTGTAAATAGTTATAATTAAAGAATACTGGAAACATACATAATAAATACATTACTTTTATTCTTTGTATTCAAAGAAAACAAAAGTACAAAGAAATTAATGAGATAGTACATATACAGTATATTGGTGTAATATATGTCAAACAGCCACTTACATTGGTTGTGCACTGTTGAATGATAAAAAAATCTGTAATATTCAGATTATTAGTGTGTATTTTGTGCCAAAGACAGTAAATCCAGATTTCAGTCACTTACACAAGTGTTCACTCACATGACCAGGGAACTATCAAAGCTTATAATCCTAGGCCTCTTCAAGGGGGGCTCCTTGGCATGGTGAAGAGGCTCTTGGTCAGAGGAATTAGACTTGTCAGTCTCCTTCCTCAGACCGAACCTAATTACCCCCAATCCCCCCTTCCCTATCCCATCCTCCCCTTTTTCCTTTCCTCCTCCTCCTCCCCACCCCTCCCTTTTCCCCTTCCTCTTTTTGGCCTTTGGGATTTTTCCCACAGGCACGCTAGTTCCTAGGTAGGGGAAAGGGTACCGGAGCCCATCCCATTCCGTTGAGGTTCTTGGCAGTGGCGTAGTTTGCCGTGGAATCTGGATCACCTGGGGATGTCCCGATCCCCCTCCAGTATCCCAGAGAGTGGCTTTGGGTGTCTTTCGGGCGACTGGTGTATCTCTGGAAGCCACCTTTCGGATTCCGGGGTGGTGGCTGAAGGAGGTATGCTTTGTGGCGGATATCCGGCCGCCCTCTCTTTTGTCCACCAAGATAGCTCGGCAGATGTGAGGTTGCTATCCCGGATTGCTGGTTTACTGGCATGAAGGGTAGGGTATGGCATGGGTTTCATGCTGCATCTGTGCTACTTGCGGTGCTGAGGTCCTCTTGGGCGCGAAAGGGAGATTTCTGGCCCTTTCATTCCTCCTAGGAACTATCCCTCCCCAGTCCCCCCTTTTTTTAATCTTTTTTTATTTTTCTTTTCTTTTCTTTTCTTTTTTTTTTTCTTAAAAACAAAAAGAAAGAAGTAACCTAACCATGGAGTCCCCAATCCATGACCCCGCTACCCCCGGGCCCCTTATTGTTACCGCACCCCGTTCTGACCTCGCCTCGTCTTTTGGACACTCCTAAGGCCCTGTACCTCTTGCTGGTGCTTCATTCATTCATTAGGGATTTGCCAGTACTTCCGGCCCGGGTCTTCTCCAGATGGTGACCCGGCGGTGGCCCCCGGGTTGGGGGTGTCGTAACATCATCATCTCTCTTGCGGTGACTCCCCATGGGGGAGTGTCGTCTCACTTCGTATCTTCATCAGCAGGCGTCATCTTGGTCTTCATCAGCAGGCGTCCACTTGGGCTTCATCAGCAGGCATCTCTAGGGCCCAGAATCTTCGGGTATTTGTTGCCCCAACAATTGTTGGTTGTGTGGCATGGGCTCTAGGTAAGTTCAGGCTTCTACCTAGTAAACTAATACAGGCTCCATTGGATTTGTTTTTTTTTTTTAAGTGGTAGTTAAGGGAAGGTAGGGGGTGAAAGACAGGAAGAAAGGAGGGGTAGGAGAGTCAAAAGACGGGAGAGGTAGTAGCGAATCGTCGCCATCGAGGCGGCGGGTGGGCAGCCAGGACGGGGATGAGAGTTCCCAGGTCTCGGACAGCCAGGTACACCAGCCGGGCTGCGGTGTCTTCTCGGGTCGGGTCCCCAGGTGCCATTGGGAAGTGCCTCCGTCGGAGTGGCACCATCGCTGGGCAGTCGAGAAGGTAGTGCACTAGTGGCTTGGAGACCATCTGGTCACAATGGCAGCAGCGTTCCTCTCTCAAGCGTTCGATGAGTCTTCTGGTGGTAGGGTAGCCAAGTCGCAGCCAGTGGATCCCAACCTGCAACTTCCTGTCTAGCCTCCGCATGCTCGGTGGGGGCTCCCCTCGGGTAGCCCTGTCATACCAGATCCGGCTCCGCGATGTGCCCGGCCCTGGCAGCGGGCGCCTGGCTGCAGCGGCTACCCACAGGTCCACCTGCCTGCGGCTGATGGCCATTGTAGCCGCTGGCTGGGCCTCAAGAGTGGCTGACTTCGCCGCATCATTCCCAGCAAGGTTGATGTGGCTCGGAATCCAGTTGATTGTTGCCCGGCGTCCCTGCTCATTAAGTGTCTGCAGGTCCTTCCTGATGGCAGTAATTAGCCGGATGTTGTACCTGGGCTCTCTGCGCATGACGGCCTGGATTGTGGCTCTGGAGTCGACGTGAATGACTGCTGGTGCTGTTTCATCACCCGCTTCAGGTGCCGGGGTTTCGACTGACTCCTTCGATTTGTCTGACCTCCGCTCTCCTTTGACTATGCTTCCGGCCTCTCGCTCTACGGTGCAGCAATTTTAGAATCGCCAGCCCATCCCACGTCGGACCAACTCTGGTCCCACTTCTAAATGCCAACGACAATCTCCTGATGATGTCACTTCGTTATTATTATTATTATTATTATAATCAAAAAGAAGCGCTAAGCCACAAGGACTATACAGCGCTGCAGGGCAGGAAGGAAGCGAGGGCATCAGGTGGCAAAAGGGAGATGGATGAGCAACAGGTTACGGATAACAGCGGGGCAGTGGATGGTGAAAGGGTAAAGGGCAGCAAGAGACTGAACCAGAAAGGGCTGAGGGGAGTGCGAAAAGTATCATCAGAGTTTGTGGAGTAAATCAGTCGTTGTCAAGAAGTCAATGAGAGAGTCAGGATTAAAGGAGGGTCCATCAGCAAGAAGGGAAGGTAAAGAGAGAGTAGGAGAACGAAGACGACGTTGGAGGTAAATTCTGCGTGCTCGTTGATAGAGAGGGCAGTCTAACAGAATGTGGCTAATCGATACTGGAACTTGACACTGCTCACAGAGAGGAACAGGGTGCCTCTCCATGAGATACCCATGAGTAAGACGAGTGTGGCCAATGCGAAGGCGGGAGAGAGTGGTCTCCCAACCTCGGCACTGATGACAAGAAGACGGCCAGTAACCTATGCTCGGTTTAATAGAATGAAGTTTGTTACCGAGCAGAGTTGACCAACGTTGTTGCCAACGGGTGCGAAGGTGTCACTTCGTTACCTTCCCATTCTACTCGGAAAAGACTGACACGTCATGCACTCCCTCTCCACACTCGGTTTCGGACCACACAATGGACTAAATTCTTTAAGACTGACTTCTACTACCTGTCTTTCCGACCATAGTATTGGCAAGATGCTCCTATGCCATGTTGGTAGAGATATTTCCTTTCATGCTCTTAAGAGTGGTATGCACATCATCAGTCCAGAATGCTACCCAAGCTCATGATCTTTCTCTTTCACATATTGATACTATTCCTATCACTATCGAAAAACATCATTCCCTCAATTCTTGTAGTGGTACTGTCATTCTGCCCCATACCATAGTCCAACAGAATTTCCAGACATGTGGCAATGACATTCTCGAACAGCTGGAACTCCAAGATCTCCCAATTCTCAAGGTAGACACTTGTGTTCTCCCTGCCTGTGGGCGGAGACGATACCCTTGCAATGTGGCTCGTTTAACTTTTGACAGCCGTGAACTTCCATCCTCTGTTTATGTAGCAGGACATCGGTTACAAGTTCGAAAGGTGGTCCCTACACCGCAACAGTGTAGAAATTGCTGGCGATTTGGCCACCCAGCAAAATATTGCAGATCTATAGCCAAATGCCCTGTCTGTGGTGCCGATGACCATTCTAATTTGTCTTGCAGTCGACCTCCCTCTTGCCTTAATTGTCGTGAGGCTCACCCTTCGTACTCTCGCCATTGCCAGGTCTACTTAAATGGGCGGGAAACTCGTTGCCTCAAAGAAGCAGAAGGTCTCCCTTATGCTATGGCGGTTTCTCATCTCCGCCTCCAAGGGAGACTACCCCGTGTTTCTTATTCTCGTGTTTCAAAATGTCCCTCCCCCACTTCTGGGGTCCCATCTTCTGCAGCCTCCTCTATGGTTGCCAGTCCCATAGTCACTCCTGTATCTAATTCTTTTGTTGTCCTGGGCTCAGACGTCCCTACTTCAACACCTCAGTCTGTTCTCACTTCTTCGTGTTCTCCCTCACAAACCCCGGTATCGACAAGACCTCGTACGACACCTCCTCCCAATCGTCCCTCTACTTCTCAGAAATCCAAAAAATCTCCTTTAACCCCTCCTTCCCTTTATCCACCTCCACACTTTACCTTCCCGGTCTCTGTACCTGGGTCTTCCCCTGTCACTGGCTCTGTTACAAGTGTGGAGGTTCATCCTCCTCCTCGTACTGTGCCTTCCTCCCCTGTCCCCTCCAGATTCTTCCTCTTCTGTCCCCTCCCACACTTCTCCAGTTCCCTCCACCCTTTCGCCCCCCCTACCTTGGTACAGTCCATTACAGTTCCGATCTTTACTCAAACTCCTCCTCCTTCCATCTCCAATATTGTCTCCCATACGACGTCTCTGAACTCCGAAACACTTGAAGCAATCTCTGAATATATTGCAGAGACCAAACCATCAATGGACACTGATCCACCCTCTGTTCCTTCTCATTCCTCTTCTCCATCTGCGCAACTCCTTTCTTCACAGCGCACCGTTCCTTCGCTGCTTGAACGTTTTCCGCTGCCACCGCATGTGGACTTTTCTAACCCCTCTAGTCTGTAAGTACCCTTACCTGCAGATTTCTAGTATTTTTATCGTTGCCAATCATGGCCTATTTACAGTGGAATATACGCGGCCTCAGGGGTAATCGGGGTGAGCTTCAGACGTTGCTCTCCCAATTTTCCCCTGTTGGTGTTTGCTTACAAGAACCAAAATTACACTCTGCTGTTATCTATCCCATCTCAGGCTATAATTTATTGTATTCTTCGGATCCTTTTCCTGATGGGACCTTTAATGAAAGTGCCCTTCTTCTACGCACTGATATTCCGTACCATCAGCTATTTGTTCGTACTTCGCTGCATTACACAGCAGCCCGTATCCACCTGCATAGGTGGTATACACTCTGTTCTTTGTATCTCTCTCCTTCTCGAGCATTATCTATTTCGGATATTGCCTTTCTTGTTTCGTCATTACCACCACCACTTCTGTTACTTGGTGATTTTAATGCCCATCATTTCCTCTGGGGGAGGGGGGGGTCTCACTGTGATTCCCGTGGCATTCAGTTAGAGGCTTTTCTTGCTTCCCACCCCCTCCATGTTTTAAATACAGGTACTCACACCCATTTTGATCCTCGTACTCATACTCTCTCTTGCATCGATCTCTCAGTCTGCTCTTCCTCCGCTGCACTAGACTTCACCTGGTCTGTTCTCCCGGATTTACATGACAGCGATCATTTTTAATTCATTCTTACTTCCCCTTCATATTCACCACCTCTTCGTAACCCATGCTGGCAATTTGATCAGGCAAATTGGGACCTTTATTCACAACTAACTGTTTTTAGTGAGGTTCCTTCTTCGTCCTCCATTGATGAGCTTTTACACCTCTTCTCGTCCTCAGATTTAACCGCAGCTTCTCATTCTATACCCCAAACCTCGGGCAGGCATTCTCAGAAATGCGTGCCTTGGTGGTCTCCAGCTTGTGCTCGTGCAGTACGTTTGAAATGCGCTGCGTAGGGCAGGTACCGGTATAATAGAACCACTGAGAGACTTCTTGATTTTAAGCAGAAGTGTGCGATTGCTCGCTGTGTCATCCATGACACTAAACACACTTGCTGGCGAGATTGTCTCCACCATCACCTCTGCTTCCTCTGAGTGCAGTCTGGAAAAAAGTACGGAAACTGAGTAGTAAATATTCTCCTGACCCAGCTCCTGTTCTGCAGGTTGCCGGTGTTGATATAGCAAACCCTCTAGATATTGCCATTGAAATTGGCAATCATCTGGTCTGTGTTTCTCTGAGGCTCCATCTCTGCCCCTAGTTTCTTTCCTCAAAGTCTGCCAGAGAATTAGCACCCTTGGACTTTTCTTCTCTCAGAGAAGAACAGTATAATGTGCCTTTTACACTTCAGGAACTGGAGGCAACACTCTCAGCTTGCCGATCGATAGCTGGGCCCGACGACATTCATATTCGTATGTTACAACATTTACATCAGTCAGCCCTTGCAGTCCTCTTACGCCTTTTCGATCTTATTTGGTCACAAGGAGTTCTTCCACAGCTGTGGAAATCTGCCATTTTTCTCCCTTTCCGCAAACCGGGTACTACGGGACATGAAGCCTCCCACTATCGTCCCATCGCTCTTACCAGTGCAGTTTGCAAAGTGATGGAACGTCTGGTAAATAGACGTTTAATGTGGTATTTAAAGATACACAACACTCTCTCCACTCGTCAATATGGCTTTCGTAAGGGCCATTCTGCCATAGACCCCCATACTACGTTTGGATACGTATGTTCGTAATGCCTTTGCGAATAACCATTCAGTTATTGCCATATTTTTTGACCTTGAAGGCATATGACACAACTTGGAGGTATAATATTTTGGCCCAAGCCCACTCCTTTGGCCTCCAAGGCAATCTACCATCCTTCCTTAACCCTTTGAGGGTCGACAGGTCCTCTCAGAGACTCATTCTCAGGGTCGGCCAAATTTCAAAAAAAAAAACAAAAAAAAAAAATATTTTTTCTTATGAAAATTTTTTTTTTTTTTTTTTTTAATATTATAGACTAAACAAAAATTTTTTTACCATCAATACTTACCGAGATATGGAGGCGTGAAGTTGATGAAAAAGGGGGACAATGTGGCAACATCGCCGACTGCCGTCTCCCGGTATTCTTTTATTTACTTTATGTACTAATTTCTATTATTTTTTAATTTTTCTTTTTCCAAGTAACTTTTATGGCCTGTGAGACCGATATAAGCACTATTTTGTAAGTTTTTTCTTTCTCAATACCACACAATAAGAGCATAAACACTGTTGTCATTGTTTTGTTTATAAAAAATATTTACACAAACGATATGAAATGTTGTTTATTACTATTTTTCTATATTTTATATACACATATAGTCACAGGGAATGTTTCTAGAAGTTCTGCAGCCTGTGGAAGTCTTTGAAACATGGTGTCATGCACAGTGGTGTTTTACACTCCTCACACATAAAACGAGTGCTTCTGCGTTGTTGTGGGCATTTTTTTGTATGTGCACAGACGTAACACCTCTTCTGAGCATTTTTCTTGAAAGCAGTAGCAGGCAGTTTTACCAGGAAGTGATCACCATGGTTCAGATGAGAAGGTAGTTGTTGATAATTTGGTGGGGGGTCTATTGCAGGTGTTCTTCCTTGGTACTTGAATACTATTTGTCTGATGACAGACAAACAGAATTCGCCGTATTGTGGTTTGTTTCTGGTCCTCACTTATACTATTTTAAGCAT
>NC_069442.1:25253002-25283002 GCF_026875155.1 Cherax quadricarinatus
GGTGAAGAGGGGGTAGGCTGTTCGTTTTATAAAACTTTTGTCCCGAAATAGGAACTTTATGGGAGGAGGTGGGAGCGGGATTTCTCTGAGGGATATCGAGACCTTACATTAGAGGTTTTATTAAATTTGTAAATTAGGTGGGTGGGGCAGGGTAGTGATGGTACAATGTGTTATGTTGATGGGCTGTCAGGGGTGAAAACGGGGTCGCCTCCTGGTATGAGAGGGTGAATGTGTATGAACTTGGGCGTATGTTGTGTATTCATGGTTTGTGACGAGTATACTCTATATATGTGTTTGACTTTGCAGTGGGACATTGTTCTATGTATGTTATTCATATGCATGTTTAGATGCTTGTAGAGGGGTCAGTGTGTTGGATCCTTGTTATTAATATATTCTGTGTTTGATGAACATATTGTTTTTACCTTATTCTCAATACATTACGTTAATTGTATTTAACGTATAAGGTGTCCTACTTTATAATTTACAAAGTGACAATATATGCATATTATGGTGTGTTTTGTTAATCATATAACAATGCAATTGGAATTAGTCGTTTATTGGTTATCATAGGTGTAGGGGTTTTCATGTATGGGTGAGGAGGGATATTTGTGTTATCTCAAGTTCATGTTTGTGTGGTTGTTAATGATTTATTCTGTGTAAGACCTGTTTTTGTCTTTATCTATCTCTTGTATTGTATTGTTCTAAATAAAATATAAAAAAAAAAAAATTACAGAGTGTACCACTAGAACACCTAGCATGGCTAGGCATTTCGGGCAGACTTAAATTAAATCTTAAGTTTAAAATATTACAAAATTATGTGGTAAGTTGGTATTATGGCTAAGTGACTAAATACTAGTTTGTGAGTTTAGCAATGTGAATGCTTTTGTTTTGGCACTATACATAGTTTCAGTAATGGAGTATCACAGGCCAACTTATGACTAGTTAAGATTCATTATTTTGAGATTGAGATTGATATTTCTGTTTATGGTCAAATGGGTGAGTGAGTGTAAGTGTTAACCACCAGGTGGTATTCGTGTAATTAGTTGACAGGGTGTATCAGGAAGATAAGATGTTTTCTGGTGGTAGTTTTGAAGGTGATGAATGTGTCTGCAGTTTTAGAATTTTCAGGTAGGGTGTTCCAGATTTTAGGGCCTTTGACATACATTGAATTTTTGTAAAGGTTTAGTCGGACACGGGGAATGTCATAGAGATGTTTGTGTCTGGTGTTGTGCCTGTGGGTTCTGTCGCAACTATCAAGAAAGCGTTTTAGGTCAAGGTTAATACTGGAATTTAAGGTCCTGTAGATGTAGATTGCACAGTAGTAAGTGTGGATGTACTGAACAGGGAGTAAGTTTTGATCTATGAAGAGTGGGGGGGGGGGTGTTGCCAGGGATGGGATTTAGTGATTATTCTTACTGCAGCTTTTTGTTGGGTTATTATTGGCTTTAGGTGTGTTGCTGCAGTTGAACCCCAAGCACAGATAGCATAGGTGAGGTATGGATATATAAGTGAATGGTATAGTGTGAGAAGGGCAGTTTGTGGCACGTAGTATCGTATCTTGGAGAGGATCCCAACCGTTTTGGATACTTTTTTGGTTATGTGTTGGATATGGGTGCTGAAGTTCAGGTTGTTGTCGAGGTATAGGCCTAGGAATTTGCCCTCATTATGCCTGGCAATTAGAGTGTTGTCGATCTTAATGTTAATTTGCACATCTCCTGCTCTGCTACCAAACATAATGTAGTAGGTTTTGTCAGTGTTAAGCGTAAGTTTATTGGCTGTCATCCAAGTCGATATTTTGATCAGCTCCTCATTAACAATGGTGTTGAGGGTGGCAAGATTAGGGTGAGAGATGACATAAGTCGTGTCGTCAGCAAAGAGAGTGGGGTTCAGGTGTTGAGATACGTTTGGAAGATCATTGATGTATATGAGGAAGAGCAGGGGACCAAGGACACTTCCCTGCGGAACTCCAGTATCAAGTGGCTGTGTTGTTGATGCTGTGTCTTTAATGGTGACATACTGATACCTATTAGTAAGGCAAGATTTGAAATATGCAAGCGCATGGCCTCTTATACCATAATGGTCAAGTTTGTGGAGTAGGATGCCGTGGTCTACTGTGTCAAAAGCTTTTCTTAGGTCAATAAAAATTCCTAGTGGATATTCCTTATTTTCCAATGCTCTGTAAAGCAGATCTAGCATTTTTATGATTGCATCGTTAGTGCTTTTATTTTTCCTGAATCCAAATTGGCAGGGGTTGAGTATGTTTTGTGCCGTTATAAATGAATATAGTCTCCTGTGCACGAGTTTCTCAAAGATTTTGGATAGCAATGGTAGGTTTGATATTGGCCTATAGTTGTTTAAATCTGTAGGGTCACCACCTTTATGTATTGGTGTAACCCTTGCCGTCTTGAGTAGTTTCGGGAAGGTGCTAGTTTCTAGTGACTTGTTAAAAAGTAATGAGATAGCATGCGAGAGGACATGGGCCGCTCTCTTGTACAATAATGGTGGGACATGAGACATTCCCTGAGTTATTTTTAAGTGACTTTATAATCTCGGTGACTTCCATGGGCTCAGTTGGAGCAAGATAGAAGGAATTTGGGAAATTCCCATCTAGGTAGTCCCCGGCATGGGCATTGGTACGTGGGATTTTATTGGCGAGATTAGAACCTATGGTTGAGAAGAAGTCGTTTATCTTGTTAGCTGTGTCAGTGGGATGCAGTGGTGTTTCATTACAATAACAACAAATATGGAATTTGTTTGGTGGCAGTTTCTCGACGGAAAAAAAAAATCATTGGTGTGATCTACAGAGCCCTAAACACAGGCAGTAACCACGATTAACTTTTCTGAAACAAAATTGCTAAGGTATCTAGATATAAAAATATAGTTTTAATGGGAGAGTTTAAGTTTAGCCTAATTAACTGGAGCAACTTGACAGGAAATCTAGAGAGTTTATCGACTTTCTCGCTAAACTAAACAGTTCGTGTCAAAACCTACTAGAGAAAACCTGTTGGACTTGATACCAGAAAACAATATTTCTCTAATAAATAATCTTGAACTTAATGAAGAGCTTCGAGACAGCCATCATAAATAAATGTGTTAGAGAATTTCATAGAATTATCTCAATAATATCTGAATACCTTAATAAACTGAGGCAGTGAATTTGCACTTTCTTTTGAAAGGCGAAGAAATAGGATGGATATGACTGAAGTGTACAGATGAAACCTAGGAATAAATAAAGGATATATAAATAACGTTGATAATATTTACCAAGACAGGACTCGCAGAACTGGATTTAAGTTGGACAAATTTAAATTTAAAAAGGATATAGGGAAGTATTGGTTTGGCAGTAGAGTTGTATATGAGTGGAACAAATTCCCAGGTAATGTTATTAAGGACAGAACGTTGGGTAGCTTTAAATGTAGGTTGGATGGGTACACGAGTGATATGGGTGGATGTATGGTGGTCCTGACTAGCATAGGCAAATAAGCAAACTGTAGCGTTCCTTCATTTTTGTATTCTTGTAATATAACTTAGTTATCGGCAGAAATGTAAATTGCATCTTTGTTTACATTGGGTTTTACTAGTCGGGTGCGTTGACTGACCCGGCATTCCAGCCAAAATAAAGATTATTTTTGTTAATGTCTCTCAAAATAACATCTGCACAAGATATTATTTGTTCCGTGATATACGAGTCTTGTGCATGTCGTAAAACAATGTCTGAGTTCTGCCAATAATAACTATTTTTACATGCTACACTATTCTACGAACACCAGCGGTTTTTTGATGGTTTGCCTGTTGTAAATTATTGTAATTATTAGAATTTCAGTGTTTAAATAAGGGTTGTAAAGGGGCTTGTCACAGAGAAAGAATCACTATCTTACCACCCTATTTGTTTTGTGTAGATATATACAAACAAACTTCTATAATAATGATTAGCATTCAACAAGGGAATGGGAAAAGTGGGTAGAAGTATGACTTTGGTTACTGCTGGATTTTTTCCATGGACATATTAACTTCTCTCAACCACCTGCTCCTAGTCTAACCAGGAAAAAACAAAACTGAAGTGGGAGAGAGTACATTAACTGGCATTCAACCAGTTAAAGGCAGAGCTAGCCTACCAGAATATTTTATCAATTATTTTTTTTTCAAGGAGTTTGAAATGTACACGATGACACATCAGTGGTTAGGTTAGGTAAGGTTTGTCAGGAAATAGGATAAGTGTTTCTTGGCACAGCTGGAGCTTTTGGTCATCTGACCGACGCCTTCCAATGGCTTACCGGTTCACCCCTTGACAAATTAAGGTGATAATTATAACTATTTTAATTATACCGCATCAGACCTCACGGTCAATGGATGTTTAATGCAACAGGATGTGATTAGTATTATAATCAAGGAGGAAGCGCTAAATCCGTAGGATCATACAGAGCCTGTGGGGGGGGGGATGTGGAAGGTATTCAGGCTTAATTTAGGGAACTGGAGCATAGATAACGGGATGAGAACCACCTGCACTTTCTTATCTTCTTGCCGAATAAGGCAAGCGAAAATTTGTGTATGCAATAATTTCGCAAAAATCATTCTGAATCTAACTAAAAAAAAATATACTTCATTGTGTTTATTATTAAATTATCTTAAACTTATCTAAAATATATTTAGTTGGATTAGCCTTAATTAAATTGCGCTTGTTATAATAAGGTTAGTAGTTTTCTAAGGTTCCTTTGGTACAAAATTAATTTTTACTTTAACAAAAAAAAATATATTTTTTTAAACGTACAAGAGGAAATTTTAAAAAGGACTTAATTTTAAATGAGCTCTTGCTAATTGACCAGTTTTACCTATTCGGCACGACATATATACGCAAGACAAGCCACGGGAGGTGGAAATCTGTCCTGTGTTGTCTTGCATTAAGATCGCCTGTCAGAGATTGTTTGCATATATAATCTTGGGATGCATATATAATACGCACAGGCCCTACTGGGCCTGTGCGAGGTAGGCTTAGTAGGATAATTTTGCAAGCAGTACTCTTGCGATATTATTGCACCAGCCGCCACTGTAATGTAGTCTTAATGCTTATGTCTGGTATAGTCTTAATGTTTAGGTCAGGTGTAGTCTTAATGTTTAGGTCAGGTGTAGTCTTAGCGACAAAGACCGGTCTAGGTTAAGAATACAGGATCCTTTCATATCTCGCTCCCCGCAGTGATCCTATGTAATGACTGCATACATAATCAACACTGACAGCTGCATACACAAGTTTTTGTGGTCACACAAGTACCCCACAGAGAGAACTCTTAACCTAACCTTGTAAAACCCTTATGTAAATATAAAAAAAAGACCATATAAACATACGTATCAAAAGTCCCTCGCTCAAATTCACGTAATCACTATTTATGGCAGTAACAGCCCTAACTAGTTCCCAACTATGATCCAGATCATCCTGCTGGAGAGAACTAGAAACTAGCTAGTAGGATCATGTGCTTCCCTGACGTCATACACTAGTATTCTAACCACCCGACTGTTTATTTCACAGTACAGAATTTAAATGTCCTTTATTTTAATTAAGGGAATTATTAGGTACCTCTAAGAAGTCCCTTATAATAGTGAAAAAGGTAATGATAACGTCAGAAGACAGGTCAAGTGTAGAGGTAAAAATAAAGAAGACAGGTCTAGTGAAGTAGTAAGGATAAAGACAGGTCAGGTGAAGTGAGGAAAAAAAAAGACAGGTCAGATGAGAAGACAGGTCGTTACTCGATAATGATCCAGGACAGCCCGGAACTTCGTCTAAACCTGCCTCTCCAAGTTGTGGGTTAATAGTGGACAGAGAAAGTGAAGGAAATACCAGAAAACAGAATATCAAGAGACAGTCTTCAAAAGACAATACTGCAAAACAAGCTTCAGTAGATATATTTCAAAGACAAGCTTCAAAATGTAAAGAATATAGTAGAGGAGCCGTGCCTCTTCACGCGGAAGACTGACCGGTTTGATAGAGACAACCATGACAACATTTCAAGGCCTGTTACTCCAACTAGTAAGGGGAGGCAGGTGCCACAAGGCAGGGACAGCCCATGACAGGTTTCAGAAGTCTCTCCTTCACCCTGCACGCTCCAGGAATGAGGGAGTGGGGAGCAGAACCTCACAGCTAGTCTTACAGGAAACACAAGAGGTGCAAGTTATCTTGCAAGCTATCACGCAACACAGGAACCAGCCACCCTTTTGGGGAAACTGGGCGGAGAAGGGAAGTGGATGAGTTACTTCACTGATATGTGAGGCAATGATAAGTCATGTGTATAGATCATCACTGCTGTAACACTAAAGATCTATATATACAATGTGAGAGCGTAGAATCAGCAAGAAGCCAGGAGGGAAGAAGCTGACAAAACAGTCGACTATTATTATTATTATTATGGAGAAGCATTCATCCCATTGGAGATAAACAACGCCTGTGGAATGAGAGACAATCAGGCTTATTAATCAAATGAAGAAAAGGTTAGCTGCAATTCCTTGTATCAAGAGGCCTTCACCAACATCGTCACCCCATATGAAAGGGAAGATAGAGAGGGGGCGCCCTCAAGCTACATGTTACATGTACAGTAACCCTAGTGAGCCTCATGTAGTCGAGAGGTTTTAAACCCCATTAACCAACCAGCGACACTTCAGTACACAATATATTATGTAAGATATGTTGCAACGAGCAGCCCACTCTATAGCATACAACATAACAGAAGCCTCGTCTATCCTAGCGCAAGGTGAAACTAGGAGTTAAAGTCTTACAAAGCACGCATGAAAGTAGTTACACATGACCTTGATAGCCGTATATACCAAAAACCTTTCATTATACTACAAAATTTGGTACGTAGTGGACAGCGAGTACCGGTGACCAGTCTCAAGGGTACTTATATACCCCCCTCCCCCTTCCGAAATTTTAACTTCGTTGCCTCGCATTCCCTAGGAGTTACACGAGCTCTACGGGTTTAGCGACTCTTGCTGATAATCAAATAATAATAATCGTGTTTAGCATAAAACAAATTATACGCTTCCAAGTAAAGTGGAGAATAAGTAAGCTGTGTATTTTTAAAATTATATACGATCATATATTATGTATCATCAAGGACATGTGTGACAGCTGCAGTTACTGGTAACTAAACATGGACCTTGAATAAATATTTGTAATTATTTATCAGTGCATGTTCGAATATAAACAAAAAAACTGAATATATTTATGCATTTATGAAATTCAGCTGAAGTTTACCTGAATCCTAAACGTACTTTATAATAATACTGTTGTGGAAAATACTATATATTTTCTGGAAATACGGTAATTTATAAGTAAATAGATGCCTTATATTGTATTTTTAAAAGAAGTGTTATCGAAAATGGGAAACTGGAAGCTGCGCCTGCGCAGAAAGGGACACTCGCCATCTTGATTTTGAATTTTGTACAAACGTTGGTGTAATGGGAAGAATTTTCGTGCTCTGGAGGTTAAAATTGTGTCGACACCTCTCAAATAGGAGGCGAAATTGGTGGATGTGCATTCCTGCATAACTTGAGATATCAGACGACTGGACAAGACCTCTCCAGGAACCTCAGATAAAATCTCTAGATTTGTGTGTAATTCTGGCCAGCATTATTTTCATAGATTTAGTTCGAGTGAGGTTTTCTGAGTATGATACACGTTAATCTCCAGTCAAATTGGCGAGTGATATTAAGATATATTTTCCTTCTGTTATGTAATTGTGTATATATATAACCATTTATTTTTAATATACAGTCCACAAAATTTATATATTTACCAGTATTCCCGGTGTATGTATATTTTAGTTAATTAATAGGTCCAGAGCAACTTGTGGATATGACAGTGGTAGGTATCGAAGGGGGACATTTTTTGCGACTTAGGTGTCCCAAATTCCTACTTGTCTAATTGATAAATAATAATTATCTTTGTTATTTACTGGTATGTACATTATGAGTTACATCCAGATAAATGCAATTTTCCACAACTGTATTCGGCTGACACTTAACAGGTACGACAAGTATCGACCGCTGAACCAGGTTATGTCTTCAATATTTAAGTACGTATCATCGACCAAGAAAAGGGAGTGTGTCAAGAAGTTCGAAAAGAAGAATGCAATGAAAAGAAAGCAGAATCCTGCAGACGTCAGTGTTGATGGAAGACGAACTAGAGGAAGTGGAGAGATAGTCCGATGTAATCAGTCCATCACCCTAGTTGTAAGAAAAATATCTTACCCTACTTTGTCTCACCCTAGTAGTAAGATAAATCTCTCGCCCTACTTTGTCTCACCCTAGTAGTAAGATAAATCTCACCCTACTTTGTCTCACCCTAGTAGTAAGATAAGTCTCTTACCCTACTCTTGTCTTCCACTAACGCTATCTCCAGGATTCTGTTTCATCTCTGTATTCGACTGATGAACCTCATAAATTAAACATGTGCAACACTTGAGTATCTTTACTGAGGAAACATTTGGCCACACACTGGCTTCATCACTCCTATACAAAGAAGAATGGTGAAGATCAGGAGGTGTCTAATTTATAAACTTGTAGGTTATGTGAACCATTTATCTACATTCGACTGTTGAAGCCTGCAGTGCAGACGAAACGTTTCGTAAGTAAAGATTCCTAGTGTTCCAATATATGTGTCCGTCTTCATGCCTCTCTATTAGATTAATAAAGTCAGGATAGGCTGATGTTGTGGTTGGAAAAGTGGCAGATGCAGCTCAATGCATACCAAAGTAAGGTTCTAATCCTAGGAAGAGGATTATTATTATTATTACAATCAAGGGGGAAGCGCTAAACCCGGAGGATTATACAGCGCCTGGGGGGGATGTGGAAGGCATTCAGGCTTAATTCGGGGAACTGGAGCATAGATCCAATTCCCTAAATCAAGAGCCCCTCACCAACATCAAGGAACCTTCCTTGAGGGGCCTAGGAAGAGGAAAGAATTATGAAAGTATACGCTACACAATGAAGACCTTAGTCAAGGTGAATGCGAAAGATATAAGAGTTCTGGTGAGCAGAAATGTAAAGCCAAGACAACAGTATATTCTCGACTTCATGTCAGGAGGTACAAATAATAGAAATCCTAAGGTTATACTTCCATTTTATATACCTTTGGTTAGATGTCATTTTGATGATGGTATCAGCTTTGGTCTCCATATGACAGGATGGACAGAAATGTGCTCGAAAATATAGAGAGAAGGATGGCGAAGTTAATTCCGCGTATTAGAAACCTTTCCTTCGAAAATAGGTTGACATTAGACTTGAATTCTTTGGTAAGGCATATCAGAATTAGGGGAAATATGGTTGAAGTGTACAAATAGAAAATAGAAATAAATAAAGAAGATATATATAGCGTATTGAAAATAGCTAACCAAGACAGGACACGCAGCAATAGATTCAAACTAAAGAAATTTAGATTTAGAAAGGATATTGGGAAGTACAGGTTTGGTAATAAAATTGTAGATAAGTGTAACAAACTCCCAGATAGCGCCATTCAAGCAAGAACTGGGTAGCTATATAAGTTAGACGGAGTACATGAGTGGGTGTGGGCGGAAAGGAACTGGACCTGCCTATCATGGGCCAGTTGGCCGGCTGAAGTGTTCCCTCGTTCTCAAGTCCTTAAACGTTGTGCAGCCAAGACGTCTTTCAGTGAAGATAATTTGCCAATTAATGAATATTAATTTGATTACCATGAATATTCCATCCCTCTGAAGAAAATTATTGGAACCTGTTGCGCCTTAATTAATACTAATAATTGGTTATAGTGATAACCATAATTTTTCTAGGGTGGACCGGTACGCCAGTGGAAGGTATACCTGGAGGATACTCCGGGAATCAACGCCCCCACGGCCCGGTCCACGACCAGGCCTCCCGGTGGATCAGGGCCTGATCAACCAGGCTGTTACTGCTGGTCGCACATAGTCCAACATACGAGCCACAGCCCGGCTGATCCGGCACCAACTTTAAGCATCTGTCCAGCTCCTTCTTGAAGGCAGCCAGGGGTTTATTGGTAATTCCCCTTATGCTTGATGGGAGGCTGTTGAACAGTCTTGAGCCTCGGACACTTATGGTGTTTTCTTTTAGTGTACCAATGGCGTCCCCACTTTTCATTGGGGTTATTTTGCACTGCCTGCCCAGTCTTTTACTTTCGTAGGGAGTGATTTGTGTGTGCAGATTCGTTCCAGTGAGTACAAGTCAAGTGCCTCCAAGCGTTCCCAGTAGTCGAGATGTTTGACAGAACTTATACGTGCAGTAAAGGTTCTCTGTACACTCTCTAGATGTGCAATTTCACCTGTTTTGAACGGAGATGTTAATGTACAGCAGTATTCCAGCCTAGAGAGAACAAATGATATGAAAAGGATCATCACTGGCTTGGCATCTCTTGTTCTGAACGTTCTCATTATCCATTTTATCATTTCCTTTGCAGTTGTGATCGTGGCACTGTTGTGATCCTTGAAAGTGAGATCCTCAGACATTATCACTCCCAGGTCCCTCACATTATTTTTTTCGCTCTATTGTATGGCCAGAGTTTGTAGTATACTCAGTTTTAGTTATTATCTCCTCCAGTTTTCCATAATGGAGTAGTTGGAATTTGTCTTCACTGTACATCATACTGTTTTCCGTTGCCCACTGGAAAACTTGGTTTATATCTTCTTGGAGGTTAACCGCGTCCTCAACAGATGACAGTCTCGTGCAGATCCTAGTATCGACTGCAAACGATGACACGGTGCTGTGGATTACATCTCAATGTCATATGTCATATGCTTCGGTCATATGATCAAAAGCTTCAGCTGTGGGTCATCAAATGACTAAAACCCGCGTCAGGAAACACTTGTTCTGTTTCCTGACGAATCTTGCCTAACCTGCACCTTAATACATCATACTTATTTGTTGTACAGTTTGAACAGTCAACATTAATTTGGTTTTCTTTGATCTCTAGCATATTCTTTATTTTGTATTATTTGTTTTTAAACTGTTTAAGACACTATTACATTTTAAATTACTTTAATTTATACTGTACACGGGTGTTCATCCAATATTTACAGAGTTAATGTTAACAAGAGAATTCTGAATCACCGAGCCATAAATTTTATTTATATTTGTGTTCGTATTCCACATTCTGTAATAAAATACAAAATCCATTTATGTAGACTTAGTTACAGCAACACTAAATAAAAGACATTATATTTGTAGACAACTTATGACGGTATTGCATAATATTGTACATCTAATATTTACAAATTTAATACTTTTAAAAGAATTTTGGAACTGATAAAAAATATATAAACGCATAATACCATATTTCCTTCAACTTTATTATTAACAATCCTGATATATTTTACAATTATTGGTTACGTAGTGGGAGGCCTCGGTCAGATGACCAAAATCTTCAGCTGTGGGTGACCACATGACCAAGACCCGCGTCAGAAAACACTTGTCCTGTCTCCTGACGAGCATTATACCTACCTACGGCGTGGGAAACAGAATTTATGATGATGATCAGCATAAGGCAGTACAAGATGGCTCGATATAACTAGGCTGTTAAGTGTTCCTGTAAACCCAGACAAGACAAAGTTTACTGAAGAAATCTACAAATGGTTTTGCAGCCAGTTATATAAATTTGGGCATTATATGTAGCACAGAATGCAGCTTTGAGAGTTCTAATCTCACAGCCCAGCCTGGGGCCAGGCTTTTCTGCTTATCGTCTGGCTAACCAGGCTGTTGCTCTTGATAGCCCGCTGGCCCACATAGCCAATACAGCCTCGTTGATCTGGCTTTTAGCAAATACCTGAAGGATATTTGAAGAATGCTTCCGTGACCTGGTTCCAGACTAGGACTCCCGGTGAATTAAGTCCTGATCAACCAGGCGGTTACCGCTGGCCGTACGCAGTCCAACATACGAAGCCACATCCCGGCTGGTCAGGAACTGATTGGAGGAGTTTGTCAAGTTCCCTTTTGAAGATAGAGGTTTACTGGCAATTCCCCTTCTGCACGAAAGGTCGTTAAAAAGTCGGGGACCTGTGACACTCATTAATTTCTCTGTGTACTCGTCAAGCCCCTAATTTATTATTGGAGGTAATATGCACCCTCTACAAAGTAACTTTGTCTTCATAGGAAGAGATTTCAGTGGGCAAGTTTGGGACTAGTCCCTCCAGGATTTTCCAGATGCAAATTTTGATTTACCTTTCTCTCCTACATTCCAAGAAAGGTAGTGATTCAATTTCCTCTTGAAAATTCCTAAACCTGTTCCGGAAATATATCTGACTCCTGTTCGTACCAGGTTGGGTAACCCTATAGTAGTCATTATAGCTTGTATCCATAAGGTTCTTTAATATTTTCTCATAGGTACATATTTATGCCGTGATTACGGAGACAAAATATATAACTATGAATATATGCATACATACATTTAAAGTTTATATTCATTGTTGCAATAACTCCTGAATAAACAGCGTTAACCACATAAATTTTCAACCATCAGAGTTGGGTCTGGGACGAGACCATTTGAAAGTATTTATTATTTATTATTATCATCTATATTTATGGGTAAACGCAAAGCCCGTATGGGCCATACAATATAATGGAAATGAGAGGCAAATCAGATTTGATCCAAGGAATGATAGCGCCAATTACTTAAAAATAAAAAATATTAAAGATAACCCTCACTTACTCATCAATGAATCATTTTCTATTATGCATCACATCAGATTTTACCCCCAACTACTGTAAACAAGCACACCTGCTCCCCTTTAGTATGTATTAAGCTTATTCAGGTATACACAAATACAGTTACATAGATTATCATACATAGCAGCATATGTGTAGAGAACCTAGGACAACCCCAATGCGCGTATACATATCTGCTAATTTTTAAGAGATTTTTTCTTTTATATTGTCATAGTATGGTTGCGGAGGCAGTGTGGTGCACTGGTGACAAAGTAATTTGGCGTGGAGGACACACCTGGTGCGTAAACCATTAATACAAGTCACCAGCGTGTCCGCGACAGGCACACACATGCACGCAAACAAAAAACCGCACACAATCCCCATCCCCCCCCCCCCCCCACGATAATTTATTCCTTAAAATGTCCAATAGTCGATGGGTTATTGCCATTTTGTGCAAATGGTAAGAAAGATAACTGAACCTAAGGAAACCCAACGTAACCCAACCTAATCTAAATCTTGGACAACGGCAGATATGGGAAGGACGCGTCTTTGTTTGAATTCGATGCATCATTGTTGCTGCTGATTGTTGGTAAGGCACATTACAAGACTTAATACTAAGTATTATTAATTGGCTTTGATACGCCACTCGTACCAAAATAAATGCATATTTTTTTTTACTAATATTTCCCATAATAAAAATTTGCATTTTTTTTTTTGCCAGAACATAGCTAACATTCTTGAATTTGCATAATAAAATAATTTGTTTCAGACCAGAACAAACTTAATATCAACCTTACAGATTTGCAAACACAGATGAGAATGATCAGGAAGTGGAACGACCTGGACAGCTTAAAGGTAGAGGCAGGATCTATACACAGCTTTAAGAACAGGTATGATAGGGCTCACGGAGCCCAGTAGCGGCCAACTGAGAGGCGGGTCTAGGAGCTGAGGCTCTATCCCTGCAACCACAGAGGTGAAAACACACACACACACGTCAGTAACAATACGGATACAACTTTCACTAAGCAGTCAGAGACGTGAGCCTAATATAAATAAACAGCATTCATGTTCTTCACTATGTACGGATATAACTCATTCTCATTCTCTTCCTCTCTCTTTTACACACACACACACACACACACACACACACACAATAAAGCTCTTAGAGCAGGGAGAGTGGACCTAGAAACGACCAGCGAAGAGATGGGGCCAGGAGCTACGACTCGGCCCTTGCAACCACAAATAGGCGAGTACACAAACACACCTAACAAGTAGTGGCAGGTTCTATCCTTAGGAAATATTTTCAACCGGATAAACTGCACAAAAAGACTTTTTTTTTACCAGTTTACAGTAATTCATTCGTAACTTTACCTTCAGTGTTGAAAGCCCAACATTAGTTGGAGGTGATGCAGCTCACGTGAGACCTGCTTGAAAGTATTACACCTGTGCAAACGACCATCCGAATCATTTAAAATAAACACACGAGGGCAAGGAGTAAGCACCTGTTAGATCTTACCCCCGAGGGGCTGTATGACCCATATGGGTCATACCATATGGGTCATACCGTATGGGTCATACAGCGCTGCATACAGTTCAAAAATCTGATTAGAGAAAAGAGCAGCAGCCAGGCGAATAAAGTGAGACTGGCTCACTATCAGGGGCCCTATTGAAATTACTCTGACACACTATAAGAACGTACAACGGCTGGCTTTACTTAAAGGGCGGGAGGTAAAACGCTGAAAGCTTGATTCATGTGAAACTGGAGACAAATTTCATACTAGAAAAGAGGGGGGTGTTCCATTTTTTGATCAAGAACCCTTTAGCAGCACGAAAGCAATGAGCTACGCCTTCCCAAACACTAATCGAGCGTCCACAGGTCACAAATAACGTCCATACATGCTACTAGTGCAGAAAAAAGAGGCGCCAAGCACTAGAGGCATTAATACACCAAAAAGGAGTGGCTATTACAGCAGGCGAGGTACTAATACATCAAGATATGCGACTATTACAAATGCATCAAAAAACGGCTATTAAAGCAAATGAAGCAGTATCATCAGTAATGAAGATTTAAACCAGGTGATATACTACCACAATAAACTAAATATTACTAAATCAAGAAGAGAGCTCCAACACTAACTTGACCCTAGTGAACAACGATAGATGCAGGGGCCCCAATGAACCACAGACAGCTGCAGGGGCCCCACTGAACCACAGACAGCTGCAGGGGCCCCACTGAACCACAGACAGCTGCAAGGGTCCCGCTGAACCACAGACAGCTGCAAGGGTCCCGCTGAACCACAGACAGCTGCAAGGGTCCCGCTGAACAATCACAGATAGCTGCAGGGGACCCATTGAACCACAGACTGCTGCAGGGGACCCATTGAACCACAGACAGCTGCAAGGGTCCCACTGAACTACAGACAGCTGCAAGGGTCCCACTGAACAACCACAGACAGCTGCAGGGGCCCCACTGAACAACCACAGACAGCTGCAGGGGGTCCCACTGAACAACCACAGACTGCTGCAGGGGTCCCACTGAACAACCACAGACTGCTGCAGGGGTCCCACTGAACAACCACAGACAGCTGCAGGGGTCCCACTGAACAACCACAGACAGCTGCAAGGGTCCCACTGAACAACCACAGACAGCTGCAGGGGTCCCACTGAACCACAAACAGCTGCAGGGGTCCCACTGAACCACAGACAGCTGCAGGGGTCCCACTGAACAACCACAGACAGCTGCAGGGGTCCCACTGAACAACCACAGACAGCTGCAGGGGCCCCACTGAACAACCACAGACAGCTGCAGGGGTCCCACTGAACCACATACAGCTGCAGGGGCCCCACTGAACAACCACAGACAGCTGCAGGGGCCCCACTGAACAACCACAGACAGCTGCAGGGGTCCCACTGAACAGCCACAAATAGCTGCAGGGCCCCACCAATCACAACAACTAGAGATTCCCTACTAGGGCAAGCTATAGATATAAGCAACAACCAGAGGCCAGATCTGAGAGCGGGCCGCGGGGGCGACGACCCCTGGGAGCATGTACAGGTAAGCTAGTAGGAAACGACAAAGAGGAGGCGCCTCTCAACCATGGTGAGGTACTTACTGTTTTGTACCTACTGAGGGGCACTGTGCAGCACGGCCGGGTACAGGGACATCATAGTACCTAATAGCTCTCACCCCTGGCAGCCTCTTGGGACAGATGGTGACCTCAGTTACCTTGGTCAGCTGCTGGGCACTGGCCATGGCACCTACTCAAGCACAACTGATCGACAGATACTTTCCGGCACTTCCCAAGGGTTCAATCCGGTTCCTGGTTCCCACCCCAGTTGACAATTCACCCACATATGGTATGCTGATTTATTCAACACTGCGACTGTATGCGAATCTTGCAATATTTCCCCGTTATAAGTATGAGATGTGTATGTGTGTGTGAATGCGTTGCGAAGAACGAGAGGAGACCAGGTATACAGCTGTGGCGTTAAATAAATGGTGGCAAAAATACCACTGGGATATTGGTAGTGGTGAGGGAGGAGTGGTCGGGTCGGTGAGGCCTGTGTCACGTTACATGCTGCAACCCGCAACACCCGCACTTCACTGTAACAGCCTATCTGGCACAGCCTGCCTGTCTACTACAGCCTGCCTGTCTGCCACAGCCTGCTGCTACTGCTCTCTATCTACCACAGATTGCTGCTACTGCTCTCTCACTATCTACCACAGATTGCTGCTGCTCTCACTGTGCCACAGCCTGCTGCTCTCTCACTACCACAGCCTGCTGCTGTTCTGTCTACCACAGTCTGATGCTACTCTCTCGCTCTCTGCCACAGTCTGTTGATGCTGCTCTCACTGTCAGCCACAGCCTGCTGCTGCTCTTTCACTGTCTGCCAAAGCCTACTGCTGCTCTTTCACTATCAGCCACAGCCAGCTGCTGCTCTTTCACTGTCTGCCAAAGCTTACTGCTGCTCTTTCACTGTATGCCACAGCCTGCTGCTGCTCTCACTGCCACAGCCTACTACTGTTCCCTCACTGCCACAGCCTGCTGCTGCTGCTCTCTCACTGCCACAGCCTGCTGCTGTTCTCTCACTGTATGCCACAGCCTGCTGTTCCTGCTTTCACTGTCGGAGCCGCTTCAGCGCTGTCTGCCAAACCCTATATTATCCCTTCGATGTCTGCCACAGCCTGCTGTATCTGCATGTGTCCGTTACAGCCGCAATAACGCTTCTCAGCGTCTTCTACAACTTGAAACGTGAAGAATCACGAATAACCTGACTGATCCGAGACCAGGTCCACGATGAGCGGACGGAAGTAGAAGCCTTCACCAGGCCTTGCACTGAATGACCACACAAGGGTTCAGCGTTTCCGGAAATACAGTGTAGTGTATACCAAGACAATTTTAACTCCGGCACCCTCATGCTTGGTCATCTTCACAGCCTACATGCAGAGTTACTATTATTTTATTAACTCATCAACCGTTTTCCACAGAGGCTGGGTGACCCCAGAAAAGAACACTTTCATCATCACTCACTCCAACCCTATCTTGCCAGAGGCGTGCCCACACTACAGTTTAAAAACTGCTACATATCTCCACAGCTTCAAAGTTCAGGCACTGTATATACCACCTCCAGATCTCAAGTCCGGATCAAGGTACCTGCAGAATTGTTGCAGCAGTACCGCTGCTGCAGCAATTCACTGAATGATTAGTAAGACGTGTGCAACACTCGGGGATCTTTATTGGCTTCTTCAGTCTAATACAGGCGATTACAACACTAGAGAAAACAGAAGAAATATAGGTGTAATTTTGAGGTTATCAGTCCCTCAACTTGGTGATGGACAATCTCTTCGCCTAAAGGAGTCATGACGTCAGATACTTATATACAACACTTGAAATATATTCAGTTTCTATCAAACTTACATTGTTATTATAAACGTGTTTCTGTCGTGACCAAATCGCTCTCACATTACATTAATCCTTATCACAGAAAAGTAAAACTCACAATTTTCTTTTTTTACATTCCATAATCTATATCCATGATTCGTTCTATGTCATCGGTTGTGTCAAAAAAGAAAAATTCGACGAAAGAACAAATATCCCTACTACTTATACTGTGTTCTTAGCCAGGAAAGCACACTGTGGGCAGGTTGGTACACTTCTTAGAGAAGAGGAACATACCACTAGGTACAAACCACTCAGAAACCACCACCACGTTAAGGTGACCCCGCACTGAGGAACATATGCTTTAAGACGTTCCTAATACTCTAAATATTATTGATTTTATGTTGGCAGTATACGACCTATGTAGATGACTTGCCTACTATTAAAGGTGCTGCGAGATCATAACAATACTCTAATCATGAGAGCACAAGTGATTTGGAAAAACTACCATCAAAGGCATTGCTTCTTTTGTTGGGGAAATTCGTACAATCCAGCCTGTCACATCCCTGGTTTCTGACTTGCTTTCAAAATGACAGATTATGACATAATTATGCCTCAGTTTTTTACATGTTCCTTATATTCTATGGCATGGTTTACCTGCGCTTTGCATACTCTGCTCGTATTGTATTTTTCATTCCTCTCAAGTTATTTTAATTTGCCCAGTGGAAGACTGATAGCTATTTGAAGTTTTGTCTGTGCCTTCTACTGCGGTGACTTTCATGCTTATTTTGATAACATTTGCAAAAGAAATGAAGCTGTGATGAGTATTCTTATATAATAAGGACGAGAAACAACAATGGTGCCAGATCCGTGCCCTGGGGTACTGAACTTATGATTTTCTCTGAAGCTAAATATTGCTTTGCTTACACTCTGTGATCTCTGTTAGAACTCTAAATATACATATCCCTGCTTTTTCCTTTTATAACTATAGACCACATTTTATGACCTATTATCCCCATAGTTGCAATTGTAAAATGCCTTCGCAAAATCCGTGATAATGATGATGATGATGATGATGATGATAATGATAATAATAATAATAATAATAATAATAATAATAATAATAATAATAATAATATAATAATAATAATGAAATAAGTGATACAGTGGGAAATTTTGAGCAAATTTTCTCACGGAGGTGAAAGATTAGCATGACGTGAGTATGTTACTCTGGAGAGCACGGTCCTGTGTCTCAGGGTGCCAGAGTGAAGCTGGATTAATTACATTCATGGGAAGCTCTTCGCTCGTTACTTCCTTATTTTAAACTCATGGTGAAGTGTGTCCACTTCATCATTGTTAAATTTATAGGGCGTGTATCTACTTACCCAATGTTATTGTTAAGTCCATAGGGAGTGTCTACTTCCCCATTATTGTAAAATTTATAGGTGTATCTACTTCCCTAACAACGTGAGTCATCAACCTGAACCGAATACGTGATATTTTCGACTCGTGCTGAGTATCCTGGGCAACCTGCCTTGTTTCTCTGCTATAATTTTAACATTCAGCTCCCTCCCCCCACTATCAAGGACTCGCACCGTCACCCATAACGCCCAGACACACTATTAATAATATCAGTACAAGAGACATCCGTCACTTATACAGGAGGAACACATGGCCAGGTACACGAGAATGTAGTTTCTTGTATCCCCTAGTGACTAGTAACTCAACACCAAAGACATTCCTTGAGTCACTTCATTTTGTATACCGTACTTTGCCATCGCTATTTACTATTATTGTTTGTTATTGATGCTGTAATGTTCATGGGAAGTGCTAATGGGGAATGGGAGGCACTCAGATTCGATCCAAGGAAACAGAGGGGTAGCTCCAATTCTTTTGATCAAAATCCCTTGAACCACGTCATGGCACCGCCCTTGGAAGGTCTTGCTCCTTGTATTTCCCGTCGTCAGTGTTGTTTTCACTCTGAATAAACGATAAATCTAGACTAGCTGGTTCACCGCCTTCCCTCATCCTCATCAGACCATACACGTATTGATCGAGAGTTTATTGATGCCGGTATTCATGAATGCTGTCCCCCCATGACCCTTTACTCATAAGTATGACTGATATGAATGTTAGGTCGGTGTAAGGTCACTCACCAGCCTAGGGAAAGGAGCCACACCTATCTTTCTTAATTTTTTATTTCTTAATTTTTACCTTTCCAGTTTAGGAAGCCTGATGTGAGACTGAGCTGCGGGGTCGATGCTCCCCGAACCATTATCAGATGGGAATATATGGGAAAGGGAAATAACACAAGGGTATACACAGAAGATCTTTTGACAAAAACTAGCATTATCTAGATGAATGATGCATAGATGATAAAGTAGTGGGCTCTCGTCCCATCCTCTTAAGTTCCTTGAGTCACTGTCGTACTGGAAAAATGTCATGGAATTTATTGGAGATACAAGTGGATGGAAGGCATGGGCTACACACTACCTCTTCTACATAGTACTACTACCACAACAACTCAAGTTTCTCCACTACCGCCCACACAACTGTGTACCAAGGGTCTGTTTCTACATACCACTAGTTCAACTTCTCAATGTTGTGCTTCACGTAGATGCTAACAACTAGGTATCCTGAACAGCTTCAGAGCACTAGGATACCGGAGGTCAGCGCATGGAGAAGACTTGGTCCAACAGAATCCTATAATTATATTGTGTACATCCAGCCGGTTCTTGAAATATTGAATTGATTTGGTGCCTACAACTTCTGTATGGAGGCTATCCCAGTGCTCCACAACTCTGAAAAGAAGTTGTTACCCACATTCGTGTTAAACCTCATGCCACGTAGTTTTATAAGAGCAAATATGAAGCGGTTTTCAACTCTCATGGTATCCTTACCTGACGAAGATATTGTAACAGTCATTTTGCCATTTCACGTCTTATGAACCATGGCATAAACCTTTGTAATAAATGCCAACAAATTGGTTTAGAAAGATACGGAAGCAAACACTAGGACATTTATTTGAATGCGTTTCGGTCCTAGGACCTTGAACATTTCTAACGTGTTCAAGGTTCCAGGACCGAAAAGTTCTCTAATAAATATGTCCTAGTGTTTGCTCACGCGTCTTTCTAAACCACTTATGAGCCATACTTAAGTGAGGTTGAAACATAACACAAGATGAAGCCGAGTCTCCCACGCTACCACCACCATCCACAAGCTTTAGCATTATGGTGGAGGCTCGAGCTTTCGTATGTGAAACCTGTATGGGTCATACAGCACAATGAGGAGTGGAGGCTCTATTCCCAGTGTATTTCAGTAGAATCAGTGGTGGAGGCTTGATCCTCCGTGCGCTAAGCCCGCTAGTGAGACGCTACCAAGTTGAACTCGCACAGTACCAGAAGCAATGCTATACACACGTGGTGAACACCGTAGGTTCCTGGCGGGGTCCACCCCGCTCCACAAATGTGTTGGTCAAGTGGAGCACACACAGCTATTGTCACTGTTGATGGAGGCTTCAATACAGCTCCACCGGGTGGGAATTAAGAGGAAATGAACGTTTCAGGTCACAGCTGGTGGCGTGTGGACGACCCTGGGCACCACTTGTGCTGCCCACTACCACCACTACCACTCTACTGCCTCCCATACATAAACTATACTGTTGGCTACGATGATGGGTTGGTTATGTCAGGCTCGCAATTCAACCACCAACACCACTACTGCCTCCTATACACCAAGCCATCTCGATTTTTTTCCTGCATATTACTGGTTGCGATGGAAGAGTAATTATCCTAGAAGGCTTGCACTCCAACAGCCCCGAGATCAGAGACTTGTGATGACCGAGATATCTTAATTAAAAAATAAATTTCTTCTGTGAATGGGACAGGCAATCTTGAGAGAAGTCTTAAGTAACAGTAACTCCAGCTCTGCTGTAATGAAACCTTTGTAGATTCCGTAGCTACTTCACGATATCTTCATTGCCATACTGAAGTCTGTCAGCTCAAGCTGACAAATTTTAACACTACCTTATAGCTTTGATGAGTTCCGAGAGTTTTTCTATTCCTGGAGCCCGGCCATGGGCCAGGCTCGTCTGGTGTTTGTATTAATATTGGTAGAATTACCGAGCTTGATAACGCTCCTGGAGAGCGAAACGTTGCCACAATAAAATGTCACATTAGTTGAAGTTGTGTCCTTTTACCTAACATCGTCTGGTATTTGCCTGGTTAACCAGATTGTTGCTGCTAGTAGCCCGCTGCCTCACATATCCATCACAGCCTGGTTAATCTGGCGCCTGGCGAAGATACTTGCCCTGTTTCCTCTTGAAATTCACTATGTGATGGAAAATGACAGGAAAACAGCTAGCTTTTGTTCCCGTTATGTAATTATCATACTGAACAGGGTAGCAACACACTGCTGATATATCCATTTTTCAAGAAATAACTCCTGACACAGCTGCTCGATTCCAATTTGATAATCATATACTATATCGACTTTTAATACACATTCACTAAAAGTGTCTTTAAACTCAAAAAGTGTTGACTCGTACAGGGCTTCAAGTCTACGTAACACCAAGATACTTAACATGTGACAAAAAGTAAATATTCAGAGGATTAGTAACTGTATTACTGAAGTTGGTATCATTAATGACATTAAAACACGCAAGAAAATTCAATCTAACCCATCTACAGTCTTCCAAACCTTCCCAACAGACTGATTACTCTGTTAAAAACTGCAGCTCAAAATGTACCAGATAAACAATCTGGGGAAGAGGACCAAAAAACCCTGTGGAAATAAGCCACATTAAACATCATCTAAATTCCCCACAGGTGAAGTTAAGCAAGAAAGAGCACAGCTCAACTTTAATATCACAGAGAGAAAAAACAGGTAAAAATAACTCTTTGGAATAGACCACAAACTTCGTCTCCCTCTCAAGGTCATTCTTCATGGAGATACTTTGGTAAATTCTGATAAATATATGTAGGGGTGACAGGGATAAGGTATAGATTTTCGTAGTACACAGATTGTAAGCCCAGAAACAAATTCCATGTATGAACACAACATATATTCTTTTAATATGTTTTGCTAGCTCCCCCGCAAATCCTCCACACTAAGAAGGGGGATCAACTGGCAGCAACTTCATGCACGCCTGACTGTTGTCCTCACACAAAAAAAAATATTTCTTTCAACCATTTTACTCTGTATTTGAGTTTCATTGTCGCTCATTGTATTTATCAACTTCTTTTTTATTTGGCTGGAGATAGTGTAATAAGATACACTATTTGATCTTTCGGCGAGTTATAGTGGTTCATAATTTACTTACAATTTGTGCCAATAACTAATGTGTTTATTAAAATTATTATATTATTATTATTATATATGAGGGGAAAAGGGCGAGTGGTGCACTTAGGAGTCTGAGGAGACAAAACTTTGTCCTTGGAGGCAAAGAGGGGAATGTATGAGAGTATAGTTTTACCAACGCTCTTATATGGGTGTGAAGCATGGGTGATGAATGTTGCAGCGAGGAGAAGGCTGGAGGCAGTGGAGATGTCATGTCTGAGGGCAATGTGTGGTGTGAATATAATGCAGAGAACTCGTAGGTTGGAAGTTAGGAGGAGGTGCGGGAATGCCAAAACTGTTGTCCAGAGTTGAGGTGGTTCGAACATGTAGAGAGAATGGAACGAAACAGAATGACTGAGAGTGTAAAAATCTGTAGTGGAGGGAAGGCGGGGTAGGGGTCGGCCTAGGAAAGGTTGGAGGGAGGGGGTAAAGGTTTTGTGTGCGAGGGGCTTGGACTTCCAGCAAGCATGCGTGAGCGTATTTGATAGGAGTGAATGGAGACAAATGGTTTTTAATACTTGACGTGCAGTTGGAGTGTGAGCAAAGTAAGATTTATGAAGGGGTTCAGTGAAACCGGCAGGCCGGACTTGAGTCCTGGAGATGGGAAGTACAGTGCCTGCACTCTGAAGGAGGGGTGTTAATGTTGCAGTTTAAAAACTGCAGTGTAAAGCACCCTTCTGGCAAGACAGTGATGGAGTGAACGATGAAAGCTCTTTTTCGGGCCACCCTGCCTTGGTGGGAATCTGCCGATGTGCTAATAATAATAATAATAATAATAATATAAAATCATACATGCATATAATTAGTATGTGGTAAAATTAAATGCAGCTTATCTTATATGGAGTATAAACTTGTACACAGATGCAACTAATGTGAGACAAGTTGCATCTGTGTACACTTACGTTGTCGGTAATTCTATCATTATTACAGACTAAATTTGGATGTAACATTTCCTGTGGGACTTTTATCTCATTCTACACGCTGATACAATCATCCATTGTTCAATATTCCATTAATGTTTTCAAATCTATCACCATTTCTCTAAAAAAAAAAATCGAAAACAATTCATCACAAGTTAAAACTGACATCATACCTGAATAAGTGAATATTCCCACGATACAATAAATATCCATTATGGGAAATTCAAGTGTTACGAAAATGTATTGTGTGTGTGTGTGTGTGTGTGTGTGTGTGTGTGTGTGTGTGTGTGTGTGTGTGTGTGTGTGTGTGAAATTGAATTACTTTAAATTTTAATTGTTATGGGGCAGTTTCAGGAGACACAACAATGTTATATCACAGCTAATAAACACGTCATGGGTGTCACCTCGTCATTTCCATGTTATATGAAAAAAAAGACAGATTTAAAGGACATTACACTAACTCCCTCGCTACCAGCCACCGCCATTATCAGGAAAAAACAAGACTAATTGTTCTGGGCGCTGCTCGAGGCAGTCACCCACGACAACACCACTTTTTTATTACGCATTCTTAACAAAAATTACCTCCATACAATAATGCTTCTGCCTTTTTTCCAGAGTAGGAGACGACTGACTGAAAGACATTAGAGAAATGACGACCACGACGGATATAGGATGGCCAAAAATTTTATGACAATTATTTATCTACATCATTCGTACCTGATAAAATATATGAAATTATCTGTATACATATAACCGTAATAAGGACAATAATAGCCAAAACAACGGAAAATGTGTAAACTTATTTATATACATGTATGATGCTGGAGTCACTGGGGTTGTGATTGTAATCTCCAGGAACTACAGTAATAACTTCATTCCTAGCTTATCCCATGAAATAATCCTCCTCCCCTCCCCCCAACAACCAGAGGACACTGGTGAAAACGTAGCAGTGAGATTTTTTTTATTGGTTAGGTAAATTAAGTGATGTAAAACTGCAGCAAGTTTAGCTTATCTTGGTATGTTAGTTTTGTTACAACATAATAAAAATGACATACGAAAAATTTTATATTTCACTGGTTGAGAATCTTGAAGGTATCTGGTGTAGCTCTGGTAACACTGAAGATAATATGTAAGTATATCCTCGCTCAAGACAGAATGAGTTTTGCGGTTTATCATTCATATTGAGAAAAATTACTGCATGCCAAAAAAAAAAAAAAAAAAAAAAAGGAAAGCATAATCCCATTACTAAAATATGAAACCATAATCCCATTACTAAAATATAAAACCATAATCCCATTACTAAAATATGAAACCATAATCCCATTTCTATCTACATTTTCGACCTTTATTTTACCCGAAACTGGTCAATGAATGGGTCCTTTAAGGGGCACGTAAGCTCCACCGACTTATAATAACATGTTAATTTTTCCACTATAATCTACCTAGACTTCACCTTACGAAAGCAAAGCAAGTGTGATAGTAATTATGGACCAGGTAGATTATATGTACTGGAAAAAATGAACGTGTTATGAGAAGACGGGAGAACTTACGTGGTTCTTAAGTTAGTGTACACATACTGGGAATAATCTTACATATAAAGACACATAAGGCAACAGCTGCAATATTTCACTATCAAACTCACCCACCAACTGGAAATGGAAACTAGACGATATTTCGATCAATCCTGTACCATTATCAATTAATAAATTTCCTTATTTACAAAAAGAATTAAAGGGATGGGCGAGAGAAAAGTGTAGACATAATTTAAATGAAAATACGTTATGAATCGTTTCAGCGGCATGGTAATTAACAACATTTGGATACTATAGACAAAGTGTGCAGGACTTACGCAGGAATACGAATAAAGCACCTAGTCCACTGCATACTGTCTGGCTACTGGCAGCAGCTTCCGGCCCACAGCACTCCAACTGACACACAAGACTGACCAAGTATCCTCTACCGTCAGGTCTTGATGAACACTCACAGAAATGGCTAACTGACAACTGTGACTTTAAATTCAAAAACCTATGATACCTGAGCACTTATATATCAAAATTATAATGACATAACTGCCATATGGAGGGGCACAAAACGCCTATTTACTCGTTCTTTCATTATTATTAAAGAACGCCCTTATTCATTTTTTTTCTCATTTGAATATGTTTTTTTTAAATATTCTTATTGACAATGATATAAACGGTGTATATTTTACTTGTCTCAAGTTGGTATTTATCCAAAGTGTATTTTTACAGTTGTCTGTACTCCTGCTGGAGTTGTTCATTCTGTGATCAGTGCTTCTGTTGCTGAATATTATAGTAGTCAGACACTGCTCTGTGATCAGTGCTTCTGTTGCTGAATATTATAGTCGGTCACTGTTACTGTGATCAGTGCTTCTGTTATTGAATATTATAGTGGTAGGACACTGCTCCTGTGATCAGTGCTTCTGTTGCTGAATATTATAGAGTAGGACACTGTGTTCCTGTGATCAGCGCTTCTGTTGCTGAATAGTAAAGTATCAGTAGTAATAGAGGTACTAGCAATAGTAGTAGGATTAGTAGTAGTAGTATTTATAGTAGTAGGAGTAGAGGATGCAATTTTTCGTTGTTATAGGATGGCGGGTTTCACTGTTTCGAGGATACCAACATTACAGGAAGTGGTGGCAGTTTGCTCAGTATAGAAGCTCTTCTGTACCTCACTTTCATCTTTATTAGATGCTAAGTGATGCTATAGTAAGATAAACTAGATGGATAATATCCAGTTAATGGCAACCCAAGAGAATGTTAAAGAAATATCTACAGTACACGATGTATTTAAGCTAAAGCATCGTAAAACATATAATGAACAAAAGGGAAGATTTTTTGTTGTATTTCATTGAACATATGTACAATGAAAAAACAACAACAATCGACATTGTATATTCTATTTGTTCATGTACAAATTAACTTTTAACAAATCAGTAATGCCATGGTTAATGTTAAGTGCTAAAGACACACTCTTCATAAGATAAATCTCTTTCTTTAGGACATGAAATATATTTTGGATCAGACAACTGTCTCATCTTATAGATGCGGGGAAAGTAGGTTGAAAAATTACAATGTGTCATCCCTAATAATAGAAGATTCCTAAGTATTAGGACGTAGGACGTAGTATTTTACCATTAGTTCAGCCTACACAATGACTCTGTCCCTTTTGTGAGAAAAACAACAGTATATTAGTGAAGAATAGAAAGTCACGGTACCGTGGCTGGAACAATTCACCAAAAACCTGTACTAAGGAGAAGATCCTCACGGCAACCTTTCGGTACATCCAGGACCATTGTCAAGTCATAGTTAGTTTAACATGTTTATTATGCACCCCCATACCCATCCCGTGGGCGGTAGTCAAAAGATTACAGAGGTATAAAATGGGTCCAGGGACTGGGCCGTAAAGTTTTGAAAGCTGAACAAGGTACAGTGGTAATGAACTATTTACATGTTTATATCCGGTCACACTCGTAATGAGTTATTTATGCAGACATTAATTTGGTCACACACAACACACACACACACACACACAACACACACACAACACACACACACAACACACACACACAACACACCACACACAACACACACACACACACACACACACACACACACACACCACAACACACACACACACACACACACACACACACACACACACACACCATCTACGTCAGGCCCATACTGGAGTATGCAGCACCAGTTTGGAATCCACACCTAGTCAAGCACGTCAAGAAATTAGAGAAAGTGCAAAGGTTTGCAACAAGACTAGTCCCAGAGCTACGGGGATTGTCCTATGAAGAAAGGTTGAGGGAAATCGGCCTGACGACACTGGAGGCCAGATGGGTCAGGGGAGACATGATAACGACATATAAAATACTGCGCGGAATAGACGAGGTGGACAAAGACGGGATGTTCCAGAGATGGGACACAGACACAAGAGGTCACAATTGGAAGTTGAAGACTCAGATGAATCAAAGGGATGTTAGGAAGTATTTTTTCAGTCATAGAGTAGTCAGGCCATGGAATAGCCTAGAAAGTGATGTGGTGGAGGCAGGAACCATACATAGTTTTAAGGCGAGGTATGATAGAGCTCATGGGGCAGGGAGAGTGAGGACCTAGTAGCAATCAGCGAAGAGGCGGGGCCAGGAGCTGTGACTCGACCCCTGCAACCACAAATAGGTGAGTACAAATAGGTGAGTACACACACACATACACACACAGTGATAATGCTTTATTTACAGTGAGCAAAGGCAGGGTATTTTTCCATATTGGTTTGTAATATACCACTGTAGATAACATACTTTGACGTTTCTTGAACATTTCTGAGTAAGTTGTCTCTGAATTCATTAATTTTATTGCACTCCAGTACATAATGACGCAAGGTGTGACAATAGTCCATCTGGCAAAGTTTACGTTTCGTTTGGTCTACATCTGGTGGTGGTGATTTAACCTGCCAAAGACACTTGTGACCCAGCCGGAGCCGGGCAGTAGTGACATCCAAGAGTCGGCTTATCTTGTTGGATGCACCATAAACATGTGGCTCCTCCTGCATGATGGAATGATGATAGATGGACTGACTGGTGTCAATTTCCCTCAGTCTTAAGTCAATAAAGTTCATTTGAAATTGTTTTCGTTTTATTGTTCGTAAAGCAGTTGTGAGCTGACAATGCTTCACTATAGACCGATACGTCATCACGAGGTTCCTCTTGTAAGTGCCAGTTGTTGGTGAACTGTTTTCCTGTCTGGTACTTGTAGCAAAAGTATGTTGATTTAAGTGGGTGGGAAACGCCACTGAACCTGGCTATGAAATAAAGACATCCCAATGGACTTAAAAGGTATAAAATACCGACAAATTGTTTAACAAAGCCACAAAAGGAGTTTTGATACTCCAGACAACGTTGCATTTGGAGCTCAAGCTTTTGTTTCTAGACTTGAAAATAAGACATACTGTTTTGAATCCATACGTTTTGGTTCGACTGACTTTTTTCTGTTACAATCTACGACTGAGCATTGCGTGCCACCTTCCTCATTAATTAAGACATGACCCGAGAAAGATACACGGATACTAAGCATCCAAGGAACTACTTATGATTCAAGGAGTTATAATTAATCAACGGAAAAAAAACGAAGGAACTGAAAACTGCAAATATCCTGCTGCAACAGTGAAATAAGGAAGTGCATTCAGTAAGATAACTCATTGATGAATAGTACTCAGACTTTAAACTGATGGAAGATAGACGTGTGGGGGCGTGCCAAAATAAATGGTTTCGTTACTAGGACTGGGGAAAAACAAAAATTGACAAGATAGTTTTGGAAAATATTCAGAAAACAAGTTGGTTCGTTATCAAGACTGTGATAGTAAGGATTTTAGAAAGAAGACATCAAGAGAGTTGATTAAAATTTTCTCTTACTCTCAAATAAGACGATGGGAAAGAAATTCTTAAAAAAAAAAATAAAAAAAAAACTGAGTAATGATAATAACAACAAAAATAGTGGAATGGCAAAGTTAAACAGGGAGTAGATGCAGGAGCAAATCTTTCTTAGCGTATATTATAGTAACTAGAAAGACGATACACGAGTTTAGATCACTTGCATACACAGGAAACGTCTATATTATTGAAATAACCGATACATGGTTAAATTTGAAGACTCTTGACACGTCATCTCAGTGCCACATTTAGGGTTTAAATTGTTCCACGTTGCACGTTGGTATATATAACAAGGGTGTCGTGGCGCTATACGTGAAAGAAAACTTAATTTGCTGTATAAAAACATATGAAGGCTAAAAGGAACAGACACACAATCTATCTGGGTAGAATTTATAGGACATGACAAGCTGATCTGAAGTGTATTGTACATATCCTGACTAAGAAAACAGCCAGGAGAGACTGGTATCCGACGAATCTGATGAAGTTTCATGACAAATATGTAGTTAACCTAGACGTTAATTACAGCCAAAGTAGCTGGAACTCTTCTGAACGGGATTCTAGAGTCTAATCACTTCCTAGAGGTTGTCTAGGACTGTTTTCCAAAGCAATTTGTGACAGAACCTTCCTTGAGTCAATCCTGAATGCATCCCTTTCCCCAGGTACTCTATGACCCCTACGGATTTCCCCATGAAGAATAATAATATTAAAGTACACAATATAATCGGCAAGTTACGTC
>NC_069442.1:25285502-25305502 GCF_026875155.1 Cherax quadricarinatus
TCCTGTCTGTAGTGGGAGACCTTTCTAACAGTAGTTTCTTCCTGGTCTGGTAGAAACTCATTGTTATGTCCCTGCTCAAAAGCATGATCATGTTCGAATATGTGTTCATGTGCCTTTATGTACTTGTGGTACCCCTCATGGGCGTATGTGTTTAAACGTCTGAGTGGTTCGTTTGGATGTCTGGGAGTGTAACGTTGGGAGTGACTACGATGGTGATGGGAGCGTTGTGCTTCTGGGAGGCTGTGTCGTGTATGACTATGCTGCTCTGAAGGGTTGTGGTGATTATGTTTTGAGTAACCTGAAACGCTGTGGTGACTATGCTTTGAGTGACCCGAAATGCTGTGGTGATCTGAAGGATTGTGGTGACTGTGTTTCGAATGACCTGAAATGCTGTGGTGATCTGAGTGCTCGTGGTGGTTGTGTTTTGAGCCGTGTCGTGACCCGCCATGATGGTGGTCTGTGTAGCTGTGGTGACCATGGCGTGAGTGATTTTGGCGAGGATCTATGTAAGAGTCGTGTTTTTTGTAGTAGTATTCGTCTCTGTGACAATCATTATACCTGCATTCGTCGTGGCGTGGTTCGCTGAGTTGTCTATGAAGCTTCTGTTGTACGTTGCGGCGGCTGTTGCGGTACAAGTGCTTTTGCATAATGTAACTTTTGTCATGGTGGCGCTGATCATAACTCGCTACGCTGAGTGGCGCCTGGGGAGGCTTGGTACACTGCCCGGAGCCGCGGGACCTAGAGCTGGAATCCCATATGTTACTTACACTTCGAGTTAAAATCTCCTCTTTGCTCATCGGAGGCGGCGTATACGACTTGGCTGATCTTGTAGATTCACTTCGAGCAAGCTTTATAAAAGGATTATTAATTAACTTTCGGAAGATGCTTGGACTGCTTTCTTCACTACCAGCGGGGAAGTTTGCCCTTAACGGTGCTTTCTTCGTACCCTTCTTCGAGTCTTCTTTGGATGAAAAAGAGGTCTCTTCTTGTTTCTCTGTTCCCTCGGAATCCGAAGGAGTGTATTCAGGCCGCCCTCTTGATGTGCTGCGCTTTCTGAGAGTTGGGGTTGTAGAAGGACTAGTCTGTTCCCCGCTTAGGTTGTTTAATACTTTGTTCAATTCTGTTTCGTAGCTGCTTGAGCGAAAAATCTCCTTCTTAACAACAGGTAAACATTCAGGGTCAGAGCTTCTCCTGGGAAACTCGGGGAACACCTGCTGCTGCTGTTGGTCCCTTAACGGTGAAACATTCTCATCTCTACTGATGCTGTCTTGTTCATCATTCACATAGGCCAGATTGTCATGCCCTCTATAACTGCTCTTAGGCATTTTCTGTTCATTTGCCATGTTCTTATTTTGATATTTAGATATTTCCTCTTCTTCCACATAAAAGAAAACACTTTTACCCTTGCCAGATCTATCGCTCTGTTGATCGTCCAGGGTACTGCCGTTTTCAACACCTGCCAAACCTTCGCTGTTTGCGCCATTTGTAATATTTACGACTGTCATGCCAGCATTGTCATAAGAGTCAGACTGCAAATGACAATTATTTGGAGAAGTATCCTTCGGAATGGTATTGTGTGCTTGTGTCTGGATCTTCATACTGACTATGGGATTATCTTTGAAGCCAACGTGCCCGACAGGGTCCCGTGAGGTATCTGGTGGCTCACTCACCATCAGCTTCACAAACGATTCTTGCCGATATTTACTTTCGTCGAGAGATCTTCCTTCCGTACAGCGCCACACTGCTGGGTGTTCCGAAATTTCAGGAAGATATTTCTCTACACCAAAAGAAGTTAAATATGCTTTCTTTCTCACTCTTTTAACCGGAAAAGTAGAGGAAGTGTCCTTCTCTACATCTGAGTTATCTTGGATGCTGTCTGCGATATTTGTTTCCCTTCCCTGAGTTTGCGGCGCGGAGGGCGTCGTGGGTTGATATAGGGGCAGCAGCGCCGTAATGGGTTCTACCTGGGATTTACCTCCAGTGGCTGACACTTCCTGGTGCGGTGACGAGGATGATGAACCTCCTGGCGTCTGTCTCACGACGGCTATTGAACTGTCAGGGGAAGGGCAGTGATCTGAACTATACGCAGTTAAATACAGACTAGTTGGCTTTGGTAAGAGAGTAGCATCAAGGGAGGAAGCGTCACACATTTGTTTATGGTAGGCAGAGAGCACACCATCACTATTACTGCGGTGTAACGATAACTGCAGCTCATCAATTTCAACTACTGCACATTTATCAGGCGAGCCGGGTGCACATGAGTTCAAATCCTCGGCAAGCCTAGATGTGCCTAGTGTCTGCAGTGGTGATGGAAACTGCGTGTCGGACCTGCGTTCCTTGGAAGATGTTCTGTCGTGTGGCTCTAACTCTGGAGGAACGAGACCGAGACACTCGGAACGAGGCTCCGCCGATACTGACACCAACACTGCTTTCCTGGTCAAGAGAAACTCCGTTGGTGGGGGGTTACTAATCACGGTGAGTGTTGGGAAATCTTGAAAGCTTACGTCACTGGCGAGACAAAGGTTGGATACCTCGCTCGCTCCCTCTGGCGCCGCATGAAGGGACTTCCTTAACATATTTCCCTGCTTTTCCTCGCCAGTCTTTACTTTCTGTTGTGATACTATCTCCCGTGTCTTGGAGAGCACTGATAAGTCATCACCAGTGGTAACGTGCTCAGTGTCTTCGCTAATCATGTCATTATATTTACAAATGTCCTTGTTCTCCACGGTGTCCTGTCTTGCCATCCAAAAATCCCCTGTGGGAGTTGGGCAGGTGTGGGGAGACAAAGGTGTAGGTGGGGGTGTCGTGGGTGAAGTTGTGTTGTGTGTGGTTGTGTGTGTGTCGTGTGTGCGTGTAGGTGAATTGTATGCGGGTATTGCTGGGTTATGTGAGAGAGTCGCGGGTGATGTGTGAGAATTGGCAGCAGAGGTTTCCTGGAAAGGGTAGTGAAGAATGTTCTTGCCAGATGCTAGCTGCTCGTCCGCCATCCTCGCTCCTATCACTCACCTGAAACACAAGATGATCACTCTCAGTACATGTGTACACACTTACATCTTCGTAAGGAAACATGTCAAACACAAAAGTATAATAAACACTTGCCAGTAACAAACGAACACAAATGGAGACAATAAAACAGATCTGATAAAGACCGAATATTTTAACGGTGTGGTGCCCCGTGGCCTGGTGGCAAAAGCTTTCGCTTCACACGGTGAGGGTCCGGGTTCAATTCCAGGCGAAGAAGTGGAAACATCGGACGTGTTTCCTTACACCGGTTGTCTATGTTCACCCGTCAGGAAAATGGGTACCTGGGTGTTAGTGGACTGGTGTGGGTCGCATCCTGGGGACAAAACTGACCTAATTTGTCCGAAATGCTCTGTATAACAAGCGGCTTTCTATATAGTAGTATGTCATTGATGTCAGCTAGGACTGTATACATTGTACATGTACTTGTAGAAATAAAGATATTATTAAAGAGGGTTTTAGTGAGAGACCGATCAACCCAATATTCCCACATCAATCATGTCTGCTGAATGCACTACAGTTTGTCTTCTCAAACTTCGATCAGCAACAACGTAACACAGTACACAACGAACCTTAAAAAATCCACAAACGGATCTCAGTTAATTATTTTTAAAGTTGTTGGCAGCAGTAATTGTGGTAGTTGTTGCTGCTGGTGGTAGTAGTAGTAGTAGTAGTAGTAGTAGTAGTAGTAGTAGTAGTAGTAGTAGTAGTAGTAGTAGTAGTAGTTGTTGTTTTACTTACATCAAGAAATATTTCTTTTACAGCCTGTTACCTACAAATCAAACTAATAAATATCAGGTCAACTAGGCTGTGATGAATATGTGGGCCAGCCGGTCTGCATATCCATCAAATATGCAACAAAATATAAGCATTTACGGTATATACAGTACAAATCAAATCTCGGATGGGACCATTATGAACTGAGACTGCAGTGTAAATTCAATCCCGAAACCCCCCCCCCAAAAAAAATTATTAATGTGCCTTAAACTTATGTTGTCAAATTTCTAATTAAAAATAATGAAAGAAAACATTTTTGTAACTGTAACTGATACTTTATACAAGCGTTTAGCAACAAACACAGGCATTTACATAAATGATTAACATTTTCGGGGTAAGTAACGATCCTTGTTCAGTCCTGTGACGTACTTGTGACAAGTTTTAAGGACTCCTACTCTAAAAGCCTAACCTGAGGCCACACTTCATTACAGACTGCCTGATCAAGCAGGCTGTTGCTGCCAGCGGGCCCGCAGAATACACCAGGCCGAGCTGACACTTGCTACACCAACACTGGTGACATTCTTATCAGAGTTTGCTTTCCTCTCGTTGCTGTTTGCATCTTTATTCTCAATTTAAAAATGTCTCAGTATTACATATAATATTGGGGAAGCGCTAAATCCTTAAGTTTCTCACAGCCCTTTAGAAATAGAAGATTAGATCCTTTTAAAGAAAGATTAGAACTTAGTCAAACTGAATGCGAAAAAGATTTTGGAGTTCACGTAAGCAGGAAATTAAAGCCAAGGCAACACAGAAATGTTCATAATAAAGTTAATAAGATTCTGGCTTCATATCAAGTAATATCAATAATACAAGTCCTAGGCTATACTTTATGTATGGTTGGTAAAGCCTCGCTTACATTATACTGCTCAGTTCTGGTCTCCATATTACAGGATGGATATAACTAAACTGGAAAATATAGAGACGGATGACCAAGTTCGTCTCAAGTACCATAAATCTTTCCTACGAAGATAAGATGAATTTGCACACTCCGGAAGGATGCAGAATTAGGGGAGACTTGACTGATATATAGAAATGGAAACCTGAATAAATAAAGAAGATGTAAATAATATGCTGAAAATATCGAGTTAAGACAGGACACCCAACAATGAGCTGAAGCTGGACACATTTAGATTTAGAAAGGATATAGTGAAATACTGGTTTGGTAATAGAGTTGTAGATGAGTGGAACAAACTCCCAGGTAGTCACTGAGGCAAGAACTGTAGATAGCTTTAAAAATAGGTACGGGTACACAAGTGGGCGTGAATTGGTTATGCCTAACAAGGACCATTATCTTCCCTGCAGTCTTCTTTCATTCTTATGTTCTTAATTCCTCAGATCAAAAGCCTTTCACCAGTACCAAGGTTTAAAGCAGGAGAGATAAATTAGCAGTGTCCAATCTTCATATTTTAATCAATTCTAGCTGTAGCATACACTAGCACTTCCTCTCAGAGACTAGTGCTGCTATCAACCCTTTTATTTGTGTGTGAGGAGGAGAGCGTTGTCATGGGCAGGGAGAGTAACTGTGAGTGCATGAGAAGTGAGCGTGAACAGGTGTGGGGCGAGGATGTGTGCATGCGAGCAAGTGTGTGTGCATGTGTGCAAGTATGTGTGCATGTGAGCAAGTGTATGTACTTACCTCTGTGTGGGTACAGGGGTCGATTCAAAGTTCCTGTGAGCACGTGTGTGTGTGTGTGTGTGTGTCTGTGTGTGACAGACAGACAGACAGACAGAGCAAGTGTGTGGCTGCGAGTGGTGGAGTAACAGATTCCTCCTGTCTCATACATCCTACTCTCCTCTCAACTAGTGGTACCACTCACTGCAGATCCCACACACTGCTCACCAGATTTTGCATATATATATATATATATATATATATATATATATATATATATATATATATATATATATATATATATATATATATATATATATATATGTGTGTGTGTGTGTGTGGTGTGTGTGTGTGTGGTGTGTGTGTGTGTGTGTGTGTGTGTGTGTGTGTGTGTGTGTGTGTGTGTGTGTGTGTGTTGTTAGTCTCATTACTGGCAACAAATGACGTTAATTATATACTATGTACAGTTTATGTGTTGTGTAGTAAAGCACGATGTATCAACAACTCTGGATAAAACCATTCAACTTGCTACCCAGCAGATATCGGAAATGTGGCCTTCATTTACAAGAAGAAAATGGGTCATTACTTTCTTCAAATGTATGAAGGATTTGTTATGGCTAGTAAGTAAGTAAATAAGTTTATTCAGGTATACACAAATACAGTTACATAGATTATAATACATAGCAGCATATGTGTAAAGTACCTAGGAGTGACGTATTTCCACTGGCGTCGTTTTACCTTATTATTATAATATAAAGGAGATAATATCTTATTATTATAATATAAAGGAGATAATATCTTATTATTATAATATAAAGGAGATAATATCTTATTATTATAATATAAAGGAGATAATATCTTATTATAATATAAAGGAGATAATATCTTATTATTATAATATAAAGGAGATAATATCTTATTATAATATAAAGGAGATAATATCTTATTATTATAATATAAAGGAGATAATATCTTATTATTATAATATAAAGGAGATAATATCTTATTATTATAATATAAAGGAGATAATATCTTATTATTATAATATAAAGGAGATAATATCTTATTATTATAATATAAAGGAGATAATATCTTATTATTATAATATAAAGGAGATAATATCTTATTATTATTCTATAAAGGAGATAATATCTTATTATACTATTAAGACTATCTACTACACGAGTCATTACTAGGAATAAGGTAAAATTACACGTGTGTTAGCTAAAAAGTAAAAAAATCATTCCCTCTCCTTTCTGTAGCTACATTCATCAGGTACCTTGTGGCTCTCTCTTGAACTGGTTCATGCTATGACTGGCTTTGACATGTGCGGGAAGTCTGTTCCATTCCTTTAGTGCTATGTGGGCCTGCGGGGCGCTAGTACCAACAGCCTGGTTGATGAACAAGATACATGTGCAACAGTGTGGTGTCTTTGTCGAATAATTTGGCCTGCTCAGCAGGCTTCTTCAATCAGATATTTGAGACAGCAGAAGCAGTGTTGAGGTAGTATTGAAGTGATTAGTCCTCCACTACTTCCTCTGTATAAAAGTAAAGCCTGCTAAGCAGGCGAAACGTTTCGGCGATAAAGCTAACCAACGGTTGCACATGTATCGTCCTCATTTACTTGTAGGTGATGTATGCCATTAAAATGATTCGGCCTGGTTGATCAAGCAGTCACCAAGAAAGTCAGGCCTCACGCTAGGCTACGACGGCAGAGAACCCGCGTAACCTGCCATGGGTATGTTATGTACATGTTACTAATCTCTGAATAGTAAGCTGATGAATCAGTCACTAAATTCTGGAAATTCAGCTGATGAGCTAGTCGCCAAACTGGAAATTAACCTGATGAGTCCGTCATTAATCACTGGAAATGAATAAAAACTTGTTGGTCCACACTAGATACATATTCATCAAAGACAACTGGAAATGTGTCCCAATCATTGGTATTCATATCAGAGTTTAGAACCCGGAGGTGTAAACATATTCTATATCTTGGTTTCAACACTTCCTTTGCCACCTGAGTCTTCTGTTGTATCAGATTATCGTCAGACTAATTCCCATGACTACCCACTATCAATATTGGTAATACCATCCTCCATGGCGGGAAATTCAGGCGGAAACACTCTCATGCTTACCTTGAACCAGCGTCATTACTTTGTTGTTCACGTTAAGGATCAGTACAATTATTATAAATAGTATTCCTCTGTCGAGACCTTGAACGATGACGCTATACGTAACAAGAAAGGCAGACATCTACAGAAGCAAACCGGGACTGAGACTCATATTAGGAAAGTTGTGTTATGAGGGCTGGTTCTACAAGATAGTGCCTCTGAAGGCCAGAAATAGAACTTTCCCAACCTGGCTTTGTTTCTGCAGATGCCTAGCTTGCGAGTGATATTCAGAAATATATTGAACCACCTGACATTCATTCAAGACTCTCCTGTACAAACTACTATAATAATCATATCTACTACAATGATTCAAAATTTAGAGTATCGACACTTCAGGCCTAGACTGAAGAAATAATCGAAGCCCTGAAATGCTGAAATTCTTTCAGACATCTTGCTGTTGCCGGAGAGCGTATGATGGCAACGAGAATGAAAATAATTTGTTTCAACGCCCACACTCTACTTAAAATAGCATGGAAGGATATAAATATAATTAACGGTAATAAAGAGCAGTCAAGTCAAGAACTCGCATTCTCTACACAGGGGGAATGATTTATTCAACACTTGGGCTGCTGCATCTGGCTATAACAATCTACCCACTGACACTAACAAGTTAAAACGTGAAACACTTGTACAAGATTTGGGAATCTTTATTTGGGAAACGTTTCGCCAGCCAGTGACTTCTTCAGTCCAGTACAAAGAAGAACGGTATGTATATATATATATTACTATAATAATATATATATATATATATATATATATATATATATATAATATATATATATATATTATATATATATATATATATATATATATATATATATATATATATATATATATATATATATATATACAAAAAGCTATGCAACGTTTCCTAAATCCTACACCAAGTCTCACCATTCTCATTCCAAAACCCAATCAACAAAGTGCATTTAGTTTATTATCTCTTCTTTGTACATAAAATATTTGAAAGGATGATCATGAACAATTTCCCCATACACTGAATCAAAGTATTTCTGTCCCCTATCCCTCGGCTATAAGGTTTCCTGTATTATTGTTTAACCATCTTTCTCGCCCTGCACACTGAAAGCTTCTACACTACCTTCCTTGACCTCAAGGCTGCATTTAGCATGCATAATCCACATATAATCGTTGGTTACCTTGCCATAATGGATGTATGTGGATTACTTCGTCGCTGTATCAAGTGCTACCTATCTAACTAGAAGTCTTATGTGCTGCCTCATGGGCATATGTGTGTACCTAAAGATTTTTGAATTACTAACTACACAAGGAGGTGTCCTCAGTTCAACCTTATTTAGTATTCTAATTAGTGTTGTGTTAAATGCTACGCCTAACCAGCCTAATCATTATATGATTAATTTTGCTGATAGTCTGCTGATTCACAACACCAAATTCTCTAACGCCCAAAACATCATTAACTGTCATAAATTTATGCCAAGACATGGAGTTGATCATGTCGGTGAAAATGCTCAGTCCAGAGGATTCAGTTGCATGATGGGTCTCGGCTTGAATATGTAATCAAACAGATATCTCGGATCTGAAGTCCAGCTATCTGGCCTTGTTATAACCATACTGTCGCCAATGCAAAGAGTGAGAGCACTTACAACTGTGGCAGGATTTTACCCCAAATATGAGACTAATGAGAACAGTGAAAAGAGTGCATTTTGCTTACATCAGATCACTGGTTGACAATGTTGCACTCATATTTGCTCTTGTCAGAAAGAAAGTTGCAAGGCTTGAAAATTTGCAGAACGGAGCGTTGAGAATCAATATCATCATCATCATCCTAGGATAAACCATACCATGGGCGGGGTTAGAACCCGCGATCAGAGAGTCTCAAAACTCCAGACTGTTGGATGAATCTTATTGTGGCTAGCTGGCCCAGTGGCTAACGCGACGGTCTGGAGTTTTGAGACTCTGATCGCGGGTTCTAACCCGGCCCGTGATATGGTTTGTTTGCAATCGTGTCATTACGATTTCGTGAGTCATCCTAGGATGTCTATGTATGACTAAAATACTAAACATGAGGAAAGAACATGATTCCCTAAGCATCAGAGATCGAATAACTGAAAGAAATGCTCAGATAAACCCATCCAAACTCTTGCACCGAAGTCCTTCACACTTTCTTTACCACTGGTGAGCACTCCTCTAAACGAATCATAAAAACTGCAACTGACTTCCGAATGAGTCAGATACACAATTTATGTCCAATAAAGTAACAGCGAGGTAATTACCTCTTCCTGTGTCACTATCCTCACTTTCCCCCAAAGATCACAATCAAAATTTCGTCTTGAAGCCAAGAATGACGACTTAAGTTTGCATTGATGCCTTAGTCACACAGCACTCTCTTCCACGAATTATGTAAATGGCTTTGTTCACTAAACCACTGGTGTAGGTGGTAGTGCCGCTTTTGTCAAGCAGAGCGGTGTCTCTTATATAGAAACTAGAGCAAGCATCAACATTTCGGCTTCACCTCAACCTGAGCTGTTGATTACACTCCTTGCACTCAAGCGTGTCCATATACTGCGTCTAAAGTTGACACGTAAATTGTATGTGATTCTCTATCATCCATAAATGCTATTAAATCCATGAGCGTCATTTTTTTTTTTTTTTATATTTTCAAGACTGATACACATCAAAATTATACATAAAAAAACCTACTATATTATACCTACATTCTGAAAAGTGTTATATCTAACATAACGAGACCTTGAGCTCTACATCCACACTTGGATGCCATAAAGTCTCAATGAAAACCAGAAAACCATTCCAAACCCACATTCACAACACTCTCACGACCCACCCCCCCAAGGGAGGCGAGCCCGCTGTGACCCCCTGACTCCCTCCAACCTATGAAAACCCCTTCACTCACTCATTATCAATCACAGATTTACGAGAATCCCTAACGTTAGCATTCTATACCCCTCTGAGAAAGCCTGATCCCACCTCCTCCCATACAAATCTGTTACGACACTTCGTAGGATAGAACGTTACCGCAAGAACTTTCCTTCTCTCCTCACTATCCCCTCATCACCCACGACATATATATATATATAATCTACCATGATATAATCTAAAGCTCTTATGACACCCTCGTCTAACCCACCCATATCTAGACTTAAAGCACGCAGAACCGACACCCCACGACCCCCACCCTCTGTACCAACCTACTTAACCAGCACCTAACCTCCTCTAGCCCTTCACAAAAGTAAACTACATGGAACGCGATCTCATCCCCTCCACAGATACCACACCCCCACCCTCTACAACCTGTCTGTTTCGTAGTATCTCACCAGACGGAAGGATCCCATGCAGGAAACGAAACATCACCTCACGCGCCCGAGGGTTTAACTTCATTTTACTAAATCTAAACCAAATACTCTTCCACGCATACATGGGGAACAAACCCTCAACTGGGATAACGCACCTACCTACAAGTAACCTACACAAAACCCTTATACGAACCTTTCTCAGTTCCCTAACCAACATCACAGCCCTCAAAACGATTTCGCATTCCCTCAACTCCATTCCTCGATACCACACACCCAGCCTGTCGTGTATCCTTCCCAAAACTGCCCGGTTCAACCCCTACGCAACATTTTCCCATTTAATAAAACACATTTACCCCTCCGTCCCAAATCATCAACCCCAACCCCCTGACTTACAGGAAAACCTTAAACTTCCCTCCGAACCCAATCACAACGTAAAAACCCCACAAAATTTGTACACCCTCTTAAATTCCCGAAATCGCTGTCCGTAATTGGGAACCGCGAAAATCCCAAATCTTACTATACAAAAAATGTTTACGACTACACTCGCTTATAAGATTGGTGCTGGGGTCTAAAACACCTTTGACCCCCCCGTCCTTTCCAAAACCTACCCAGTTTTCCACCTCCCGCAACCATGTCACCCTATAAAAAATACCCCAAAATTTTAAAGAATCCCCCATTTTTAAAAAACATTGCTTTCCCCCCCCCCCACACCCCCCCAAGAACCCAACCCATGCCCCCTTGACATCGCACTATTTACCTGCATTCCCGTGGCCTTCCAAAAATTGCAAAACCTCGCCCAACACCCCCATTGACCCCCTTCACGAATGAGAACAGTGGTGTCGTCAACATACCCAAATTTAACCCGCCGGCCCTCCCACCCCCCAACTTCCCTCCCCTGGCGGCATAAGCTGCGGTCAACCATTCTTAAAAGGGGTCCTAAAAAAATTGCAAAAAAATATTTGGACATGGGGCACCCCTGTCTGGGCCTCTACCCATTGAAATTCCCCCCTTACCCCCATTAATTGTTCCTCATTTTCCCCCCTTGTATAAGGTTTTTTACCCACTCGACTTTTCCCCCCCAAAACCCTGTTCCTAAGAAACCCTGCAAAGCTCCCCTTTCCACCTATCTAGCCCCCCTGAAATTGACCAAAAACCCGCCCCTTCCCCCCCACCCTTAGCTTCCAAAAAAACTTCTCGTATCCCATGCCCTTTCATCATCGCCCTTCCCGAACCCAAAACTGAGTTTGACAGCCCCTTCCCCAACCCCTTTGAACCTATTCCAAAATTTTTGCGAACACCTTGTATCTGCACACACATGTATGGCTCGTTTTGATACTCCAAAGGTGGGCCCCCCTTACCTTCGGGACCAACACTACAACTTTTTCCCCTTTTCTCCCCCAATTCCCCTTCCCCTTTCATACGATTAAATAACCTCTATAAATCCCTTATTAACGCCAATGTTGAAAATAAAATTTATGGAGCCCGTAAATCCCCGGGGCGCTTTCCCTTCCTCTTCCCCTTAATGCATTCTCTATTTCCCTGCTTAATATCCCACCTAAAGCCTTTCTATCAATTTTTTTAATTCACGCCCAATACGTACACACCTTGTCCAAGCCATGTCACCCACCCCCCCCTATTCCAGTATTCTGTACAACCTCTGCAACGACACATCCCCTTCGTGGTTCGATCTCCTGCCCTGCCAAAATTCCCCAAACCATCCCCCTTCCCTCTAAAATGGAATAGCTGTCACGCCTGCCTTGCTTTTGATGCCGAAAAACACAGCTAGGGCTTGTGGGCCCCAAAGCACTTCTTCCCCCCCTGCCTGCCCCCTTCGTTTAAAAACCTTCTTTTGCAACCCCCTAAACCCCTCCCCTTTTTTCAGCTTTTCATCCTGGAAAAAATTATTCCCCCCACCCCCCCCTAGCAACCTCTTAAACTACCCTCAAAATTTTTGCCAGTCCTTTTTTAAATTTTAAAAACTTTTTCCTTCTCTACAAAAAATTTCTAACCCTTTCTTTTGAAACACAATCCCACCATGTCAAAAATGTATCCCTCCTGTTTCTTCCACACTACTCCCTCCATAGGATGAAAACCCCTCCTCACACCAACACACTTTATTTAATTTCCAATAACTTCTATATAGTCCCCGACGTCCCCCCAACCCCCACCCCCATGCCTATGTTTGACTTTGTGCCTCAACGTACTGAAGTTTCCTCCACTCCCTGAGAAGGACACTCTATCTAGCACGTATCCACCCCTAAAAAACGTTAATTCAGTCTCCCCACCCCCCCCCCCGAAGGCAACTAACCTAAATCCCTTAAAAAATCCCTAAGACCCACAGACTATTCCAGCCCCTTTGGGTCCAACCGCCCCCTGATTACCTTTCCCAATCCCCACCAACTATTCCCCCTTGGCGTGCACTTAAAAAAACACAAGACCTCACACAAAAAAACTTTTCTTTACCTTTATTTTTTTTTCTGCCGGCGAAACCCTCACAAAAGACACATGCTTACCCATCACCACCCATCCACACGCAACACCCCCCCCCTCCCCCCCCCTCCCTCGCTTTTTCTGCAAAACAAAGGGTCGTCCCCTTATTAAAAAATTTCCCCCCCACCTTTAGAGGGGGATGGCAGGGTAACTACTCAAATCCGCCACCTCCAAAAACCCACCCTCTTTAAAAATTGTGCTCCGCATGAACCAACATCCACTTTTAGATTTATTAGGAAATTTTAAGAAACCAATTTCTCTTCTACCCCTACAAAACCCATTAAAATTTACAGACATACACCTAAGGCCGTTAAAGTTTCCCCCCCTGCTTCCTTTATCCTCTTTACAAATCCAAGCTTGAATTTTAAATTTGACCCCAGAGTGCTCTCTTTTTCCCCCCCCTTCTTTTTTGGGGCCCCTATCGGTACCACCACCTCCCACTCCTTCACACTTTACCCCATCTTTTCCCCGGGGTTGTGTAGGGGTAAGGACATCACAGAACGACTAGCCGCCCTCTTTTTCGTGACCGTTGTTACACATTTTTTGGTCAGATTTCCCTCCGATGAACCTCCACCTTACCCAGAAAGGTTTAAGATTCAACGGTACTCCAAACCACCATCCGTCCCAAATATCATGTCCCCCGACTTTTGGAAGCGAGACTCTCCGTGACACCATGCTCAGATGTAACGTCCCCTCTGGCGGTGACAAATCTTCAAAAAACCCCCACCCCAATTCCTCCTCAATCTCAAGAACTTTCTGTAATTTCGCTCCTCCTTATCCACAGGGAGATCCCGATCAGGCAGCTGGGGGGGACTCCCAAATCACCGCCAGTCCTGTGTGCCGATCCCCTATCTCGCTCCCCAAAACACCCGCCCTCCCTCCTGTTTGTTTTTACCCCACCTTTGAAGCGGGGCTGCGACGTCCCCCACAGGTCCCGGAACACGTCTTCGCTTGACAGGTCGCCGCTATGTGATCAACTACCACATGGCGGCGTACGTCGTTGTCCCGGGGACATTTTCCAGACCTGGTCTGAAACTTGGAGATACACGTGGACGGTAGGGGGGCCCAAAGCATTTTTTAGGTTGAAAGAACCCCTGGAAACCAGCATGGACCTGCCGCCCCCGTACCTTTTTAGCATAAAGCACTGTCCCATACGTCTCAAAAAATTTCCTTATATCCCCTCGCCGCCGTCAAAGGGAACGTTGGGATTTTTCCACGTTAATGCCGTGAAACATCTACCATCTTCATGACAGCGGTGGACGTTAAGACTCACGTCCTGAAACCGGGGGGACTAACGATCATTAAAAAGTAGAGGGTAGCATTTGACGAAAAATTTTGTTGCCCCCCGTTCAATGCTAACCATCAAGTCCTGTCTTGTACGCCATTGTCTCCCGGATGATCTTTGGCAATAAGACTTGCGCAGAAATGGGCGTTATCGTTCCCTTTAAATAGTCAATGCCCACAGTATTTTCCGGGCTCAGACTAACCCCTCTTGACAACACAGTGCACTTAGTTGTTAGGAGGTTGACAGCACCCCTTCACACCACTGCAGCCAGGGAAAGACAAGGGAGCCCCTACAAACAGCGAGGGGGGCAGAGCACAAACCCCACTTACCCTGGTCAGGGATAAAAAGGTCAATTGAGAATACTGTGCAGAAGCCCCGCCCAGGGATGGTTTGAACTGTAGAAGAGTCAAAGTGCACCCCCTCTTACAGTCCCTCCCCATTGCCCTTTAAATGCAGATAGAAAAGAAACTGGTAAGGTCATGCCTTCAAGGGGGAATAGATTAAACTTTAGCTGCTACCTAGTAGTTTGAGAACAATCGCTTGGAAAGAACCTCAATTTCATTATCCTGAGACAGTTCATCTATCATCACTATCATTCAACAGTATGTGTGCAGTAAATCCAACAAATCAGCTGACTCCTAGATTTCACTGCCGCCCGGCTCCGGCGGTATCGGTACCCCGAGAATGTTACCCCAAAATGAAAACTTGGGCACATCCTGCGTTTAAATGCGGAACGCGAAAAAAAATATTCAGACAACTCACACATGGATGTTCAAGAAATATCAAAGCATTTTATCAACAGTGATATATCATCGGCCATTCTGGAAAAAATACCCTCACCTTGCCTATTGTAAATAACTCACATAACCATTTAAACCTGCCTTCAGTTTGTTCATTCCCCCAGTAAGAAAGAACCGATCCCTTGTGTACTGGTGATTCGATTCCTGCTCCAGAAAGATCTTATTCTGACTGTGAAGCCACCAGCACCCATTAGTGACTTTGTAATGAGCCAAGAATTACTGTATCGAACAGCCGAGTTGGGTACTCCAAGCAGAAGAGTTTACCAGTTAGTAATTCCACAGTCACTAGTGAACGTAGCTCTACAGCTAGTTTATGATGCACCAGGTGTTGCACACCCTGGTATGGATCGTTCTGTGAAACAAGCCAGAATGAAATACTTTTAGCCACGTATGGCAACTGACATTTCAGAGTATGTTAAGAAATGTAGTGTTTGTATGCAACATAAAGGAAATGTCAATGGTCCTAATCCAATCCACGTGTACCCAACCACTAGCGAACCGTGGGAAAGAGTTGCCCTTGACTTGTTAACCAATTTTAAATGTTCCCTCCAAGGCAACAAACATCTGTGTGTTATGGTAGACCATTTCACCAGATATTGTTAGTTCCTATTGCAGATAAGACTGCTGAGACAGTAGCTAAAGTGTTTAAAGAACGCATTATCTGCAGGCATAACACCCCAAAGTCCTTAGTAACAGATAATGGAGGTGAATTCTGTAATGAGATTCTTGAAAATTTGTGTACTTTATACAAGATCTCTAAATCCACCATTGTTCCTCATCATCCTGCCAGCAATGGGTTAGCGAACGAACCAATAAGAAAGCACTTGATGTCCTGAGAGCCACTATCAACCCCAATATTGAAACTTGGGATGAAGTTATACCAGATGTCCAATGTGCCATAAATTCTGCTTACAATGCTTCCATAGGTGATACTCCACATTGTGCATTGTATGGTGTAGACAAGCATTTACCCTATGAGTTGTTATATTACACTCCAAAACCCAATTACAACCCTGATGATTTCGTAGCAACTCGTACCAGCATGGCTCAAAGTGTTTTTAGAAGAATCCATGAAACACTTCATAAATCAACAGCAGAATTTACTAGAGTAACTAATAGCCGTGCTAAGCCATCAAAAGTTAAAGTAGGCTCGAGAGTAATGCTGACAAATTTCAACAAAACACCCACAATGCCTAAGCTCGATCAAAAGTTTGTTGGCCCTTATCGAGTTGTAGAACATATCTCTGGTAATAAGTATAAGGTTAGAGAAATTAGTACTGGTAAGTACAAAGAATCGCATTTAGATCATATGAAATTAGTATGCGATGTTGATGATATTGCTACCCAGACTAATGTGACAGATGCTGAAAATCCTCTTGACTCTGTACCCTCTACCTCAAATACTCAGTCAGATAATCAACCTGAATGTCGTTACTCCTTGCGTACTCGACAAGTAATGAGAAACCCACGAGTATCTTTTGTAGATGCTTGTTCAGATCTCCCTCAGTCAAGGCATGTGTTAGCCATTGCAGAGGAATTCGATCCTCCCAGAGATGATAACCATTCTGCATATGTAAACCTCACCCTCGCAGAATTGGGTTTAAATGTACATAGTCTGTATAACTAGATGTCCGAGATGAAGTAAATTGTCAACTGTTTGTTATTAACTGATTAGTTTTTCAGAATTTTTTTTTTTTCATATTCACGTTCCCTCCGTATTCTGAGAATTTGACAGTAATGATCTAAGTGCGCACCAGATGCCTTTGCTGTTAATTTCACTTTGTATATATATATTTATTCTTCCTCAGAATCCGTAGAGTGCATGAATACAGATCGTTCGATCAATTCCATCCATATTGTACAATGATTTGTTCTTATAGTTTGTAATGCATTACGTTAAAACTCATTACGTTAAAAGTGATTACGTTAACACCCATTACGTAAAACCCATTTTGTTAACATCCATTATGATACCATCCATTAGTTCTAAGTTATATATGAATTTGTTATTGTATAGAATCAGCCCAGAACCACCTGCCTGTTCAGCCTATAGGATAGTAGTGTATGTCGAGACGACATACATAACATGACCGAGCTGTCAGCATAGTTGCTGATCCCCTTATATTTGTATAGCATATCATAGTACCATCCATGTGTTTATATAGAAGATCACTTTTAGGCCTGTGACTGTTTGTGTGACGTCACGGGATGCGCATGTGTACGTTCGTACCTCTGCCTCCTCAGTCAGCGCATAGACATCCAGGCTAGAACACGGAAAGGTTGGGCTCCATCTCCCATTACCACAGTCTGACAATATATCGTTACCATCCAACAAGTGTGTCTACCTTCAACCCTCGATACCTCCTTTTAAGAACCCCTACGACATTTAAACCTGCCTTTATTCGGCCATACCTTGCTAAAATAAAAGACATCATAAATAAATAACTCATAACCGCACACAAACTACACTATAATGTTTCTGTGACTGTTACAACTGTTACCAGATCATTAATTTGTGGATCATTACAACTGTAGCTGCAGTGTGTGCCTCCGCAATTTTTTGGACTACCGCCCACACCCTGGGTGTGGTGTGCATAATATAAAACTAACATCTCTGAGGTACCTTGATGGGTCGTACCCAACACAAAACTGCTGTTGTAACCAAACTTATTCAACTACTCTGACACGTTTGTTAAATTAAGCTATTTTAAATTATGTAAAGTTTTAGCAAGATTAGTTTAAGTTGCAAGGCTAATTTTCGTCCAGAATTATAAATTAGTATATCAAAAATTGGCATAGCTCAAGATAACTGTTTTCGAGTTAAATTATAATAATGGATAAGCGCTAAACCTCAGAAGGTTAGAGTCACATGATTATTATATATATATATATATATATATATATATATATATATATATATATATATAATATTAATATATATATATATATATATAGATGTATATTATATATATATATATATATATATAATATATATATATAATATATATATATAAATTATATATATATATATATATATATTATTATATATATATGTCGAATATGTAATAATGGTCAATTAGCAAGAATCATTTAAAATTAATCCTTTCTAGAATTTTCTCTTATACGTATATAAGATACTATATTTTATATTAATGTTAATGTAAAAAATTTAATTATGCACAAAAGAATCTTAGAAAAAACTTACCTAACCATATTTATACAAGAACATTATTTTAGCCTAACCCAACTAAATAATTTTAAATTTGTTACAATAATTTAATACTAAACAAACACGTGAAATATTTTTTTTTCGTTAGGTAGAATTGATTTGGCAGCGACAATTATTGCATACACAAATTTTTGCTTGTCCTATTGCAGATAGCGTTGCATATTTAAGCCAAGACGCAAGTTCTGCTATTCGGCAGAATATATTTATATTATTTATATAGTATATATATTTTAAATATATTATACTATATAATATATATTTATATGCAAAAATCACAGTAAACAGGGATTTCAGAATATGCAAAAAAACCACTCTGAAAAATAGAGAATTTCCAAGCGCTTTCGTGTTTAATACCCTTTTGGGGTAACATTATTCTTGCTGGTAATGAAAAAGTTACGGCAGCCTTAATGGTGTCTTGCAATAAAGGTTTTAAACAAATAACCAACCGGGAGGTTCGGGTCTCCTGTATATATCATTATTTTAAATTTAATTTCACATCTTAGGATAAAAATTTTTTGATGGTGAACAGGTGACGTGCAGCCTTAAATTTCTTTAAGTAGTTGATGTGTTGATAGATTTTTTAAATTCAATTAACGAGCCAATCCCGAGGGTCATAACCCTGGGGAATGGAGACATTTTGGTTTGACCCCAGGACGGGAAGTTCTTCAAACCTTGAATCAAAAGCCTTCACCCGCATCAAGGGACTCCCCCCCCCCATCCTTAAAGGGTCATATCCAAATTCTCCCCAAATCTTGAGTTAATTGTAAAATTTTTCCCCAACACGCTGACCCTCGAAAACATCCTTCCCGGGGTCCAAAATTCAACGAGAACATTGGAAAAAACCCAAAATATCTTTTTGTTTTTGTTCCTTATTCCCCGGTCTGACCCGCGGTTCTTAATAATAATAATTATAAATAATAATTAATAATAATTAAATTTAAAAATAATAATATCTTTTTTTTCAAGTACATGTACAAGAAAAACAGATTGCGATGTAAAATTCACAGATTTTGCAAAAACATTTGACAAAAACGTCATGGTGTAATCCCATAAAATACGTGTAAAGGGAAAAACTGGGAAGTGGGGGAAAGGATCTTCAATTCCTAACAAAACGAACACAAAGATGTGGTCAAAAAAATTAAATCGGGGGGTCCATAGTGAAGAGCTTGTTCCACAAGGCACAGTACTCGCCCCCATCTTATTCCTTTTCCCCATATCAGACTAGACAGAGTATACACCACAGCACCGTATCTCCTTTGCGGATGATACTAGGATCTGCATGAGGCTGTCATCTGCTGAGGACGGGGTTAACCTCCAAGAAGATA
>NC_069442.1:25310502-25340502 GCF_026875155.1 Cherax quadricarinatus
ACTACTGAAGTCTCCCAGCTCAGGCTGACACTACTGAAGTCTCCCAGCTCAGGCTGACACTACTGAAGTCTCGCAGCTCAGGTTGACACTACTGAAGTCTCGCAGCTCAGGTTGACACTACTGAAGTCTCGCAGCTCAGGTTGACACTACTGAAGTCTCACAGCTCAGGCTGACACTACTGAAGTCTCCAGCTCAGGTTGACAATACTGAAGTCTCACAGCTCAGGCTGACACTACTGAAGTCTCACAGCTCAGGTTGACACTACTGAAGTCTCACAGCTCAGGCTGACACTACTGAAGTCTCGCAGCTCAGGTTGACACTACTGAAGTCTCGCAGCTCAGGTTGACACTATGGAAGTCTCACAGCTCAGGTTGACACTACTGAAGTCTCACAGCTCAGGCTGACACTACGGAAGTCACACAGCTCAGGTTGACACTACTGAAGTCTCCAGCTCAGGTTGACACTACTGAAGTCTCCCAGCTCAGGTTGACACTACTGAAGTCTCACAGCTCAGGTTGACACTACTGAAGTCTCGAAGCTCAGGCTGACACTACTGAAGTCTCCCAACTCAGGCTGACACTACGGAAGTCTCGAAGCTCAGGCTGGCACTACTGAAGTCTCGAAGCTCAGGCTGGCACTACTGAAGTCTCGCACCTCGGGCTGACAGATTTCAACTCGTATGAACTCCATCTTGCGTGATGGAATATGATGAACACTGTCAGCTTTTGTTCTCCACAATGTAACTGTCATATAGAACAGCACAGCAGCACACTGCTGATGCATCCAATTTTGTATAAAACAAAAGCAGACGTCTTAAACAATGAAAATTTGAAATAATAGTTGTAACTTCCCCGCTCAGTGGCTGCCCATTTTCTCTTCGGCGACAGGACTTTTTACCGACTTTATCTCATATTTATATTTTTTTATGTTGTGGAATGTTATAATTAGAGTAACCTAACTTAACCTAACCTAACCGAGGCATCTGGTGCGTATGTGAAAACTCCACGGAGATGCTCATGGGAGACAGGATCAACTGCAGCAGGATCACGGCATTTTCCACTGAAGGGTTCTCTGCAGAAGACAAGATATAATAAGATCTGTTCAGATTTTTAATCCGGAGGGTTAGCCATCCAACCAGATCTACCTGGAGTTCATTACGTTTATAACTTGCTCAGCTATCAAAGCTTTGGGGCCCAGCCCCTAGACCCATTATGTGCCTCTGTAATCTTTTGACTACCCCCCACAGGATGGGTATGGTGTGCATAATAAACATTAAACTAAACTAAAATAAAAAAAAAACAAGTTAACCCAAGAAAGTCAATGCATCAACGAGGACTATCTGTCTTAATTCTATTGGGGGGTCTTTGTCCCCCCAGGATGCAACCCACACCAGTCGACTAACACTCAAGCATCCACTTATCGCTAGGTGAACGGGGACAACAGGTGTAAGGAAACATGCCCAACATTTCCACCCATACCGGAGATTGAACCACGGACATTCAGTGTGCGAGACGAGAGCGTTGCCAACCGCGCCGCGGGTCTTGACCTCTATGGGTTTAACGCTTTTCTACAACAAGAATAATAATAATAATGGAATTTCAGTTTCCATCTGCGTTTCCTAATACAATTTCCTGTTAGATCCAACACTCTCCCTGCTCACCCCGTCAATGACTCTCAGTATCTTGTATGGCGTCACGCTTATTACAAATAAATTTTCTGTTACATGTCAAACAAAAGCGGATATTATATAACGAATATATTCGAGGTGAGGCAGCAGACTGGTAGGCATCAACTATATAGGAAGTCACCACCGTCCTGCAACAGAAGCCTTTTAAACGTTTTTCATTCTAGAACTATGAAAGTAAGGACAGGTTTCAGAACAAGCTGTCAGTGAGACAACATTCTGCTCTGTGTAGAGCACTACATCAAGCGAAACGTTGTCACCATGAAAACTAGTTCTGAAAATTATCTTTACCTTCATAGTCATGACTTTTAAAACTCTACAGAGACCGTAACTTTGTCGAAATAAAACATATTCTGAAAGCTGTTTCGCTGTCGTCATGCATGACAGCAACGCGCAGTGTCATCCAACTCTGGTACTTCTCGTAATTTCTTTGTCTCATGACAAGGGTGGCAGGTAAATCTCACGAAATCTTTATATTCAGTATGAACTTACGTAGTTAATAGAGATGTATGTTCAGACCAGTGCATGCGTGTCCTTTACCTACATCCTGACAGCATAATCAAACCAGTTCCAGTATACAGTTAACTTTTCTGTGCGACTCTTAGTAACGTTTATTCCTGTTTTTTGTTTTATTTACAATTCATGGGGCCTGGTCTGAGACCAGAGTGCGGGAGGGGGGATGCGTGATGATGTTAGGACTATGGTTACTCTTCAAAATATCACAATAAAGATTGAGAGCAATTGTAATCTAGATAACAATCATGAACTCAGTTTCACAGTGAGATATCCACTGAAATATATACATATATATTTGTGTATGTACACCGAGAGTTTAATCCCTACTGAAAGGATTAAATTATTCTTGACTGGTGGTGAATAGATTGATTACATGCAGACAACAAATTTAAAAAATAGACAATAACAGGTGGTACGGCCAGAATACGAGGTAAACCCACGGCGTCATATGAGGTTCATAATGTATGCGAAACTAGTATATACAGCACTCCTGAAGCAAACGGGCTGTGCTTCGCATGTTGGACTGCGTGACTCCAGCAATAACAGGCTGGTTGATCAGGTCTTGTTCCACCAGGAGACCTGGTTTGGGACCCGGCCGTGGGGTCGCTGACACTTGAAAATATCTTATAGGTGCTCTTCATACTGTAACTGTACAAACAGTTCAATATTTCAAACAGCGAGATATCATGATCATGGAAAATTTCGATTTTGATGACAATGATTAGTTTGCTTTATGTTCTTAAGGACAATTTATTGAAGGGTTGGGCAGATATACGTGGGAATGGTTGGGTGTGAGTTAGATATACCTATAGGCCTACTAAAGTGCTCTTTTTCTCTTATGTCATAATACTTATATTTATATGGGAACGCTAAACCTATAGGGGCTACATACCTAATGTTGATGTTTCATTTAGGACATGGTTTACCTGATCCCAGTTGATGTTCTTGTTGCTGAAGTTGAATTTGGTGAAGGCAGCCTCGCAGCTGTATGCTGGTAAGGACCTCTGTGCATGTAAGTCTGGACTTCGATTAGACTGTAATTCGAATTAGTTGTTTTTTATATTATGTTTCTTACCAGGTCCTCATTATTTGTGACAATAAGGCCAAGTGTGTTTTCCAGTCTTGTTGGCTCCACTATCTGCTGGCTTAGGGTGTGTTTAGAGCAGAGATTCAGCAACTCGTGTGTGTCTCACTTTTCATCTGAGCTGTCTCCAGGGAGGCATTATTTGCTACATTCTTCTATTTTGTTATGTCTTATATTGAAATCACCAGGCAGCAAGATGTTTGGGGACGGGGCTGGAATAACTGTTCCTCGAGCTGTTGGGAAGTTGCATCTGGTGGCTTTTATATACAACCACAATGACTAAGTTTTGGTTCTCGATCTTTATTGATAGAACTTCAACTACATCATCTGTGGTGTTCAGTAACTGTGCAAATGAGCGACTCTTTGACATACAGGCCAAACCCCTCCTGCTGCCTGTTCTTTCTGTCGCATCTAAAAACGTTGTTCCCTGTTATCCATATTTCGTTGTCAAAGTGGTCTTTTGTGTAGGTCTCTGTGAAAGCTGCAAACATTGCATTTAACTCCTCTAGAAGTCCACCGATGAAAGGAAGTTTTCGCTGGTGGATGGCTAAGGCCCTGTATATTAGCAATTATAAATGAAGTCGTATTGTGTGTTTGTTGGGAGGATTTTGGTGTTGGCATCAGTATTTGTGGTTCTGGAGGGGTAGGGGGGGTTCACTGGCTGGAGGGGTAGGGGGGTTCACTGGCTGGAGGGGTAGGAGGGGGGGTTCACTGGCTGGACCTTCAGTCCAACAAGGCTCCAAGGTGATGGGTTATTTTGGTTATTTCTTTCCATTTTCTTTTTTCGTTTCCTGCCACTAGATAATCATTTGGAATGAGATTGTTGTAACCAGTGGGGTCTGTACCTCCTGGTTCCTCTTAAATGGTATGCAGGGCAGTTCGTGCTGTAGCACTGTTTTTTTTAAAGACTGATAAATGGCACATTGAGATGCTCAAAGTCTCCTGTCCCATTTGTTTTTCCCGATATTCCATGCTTACAGATGCCCCAAGAATAGAATTTGCACCATTTTGCTTTTTTGTTAGCTAAAATTTGTGGTAGATGCATTCTCAGTTTGTGTTATCAGCACCTGGGAGACAATCAGGTTTACTGCACGAATGTCATTAATGCCAAACCTGTTTATAATATATATATATAATATATATATATATATATATATATATATATATATATACTCACCTAATTGTGGTTACAGAGGTCGAGACTCAGCTCATGGCACGGCCTCTTCACTGAGTGCTACTAGGTCCTCTCTCATCCTGCTCCATGAGCTTTATCATACCTCATTTTAAAGCTATCTATGGTTCCTGCCTCCACTACCTCACTTGCTAGGCTATTCCACTTCCTGACTACTCTGTGACTGAAGAAATACTTCCTAACATCCCTCTGACTCATCTGGGTCTTCAACTTCAAATTGTGACCCCTTGTTTCTGTGTCCCCTCTCTTTAATATCCTCTCTCTGTCCACCTTGTCTATTCTATGCAGTATTTTGTATGTCGTTATCATGTCTCCCCTAACCCTCCTGTCCTCCAGTGTCGTCAGGCCGATTTCCCTTAACCTTTCTTCGTAGGACATTCCTTTTAGCTCTGGAACTAACCTTATTGCAAACCTTTGCACTTTCTCTAATTTCTTGACGTGCTTGATCAAGTGTGGGTTCCAAACAGGTGCTGCATACTCCAGTATGGGCCTGACTTACACGGTGTACACTGTCTTGAACGATTCCTTACTAAGGTATCGGATCACTGTTCTCAGATTTGCCAAGCGCACATATGCTGCAGCTGTTATCTGGTTGATGTGTGCTTCAGGAAACGTGCTTGGTGTTATACTCACCCCAAGATCTTTCTTCTTGAGCGAGGTTTGCAGTCTTTGGCCACCTAGCCTACACTCCGTTTGCAGTCTTCTTTGCTCTTCCCCGATCTTCATGACTTAGCATTTGGCGGGGTTAAATTCGAGAAGCCAGTTGCTGGACCAGGTGTCCAGCCTGTCCAGGTCTCTTTGAAGTCCTGCCTGATCGTCATCTGATTTGATTCCATTAACTTCACATCATCTGCGAACAGGGACACTTCTAAGTCTAACCTTTCCATCATGTCATTCACATATACCTATTTGTGGTTGCAGGGGTCGAATCACAGCTCCTGGCCCCGCCTCTTCACTGCTACTATGTCCTCTCCCTGCTCCATGAGCTTTATCAAACCTCGTCTTAAAACTATGTATGGTTCCCGCCTCCACTACTTCGCTTTCTAGGCTATTCCACTGCCTGACAACTCTATGACTGAAGAAATAATTCCTAACATCCTTTTGACCCATATGAGTCTTCAACTTCCAATTGTGACCCCTTGTTTCTGTGTCCCATCTCTGGAACATCTTGTCTTTGTGTATGTGTGTGTGTGTGTGTGTGTGTGTGTGTGTGTGTGTGTGTGTGTGTGTGTGTGTGTGTGTGTGTGTGTTTTGTGTGTTTGTGTTTGTGTTTGTGTTTGTTTGTGTTTGTTTGTGTGTGTTTGTGTGTGTGTATACTCACCTAGTTGAGGTTGCAGGGGTCGAGTCCTAGCTCCTGGCCCCGCTGCTTCACTGGTCGCTACTAGGTCACTCCCTGAACCGTGAGCGTGTGTGTGTGTACGTACATACAGTCAGACACCAAGGAGAGTACACCGACGCCAAGCCAATACAAATACAATCAATTCACGAGAACCCCATTCCTTATAAAACGGAAGTTACACGTTCAGTGAAAAACTATAATGAACGGGGGGGGTGAAGGACAGAGTCATAAACAAGAACTTTGTAAGGAAACAGACACAAGTCTGAGTTTTATTTCCGTATATTGTGGGAATTTACGAGTGCGGAGGTACCTCTGGGTACCCCATACATCTTGTTGTAAACAAAGTTCTCTCTTGCTAACTATGGGGAATAGCACAAGGTAGCTCTGTACCCTCGTAAGCCAAATGTAAGTACCATGTGTGTAGCATGATATTAATCTCTGCAATACAAGCATAAAGGCGGAAAAAAACGTGTTATTTTGACCTGTGAGAGAGAGTAAAAGAGCAACCGGCATCCAGACTAAGGAAAACATACTACCCCTGACACTTGATCCCCATAGCGGATGCTTGCTAGTGATTTTCATTTCTGAACTGCTTCCTATTTTAACCTCTTTCCACAGGCATTTTTAAATGCTGGACAGATACAAATTACCTAACAGTAATTATAATTAATTAAGGACTTCAGTGTTAATAAATTACTAATATTTTGTTTTAATACGTTGGTGGTGAAAGGAGAGGCAGTACAATAACAACGTTTCCATATTGCCCGTAGAGCTGTCACGAGAGACGGATGCTGGATGCCACACCAAGGGGAACACCACACCAACACTAACATAGTACACAGTACTGGGAGGAGGCGAGTAGCTACCCAAGTGATGATAAAGATGTTGATTATTATTTATTATAAAGAGCTAATTCCTAATGGGCTGTGGTAGAGGGTTGTTCCTAGGACACTGAGTATAAAGACAATATTACCTTAACATACTCATGAAGCTAAGAGGATTTATGTACCAAGGGTTCTTAATGACCTGAATGAAGTCGATAGGCTTTAAACCCGTCACAAAAACTCATGACCTATGGCTGTCTTCAAGAAAGAGCTAGACAGCCACCTAGTCAGTACTTGACCAACCCGGCTGTGGTTCGTACGCCAGTCTACGTGCGGCCAGCAGTAACAACCTGGTTGATCAGGCCCTGATTTACCGCGAGGACCGGTCACAGACTGGGCCTCGCGGGGGCGTTGATCCCAGAAACCCTCCCCAGGTATACCAACACAGTCAAGGAAATATGTTAGTATCTTTCCGTTTCCACGACTCAACGGTGATCACAGCGCTTCATTTTCCAGGCACTAATATGACCCATTTAGGCTGAGCACTTCCCCTGATTAAAATAAATCCTACAGCTAAAGCTGTTTTATCTTAACGATCTCACTCTCATACGAGCTTAGCGTGTTCTTATAATAATAATAATAATGATATATAAATTCAATTGGCAATAGGCTTGACGAAGAACTTTTATTGCATAGCCACAATAACCATCACAGGTTATTTACATATTCTGCCTTTAACGAGGAAGAAACTAAGAACATGAACACTAGTCACTTATATTCCCGATGAAGCACTAAATTCGTAGGGGCCATATATCACCTGGGAAATGAAGGTAATCAATCTCGGCCCAGAGAAAAGGAGTGCAGCTCCAATTCCTTGCATCAAGAGCCCTTTACCTGAATCAAGTAACCTCCCTTGAGGGAACACGGATCAATGAGGATGGAGAGGACTACCACCTCAGTTCGCTCAATAACAATTTATTTCCATAGAACACACTGTTGTCAACTGATCTCCACTGACCTTTTGACTAGAAGCTTTCTTTCTCTGAGCTCAATGAGAGCCTCGCTGTCACACTCCAAGGTCTCTAGTGTCACAGAATTGACAAATGTAGATGTCCTGGGCTTACACGAAACCTCCTCAATGTCAGAGTCAATACCGCGGTCAAAATCCATATAAAACGACTCTCTGGAGTCACTAGAGCCTCGTCTCAGTTTAAAGCTGAGGTTCGCTGAACTGTTTTCCTCCTCCGAGTTAGCCATTGTCCACATACACCGAGTTAGGAAGCATAAAACGCCACATACAACTAGCTGAGCATTCAAACAAAGTGTCACACGAACGTAAACAAACGCAGATCCCAGGGTGATGATGCTGCAGCCATCTGGCGGAGGCTGACCTCATCAGCATCTCCTGATGTTTGCTTGGGTAATGGCCTCTAGAGCCTATTGAGTATACCAGGGTCATTAAAGGCTGCACGTAAGCTTTTCAACACTAGACAAGAACACTTTAATCCCTAAAATAAGGATTAAAGTAAACTCTCAGCATATATACCCTGAGATATATATAGACCTCTCGGTGTGTATATAGCATGCGATGTTCAAAGAAAACGGAGGGTGAACACTCGCTGTTCTACGCCCATTTTCTCTAATGCTTCCTTGTACTCACCTATTTTCGGTTGCAGGGGTCATGTCTCAGCTCCTGGCCTCGCCTCTCCGCTGATTGCTACTGGTTTCAATCTCTCCTAGTTGCGTGAGCCCTAGTAAACCTATTCTTAAAACTATGTATGGATCCTGCCTCTGTCTTCGTCGTTCCACTTCTTGGCCACTCTAAGACTAGAAAAGTATTTCCTGACATCTCTGTGACCTGTCTGTTTTTAGTTTTTTTTTTTTTTTGCTTCTAGCGTGTACCTGAGATCCGCCTATCGGAAACCCTATAAGCTAAAAAAAATATAATCGATATATATAGGTAAAAGCACTAAATCCTTGGACCAAGAGCTTCCCAGCAGCATTGATGACCATTTTGTAGTCGACAGGCTTGAAACCTTATTAACCAGTATTGAGAGTAGATTACAGGACTTCATGTATGTGTAGGCGTCCCGTGACCTGGTAGGCAACGCTCTCGCTTCACTAGCTGTACCGCGGTTCGATCCCCAACAATGGTAGAAACACTGAGCGTGTTTATTTACGTAAACCTACTGTCTCGTTCACCTAGCAAGCAAGTAGGTACCTGGGTGTTAGTCGACTGATGCGGATCGCATCCTAAGGGACAAGATTTAAGGATTCCCAATGTAAATAAGACAAGTTCGATGACGCACTGACTTTCTTGGGTGGCTAATACCCCGGAGTTAAAAATGTTATCTCTTACGTGCCTATGTGTATTAAAAGGTACCACCAGGAGAAATAAGCTACACTGTTTGATTTTAATGGGTTATCCTACGATAAATCTACATAATGTAAAATATTTAAGTGCCTATATATAATATCTTGTGAGCCTTCATGTCCATCGTAAAAAAAAGGGGGATTCATGCATGTTATGTATCGAATACTTAGATAAAACCTTACTAAGCTTGAAGGATATATACGCTGAGAGGTATATGTATCTCAGTAAATATAAACTGAGAAATTCCCTTAACTCCTATTTAAGGGCTTAAATTAGTCTTGATTGATGAATAGGCGAACATGCAGCGCAGCATGTAGTCGATAGGCTTGAAACCCAATTAACATACCAACATCCCGCTTCGCCAAGGGTTCAAACCTAAGCGCTTTCTGTTGTGAACGGAACGAGCCCCCACTGCGCTACGAGGTTCTGTAGACTATTACATATTAATATAAGAGTTGAAATACACACAACCACAACGGAAATGTCAAGGACCCAGTAGGATACTCTGGACAAAAGTTCTGTAATTACTGTCTTTTCTTCACTATTGTCACCGGTACGTTACTTGGATCCACCTTGAACCTACCATAATAAGCTACTAACACTCTACGCGACACATTATGGCTGCAAGGTTACATATAACAACCTTCAAGGTGCGTGTTACCTTGATGTTGGTGAAGGGCTCTTGATAAAGGGAACTCATGCAAACCTGGTTACCTCCCATTCCCCAGATTATTATTATTATTATTATTATTATTATTATTATTATTATTATTTATTATTATTATTATTATTATTATTATATTCAGAGGAAAGCGCTAACCTCGTTAGAGTCATGCAGCGACTGAGAAATGGGATGCAATCAGTTTTCATCAGAGGAAATGTAGAATAGGTACCATTCCTGTAGAATAGGCCCCTAGGCCACTGACTGTCATCAAGGCAACCCTCTCCATTAAGCGTATCAGACCACGTAATTCACAGGTTATACCACCAACTATATCACAGTTAGTCCAGCATTCAAATAACAGTGAACAGCAGTTATATCTTTTAAACTCCTGAAGCAGAACACATAAATCTTAGTTACGAGTACTTATAATGGCAATACACTAATGTGTGACCACGTAAATACATACTAGAACTCAACACTAATGGATGTATAAGCACATGTGCAACACTTGACTATCTTTACTGCTGGAAGGTTTCGTCTTTCAAGGCTGAGGAGGGACTGACCACGTCCCACCAAGGCTGAGGGGCTTACCACCTCCTACCAAGGCTGAGGGACTGACCACCTCCCACCAAGGCTGAGGGGCTTACCACCTCCCACCAAGGCTGAGGGACTGACCACCTCCCACCAAGGCTGAGGGGCTTACCACCTCCTACCAAGGCTGAGGGACTGACCACCTCCACCAAGGCTGAGGGCTTACCACCTCCTACCAAGGCTGAGGGCTGACCACCTCCCACCAAGGCTGAGGGGCTTACCACCTCCTACCAAGGCTGAGGGAATGACCACCATCCCACCAAGGCTGAGGGACTGACCACTCCTACCAAGGCTGAGGGCTTACCATCTCCACCAAGGCTGAGGGACTGACCACCTCCCACCAAGGCTGAGGGACTGACCACCTCCCACCAAGGCTGAGGGACTGACCACATCCTACCAAGGCTGAGGGACTGACCACCTCCCACCAAGGCTGAGGGACTGACCACCTCCCACCAAGGCTGAGGGACTGACCACCTCCCACCAAGGCTGAGGGGCTTACCACCTCCTACCAAGGCTGAGGGACTGACTACCTCCCACGAAGGCTGAGGGACTGACCACCTCCTACCAAGGCTGAGGGACTGACCACCCCCTACCAAGGCTGAGGGACTGATCACCTCCCATCAAGGCTGAGGGACTGACCATCTCCTACCAAGGCTGAGGGACTGACCACCTCCCACCAAGGCTGAGGGACTGATCACCTCCCACTAAGGCTGAGGGACTGACCACCTCCCACCAAGGCTGAGGGGCTTACCACCTCCTACCAAGGCTGAGGGACTGACCACCTCCTACCAAGGCTGAGGGGCTTACCACCTCCTACCAAGGCTGAGGGACTGACCACCTCCTACCAAGGCTGAGGGGCTTACCACCTCCTACCAAGGCTGAGGGACTGGCCACCTCCCACCAAGGCTGAGGGACTGATCACCTCCCACCAAGGCTGAGGGGCTTACCACCTCCTACCAAGGCTGAGGGACTGATCACCTCAAAACTACTTCTACTGTCTCTAATTTTATATTCACCTGCATTCGACTGAAGAAGCTCGTTGTGCAAACGAAACTTTTCGGCAAAACAGATACTCAAGTGTTGCACTTGTGTATTAGTCGATACTCAAGTGTTGCACTTGTGTATTAGTCGATACTCAAGTGTTGCACCTGTGTATTAGTCGATACTCAAGTGTTGCACTTGTGTATTAGTCGATACTCAAGTGTTGCACTTGTGTATTAGTCGATACTCAAGTGTTGCACCTGTGTATTAGTCGATACTCAAGTGTTGCACCTGTGTATTAGTCGATACTCAAGTGTTGCACCTGTGTATTAGTCGATACTCAAGTGTTGCACTTGTGTATTAGTCGATACTCAAGTGTTGCACCTGTGTATTAGTCGATACTCAAGTGTTGCACTTGTGTATTAGTCGATACTCAAGTGTTGCACCTGTGTATTAGTCGATACTCAAGTGTTGCACCTGTGTATTAGTCGATACTCAAGTGTTGCACCTGTGTATTAGTCGATACTCAAGTGTTGCACCTGTGTATTAGTCGATACAAAAGTGTTGCACCTGTGTATTAGTCGATACTCAAGTGTTGCACCTGTGTATTAGTCGATACTCAAGTGTTGCACTTGTGTATTAGTCATCAACTCGTCGGCGTTGTATGCCATTAACAGCATGTTCAACAACTGTTTTCTGTGTTTAGCTGTCTGTAGACATTTCCATTCCCTGACCAGGCCTAGTGGATGACGGCTTAATCGATCAGGCTTTTGATGCTGGCTGCATGCTGTCCAGCATAAGCATCACTGCCCGGCTGATCAGGAACTGACATGAGAAACTTATCCAGTTCCCTCTTGAAGGCAGCTAGGAGTGTGCTCGTAATTTGCTTTATGCGCGAGTTGTCTCTTGGTGTACTGATTGCACCCCTGATTTTTATTAGGGTGGATGGGAAGGGGTGGTATTTTCCGCAACTAACTCACAAATAAAGAATAAAAACTACTATAGCGTGGCTGCAGCAGTTCACAACTAATCCCCAAACTGCAAATGAAAACTAAATGTTTCGGTTGGTGTGTCCGACTTAATAATCCAGGGGGAGTAGAAACGTCAATTTGTAGGTAGGCTGTGAAGGCAGAACTGAGTTGTGAACGTCGCTCAACGCAACGCATCTCTGACCTTGGCTTATATCGTATCCAAAAATACGGCGTTCCACTTTTCTCCACTTTATGTCGTCGTGCTGCTTGGTGAAGGTCCTGACCTTAACGTGTGTGACCTTCAGTCACAGCCTTGACCTTCACTTCCTGACCTTAACGTGTGTGACCTTCAGTCACAGCCTTGACCTTCACTTCTGAATCTTTTAATGTTTTCAAACCTGCATGATCAGTGGCTTTTCATTAAGCTTCAACCCCATGCCATTATTTTGTAACCAGTGTAAGTTTTTTTTTAAATAAAAAGATTTGTATTTGTATTGGATTTGTGGGGAAGCGCTAAGCCAGTAGGGGTTCATACAGCGTCTGGGGAATGGTAAGTAATCCTGGTTGGTTCAAGGAAGTGAGGGATATTTTCAACATCTTAGATCAAAAATCCTTCACCAGCATTCAGGTACGTCCTTTGAGGGTTAACCTGCTGTATACCCGGGTTTATCTGCTGTATACCCGGCAGCTTTCTTGAACCTGTACAAATATTTAACCAGCATTGGATAACAGGTTACGTGACGTAAGGGATGACATGCACATAGCTTGGTCAGTCTGGTTAAATATCACCAGGTCTGACCAGTAACTAGATAGGTTGACCGTCTGGAAACACCTGGAGGAACATCCATTACCATTTCTTTCAGTTATCACTAAACAAGGAAAGCGAAAAGAAATCAGCAGAGTGTCAGAATTAGTATCAAGCACATTGGAATTATTTTTGCTACACTATATTGTTCCTTCTCCATGCACTGAGTTGCAGGAGGCTGGGCTTATGTAATACAGGAGACCTTTTTCTCGGATCGGGTATTATTATTATTATTGTTAGTAGTAGTAGTAGTAGTAGTAGCAGCAATGTTGTGGTTGAAGTTTTTGTTGTATTGTTGCAACACTTGAAAGAAGATCAATAATAATGAATTTTTTTTTATTTATAACTTTTTTGTTTAATGGAAAACTTAAGGGGTTACAATTTTCAACTCTCACAATGATCCACTTGTGTTATTCATCACGTTGTCACACATTATTTTTGTACTTGCTAATTACAGGTAGTAATTTCAAAATACTGTTGTATTTTTAAATGGTATGATGGTCCCCCACAAACTGTGGAAACACACTTGTGTACATACTGTTTAATAAATGTCCTGAACTGTATACAGGTGTCCTTTTTCATACAAATAATTTCAAAATACATGGACTCACCTATACATGGTTGCAGGGGTCAAATCACAGCTCCTGGCCCCGCTGTATACAGACTGATGTACAAAACGTTCTTACATCAAAAGTGTGATTCTCAACATTGTCTGGTGTTCCCTTGGCAGTGCTGACTTCCTCAAAATACTCAGCATTAATTAATGATAATTCGACCAGTTAAACCTAACCTACCTAGCCTAAGTAAATTTGGTAGAGAAATCGTCAAAAATATACACAATCGTTTTTAGTAAGTATGTGTCTGATGAGTGATGGCAAAGCTAGTATGTTGCAATCCTACTTATGCAAATAAATTGAATAATTTACATACTAATCCGAGGGCAACTTGGTTAATTATGTAAAATCACACAGACATGCAATTTACAATAGTCACTCTGGTGACGTCAAGAGAAGTTCACATTTTGTAAATGACGACAAGAAGTTCACGTCCCTGTCTATGAAAACCTGATATGTTATGTCTGGTGGCTCAGTGACAGTGTTTCTCTCAACACAGAAGGGAGCCCGTTGCAAGCCTATTACCTAGCAGTAAATACATGTCTAGAAGTTAGCCGGGTGTTGTTGATTGCATCCTCATGAAAGACCTCATAGCCATCAATCACACTGCTTGTGCTAGTTTATTGTGTAGTTTGTGACCATTTTGTTAGCGGTGGCTTGGAAAACAGAGTACAGAGGCCAATATGGGACTTTGTCAAACCCATTGGGCATATATCCTTAAAATATTAGTCATTTCATATATTACAATCTGATATAGCTAATCTGCCCACTGCAATACGTAGATACAATCTAATACCTACTAGGTTACAGTTTCATCAAATATTTGTTCATTCATGAAGCCGATGCAAACTGCAGTGTGAATATTATCTCAAGATTTCAGATAACTTCTCATTAACCATAAAATGTTCTGATATTTCCTATAGTTTTTTCTTTGACGTGTTTCTGAATGAATGTTTGGACACTCTAAGATACAATGTTCCAGTGTGATGCCCTGTTTCTGTCAACACTTGAGATTCCATCGCACTTGCATCTTCATACATGTTGAACTGCTAAAGATATTTAGAGCATAGCTTAGCCTAGCCGTGGTACCGTGGTGGTTTTGAGAAATGGTTTCTATCAAAGAAGTGGGAGGCAGTACATTATGAGTGACAAAGGTAAGTGTTTTTTTTTTTTGGGGGGGGGAGGGGTCAAGTTTGATAGTCAACTGATCTTGTTACTTTCTCCATAAACATGTTTTACTTGGCACATTTCATTATCAATACCGTTCTTTCTTCAAATGCTTTTCCTAGTTCTTTTCACAAAAGCTAAGAATGATGGCCCCTCACGCAAACTAAAGAATGATCGTCTTCACATAAGTCAGAGAATGATTTTCCTCGCACAAGCTATGATTGTTCTCGTATAAACCAAAGAATAATGGTCCTCACATAAGTTCAAGGATGATCGTCCTCACACAAGCTAAATAATGATGGTCCTCACAAAACCTAAGAATGATGGTCCTCACACAAGCTAAGAACGACAGGATGCGGTAGTACTCATAGAGCCGTGACTCTGGACTGGTTGGTGCACAGCGACAGCAGTGACAGATCGGTGTGGTGAATGTTCTTTACATTAGAAATTATGAACAAGTCGTTGAGGGACTGCGATTCGCGTCGGGACTCTGGCCTTATACTATTAAATTATCTATTTTTTTTTTTTTGTAGTTTCATGTCAGGGTGGCTGCTGCACCAGCTATCACACTATCATTTTATATTCGCGCGGAAGTGGCGCTAAAATAGGCAGCAAAGAGTTTGCATAAATTTGTCATAATGAGAATGGGGACCAGTTGCAAGTGGTGCTCGACAATATGAGGAATGGGAGCCAGGTCAGATCTGATCGGAAGGGGAGAGAGGGTAGCTCCAATTCCTTGGATCAAGAGCCCTTTGCCATCATAATGGTGACATGTCATATGCGGTAGGTTTCTAAGCAAGGAAATCCAGATGCTGAATAACCGCTCTTGATTCAAAGAACTGGAGCTCCCCTTCCTTGGATCAAGCCATTACTTCCCTGTCCTCAGGCGCTGTATGGCCCCTAGGGTTTAGCGTTCCCCTGTTAATGTTATACTAAGGCAGGAAAGCAGCTGTTAAATAGTTATGCTTATGCCTCGTCCCACACCGCCAGCCAGTTAACATAACTGCCACATAAATCTTTTATCACTAAAGTGCTGTTATATAATCAGTGTTTACGATAAAACAGAACAACAAGAATTTTTGTCTCGTCCACTACTGTCAAGATCAACTCCAGCTTTGGATCACCATGTCAGAATACTGAAAGAAAGACACCTGGCACAACAGACAACGTTCCGCTCTGTGTAGAGCTTCATCATGCTCTCCGGAGAGTGAACGTATATCTTTTCTTCGCATCTGTAACTCTGCTGGAAGACAAAACAAAAAGAAAGAAAATGCTGCTGTAGGAACTGAACACTTAGTGAAATATTTGACGATAACCTCGTCGCCCTACTGAAGTCTCCCAGCACAGGCTGCTGTAGGAACTGAACACTTAGTGAAATATTTGACGATAACCTCGTCACCTTACTAAAGTCTCCCTGCTCACGATGACACAATTCATTACCTCATGTTTGACCCCAAATCCTATATGATACAATATGACGGGAAAGAAACATTGCTAACTTCTGGTTTACACAGTATAACTATCATATAGAACAGAATAGCCGCATACTGTCGCTGTTTCTAATTTTTGCCGAATGATAAAAATAAAATATCGCCACAGGCAGCTATCGCCTTGAAGTCGCACTCGGAAGTAAAAATACCAGCAGGAAGTGTTGTTTGAGAGGAACTGTGTGAGAAGTGTAATTGATGGCGGTGGTGTAGTACGTTCCAGTAGCAGACATATTTTTACCACTCTCCTTCACATTTTATTATTTATTATTATTATTAGCGGTATAGTAGAAGTAGTAGCAGCAGTAGTATAATTGTTTGTTATTGTTGTTATTTATATTATTCCACTAAATCCACAGGGTTAAACAACGACTGGGGAGAAACGGGAAGTAATCAGATATGATCTAAGGGAAGGGTAGTTCCAATTCCTTGAATCAAGAGCTCTTCATCAGCATCAAGTCATCCCTTTCCCTCTCACACACTATGTTCACTCACATAGCTAATTACTAGCACACGGAGATACACCTCACAACGAGGCTACCCTCATTGTGTGCCATTTTACAAGGTTACGACAGAAAATGACAGTATATACCTGACAACTCAGGCTGGATGGGTTCCTTGTCACACCCCAACACGCATGATGGGTTTTTCTGCTATACTCCGTCATGCAGGGTAATTTTCCTGTTGTATTTCATCACAGAAGGGTTTTTACCAATAAGTTAATGAAATCTGTCGTCAGCCTGAGCTGGGAGATTTCAGTACGGTGATAAGGATATTGTCATGCATTCCACTATGCCTATGGATTAAGTAAATGCAGCAGCTTTACAACCCTTCCTTCCAGCAGCTCTAGAGTTACTGCTACACGGGGATGGATTTGAGAAGGATCTGCCCGGTATAAGCTAGTATGACAGCTTCAATGTTCTTAATATCATTGGAGGAGTCTACCTGGAGGTTATTCCGGGGATCGACGCCTCCGCGGCCCGGTCCACGACCCGGCCTCCCGGTGGACCAGGGCCTGATCAACCAGGCTGTTACTGCTGGCCGCACGCAGTCCAACGTACGAACCACAGCCCAGCTGATCCGGCACTGACTTAAGGTATCTGTCCAGCTCTCTCTTGAAGGCAGCCAGGGGTTTATTGGTAATTCCCCTAATGCTTGGTGGGAGGCTGTTGAACAGTCTTGGGCCCCGGACACTTATGGTGTTTTCTCTTAGTGTACCAATGGCGCCCCTACTTTTAATTAGGGGTAATTTGCATCACCTGCCCAGTCTTTTAGTTTCGTAGGGAGTGATTTCTGTGTGCAGATTTGGAACCATTCCTTCCAGGATTTTCCAAGTGTAGATTATGATATATCTCTCCCTCCTGCGTTCCAACGAGTACAAGTCAAGTGCTTCCAAGCGTTCCCAGTAGTTAAGGTGCTTGACAGCACTTATACGTGCAGTAAAGGTTCTCTGTACACACTCTAGATCTGCAATTTCACCTGCTTTGAACGAAGACTTATCCCACAGTTTCGCGGAAATAATGAAATCACGCAGAACAGAGGAACTTTAGAAATGACGAACGAATGTTCTTGCTACATATAACAGCTGAAACCACAAAAGTTAAGATTTCTTCAAGAACATCATTATAATGTAAACCCAAGATCACTTGGGCATCTCTACTGCCGATTGACACTTTTGTCGGGAATAAAGATAACCAAGTGTTGCACATGTGTCTTATTCATCAACTTATCGGTATTGTATACCATTAATAATACGATATTTCACATGAGACTGGTTAGATCTCCCTTAAGCCAGAGCTGCCTGGCGGTGAGCCTCGCCTCGACCCACTTGTGTCTCAGCCGGCCACAAGGTCAGCCAGAATTCCAGTACGTCTCTGGGGAAAGCGTTGTCGTTTGCTGATAATGTCAAACTGATCAGAGCAAGTATGTTTAGAAGACAAGCTTCAACAAGTGGCTTCTAAGAGAAATCTCATGATTCGTTCATTGGGTCATTATGGCTGCATGTAACCTGTTTACCACCAGTCAAGAATACTTTAACACCTAAGCAAGGCATTAAACACCCATATATATATATATATATATATATATATATATATATATATTTTATATATAAAATATATATATATATATATTATATATGTATGTATATGTATATATATAACAACACTGCGACTAGCCGAGGGCTCGAACCCATGTTGTTTTGGCCCGCCTCCGGGTGAGCGAAAATTCCACGACGTTCTAATCCACAGGACCACTTAATGCCTTTCTAAAGTGTTATTCTTGACTCGTGGTGAACAGGTTACATGCAACCTTAATGACCCTCGTGTAGTCAATAGACTTAAAATCCAGTGAAAGAGCCATGAGTTGCTTGCTGAAGCTTGTCTACCACACGTACTCTTATCAGAAACGTTGTTCCGGTAAAAACATGTTCTGAAACACATGTCTCTTATTCAAGACACTGTACACAGAACTACAGAGACATAAACTTGTATGACACTTGCATTATCATGTTTGACACTTGTATTATCATGTTTGACACTTGTATGATTATGTTTGGCACCTGTATGATCATGTGTGATACTTGTATGATCATGTTTGTCACTTGTATTATCATGTTTGTCACTTGTATTATCTTACATAACATGCAATTTGTAGACGTTTCGGTCTGTTTTAGATCATTATTTGAACTGTGGGTTAGCCATGAAGTGTTCGAGTAAGGGACCTGACTCTTGCAGCACCTGCAGGTGACCTGACTCCTACAGTACCAGCAGGTGTGCACAAAATGTGAGGCTGACGGTCTGATAGTCGCCTCCAGGTTATTTGATTCTGTCTCTTTTCAATGGAGCCCTTGATCCAAGGAGGTAGAGCTCTCCTAGCGCTTCCCCGTGAATATTGTAATAATAATAATGGTAGAATTACAGACAAAATGTTAGGTAAATGGACACAGATGCAAGTAATGTGACGTTTTATTGTGGCAACGTTTCGCTCTCCAGGAACTTTGTTAAGCAGTGGCCTTGTAATGTTTGTAACATTTTGACAAAGCTCCTGGAGAGCGAAACATTGCGACAATAAAACGTCACATTAGTTGCAACTGTGTCCATTTACCTAATAATAATAATAATAATTATTATATGTTTTACACAGCTAATTCACGCACTCTCCCTCTCTTACTCAATTTTGTACTCCGCTTCAACTCGCTACCCTCCACTCATCTATCCAGTTCTTTAAAAAAAATTAAAGAAAAATTATTTTGAGTGTACGTAGGTCCAAATTATAGTTAGTCCTTACCGCATCTCTCACTCTACCCAGTTGTGCTGTATAGCCCTTGTGGCTTAGCGCTTCTTTTTTGATTATAATAATAATAATCTACCCAGTTGTACTGTTTCCTGCACTCACTGAAGCTGTGGCTTGACAAGTGACTGGCTTGACACAGTTGTTGCACCTTCATTGGTCACTGGCTTGACACAGTTGTTGCACCTTCAAGTATACCAGTGCCACTAACCACCAGGTCCTGCAGATTGTAGTCTTACTGCGCAGTCATTATGGCTCAGAGCACTGTAACATATTTAGAGTAGCCACTAACACTTAATACAAACAAACACACACAAACAAATAAATATACCAAACAACACCTGGAGAACAAGTACGTCGGGAGGTAGTGGTACTGCTGGGTCCCTCTCTCTTTCTCTCTCTCTCTCTCTCTCTCTCTCTCTCTCTCTCTCTCTCTCTCTCTCTCTCTCTCTCTCTCTCTCTCTCTCTCTCTCCATTACCTACGATAATCCAAAAGTGACTTATTTCCATTAGGGTCCTTGTAAAAAATGGCCCAAAGCACTGAGACTACGAGGACATCTAATTCAAAGCTTAAAGCTAATGAATAGCTTCAATACACTCAAGACACGAAACAACTATACAAAGTGTCAAGTGAGTCAACCACGGTACACAGTGGAATGAACCTTCAAGGCAACAGTCGCAACACAGATGGGTATAAAGATTTATTTGCCAACAGAATTACAGCTCTGCTTCTTTAGAGTGCAGTGCCTGCACTCTTATTCTAGAGTGCAGTGCCTGCACTCTAGAGCAAGAGTGGGAGATTTTGAAGTTGGGAGTTGGGATGGCCATCTGAACATCATCAGGAGCTGTGTACAGCTCCTGATGATGCACTGAAAAGTGTGAAAGTACTTGTACTTGAGCTACAGATTTCCACCCCGGGGCTTGTCTTGCATACATATATATGTGTGTACTCACCTAGTTGAGGTTGCAGGGGTCGAGTCCGAGCTCCTGGCCCCGCCTCTTCACTGATCGCTACTACTGTGTGTGTGTGTGTGTGTGTGTGTGTGTGTGTGTGTGTGTGTGTGTGTGTGCGCGTGCGTGCGTGCATGCGTGCGTGCGTGTGTGAGTGAGTGAGTGTGTGTGTGTGTGTGTGTGTGTGTGTGTGTGTGTGTGTGGTGTGTGTGTGTGTGTGTGTGTGTGTTACCATTTTGTCCTAGGCACATGTCGATTAGACACTAGGCCTGTTGTATATGAGCACGTGTGTGGTGTATGTGTGTGTGTGTGTGTGTGTGTGTGTGTGTGTGTGTGTGTGTGTGTGTGTGTGTGTGTGTGTGTGTGTGGTAGTGTGTGTGGTAGTGTGTGTGGAAGTGTGTGTGGTAGTGTGTGTGGTAGTGTGTGTGGTAGTGTGGTGTGTGTGTGTGTGTGTGTGTGTGTGTGTGTGTGGTGTGTGTGTGTGTGTGTGTGTGTGTGTGTGTGTGTGTGTGTGAGTTTGTGTATGAGTGTGTGTGTGTGTGTGTGTGGTGTGTGTTGTGGTGTGTGTGTGTGTGTGTGTGTGTGTGTGTATGTGTGTGTGTATGTGTATGTGTATGTGTGGTGTGTGTGTGTGTGTGTGTGTGTGTATGTGTGTGTGTATGTGTGTGTGTATGTGTATGTGTATGTGTGTGTGTGTGTTGTGTGTGTGTGCGTGTATGTGTGTGCGTGTAGGGTGTGTGTGTGTGTATGTGTGTGTGTGTTGTGTGTGTGTGTGTGTGTGTGTGTGTGTGTACTCACCTAATTGTACTCACCTAATTGTGGTTGCAGGGGTCGATACTCAGCTCCGCCCCGCCTTTTTCGCTGATCGCTACTGGGTTTCCTCTCTCTCTGTTTCCTGAGCTTTGTCATACCTCGTCTTAAAGCTATGCATGGTTTCTGCCTCCACTACATCACTTGCAAGGCTATTCCATTTTCTGACGACTCTATGACTGAAGAAACACTTCCTAACATCCCTCTGACTCGTCTGAGTCTTCAGCTTCCAATTGTGACCCCTTGTTTCTGTGTTCCCTCTCTGGAACATCCTGTCTCTGTCTACCTTATCTATTCCACGCAGTATTTTGTATGTCGTTATCATGTCTCCCCTGACCCTCCTGTCCTCCAATGTCGTCAGTCCGATTTCCCTCAACCTTTCTTCGTAGGACATTCCCCTGAGCTCCGGAACTAGCCTTGTTGCAAACCTTTGCACTTTCTCTAATTTCTTGACGTGCTTGACCAGGTGTGGGTTCCAAGCTGGAGCTGCATACTCCAGTATGGGCCTGATGTACACAGTGTACAGTGTCTTGAACGATTCCTTACTGAGGTATCGGAACGCTATGCTCAGGTTTGCCAGGCGCCCATATGCTGCAGCAGTTATCTGGTTGTGTGCCTCCGGAGACATGCTCGGCGTTATGGTCACCCCAAGATCTTTCTCCTTGAGCGAGGTTTGCAGTCGTTGGCCACCTAGCCTATACTTTGTCTACGGTCTCCTTTGCCCTTCTCCGATCTTCATGACTTTGCATTTGGCAGGGTTGAATTCAAGAAGCCAGTTGCTGGACCACATATCCAGTTTGTCCAGGTTTCTTTGAAGTCCTGCCTGATCCTCATCTGATTTAATTCTCCTCATTAACTTCACATCATCTGCGAACAGGGACACCTCTGAGTTTATCCCTTCCATCATGTCATTCACATATACCAAAAATAGCACTGGTCCTAGGGCCGACCCCTGTGGGACCCCCCGCTCAGTCACAGGTGCCCACTGTGATACTTCATCCTTACCCAGGACACTTGTTGCCTCCCCTGTCCGGTATCTCTGATCCATTGCGGTGCCTTCCTGTTATATGCGCTTGATCCTCTAGTTTCTGCCACTAAGCTCATTGTGAGGAACTGTGTCGAAGGCCTTCTTGCAGTCCAAGAAAATGCAATCAACCCACCCCTCTCTCGTGTCTTACATCCGTAACTTTGTCATAAAACTCCCCCAGGTTTGTGACACAGGATGGTTGTGTGTGTGTGTGTGTGTTGTGGTGGTGGTGGTTGTGTGTGTGTGTGTGTGTGTGTGTGTTGCAGCAAGTCGCAAACAGCGAACTTTTAAAACAAAAAAATATCTTCAGTCCACAGAAGGATTCGAACCTGCACACTGTGTATCAAAGTACACACTACCTTCGCTACTCAGCCAGTGAGTGGCGAAAGTACTATGTCCTCTGATACAGAATGTGCAGGCTCGAATCCTGCTGTGGACTGAGAGATAAATATATATGTGCAAAGAAGTAGCTGAAGCCGTACATGTGAAGACATACAGAGAGTTAAGAACCAGCTGGAAAAAGCACTTGACAAACGTAAGATTCACTGAGGCAAACTGTGGTCAGCGGGTTCATGATATTAGTTGAGCAACTATACCAGGACAACTTAAGGGGAGAAGCCACTTATTCACTTATCCTGTTTGTGGGGGTAAATAAGACCCACATGCAACACCTGGGTAGTTTTTATTAATGAAGACGTTCCGCCAAGCAGTGAACTTTTCATTCACGAAGATACCCAGATGTTGCACATGTGTCTTATTACTCATCAACTTGTTGGTATTATACATCATCAATGTAAGGATAACTAGGCAATAAACTGATAAATTAATGAGTAGCCTTTCTAATCCCTTTAAAATATAGTCACTCAGGTTAAAGCCAGCAAACACACACACTGACATCACACAGAGACACTTCGAGTATATCCAGGATTTATGGAGTCCTCGATCAACTCACTGAGTTTTATCAAGGCATTGTATAATGAAGCTCTACACAAGTGAAGTGTTGTCGTAAGAGGCACGTAAGTTCCCCCGTCTTCTAATAACATGACTCACGAAATCGTAATGACACGATTGCAAACAAACCATACCACGGGCGGGATTTGAACCCGCGGTCCAGTGGCTGGTCCAGTGGCTAACGCGACGGTCTGGAGTTTTGAGACTGACCGCGGGTTCAAATCCCGCCCGTGGTATGGTTTCTAATAACATGTTAATTTTTCCACTATAATCTACCTTGTCCATAATTACTAACACATTTTCTTTGTTTCGTAAAGTGAAGTCCAGGATCTTTCATTATTCATGGTAAACATAACAAATCTTTGAGGATATTAACCTCAAAGATTGTTAAGTTATACCATGAATTAATTAAGGAAAGATCCTGGACATCACCTTACGAAACAAATCAAATGGCGATAGTAATTATGGACAAGGTAAATTATAGTGGGAAAAATGAACATGTTGTTATAAAGAACTGGGGAAACCTACGGTTGCTCTTAATGGAAGTTTCACTTATTGTACCATCCTTGTTCAAGAAACACCATTGTTAAAATAATGACAAGGGTCCTGCTTTCACCTGCTACCCTCATTAACCTAACAACACCAATTATTATTATTATTATTATTATTATTATTATTATTATTATTATTATTATTATTATCATCATCATCAGACAGCGTAGCAACACACTGTGGGTGTTATTACTACGGAACTATCATATAACAACATAGCAGAGCAACACTGAAACACACGTACAGAACTAAATGATTATAATTATGACCATACTTTTTAAAGTAGTAGACCGGTAAACTACCAGAAAGTCTCGGTCAGATGGACCAAAATTCCAACCTTTGGAACACGTGTCCTGGTTTCTACGACCTTACCTATCCTAACCTTACATAACTTAACCTAACCTAACCTAACCTTACCTAACTTAACCTAACCTAACCTAACCTTACCTAACTTAACCTAACCTAACCTAACCTACCTAACTTAACCTAACCTAACCTAACCTTGGGGGACCCTAACTTTAACTAACCTAACCTAACCTAACCTAACGTAACCTAACCTAACCTAATACTGAAACACCCCATTTCGTTTACACACACACAAAAAAAAAAAAAACTAAGAGAATTGGATTGTCCTCTGGGCAGCCCTGACACCAATGTTTCTTCCTCACGTTAAGAATGCCTAGTGTTGACAGGTGTATCTACTTCCGGCTACATCACAGCTTATCACAATTACCTGCGTGATTGTATTGCAGTAAGTGGCTGCTGCTAGTAATTCCGAGTGGCAGGTGTACATAGAAGTAATTAAATTTCGTTACTGCTACGTAATGAGAGGGTGAGGTTAATTATTATTATTATTATTATTATATTCAAGGAGAAGGTTATATAGTATCTGGTGAATGGGCAGTAATCAACATCAGCCACTCAACAGACAACAACACCAGTCATTCAACAGACAACAACACCAGTCATTCAACAGACAACAACACCAGTCATTCCAATAGCACAACACCAGCCACTCAATAGACAACAACACCAGCCACTCAATAGACAACAACACCAGCCACTCAATAGACAACAACACCAGTCATTCAACAGACAACAACACCACCACTCAAACAGCAACAACACCAGTCATTCAATAGACAACAACACCAGCCACTCAATAGACAACAACACCAGCCACTCAACAGACAACAACACCAGTCATTCAACAGACAACAACACCAGTCATTCAATAGACAACAACACCAGCCACTCAATAGACAACAACACCAGCCACTCGCCTCGCCTCTCCCAGGTTCCTGTGTTCAGGAAGTCATCCGTGTGCTCCTGGATGTATATATCCTTCTTCAGTTCTGAGGATATTGAGTTCACTGCCTCCTGCGGTTCCCTGTCTCCAGCAGTACTGTTTACTCAGGTGAAATACCTTCTTCGTTTCTCCCTAAAACTCCAGTCTAAGTCTAGAATTTAGATGGTACCTGGTCTCCCAACTTATTTATTTATTTATTTATTTGAACATGATACAGAGAAGTACAAGGAATACAATTTTTAAAGTGCAGCATGCCAAAGCCCCTTGTATGCAGAGCATTATGGGCAGGCTTAAAATTAACTTAAGCTTAACTAGCCAAGATATATTCATGGTACAAAAATTATTGTAAAACAGATAACAATTTAGTACAAATGAGTATTACAAAGACAGGTCATATGGTCATTACTGTGTTGCTGTGTAATCAGTAGAATGGAGTATTATGTTAGGTAATAAGTTAGAATAGTAATACAAAGTTTGATTGGGTCACAGGTTGACATTTATGAGATACATAAATTAGATACATATATAATACAATGTATGAGAACAATTATTCAGTATTTATTTAATTGTGGTGAGTAAGTGATTTTTGAGAAAGAACTGAATTTATAAACAGACAAGTGTTTTCTTTAATATTCACAGTAATGAATTCCAGATTTTAAGGGGCCTTTTCTGTGCATTGAGTTTTTGCATAGCGTGAGATGGACACAGAACATCAAAGAGTGAATCTGTGCCTTGGTAATTATGGTCATTTGTTTCTGTTTGAGGTTGGTAAGGAATGTTTGAGGGAGGTATATGTCAGAGTTAAGTGGTTTTCTCTGTAACGTAGTAGGTGGTGCCGTAATAAGTATGGATGTTTTGTATTGTGAGTAGTTTAGAGTTTTGAATATTGGTGAGCGTGCGTCTGTAGTGGTAATTTTGTTATCATTCTGACTGCAAGCAGCCTTTTGGTTGGGTGTTTAGTGGTCTGAGATGGTTTTTTGTTGTTAAATTAGACACATTGAAACCCTTTTGGGTACTTTATTGGGGAAACTTCGCCCACAGGGGCTTCATCATCCATAAAAAGGATAAACTTGAAAACAGAGGGAATGAGGTAACATTCCCCTAAACCTTGATCGATGGGGTCATCCCAATTTTCTATCAAGTTTGAGGACTACCCCGCCCAAAGGTTTGGGGGACTGATCCCTCATTCCCCCTGTTCTTCAAGTTTATCCTTTGTATGGACTGAGAAGCCACTTTGGCGAAACGTTTCCTCAGAAAAGATCCCCCAAATTTTCACATGTCTAATTTAACAACGATGGGTTCTTGGTTTTTTTTTGTTGAGCCCCTCCCAAAAATTTTCCAAAGGGTAAAAGGGGGTAAAAAGTGAGTGTATGGGGCCCAGAGGGCGACTGTGGAACAATACCGTATCTTCGATAGTAGCCTAGGGGTTTTGGAATTTTTTTTTGGAAATTTTTGTATATTTTGAAATTGAGTCTATTATCAAGGTGGATTCCTAGGTTTTTTTCCCCTCGTGATTTTTTGATAGGTAAACCTTTTATCATTATTTGAACACTCTGCAGCCTGTTACCAAATTGAATGTAGAGTTTTGTCAATGTTTAGGTAAGTTTTTTTGGTCCTCATCCAGTTGATTTTTTTCCTGTAATTCTTTTTTTACAATTGGCTACATGAGGGGGCTCGGGTGAGAGAGACGTAAAAAGTCTCGAAATTTTTGGTTTGATAGTTGCGATCTTTGGTGGTCATTTATGTATATAAAAAAGAAAGGGGGCCTAGACACTTCCCTGTGGGACCCCAAACGAAATTTGGGCTGGCGGAAGGTTTGCCCCATTTGGTACCCATAGCTTCTGTTGCTGAGATAGACTTTGGTAGTTGAGGGGGGCCCTCTTATACCAAAGGGCGACAATTTATGTGGAGAAAGTCGTTCAACTGTATCGAAAGCTTTACGAATCAAGAAATCCCCAGGGGACTTTTTTTTTTTTCTTTGTGTATAAAATTTTTCTAGCATGTGGATAATAGCATCATTAGTTTTTTTATAGCCAACCCAAATTGACAGGGGTTAGTATGTTTTGGAAAATAGGTAGGAATAGTACACTTATGATTAATTTTTCAAGATTTTAGAAAGGGGAAGTTGGGGTATTGGGGCCATATTTAAAGTCTGGGTCCCCCTTTAGGATCGGGGGGACCCTTGCTTTTTGAGAACGTAGAAAGGTAGAGGAACAAAGGGTTTGTTTAAAAAGTGTTTTCAATGTTTGGGATACACCGTGCACTTTTTTGTAATAATGGGGGGTAAGGTATTTAAATCTCCTGCTTTTTTTAGTTTTTTGTAATAAGGGGGACTTATTTTGGGTTATCGCGCTAGGAACAGGGTTCGGGTGTTGCCAGTGAGGTGTCATTTGGTGGGGTTCGACTTGGATTTTTTTGGCAGGTTTTTTCCTGTAGTGGAGAAGAAACATAGTCTGTTTTCTTTTTGTAGGTGGGAATTGGGGTTCACTGGTTTTTTTAATTCAATTTTCCTATTTTTGTTACTTTTTTTTTTCCCAGTATTTTTTTGATAGGGTTTTTTCCCGGGCTTTTTATTCACCTCGTAAGTTTGGGAAAACTGTTCCATAATACAGTTTTTTTTGCCCTTTTTATTGGGTGGTTTGGATTCGAGTAAATTTTGTTTTTGGGCTCTGGTTTTGTGGCCCATTCGTCTGTTTTTCGATAGGTGCTTTGTATTTTTGGATTTGAGATCTGGGTGTTACCAGGACTGTTCTTTTCTTTGCAGTCATCTGTTTTAGTTTTTTAGGGGAGTGCTTTTTATAGAGGACGGTCTTTTTTTTAAAAAATTAAAAATACATTCGCAATTCTGTAAGATTTCTAGCCATGTGCCGTCAATGTTTTTCATGCTGCTTGAATTATTGAAGCTGCCTCATTTTAAAATCTAAAGGGGCTTTTTAGTGCAGGGGGAATTTTCCCGGTTTGTTATGAGGAAGGTAGGGTAACGGTCTATGGTATTATCTGTGATTATGCCTGATCTTAAGGGGGATATGGTGTTGGTCCAGATGTGGTCAAGTAGGGAAACACTAGTCTCTGTAACTCTTGTAGGTTTTGTTACTGTTGGTAGCAACATGCACTTACTCATTGTGTTTGTGAATTCAGTAACATGTGGGTCCTGGTCTTGTAGGAGATTTATATTGAAGTCACTTAGGCTGACACTGCTAAAGTATCCCAGCTCAAACTGACACTACTGAAGTATCCTAGCTCAGGCTGACACTACTGAAGTTTCCCAGATCAGGCTAACACTACTGAAGCCTCCAGATCAGGCTGACACTGCTGAAGCCTCCAGCTCAGGCTGACACTACTGAAGTCTCCACCTCAGGCTGACACTACTGAAGTCTCCCAGCTCAGGCTGACACTATTGAAGTCTCCCAGCTCACGCTGACACTATTGAAGCCTCCAGCTCAGGCTGACACTATTGACGTCTCCCAGCTCAGGCTGACACTATTGAAGTCTCCCAGCTCAGGCTGACACTACTGAAGCCTCCAGCTCAAGCTGATACTACTGAAGCCTCCAGCTCAGGCTGACACTACTGAAGTCTCTAGCTCAGGCTGACACTACTGAAGCCTCCAGCTCAGACTGACACTACTGAAGACTCCAGCTCAGGCTGACACTACTGAAGCCTCCAGCTCAGACTGACACTACTGAAGCCTCCAGCTCAGGCTGACACTACTGAAGTCTCCCAGCTCAGGCTGACACTACAGAAGCCTCCAGCTCAAGCTGACACTACTGAAGCCTCCAGCTCAGGCTGACACTACTGAAGTCTCCAAGCTCAGGCTGACACTACTGAAGCCTCCAGCTCAAGCTGACACTACTGAAGCTTCCAGCTCAGGTTGACACTACTGAAACCTCCAGCTCAGGCTGACACTACTGAAGCCTCCAGCTCAGGCTGACACTACTGAAGCCTCCAGCTCAGGCTGACACTACTGAAGCCTCCAGCTCAGGCTGACACTACTGAAGCCTCCAGCTCAGGCTGACACTACTGAAGCCTCCAGCTCAGGCTGACACTACTGAAGCCTCCAGCTCAGGCCGACACATTTCAACACCTTGTATGAGCACCATCGTGCGCCGTGGTATACAGGTAAATAGCTTTTGTTCCCGCTATGTAATTATCACATGGTCTAGCGTAGCAGCACATTGCTAGTAAATTCAGTTGTAGTAAATAAGAAAAGAGGGTACATTAGTACACCAACTATCATGGAATAATTTTTTTGTATTAGGCTTTCATTGCCAGAAAATGCGGGTATATGTAAGCGACCCGCTCGTGCATGCCACTTGACTACTCGCGTTAAGGCGCGTCCAGTCTGGACATTAACTGGAAAGGTGAGCACATGGACGTAGCTGTGATTTCTTGAGGGAGAAAGGCGACAGGAAAGAGGAATGACAACAGCAGCAACACTAGCAGCACCAGCAACAATATTAACAGCACCAACATGAACATTTGCAGCTACATCAACAATAACAGCAGCACCATCAATGGCAGCAGCGCCAACAGTAGCAGCAACACCAACAATAGCAGCAACAACAACAGTAGCAGTAATGACATCAATAGCAATAACAGTAACTACAACAACTAGCAGCAGATATACTGAGCACACTAATAGCAGAATATATTGGCATGTTGATGCATAATAAACAGCGAACAGCCAGGCTTTCCACGCCGGATTTCCTGTTTATTGTGAATTATTGTATGTGTGTGTGTGTGTGTACTCACCTATTTGTGGTTGCAGGTGTCGATACTCAGTTCCTGGCCCCGCATCTTCACTGATCGCTACTACGT
>NC_069442.1:25345502-25405502 GCF_026875155.1 Cherax quadricarinatus
GGTTCAGGATGATTTTGGCGAAATTAATGCATACACAAATTTTCGCTTGTCTTATATGACAAGATGAGCGTTGCTATTTAAGCCAAGATCGCAAGTTTTACATATTCGGCACAACATATGTATATTAATGCATCCACGAACAAGTGGTTATTAGCAAATAACAAACCGCAGTGGCCGGTAATCGAACCTCGCTACTTTAACACGCCACCTTCGTAGTCCGTCAAAATTCCGAGACGCCCTAAACCACTTAACCACCAGTATCACATACATATGGTGCCCAGTAGCACTTGACATGTCACTCCTGCGGATACGTATGTGGCTGTGACAAGCTAAGGACTAATTTCATTCTCCTCTCGTTTAGAATACCAGTTACACAAGCAGTTTACATATGTAAACTGCTTGTGTAACTGGCATTCCAAACGAGAGGAGAATGAAATTATATAATTAATTATACTTGACACGCCATCATGCATCTCTAACACTCCAGTGATTACTGGGAAACAATTATCCATGGTAAAATTATGCTGAAATATTATACTCTAAATAAATAATTAAAATATATTATTCTGAATAACTAAGGACAAAATATATTGACTAAATAAACATAAGAAGGAAAGAACATTACAGTAGGCCCATAGACCCATGACAGGCAGATTCAATTCACACCCACCCACACCTATTCATGTACTCGTCCAAAATGTATTTAAAATTATCCAAATTCTGGTCACAGTGACGCTACCTGGTAGTTTGTCACACTCGTCTACACCTTTGTTGCCAAACCAGTACTTCCCAATAGCCTTTCTAAATTTAAATTTCTTTCCCTAATCGTACGCTTTTCCAAGGAATGCAAGTTTATTTCTCTCAGCCTATTTTTGCAGGAAAGGTTTATAATACATGAACTCTGTCATACTCCTCTGTATATTTTCGAGCACATTTATGTCCATCCTGTAATATGGAGATCAGATGAAAATAAATGGTATAAAATACCGACACTATGGAAACATAAACACATATGCAGTTTAATGTGATACTTTGTTGACAACGTTTCGCCCACACAGTGGGCTTTGTCAAGTCACAAACTGATCCACCTGACCTCAACATTCTGAACCTGACTCCAAATACTCCCATACCTTCCACCCCAGGTAGATCTGTTTGTGAGTTGTGGAAAAAGACACTTATGTACAGTTCAGGACATTTATTAAAGGAAACGTTTCGCCACGAGTGGCTTCTTCAGTCCTAATACAGAGAAAACTAAGAAAACATATATATATATATATAATATATATAGATATATATATATATATATATATATATATATATTTATATATATATATATATATATATATATATATTAATTAAAAATATATATAGTGGCAGGAGTCAGGTGAGGTGACGCGTGGGTAGAGGTGGTAGTAGTAGTAGTAGTAGTAATGGAACTAAGGAGGTGAGGCTAGAGAGGGACCTGCTGACATCAAATAACACCAGTTCCCAGGATGGGTAATATCCTCTTGCTTAGTAATTTTGAAATACTGTAACTACCGGATTTTTCCTTTATAGTGTTACTGACAGAAATTAGTGCAGCTTCAATGCATTTTCTCCGTCTTAAGTCGTCTTCTTTAATAACTAGTTTAGCTTCATTGAATTTCATGAGGTGTCCAACATCGTCTCTATGTTGAACACATGCGTTTTTGCGGTCATCATTTCTGCAAGCATTTTTGTGTTCTGCTATCCTAATGTCCAGAGTTCTGGCTGTTTCCCCTACATATACTTTGTCACACCCCCCACATGGTAAAGTGTAGATTCCTGCACTTGTGCCAGAATCATGCTTGGGTTTTTGTATCAGGTTCCTAATAGTAGTTGAAGAGCTGGTAGATATTTTAGCCAGTTTTCTGTCAAACATTTTTGAAACATTAGTGGCAACGTTGCTGGCCGGTAAAACGATGTTTGTGACTTGAAAAAGCATTAAAATGGTATAAAATACTGACAGGTTGTTAGGTATACCTAACGACTTGAAAAAGCCCACTGTGTGGGCGAAACGTTGTCAATAAAGGATCACATTAAACTGCATATGTGTTTATGTTTCCATGGAGATCAGAACTGAGCAGCATAATCTAAATGATTTCTAGCCAAAGATATATAAAGTTGAAGTATAACCTTAGGACTTCTGTTATTTATAATTCTTGATATGAAGCCAATAATTCCTTTAGCTTTATTACGAACACTTAAGTTTTGAAGTGAAATTTAGTGTCGCCAACCAGAGTGTAAGAGAAACAGTCATAAATTCGCTTGAGTTTTTAAAACTGCGAAGTGTTGCTGAAGCAAGTGTTGAAGGTAAACACTTTAAGAGGTAAGACGAGAGATTTTCAAACATTTAGTGATGCCCACACGAGAGAATGTGAGGAAAATGCCAATTATTTTCAAGCCATGGGAGGAAAAACAATGGGTGAGGAGCAGAGAGGAAGATCACAAGACAGTATTCTGAAGATCAGAGAAGGAAGTATGCTCTACCTATCATTCAAGAGACCCATGTATGTCTTACCTAGCAACCTGTCGGTATTTTATACCATTTTAATGTTCACTCTGTCAGACACTGCAACACAAGGGTATCTTGGTACAGACCTGAAATCAACTTGGACTACTTCTACTAGTGAGATTTGAGAGGGACCTGACCTCCCAACGACTTCATTCTTACCTCTACTAGTGGCCTACATCTCACCTCTTGGCGGTATATAAGGCTCCATCCTGTCACTTCAACTCCGCCGATCACACAGTTGCTCTACAGTCACGAAGCCTCTCTTCGACCCCGCCGGGGTGTAGAATTTATATTCTACAAACGTCACATCCTTTTCACAATGCTGTCGAATCGTGTGAAAATCAAGCCTGTGAATGGTGCAATAAATGACTTCTCGAAGTTAGCTTTAGCTACCGTCGTTAAGACCCACCTGCAGGTCAAATTTACGGCAATCCACTCTCTGAAGGGCTCCTTCATTGTCGTCTGCACAGACGACACGGAAGCATCAAAACTAATGGACGACTCTTCAATCAGGACCCTACAAACACAACAATTCACTCTATCCCCGTCTCCATTCTTGAAGTCGAAACGTTCGGTCTTTGTGAAAAGGCTGGACAATATGGTCACCTCTCTCATACTGAAGCACTGAAGACATCTATTGAGAACAAAACACCGGCCTCGGTACACAGCATCTACAAGATCCCTTTAAAGCCTCATCTATCTTAAGATTACGTTCTCAGACATCTCCATGGCTGCCCAAGCTCTCTCTGACTGTCTGGCCATCTCATATTACCGCATTCACCCTAGTCATATAGAACAAGACCGTTTCACATATATCTCCCACTGCTGGACCTGCTACTCCTATAAACACACTACCAAGGACTGCCCCATCAAGGATAAGAAGTTTTGTTCAAAATATGGGAATGGTGGACACGATTTCAGATCCTGCACCATTACTACAGCACCAACTTGTCTTAACTGCAAGGGTAATCATCATACCCTTGCAGCTAAGTGCCCACTCTGAAAAGAAATCATATTGAAGAACGCTGAAGTTCTGAAGAACACCTCCAATTCACCGGCATACGCTGCAATAACCAAATCACAAACCGACACCATCAAGACTCTACACGCATTTAATCTACAGGCACCATCGCCCAGCAACTCCCTCTCTCCACTCCCAGACGGAGATTCCTTCAAGGTGCTGTACTGCATGGTGTATGCACACCTTGCAAACGCAGCAAACCCCGGCACTTTCAACACCACTATTAACGAACTATTCCGTCTGAACAACATGCCCGCCTTCAATTTTTTCCCGGGCTCCACACCTTCAGCAGACATCCTCAAGATCCTTCCCAACGTCCTGAACTTTACGCACCTGTAGACCTGTCTCCTGCCCAAGCAAACTGCCCCCTGTAACTTCTATAACCACTTCCACTGCTGACAACGTTGATCATGTTGCCTCAACCACCCCTCTCCCACCTCTCCCAGCCTGCTGTTACACAACCATTACACCTTACAGCTGCTTCTGTCGACCCTCAGTCACCTGCTACCACCATTGTAGATTCTCCCAATGAATTTCCCCTCCAGAAGAGGAAGATAACGACGACTCCAGTAAACCCTCATGGGAAAACCTTACCTTTTACACTTCTCCCTTTAAATACTGACACCAAAGACCTGTACTGAACTCTACAAAAAACCTCGGTGCTGGAACAGTCAAGTATGCATGTGAATCACCGCTTCACTTCACACTCACCCAAGTTCTTGATTCATCAAGCCTCTACGTTTCACCTTCGTAACAAAAGGCTAAACTATACCACCTAAATTTGGAGCAGCTCAAAAAAGTTCGAAATGGGGTCCATTTGCTACCTGCCTCCTCAGTTACTCCTATAATTCCCATATGTGTTCTACCCTCTGATGTGACCTAGCCTGCTGCCAGCTACTCAAGATTCAAGACTTCAACTACCACAAGTTCGATGCAACAGTCCCTGCTATTCCTGTTCTCAAGTCTGCCCCACGATCGCCTGAGCTGCTGGGTTAAGCCCTGGCTCTATTTCTCTAAGAACACTCCTCTCCAGAGCTATTCTTCATCTGTCCCGTCTTCCCCGCTCATCCCATTGGGATCTTACCTAAACTTATTTGATTGATTTGACTTCAACTCCATATTGTTTCCGACTATGGAACAATACTCTTCTCCAGACTGAGGGACTGACCACCTCAAAACTTTAAGGGTGATGGACTGATTACATTGTCTTCAAGTATCTTCTGCTTCTATCCACTTTTCTGTACTCGACTGAAGAAGCCTACTGTGTAGGCGAAACGTTTCGAAATAAAGATACCTAATTGTTGCATATGTGTCTTACCTAACTCACGAAATCGTAATGACACGATTGCAAACAAACCATACCCCGGCTGGGATTGAACCCGCGGTCAGAGAGTCTCAAAACTCCAGCCCGTCGCGTTAGCCACTAGACCAGCTAGCCACAATAAGATTCGTCCAACTAGGTATATTTCTACACCATAGGAAGGTTAGCACAGGCACCACTGTGGCCACAAATGCAAGTTTTTACAGACGAATCTCCAGCTAGCGTGGCCGTGACGAACTCTAGCTCAAGTCCCTTCACTGCCGTCAACATGACTCACGAAATCGTAATGACACGATTGCAAACAAACCATACCCCGGCTGGGATTGAACCCGCGGTCAGAGAGTCTCAAAACTCCAGCCCGTCGCGTTAGCCACTAGACCAGCTAGCCACAATAAGATTCGTCCAACTAGGTATATTTCTACACCATAGGAAGGTTAGCACAGGCACCACTGTGACCACAAATGCAAGTTTTTACAGACGAATCTCCAGCAAGCGTGGCCGTGGTGTAGAAATATACCTAGTTGGACGAATCTTATTGTGGCTAGCTGGTCTAGTGGCTAACGCGACGGGCTGGAGTTTTGAGACTCTCTGACCGCGGGTTCAATCCCAGCCGGGGTATGGTTTGGTGTGTCTTACCTAACAACCTGTCGGTATTTTATACCATTTTAATGTTCATTCAAGAGACCCGCTGATATTGATGTCACAAACTAGACGCCAATGAAGGAAACAAATAGAAGAAGTCATACTTGCATGATGGGAACAAATTCTAAATTGTGGGTCACATTTGCCTGATGGGGACAAGTATGCACGAACAGCGAGTCACACCTCAATAGAGGAGAGGGAGTTGCATCTACCAACCCACGCTGTATTAATGTGATTATATATTGTGGTATTATATTAATGTTGATTATATATTAATGTGATTATATGTTAATGTTATGTTAATGTGAGTATATAATAACACTGTTTTTTAGGCCATAACGCTTATGGCCTAAAAAATGTAATTAAAATTTATATATAGTACTTGTTTATGTAGCGAGTCATTTCAGTTTTCTTCCGGAAGCACCCATGCAAACGTCTCTGTATACGTCAACTTTCTTAACAGTGGCTGATTGCTCTTCAAGAAGGATTGAAAGTCCTTGCAAAAAGTTCGCATGACATCATACTTCACACGTTGAATCACTTTCAGTTACTCGCTAAAATTTTTTTTCTTTCCTGTGTTCACTAGCTTTGCACCAATGAGAAAACTCTTTTTACATTTGCAGTGTGAAGGGAAAGATCATCGCGCAATCCTTAGCAGTTCTGGGTGCCGGCAGATATTTCGCTGGTTGTCTCAAAAACAACAATAATAACAAAGAGAAACTAGTCTATTACACTAATGTAGATAAAATACCAAACAAGATAGGGACAATTAAAAAAGAAGAGAATAGCAGATATACCACAAAAAATCGCAGCTGAGGTCTGCGCGGTATGTAGAAGGTTGCACCACTGAACTAGAGGCACAGATACAGATTTTGATGGCATCCATGGTCTCTTTCTGCCTTTCTTTTCAGTACATTATACAGTATTAAAAAAAAAGCTGAATTCTTATATGAGCAAAATACTCTTGCTTATTTTAACAATTGTTGGATAAATAGACATAAAGCAACATAAGCCTTTATTATAAGCCAGTTATGATATAGTTCTACTATAGAAAAGTTACTGTATAATATAAAGGCTTATTATATACAGTGATTAAAGCAACTTGGTCATAATATAAAATGGTTGTAGATGAATAGTCATAATAAAAATAGCTTCCGCTATTTTATGCATCTTCACCCACTTGTCAGCTCGCTGCCTCTGCCACATTTGCTAATTCCTGATTTCTGTACAGATATTTGGAGAGGAAACCCTTGTAGGGTTCATCGAAGTCCTCGTAGCCAGGCGATCACTCATCCAGCTATCGTCCAGAACATGAGGTGTTGAAAATGACTAATGCTACCCACATGGCTACTAGGGGCGGCTCCAGAATTTCTGCACTGGGGAAGGCTTAAGAGTGGCTATCTAATTGGAAGAGGGGCTAGCGAACTGTTTGTAGAAGAATGGTATACAATACCGACAAGATGAAAATTAGACATATGTGCAACATCTGGGTATTGAACGTAGCCTTGGTATTGGTGCTCGTCACACCAACTCCAAGGCTGAGGGATTGATTACCTCATCTTTTGTACATAGTTCTACTGTCTTCCAATTATATCCTTGAATTTGTATTGATAAAACCACTGGTTGGCGAAACGTCTATATTAAAGATATGCAGATGTTACACATATGTCTAATTTTCAACTCTGTGTTTGCTGAGCAAGCACACCGTGCTTAAGATATAGGTATAGCAGTTTCCTAAAAATCATCTTATATAAGAGTGAGAAAATAATTGCCCACACCAAAGAATAAGAACAAAAACTTCGTGAAATTGCATCATGTAAGCCATCAAAATAATGATGTTCACCTCTTCCTTATTGATGTAATGATATATAGATAGAACATAATATTCAATTTACTATTGAAATGAGAGGCTCAGGACAACTGAAAAATTATAGCGGCGACGAACAAGCCCATTATTTGTCTCAGTGCTGGTGGAATGATATTGGGAAGGGTAGGAGAGAAGAGCTGCTAGGTAAGTACAGGTCAGCTATAGATTTCATTAAGTCTAAGGGAGGGGTCCCAATCATATGTAGCATATTGCCTAGAAGGGGAGTAGGAAATGAATGGTTGTCTAGGGCAATTGGTGTAAATTGCTGGCTAGACAGATACTGCAAGGAACTTGCAATCCCATTCATTGACAACTGGAACAACTTTTATGGCAAACATGATATGTATGCAAGGGATGGGGTACATCTCTCTGGGGCTGTGGTGGTAGCACTTGCAAACTCAATTGAGAAGGCCATTGGTGAAATGCCTATGATTTTAAACTGATAGAAGATAGAGGTATGGGTGTGTGTGGGAAACAAGCAGGTTACAACACTAGGGTTGGAATCAGTAAATGTATAAAAGGCATTCAGCATGAAGTTATAAATAAAGACAATAGATCAGGTCAGCAAACAAAGGGGGACAGCAGAGGACAGCAAGGGACTAGTTCCCTTAAGGTTTACTATACTAATAGCAGGAGTGTAAGAAATAAGATAGATGAGCTAAGATTAATTGCAAGTGCAGGAAACATAGATATTATTGCTATAACAGAGACCTGGCTCAATCTGAAAGATAGAGAGATGCCCTCTGAATGTCACATACAAGTCTATAAATTATTCCACACTGACAGGGTCAACAGGAAGGGTGGTGGAGTAGCGATGTATGTCAGAGACAATTTAAATTGTTGTGTTAGACAAGATATAAAAGTAGAAGCGTCAGCCACTGAATCTGTTTGGTTACAGCTTCTCGAGGGCCGAGAAAAACTAATTTTGGGTGTGATTTACAGGGCCCCAAATCTTGAAAGGGAGTGCAGTAAACTTCTATGGGACGAAATTCGTAAGGCATCTACATACGAAAATGTTGTGCTAATGGGAGATTTCAACTATAGACAGATTGACTGGAGCAATTTGACAGGAAATTTAGAGTCAGGTGACTTTCTTGATACGATCCAGGATTGTTTTTTAAAAGTTTGTGACAGAGCCAACTAGAGGAAATAACCTCCTTGACTTGGTTCTTGCCAGTAGGGAAACACTAATTAATAATCTTGAGGTTAATGATGAGCTTGGGGAAAGTGATCACAAATCACTCAGTTTTAATATATCATGGAATTCCCTAATAATGGCAATCAAGTATCCGTCCCTGACTTTCGCTTGGCTGATTTCATAGGACTGAAAAATTACTTAGGTGGGCTGAACTGGAATGACCTGACTAAGGGTCAGGTAGGTGGTGATGGTTGCCGATATGATGCTTTCCAGGGCATAGTTCTAGCTGCTCAGTCAAATTATGTTCCAAATAGGGAAATCAGATCAAACAAAAATGATCCTAAATGGATGAACAATAGATTAAAATATCTGATTGGTCAAAAGAGAGGCATATATAGGCAAATCAAAAGAGGAGAGGGGCAATTAAGAAATCGTTATATTCAGTTAAAGAGAGAAATAAAAAAGGGAATTAGAAAAGCAAAAAGAGATTATGAGGTTAAAGTTGCAAGAGAATCGAAGACTAACCCAAAAGGATTCTTTCAGGTATACAGAAGTAAGATCAGGGACAAGATAGGCCCACTCAAAAGTTCCTCGGGTCAGTCACTGACAGTGATAAGGAAATGTGTAGAATTTTTAACACATACTTCCTCTCAGTTTTTACACAGGAGGATACCAGCGATATTCCAGTAATGATAAATTATGTAGAACAGGACGATAATAAACTGTGCACGATTACCTGGAGTTTACCTGGAGAGAGTTTCGGGGGTCAACGCCCCCGCGGCCCGGTCTGTGACCAGGCCTCCTGGTGGATCAGCGCCTGATCAACCAGGCTGTTGCTGCTGGCTGCACGCAAACCAACGTACGAGCCACAGCCCGGCTGATCAGGAACTGACTTTAGGTGCTTGTCCAGTGCCAGCTTGAAGACTGCCAGGGGTCTGTTGGTAATCCCCCTTATGTGTGCTGGGAGGCAGTTGAACAGTCTCGGGCCCCTGACACTTATTGTATGGTCTCTTAACGTGCTAGTGACACCCCTGCTTTTCATTGGGGGGATGGTGCATCGTCTGCCAAGTCTTTTGCTTTCGTAGTGAGTGATTTTCGTGTGCAAGTTCGGTACTAGTCCCTCTAGGATTTTCCAGGTGTATATAATCATGTATCTCTCCCTCCTGCGTTCCAGGGAATACAGGTTTAGAAACCTCAAGCGCTCCCAGTAATTGAGGTGTTTTATCTCCGTTATGCGCGCCGTGAAAGTTCTCTGTACATTTTCTAGGTCGGCAATTTCACCTGCCTTGAAAGGTGCTGTTAGAGTGCAGCAATATTCCAGCCTAGATAGAACAAGTGACCTGAAGAGTGTCATCATGGGCTTGGCCTCCCTAGTTTTGAAGGTTCTCATTATCCATCCTGTCATTTTTCTAGCAGATGCGATTGATACAATGTTATGGTCCTTGAAGGTGAGATCCTCCGACATAATCACTCCCAGGTCTTTGACGTTGGTGTTTCGCTCTATTTTGTGGCCAGAATTTGTTTTGTACTCTGATGAAGATTTAATTTCCTCATGTTTACCATATCTGAGTAATTGAGATTTCTCATCGTTGAACTTCATATTGTTTTCTGCAGCCCACTGAAAGATTTGGTTGATGTCCGCCTGGAGCCTTGCAGTGTCTGCAATGGAAGACACTGTCATGCAGATTCGGGTGTCATCTGCAAAGGAAGACACGGTGCTGTGGCTGACATCCTTGTCTATATCGGATATGAGGATGAGGATCACGAGTGACATGGTCCTTAGGCAAATAGATAAATTAAAACCTAACAAATCCCCAGGCCCTGATGAACTGTATGCAAGGGTTCTAAAGGAATGTAAAGAGGAGCTTAGCACACCTTTGGCTAATCTTTTCAACATATCACTACAAACTGGCATGGTGCCAGATAAGTGGAAAATGGCAAATGTGATACCTATTTTCAAAGCAGGTGACAGGTCCTTAGCTTCGAACTATAGACCAATAAGCCTAACCTCCATAGTGGGAAAATTTATGGAATCAATAATTGCCGAGGCAGTTCGTAGCCACCTTGAAAAGCATAAATTAATCAACGAATCTCAGCATCGTTTTACAAAGGGGCGTTCCTGCCTTACGAATTTATTAACTTTTTTCACTAAGGTATTTGAGGAGGTAGATCATGGTAATGAATATGATATTGTGTATATGGACTTCAGTAAGGCTTTTGACAGGGTCCCACATCAGAAACTATTGAGGAAAATTAAGGCACATGGAATAGGAGGAGAAATTTTTTCCTGGATAGAGGCATGGTTGACAAATAGGCAGCAGAGAGTTTGCATAAATGGGGAGAAATCAGAGTGGGGAAGCGTCACGAGCGGTGTTCCACAGGGGTCAGTGTTGGGCCCCCTGCTGTTCACAATCTACATAAACGACATAGATGAGGGCATAAAGAGCGACATCGGCAAGTTTGCCGATGACACCAAAATAGGCCGTCGAATTCATTCTGACGAGGACATTCGAGCACTCCAGGAAGATTTGAATAGACTGATGCAGTGGTCGGAGAAGTGGCAGATGCAGTTTAATATAGACAAATGCAAAGTTCTAAATGTTGGACAGGACAATAACCATGCCACATATAAACTAAATAATGTAGATCTTAATATTACGGATTGCGAAAAAGATTTAGGAGTTCTGGTTAGCAGTAATCTGAAACCAAGACAACAGTGCATAAGTGTTCGCAATAAAGCTAATAGAATCCTTGGCTTCATATCAAGAAGCATAAATAATAGGAGTCCTCAGGTTGTTCTTCAGCTCTATACATCCTTGGTTAGGCCTCATTTAGATTATGCTGCACAGTTTTGGTCACCGTATTACAGAATGGATATAAATTCTCTGGAAAATGTACAAAGGAGGATGACAAAGTTGATCCCATGTATCAGAAACCTTCCCTATGAGGATAGACTAAGGGCCCTGAATCTGCACTCTCTAGAAAGACGTAGAATTAGGGGGGATATGATTGAGGTGTATAAATGGAAGACAGGAATAAATAAAGGGGATGTAAATAGTGTGCTGAAAATATCTAGCCTAGACAGGACTCGCAGCAATGGTTTTAAGTTGGAAAAATTCAGATTCAGGAAGGATATAGGAAAGTACTGGTTTGGTAATAGAGTTGTGGATGAGTGGAACAAACTCCCGAGTACAGTTATAGAGGCCAGAACGTTGTGTAGCTTTAAAAATAGGTTGGATAAATACATGAGTGGATGTGGGTGGGTGTGAGTTGGACCTGATAGCTTGTGCTACCAGGTCGGTTGCCGTGTTCCTCCCTTAAGTCAATGTGACCTGACCTGACTAGGTTGGGTGCATTGGCTTAAGCCGGTAGGAGACTTGGACCTGCCTCGCATGGGCCAGTAGGCCTTCTGCAGTGTTCCTTCGTTCTTATGTTCTTATTGTGGTTGGAATCAAAAGTATCAATGATACCTTCAACATTCAGAGTCTCGGCTCTTATCAAATTTATAAAAATGACTCCAGATCACTTGTTCTGCTGTCACTACTGTTGCTCCTCTTATAAGTTTTCGTCAATCATAGGCAGGAAAAGCTACGGTTGACACGCTGCTAAAATAACGGGCATAAATTGAATAACATAATTTTCATCATTGGGACTGTGGGGAGCTGAAGGAACACACAACCACCAGCACCCATATGAATGGGTGTGAGGTAGACCTACCAGCATAAGCCAATAGGTCTACTGCAGTGTTCCCTCACTAATGCATACAATTCCCTGAGCTAAGATGCGTCGCAGCATGAGACCAAGTAGCAACATTGTCAATACCTTCACGATCCAGTGTTGTTACTAAATAACATTCATGGAGAAGCGCTTAACTCTTTGAGAGTCGTACTACGACTCGAGAATGGGAGGAAAGGTAGGGAAATCAGCTTTGATCCAAGGAAGGGGAAACGATTAGCCCCAATTCCTCGAATCAGGAGCCGTTCACCAGCATCCAGGCAAGACCCATGAAGGGAGTGTTTTCTCACGAACATCACATCATAATAATGAGCATCATTCTGGTGCACGCACGACACGAAAACCTCCTTACAATCCGAAAGAGACATCACATAATATGACAATAGTTAACATGCAATAACACTCTGTTAGTCCCTATACAATCCATGGTAAGAATGATGGGGAAGGGAGGGAGGGGACTGAAGTAGGATAGATCAGTAAAAACCCACCCAAATGGTGGGTTTTTAGGGGAGTAGTTTTTGTCAGCGTCAAATGTAATATATATATATATTTATATATATATATATATTAATATATATATATATATATATATATTATATATATATATATATATATATAATATATATATATATATATATAGTATATGTATAATATATATATATATATTTCGTGGTTACAATATATATATATATATATATATATATATTATATATATATATATATATATAATATATATATATATAAAATATATATATATATTATATATATATATATATATTATATATTTGTGATATAATTTGGTTTCTACATAAAACAATTACATCACTTAAGGTATGAAGGCTTCATGACTTAGTAAATATAATGTCATGACGATCAATAACATGAATTCATCATGAGTTCTGAGGGAACTGAATAAGATGCAGATGGTATATAATGTTGTTGACGAACAGACACAAAGTACATGTTGTTAACATGCCGGTATACTTGGAGAGGGTTTCGGGGGTTAACGCCCCTGCAGCCCGGTCTGTGATCAGGCTTCGTGGTGGATCATGGCCTGATCAACCAGACTGTCACTGCTGGCCGAACGTAAACTGACGTACGAGCCACAGACCGGCTAGTCACGTACTGATTTTAGTTGTCTGTCCAGCGCCTTCTGTATGCTGAGAGGTAGTTGAACAGTCTTGGGCCCCTGACACTTATTGTGTCTCTTAGCGTTCTCGTGGCGCCTTTGCTTTTTATTGGGAGGATGTTGCACCGCCTGCCGAGTCTTTTGCTTTCATAGGGAGTGATTTTCGTGAGCAAATTTGGTACTAATCCCTCTAGGATTTTCCAAGTATTTGTGAAGATCAAAACCAGAGAAATTTTTCAAACGATTTATTTTAGGGCAATTCAGTTTCTCTGACCAACTCAAAGAGGAGGATATTTTCACAGACTGTGATGATCAGATAGCCAAGGATGTATAGCAAGAAACTCAATGAAATGATACACTTAACATTATGATTTTGTTTTGATAACCCGTTAAATCGTCTCACATTATTATACCTAAAAACAAAAGGTAAACCCATATGGCTGCGACTGCCCTACATATCATCTCACATGACTGTTCATCACCATGATTAAGTAACTGGTACACGCAGCCTCACATGCCGAGTATTACATGTAGGTGAGGCGGGATGGTAAAGTTCTGATGTAACTTACTGCTACAGTCACACTTTCTAACACAGATTTATAACATGAACTTTGATCATATTTCTAAAGTTCACATTTGACAGGTAATTTTCACTTGATTCTGCAGGTAATGTTACTTCACCAGTAAAGTCACAGGTCACAGGTCACAGCAGAAGCCTGCCATATCCAACCAAAAGATATGTCAAAAATGTATCACTATAAATCCATACTGATGATACATGTTAACATGTAGAACGCAGCTCACTAGTATAATAATAATAATAATAATAATAATAATAATAATGTTGTTAGGTAAGACACATATGCAACAGTTAGGTATCTTTATTAAGATACCTAACTGTTGCATATGTGGTTACCTAACAACCTGTCGGTATTTTATACCATTTTAATGTTCAATAATAATAATAATAATAATAATAATAATAATTTCTACAAGGTATACAGTCCTAGCTGACATCAATGACATACTACTATATAGAAAGCCTCTTGTTATGCCTATTCACAAGTGACTCAAAAAAAATCACTAACTCAAAACAATACAACTAAACTTGCTTAAATAGCAAGAGATTTTTCTGCCAAACAAGCAGGGTGAAAATTAATTTTTGCTGAAACTGCGAAAATCAGTCTGAACATCACGAAAAATTTTATATCACTGATTACAGGTAATAGTAAATAAATTTAAGCTGGTCAATGATATATACATAGAAAAATCTAGCTAAAAAATTACATTAGTCTATGTTTGGTGAGGCTCTTCAGTTAGGTTTGGTGAGGCTTCTAAATTAGGTTTGGTGAGGCTTCTAAGTCAGGTTTAGTGAGGTTTCTAAGTTAGGTTTGATGAGGCTTCTAAGTTAGTTTTAGTGACGCTTCTAAGTTAGGTTTGGTGAGGCTTCTAAGTTAGGTTTAGTGACGCTTCTAAGTTAGGTTTGAGGAGGCTTCTAAGTTAGGTTTAGTGGCGCTTCTAAGTTAGGTTTGGTGAGACTTCTAAATTAGGTTTAGTGAGGCTTCTAAGTTAGGTTTAGTGAGGCTTCTAAGTTAAGTTTGGTCCAAAAATAAAAACGTTTATATCATTGGCAATGAAAATAAAATTATCTATCATTCTTTAAAAAAAAAAACTGGAAGTTTATTTTTTAAGGGAGTTCGGCCTATTCGGCAAGTTCGGCTTATTATTATTACATATAATCAAAAGAAGCGCTAAACCGCAACGGTTATACAGCTCGGCTTATTAGGCATGACTGCTATTACTACTGGTAGCAAAATTACCTACAATAACCGAAATACGGATCGTTCTTGCAAAGTAATTCAGAGGTTCACATTATCTTATACACAAACTTAATGAAAAGTAATAAGAGAAAGTACTTACAGTTGGCTGTTGTTCTTGTGGAGAGTAAAGGCGGCAGGAAGACGAATTTTCAATGCTATAAAACTGTTAGTGACAATTTCAGTTTAAGCGTTTTGTGTACCCATATGCTCTTACACTACCGTCGACAGGTTGGCTCTGTGAGGTGTACAACAAACTAGCCACTACCGTCCACAGGATGGCTCTGGGGTACACAGTAAACTAGCCACTATCGTCCACAGGATGGCTCTGGGGTACACAGTAAACTAGCCACTATCGTCCACAGGATGGCTCTGGGGTACACAGTAAACTAGCCACTACCGTCCACAGGATGGCTCTGGGGTACAAAGTAAACTAGCCACTACCGTCCACAGGATGGCTCTGGGGTACACAGTAAACTAGCCACTATCGTCCACAGGATGGCTCTGGGATACACAGTAAATTAGCCACTACCGTCCACAGGATGGATCTGGGGTACACAGTAAACTAGCCACTACCGTCCACGGGATGGCTCTGGGGTACACAGTAAACTAGCCACTATCGTCCACAGGATGGCTCTGGGGTACACAGTAAACTAGCCACTACCGTCCACAGGATGGCTCTGGGGTACACAGTAAACTAGCCACTACCGTCCACAGGATGGCTCTGGGGTACACAGTAAACTAGCCACTACCGTCCACAGGATGGCTCTGGGGTACACAGTAAACTAGCCACTACCGTCCACAGGATGGCTCTAGGGTACACAGTAAACTAGCCACTACCGTCCACAGGATGACTCGGGTACACAGTAAACTAGCCACTACCGTCCACAGGATGACTCTGGGGTACACAGTAAACTAGTCACTACCGTCCACAGGATGGCTCTGGGGTACACAGTAAACTAGCCACTATCGTCCACAGAATGGCTCTGGGATGCTCAACTAGCTGCTTCGGAGGCAAATTCTAATCTCAGAGCACCAAAGGAGTACAGCCTATGTGACAAATACCTAGATCATCGCACTGTTTACTGAAGGCCATAAATAATGGAGATATTGCACTGCCTGATACATTATTATTATTATTATAATCAAGGGGGAAGCGCTAAACCCGGAGGATTATACAGCGCCTGGGGGGGGATGTGGAAGGCATTCAGGCTTAATTCGGGGAACTGGAGCACAGATCCAATTCCCTAAATCAAGAGCTCCTCACCAACATCAAGGAACCTTCCTTGAGGGGTCTGCCTGATACAATGGTTATATTTTTATAATGTGCTTGTTCTGTTAGTCGCTCCAAGGAGGATGAAGATGAAGGGGGGGGGTGTCATTGATGCCGGTGAAGGGCTTTCAATCTAAAGAACAGAAATTACATAAATTTTCTTTGGATCAAATCTGATTGCCTTCCATTACTCAAGTGTTATATGATTACTGTGTTAACGCTACCCCCATGACTGTGATAATAATAATGGCAATAATAATGTCACAACTGATCAAGAAGTTGTACCCATGAACCAGATTTCCTAAGTGCGGTTTATTTAGGCAAGTGTTCCAGCCACGGTATTGTGACTTATTCTCCATATTATTATAATAAAAAAGAAGCGCTAAACCTACAAGTCATACAGCTTATTCTCCATCAAACACGCACAAGTCCATCCAGGAAATGCCTAGTGCGTTATTGAACGTGAAGGACCTTCCTTTCCTACGTAAGTTCACACATCTCTACTATCCCTGGAACTGGTTTGCTGATAATGGACCTGACTGGGATGCAGTCAGCTCACTTATCATGTGATATTTTTCGTAAATACAATTGAAAACGTACACATAAAACTGAATATTATTATTATAATAAAAAAGAAGCGCTAAGCCACAAGGACTGTACAGCGATAAAACTGAATAGTGTGCCTTCATAGTACCCACTATTTGTTTCTGAGTGCATTTTTTTCAATCGCATTACGAAAAAATCACACTATATACAAGACGGCTGATTGTAATTATAAAATCCTAACTATATTACAATCTCGAGTGTGTGTGTGTTACAGAGAGAGAGAGAGAGAGAGAGAGAGAGAGAGAGAGAGAGAGAGAGGAGAGAGAGAGAGAGAGAGAGAGAGAGAGAGAGAGAGAGAGAGAGAGAGAGAGAAGAGAGAGAGTAGAGAGAGAGAGAGAGAGGAAGAGAGAGAGAGAGAGAGAGAGAGAGAGAGAGAGAGGAGAGAGAGAGAGAGAGAGAGAGAGAGAGAGAGAGAGAGAGAGCGAGAGAGAGAGGGGTAAACTACTAGGGGTTTAATCCTCCGGTCTCCCAGAGGGTAACAGTGTGTCTCGACCTGGCCATGAGTCAGGAGAGGAGGAAGGAAGGGTGACATGCTCACAAGTTGTAGGTAAAAGACACGTAGCTATGCACTGATCAAGACACTTGATTTGAAAACTTTTCGTTATTCGTGGTGAAACGTTTCCTTAGTAAATGTTTTAATCATTGCATAGCTGAATCTTTTACCTACACACATGGAATCTCGGCAGAGGGGGGGGGGGCTGTACAGTGTAAATACACAGATGTGACAGTATTTATACACCAGAGGTATGTCTTTCAGTGTATATACAAGAAATGTGACTGTAGAAAACGGGGTGACTCGGTGTATACACTGTACACCTGGAGGTTATTCCGGGGATCAACGCCCCCGCGGCCCGGTCCATGACCAGGCCTCCCGATGGATCAGGGCCTGATCAACTAGGCTGTTACTGCTGGCCGCACGCAGTCCGACGTACGAGCCACAGCCCGGCTGATCCGGCACTGACTTTAGGTATCTGTCCAGCTCTCTCTTGAAGGCAGCCAGGGGTTTATTGGCAATTCCCCTAATGCTTGATGGGAGGCTGTTGAACAGTTTTGGGCCCCGGACACTTATGGTGTTTTCTCTTAGTGTACCAATGGCGCCCCTACTTTTTATTGGCGGCATTTTGCATCGCCTGCCCAGTCTTTTACTTTCGTAGGGAGTGATTTCTGTGTGCAGATTTGGGACCATTCCTTCCAAGATTTTCCAAGTGTAGATTATGATATATCTCTCCCTCCTGCGTTCCAACGAGTACAAGTCAAGTGCTCCCAAGCGTTCCCAGTAGTTAAGGTGCTTGACAGAACTTATACGTGCAGTAAAGGATCTCTGTACACTCTCTAGATCTGCGATTTCACCTGCTTTGTATGGAGATGTTAATGTACAGCAGTATTCCAGCCTAGAGAGAACAAGTGATTTGAAAAGGATCATCATGGGCTTGGCGTCTCTCGTCTTGAAAGTTCTCATTATCCATCCTATCATTTTCTTTGCACGTGGGATCGTGGCACTGTTGTGATCCTTGAAAGTGAGATCCTCAGACATTACTACTCCCAGGTCCCTTACATTATTTTTCCGCTCTATTGTATGGCCGGAGTCAGTAGTATACTCTGTTCTAGTTATTATCTCCTCCAGTTTTCCATAACGGAGTAGTTGGAATTTGTCCTCATTGAACTCATATTGTTTACCGTTGCCCACTGGAAAACTTTGTTTATATCTTCTTGGAGGTTAACCGCGTCCTCAGCAGATGACAGCCTCATGCAGATCCTAGTATCATCCGCAAAGGATGATACGGTGCTGTGGTGTATATCTCTGTTTATGTCTGATATGAGGATAAGGAATAAGATGGGGGCGAGTACTGTGCCTTGTGGAACAGAGCTCTTCACTATGGCAGCCTCCGATTTAACTCTGTTGACCACTACTCTTTGTGTTCGATTTGTTAGGAAGTTGAAGATCCATCTCCCCACTTTCCCAGTTATTCCTTTAGCACGTATTTTATGGGCTATTACGCCATGATCGCATTTGTCAAATGCTTTTGCAAAGTCTGTGTATATTACATCTGCATTCTGATTTTCTTCCAGTGCATCCAAGGCCATGTCATAGTGATCCAGTAGGATCCAGCTGGAAAGTATCACAACTTGGTCAACCAAGACATGGAGGGTCACCACAGCATGAATCACCAGATAACTATAAGACACACTACATTAAGCACAAGTTATCTTAGTTATTATTATTACAATCAGGGTCATATAGCGCTGATCTTAGTTATGACTGGCTAACTTCTCACAATACACACACAACTTGAGACGCTTCTCATGACAACATCGACTTTAGAAAACATGGTTATATTCCTGGTAATTATAACAATAAAAATTAAGCGCTAAACCCGTATGTCATAGAAATGTATTCACGTTGCATTTCACGTTATTTCATTAAACAGCGCAAAACCTCTATGTAACACTAAATTTCACAGTACGCCAAAATTTTTAATCATTACGGCACAACTTTCAACTTTTTTTTTCCAAAACACTCGCATGAATTTTTGTGAATTATATTTGTATGGATAAAAACCTGAACCCTCGCTTTCCTAGGATCAAACCTCTGTTTCCCGTTCCCCAGGCGCTATGACCACTAGGAGTTTAATGCTTCCACCTAAATACATTATTCACCCGTTTTAAGTAAGTAAGTTTATTCAGGTATACACAAATACAGTTACATAGAATTATCATACATAGCAGCATATGTGTAGAGAACCTAGGATAATCCACTGGTGTTCTCAGTGAATATAACACAACTGTCGCTGCTCAGTAGTGCCTTAAGTGGTAGCGATTCAGCTTACAACTGAAAGACCGGGGTTTGATTCTGGCATTAGTGGAAACAATGAATGTTTCCTTCCACTGCTGGATCTGTTCACCTAGCAATAAGTAGGTACCTGGGTGTTAGCAGATTGTTGTGGGTGACATCCTGGGGAAGAGACTCAAAGGGCACCAATGGAAATAAGCCATAGTGACTTTACCGGTTATCCTGGCTTACTAACCCTCCCAGATAATATTACATAATTTTCTGCATCCTCAAAGGATGCAGATTTGTGGTATATATATATAGTGAGAACAGCAGTGGATTTGAGACATTATTTTCTTGAGAAAACACTAAACTCGCAAATGTAAGCAGCTCGGATCAGGTTTTGATTCGAGGAAGGGAAGAGTAGCTCTAACTCCATCTAGCTCCCTTCATTCTCATAAAGGGTGGAATTCAGGGAAGTGTCTTAGCTCTCGGTATTATTGCACTGTAAAAAACACTAAACCCGTATGGGTGAGGGAGGCGGCACACCCGTGTTGTTCCCGCCAAGACTGACAGCCACGCTGACAAGTGAGACACGTGGTACTCATGTCAAGATTTACAGCCACATTGACAAGTGAGGGAACAACACACACGTGGTACTACTCTCAAGGCTGACAGCCACACTAACAAGTGAGGGAGGAGAGGCACACACACGTGATGCTCCCATCAAGGATGACAGCCACACTGGCAACAAACATGGCCACCACCTCCCACTGCCTTTCACTCTTACCTTCAGGACGGGTGGCACCAAGGGGGAAAACAGGGCAAAGGGGGGCCGAAGCCCCCTAAATTCCATCAGTTCCCCAAATAAATAATCATATAATAATAATAATAATAATCCTGCTGCAGGACAAATCCACTGGGTTGGACGAGTCGGGGAAAAAAAAAAAATCACCTCATTCAATCAATTGCTGTCTGTAGAAATGTGCTGACATCATAATTAAGATTACCCTCTGACTGCAGTATTCCCTCCCCTCCTTCAGAGTGCAAGCACAGCACTTCACAAAAAATATGCCAATCCCTTCGGGGTCGTATAGTGATATGTGGAGTAATCATGCCTTCTGGGAAGGATGTCCTTTGACACATCTCTGAATGTATTCTCAGGCGAGGGATCTTTGCTGGTACTAGTAGCATACTCTCACAATAGGTCATGCACAGGCTTCAGAAAGTCTGATGATTATTATATTTACAAAATACTACTACTTGCTTTATATTAATATAATACAGAAGCCCTTTATTAGGGTACAACATATGGTTAACAACAGCTTAAAGGACACAAAAAAGACGACTATTCTAACAAACAACATATGCTAACGAAAGTGAGTCTGCATATCAGGCAAAAAATGCTGATAGCTACCAACTGCCAATGTCTATCCAGTGAGATTTTAAAAAATATGCAAGGCTATTTGTGATTTTTTATTAAAATTCATCTGAAGAATGGAATTTTAAATAAATGAAATATACACACTATTTGAAAATAAATAAAACACAGATATTATAAAAACATGTATTGTTAATGCTCATTAAATAAAGATTTCTTAAATTAAAGGTATGCAAAATATAAATACATGTATATACAGTACATTAGAGAAGTAAATACAACATTGATATGATAAGGAAATAACAGAAAACTTGAACAATGATTAATATTTTAATAAGATGAATCCTAGTTCACTGTACTGAATAAATTACAACAAACATAAATTTGCCATAGTATGGAGACTTCCAAGATAAATAGCAACATGAACCATCAACATCTGGAAGAACCAGCATCTCTTGCAAAAATGTATTTATATTCACACCTATTAACATTGCTACTATAACAGTGATCTAATTGTTTCTCATAATGTTATTGCCAAGTCCACAACTCTAGGACCCACACAACAAAGATATCTTTGACATGGAAGATTAAATATCCCTCATTTTATATACAGAAATAAAACACCTTTACTGAATACAGTACTACATAATCATATAAAAAGTTTTAATATATATATATATATATATATATACATATTAACGAATGCTATTCTTTTCATTAAAAATATGAAAAAGTAACCAACATTTACAATTTGAGAAATAATTACAATGATACACAAATCCAGTGGAGTGATGTGGATTAGAAGCTGCAGTTTGGGATTACTAGCCTGTTGTCCACTGCACCACACAGGGTCATCAAGTTTCCCTAATGGCTGCTAATCCTAGACCATGGGCTCAAATCCTGACCACTCCTTTGAATTGTTATATTTGTTCACAAATTTTCAGCATATACACAAATCCATTAGATACTGACTAATAATGGCAGTACAGACTACTATGGTAAATTACACCTTTTATACTCTCAGTATACACCAAGGCTTGGGTTAACAAACAACAGACTTTTCTATTCTCTATCATTAAAAAAAAATCCCTTAACCCAATACAGTATTTTCTTAATATAGTAATTTAATATATCGCACACAGAAGTCACAGGTTGTATATTTGTATCACATTCAATAAAACTCTATGCATTCAGCAGGGTGAAATTAATGTGACACTGGTAGCCACCATAAGGAATTAATAAACATATGAAGCTATGCTCAAAAGGATTCATTAATATCAAATAATAGCCTATATTTCTAAAAAATTTAAAAAATAAAAGCTCAAATATTTTCACCAAAAAATTAATTAAAAACACCTGGTACTGTATATAAATGGCAGTAAAAACTGAAAAGTAATGAAGATGCATAGGTGTATACAGTGGACCCCCTGTTCGCGAAGTCATCGGTAACCGATAAATCTGGTATCTGAAGCATTATATCGCAAAAAATTTGCCTCGGTTCCCGTTACAAAACCCGGTACGTGATACGATTCGTACGAGACGTGTCCACGTGTGGCCTGAACTGCCCTGTGTGTGCCAGTGTTTACAAGCCAGCCAGTGTGCGCGCATCTAAGGATACATTCGGTACATTCCATATTATCCATATTATCACTGTTTTTGGTGCTTGTTTCTGCAAAATAAGTCACCATGGGCTCCAAGAAAGCTTCTAGTGCCAACCCATTGAGACCAAGGGTGCTAATGACTATTGAAATGAAGAAAGAGATAATTGCAAAGTATGAAAGTGGAGTGCGTGTGTCGGAGCTGGCCAAGTTGTATAGTAAATCCCAATCAACCATCTCTACTATAGTGAGCAGGAAAACGGCAATCAAGGAAGCTGTTCTTGCAAAAGGTGCAACTGTGATTACAAAACAGCGATCACAAGTGTTAGAAAATGTTGAGAGACTGTTATTGGTGTGGATAAATGAAAAACAGATAGCAGGAGATAGCATCTCTCAAGCGATCATTTGTGAAAAGGCTAGGCAGTTGCATGAAGATTTAATTAGAAAAATGCCTGCAACTAGTGGTGATGTGAGTGAATTTAAGGCCAGCAAAGGTTGGTTTGAAAGATTTAAGAACCATAGTGGCATACATAGTGTGATTAGGCATGGTGAGGCTGCCAGTTCAGACCAAAAAGCAGCTGAAAAATATGTGCATGAATTCAAGGAGTTGAATTCATGTTGTGTGACAGAAGTCCAGTGATTCTCATTCACTCCATCACTGTCTTGCCAGAAGGGTGCTTTACACTACAGTTTTTAAACTGCAACATTAACACCCCTCCTTCAGAGTGCAGGCACTGTCCTCGAGATGGGAAGTACAGTGCCTGCACTCTGAAGGAGGGGTGTTAATGTTGCAGTTTAAAAACTGTAGTGTAAAGCACCCTTCTGGCAAGACAGTGATGGAGTGAATGATGGTGAAAGTTTTTCTTTTTCGGGCCACCCTGCCTTGGTGGGAATCGGCCAGTGTGATAATAATAATAATAAAAAAAATATTATTCTATTGCATTAAACTTAATATTTCATGTGGTAAAAGTTTCTTTTTCATACTTTTGGGTGTCTTGCACGGATTAATTTGATTTCTATTATTTCTTATGGGGAAAATTGATTCGCTTTCCGATAATTTTGCTTTACGATGAGCTCTCAGGAACGGATTAATAACGTGAACCGGGGGTCCACTGTATATATTTCTGCACACATGTGAATCACTTGACTCCAGCAACCATCACATATGTATTTACAGTGACAGGCAATTACAAATATTCTCAACTTGTACTGCCTATATTTGCACTAACAAAAATCCTTCAACATAGTTTCATGGTTAGAACATAAGTTGATGGCTTACACAGTGGACACTCGGCAACTTCACATTTCCATAGATGAGATATTGCTTCAGGTCTGGAAGAATGGCTAGAATACTAGGACAGCAACTACTATTGTGAAAAGGTAATACTACTGTTGCTGGAATACTTCGCAACTAAGTCACCAATTTTTGATGAAATTAGATGACTTATCAGTCCATCTTGGACCAGATAATGGTAAAGGCTGGACTGAAAGGTTATCTAGATTCATCTTAAATGTGTAGGTTACTGGTAGCTGTGAACAGCAACTGCTCGAAGAATGAAGAATCACAATACTGCGGCTGAAACAATTCACAAGATGCCCACACAAATTGCTGATGAAGCTAGACTTTCAGTCTATCCTGGACCTGATAATGGCTCAGAATTGGCTGAAATGTCATCTAATCTCATTTCCAGTTTGTGGGTTAGTTGTGAACAGCAACTACTATATCATGCTGTTAAAGGTTAACATGTTTTACATTTACACCCATATACAATATAACACTCATATCCACCCTCAATGAACAGCATAGCTGTATTTAGTTAATATAATATGTACATGGCTGAGACTGCACTTGTATAAAATCTGTCAGGAGACCTAAATACAATTCATCTTCCATAATAATACAGTATCTAATAATATCTCAAAAAAAAAAAAAGTTTATAATTTATATTATAGGTATTTTCCCCTGTTAGGTCACAGATGATGATTTTTTACTAACTCAATATTTCTCTTTTACCATATTTATCACAAATGTATACTTAAACCATGCAATTTGAATTCAATAAACAAGAAAACAATTTCTATCTATTAAAAAGTAGGAATGCACATCTGAGAGTGAGTGCATGAGAGAGTACGTGAGAGTGTATGAAAGTACATGTATGTGCATGAGAGGTAGCACAAGAAGAAAAACCACATGTGCTCTCAAGCCTTATTGTGATAACGTTTTACTCTATGCAGAGCTACAAAGTCAGTAGAGTAAATGTTGCCACAATAAATGTTTGCTCAGAACCCATGTCTTTTCTTCATTACTGTCAGCAACATGCCTTAGTATCCACTCCAAACGCAACCAGTCAAAATAATAACACAAACCGTATTATGCACACTGAGGACTATACATAAAAAAAGCTGTTAAATAAATATTAAACCATTAAATCTGTTTAATATAATTTTCAGTTCTTGTAAATCCACAGAAATTACTAAACATTTTAAGACACTATTTATATTTACTTAAAAGCTGACAATAATAATAATAATAATAATAATAATAATAATAATAATAATAATAATAATAATAAAAATAATAATAATAATAATAAAAAGAGTATGTTGGCCAATATTGGGTGCACATGTATTTACGTGTGTGTATGTGATAATCACTTAATGGTTTACCTGGAGGGGGTTTCAGGGGTCAATGCCCCCATGGCTCGGTCTGAGACCTACCTGTGTACAACAGATTACATATTTGTGAACATCAGTAGTCATAAAAGCACAGCTTTGCTTATGTTGTCTCAATCTTCGGTGTTTATCATGATTTTTTTTTTTTTAAGTTTCCAGTGGTTGAAGCATATACAACCCACTTTTAAATCCCATTCCAGTATGCTACATTTTTATTAATGAAAAACATTCCACTGTGATATATTTACACTGGCTGCTTCTCAGGTCACTGACCTTTCATTCTCCCTTGATGGTATGCTAATACATAAATAAATAACAAAAAGGCACAATAACGTGACTGGAACGATACACAAATAACCCGCACATAAAAGAGACACTAACAATGCTCTTTTCTGTCACGTCAGAGATCATAGCCATCCTATTGACTGGTCTTCTGCTAAAACTGTCTTCCCTACTTCCAACTCGAACAGTCGCCGTTTAGTTGAATCCTCTCTTATACACAACTTTCCTTGTTTGAACCTTAGCCCTGGCTTCGTCTCTGTAGATGCCTTCCTCTCCCACTACATTGTAAAATGCTCCAAACTTCAGAACACCCGTGACTTAACCTGAATCCTCATTTTTTCTTCTTCTTCTTCTTTTTCTTCTTCCTCTTCCCTTTCCTCTCTCCTTTTCTCCTCTGGGTTGTCTTTCTCTCTCCTGTCTCGTGTTTCTGTTCCTTCTTTATTTTATTTCACCACTTCCCCTTTCACGCACCTCGTGCGCTTGCTCTCCCTCTGTGGGTTTCTAGCTCTCTTGCAGTGCTCCCCTTCCTTTGTATTTGACTGGCTCGTCTTCCTTATTTCCCACTTCTACCACTACCAGTACTACTTCCTCTTCTTCTTCTACTACATCTACTGATGAAATTAGACACATGTGCGGCGTCTGGTTGTCTTTGTTGTGGACGTTTCGCCATCCAGTGGCTGGCTGGATGGCGAAGCGTCTACGGTGGGGATGCCCCGGTGTTGTGCATGTGTCATTTCATCCTGTCGGTATTATATACAATTCTTGTACTACTACCACCACTACTACTACCACTACTACTACCTCCACCTCTTCCTGCCTATATATAGCCGTCCTGCTCCTCCTCTGTTAGTGTGACTTTGTCAATGGTCCAAGTAGGACCGAAACGTCGTCGTAAACTTCTCTCTTTTATGTGCGGGTTATTTGTGTATGCTAATACATCTTCATCTGTATGCAATTCTCCATTTATGAAAACTTATATTTAGGGATTGGAAAAGTATGAAAATAGGTGCAATAAATGGCACCTGAATGAAGTAGATATTTTTTATTAACAAAAAAATTGACCTACACAGGGGCTTTATCATGTCACTTGAGTTGACAAAAGCCCATGTAAGGGGCATAATACAATTCTTAATGAAGGTATTCTCTGCATCTAAATGCCATATACTGTACTGTATTTGTAGTTCCCATTTTTGATGTTTAATTTGGTCTATAATTTTTTGAAATTTCTAGTGGGTGTAGCATTTACTACCTACTGGTACCTTTGGATTCCATTCCGGAATTCCGCCACTCTGTAAAGAAAGCTTTTCTGGTATTGTTTTGGAACTTTTTTTTTTTTGTTTACAATTGTAACCTTTAGTTCTCCCTGTTGATGGCAATATGGAAGAATCAATAAGAAAGATTTCCTATGCTTTTAAAATCCTTTATGTGGTTATCATGTCTTCTCTTTTCCTCCAATCTACTTTTTTGTAACTTGTATATACATATTTCTGGTAGTTATTTAGGTACATAGTGTTTGGGAGCAAAGCTATAAATATTCCACTGAACATAAAGGTATAAATCATACACACATTCAAAAGGCAAGATGAGGGAAAAATTCTTAGGTATACACCATGACACAAACCAAAATTCAACTTACAGTATCTCCAGCACTATCTAAAAGAATTTCCAAAGTCATTGAGCATTTTTCAAAAGTGTTACTCTTTACCTTCAACAACTTTGCTGTCTAATCTATCTTTACCTCACTTATGGTATATATGCATGAGGATCTACAACAAATCACCTAAAACATGTAACAACTCAGCAAAAATCTATTAGAATGATTACTTAATCAGGTTCCAGACAATATACCCTTTTTTTTTTTTTTTTTTTTATTATCACACCGGCCGATTCCCACCAAGGCAGGGTGGCCCGAAAAAGAAAAACTTTCACCATCATTCACTCCATCACTGTCTTGCCAGAAGGGTGCTTTACACTACAGTTTTTAAACTGCAACATTAACACCCCTCCTTCAGAGTGCAGGCACTGTACTTCCCATCTCCAGGACTCAAGTCCGGCCTGCCGGTTTCCCTGAATCCCTTCATAAATGTTACTTTGCTCACACTCCAACAGCACGTCAAGTATTTAAAACCATTTGTCTCCATTCACTCCTATCAAACCACGCTCACGCATGCCTGCTGGAAGTCCAAGCCCTCGCACACAAAACCTCCTTTACCCCCTCCCTCCAACCCTTCCTAGGCCGACCCCTACCCCGCCTTCCTTCCACTACAGACTGATACACTCTTGAAGTCATTCTGTTTCGCTCCATTCTCTCTACATGTCCGAACCACCTCAACAACCCTTCCTCAGCCCTCTGGACAACAGTTTTGGTAATCCCGCACCTCCTCCTAACTTCCAAACTACGAATTCTCTGCATTATATTCACACCACACATTGCCCTCAGACATGACATCTCCACTGCCTCCAGCCTTCTCCTCGCTGCAACATTCATCACCCACGCTTCACACCCATATAAGAGCGTTGGTAAAACTATACTCTCATTACATTCCCCTCTTTGCCTCCAAGGACAAAGTTCTTTGTCTCCACAGACTCCTAAGTGCACACTCACTCTTTTTCCCTCATCAATTCTATGATTCACCTCATCTTTCATAGACCCATCCGCTGACACGTCCACTCCTAAATATCTGAATACGTTCACCTCCTCCATACTCTCTCCCTCCAATCTGATATTCAATCTTTCATCACCTAATCTTTTTGTTATCCTCATAACCTTACTCTTTCCTGTATTCACCTTTAATTTTCTTCTTTTGCACACCCTACCAAATTCATCCACCAATCTCTGCAACTTCTCTTCAGAATCTCCCAAGAGCACAGTGTCATCAGCAAAGAGCAGCTGTGACAACTCCCACTTTGTGTGTGATTCTTTATCTTTTAACTCCACGCCTCTTGCCAAGACCCTCGCATTTACTTCTCTTACAACCCCATCTATAAATATATTAAACAACCACGGTGACATCACACATCCTTGTCTAAGGCCTACTTTTACTGGGAAAAAAATTTCCTTCTTTCCTACATACTCTAACTTGAGCCTCACTATCCTCGTAAAAACTCTTCACTGCTTTCAGTAACCTACCTCCTACACCATACACTTGCAACATCTGCCACATTGCCCCCTATCCACCCTGTCATACGCCTTTTCCAAATCCATAAATGCCACAAAGACCTCTTTAGCCTTATCTAAATACTGTTCACTTATATGTTTCACTGTAAACACCTGGTCCACACACCCCCTACCTTTCCTAAAGCCTCCTTGTTCATCTGCTATCCTATTCTCCGTCTTACCCTTTTAATTCTTTCAATTATAACTCTACCATACACTTTACCAGGTACACTCAACAGACTTATCCCCCTATAATTTTTGCACTCTCTTTTATCCCCTTTGCCTTTATACAAAGGAACTATGCATGCTCTCTGCCAATCCCTAGGTACCTTACCCTCTTCCATACATTTATTAAATAATTGCACCAACCACTCCAAAACTATATCCCCACCTGCTTTTAACATTTCTATCTTTATCCCATCAATCCCGGCTGCCTTAAACCCCCTTTCATTTTACCTACTGCCTCACGAACTTCCCCCACACTCACAACTGGCTCTTCCTCACTCCTACAAGATGTTATTCCTCCTTGCCCTATACACGAAATCACAGCTTCCCTATCTTCATCAACATTTAACAATTCCTCAAAATATTCCTTCCATCTTCCCAAAACCTCTAACTCTCCATTTAATAACTCTCCTCTCCTATTTTAACTGACAAATCCATTTGTTTTTCTAGGCTTTCTTACTTGTTTAATCTCACTCCAAAACTTTTCTTATTTTCAACGAAATTTGTTGATAACATCTCACCCACTCTCTCATTTGCTCTCTTTTTACATTGCTTCACCAACTCTCTTAACTTCTCTCTTTTTCTCCATATACTCTTCCCTCCTTGCATCACTTCTACTTTGTAAAAACTTCTCATATGCTAACTTTTTCTCCCTTACTACTCTCTTTACATCATCCCTTCCACCAATCGCTCCTCTTCCCTCCTGCCCCCACTTTCCTGTAACCACAAAACTTCTGCTGAACACTCTAACACTACATTTTTAAACCTACCCATACCTCTTGGGCCCCCTTTGCCTATGCTCTCATTAGCCCATCTATCCTCCAATAGCTGTTTTTTATCTTACCCTAACTGCCTCCTCTTTTAGTTTATAAACCTTCACCTCTCTCTTCCCTGATGCTTCTATTCTCCTTGTATCCATCTACCTTTTACTCTCAGTGTAGCTACAACAAAGAAAGTGATCTGATATATCTGTGGCCCTCTATAAACATGTACATCCTGAAGTCTACTCAACAGTCTTTTTCTACCAATACATAATCCAACAAACTACTGTCATTTCGCCCTACATCATATCGTGTATACTTATTTATCCTTTTTTCTTAAAATATGTATTACCTATAATAAACCCCTTTCTATACAAAGTTCAATCAAAGGGCTCCCATTATCATTTACACCTGGAAACCCCAAAACTTACCTACCCCCCCTCTCTAAAAGTTTCTCCTACTTTGCATTCAAGTCCCCTACCAAAATTCTCTCTCACTTGGTTCAAAGGTCCTATACATTCACTTAACATCTCCCAAAATCTCTCTCTCTCCCTGCATTCCTCTCTTCTCCAGGTGCATACACGCTTATTATGACCCACTTCTCGCATCCAACCTTTACTTTAATCCACTAATTCTTGAATTTACACATTCATATTCTCTTTTCTCCTTCCATAATGATCATTTAACATTACTGCTACCCCTTCCTTTGCTCTAACTCTCTCAGATACTCCAGATTTAATCCCATTTATTTCCCCCCACTGAAACTCTCCTACCCCCTTCAGCTTTGTTTCGCTTAGGGCCAGGACATCCAACTTCTTTTCATTCATAACATCAGCAATCATCTGTTTCTTGTCATCCGCACTACATCCACGCACACTTAAGCAACCCAGTTTTATAAAGTTTTTCTTCTTCTCTTTTTTAGTAATTGTATTCAAAAGTTTAAATTTACTCAACATACAAAACATTTACACTGTTGTGCACACCATATATACAGGACACTCAATACAGTACAAATATTAACCCAGTCCCAAAATGGTTGACGAGAAGTTATGAGGGGAGGACCTGACTAAGTTAGATCTGGAGGGCAGTGTGTGCTAAACATGTGTCAGGAGCCTTGCCAACTGGAAATTTCTCTGGTTCTGAGAGATAACAGAAAATCAGTGTGGTGTGAAGCCATGTTGTGCCATAAAAAACAGGAATCATTCATGTTGATGCAACAAGCATATCTAGACAGTGTACATGCTTGCATTCTTCTTGGACCTAATTATCATCATCATCATCATTACCATTATACATGCGCTCAATCCATACAGGTCATAAAGTGCTAGAAGGCTGAGGGAAGCTACTGGTAAAGGGAAGCAGTAATAGTAATAAGTTAGTGTCAATCAAAAAATCACAGGTGTGTGTGTCTGGGCTGAAAGTTTGACTTACTGAATGAAAAGGCAAAACAAGAGCACCCAAGAGCTGAAGAACAGACTGACTTCATCAGATCTAACAAGCTGGAGAGAGAAGTGCCAGGTACTTCTCCATGTGATAGTTATGAGTGTCTTGTGTTGCCAACACAGTCATGTGAGAACCATTTCCAAAATATGAGTGATGAAAAGAAGTTGACTAAGAACTCAACTGTGGTTTGAGCAGGAATACTTATTGTCCTTTAACCTCTGTCTGTTAGTGGTAGTGATAGTGGCGGCGATGCAACCGGCTTTAAGTAACCTAGAAGCATTCTCTAGTACCACATTAGTGCGAAAGATTAAACATTGATTACTGTTGGCATCAACTCTGAAAGAGTTACTTATTCTGTACTTTTATTTTGTATTCCACAAGGATTTCATCAACCTCTTTGGGTTGTGTGTACACTACAACTGTTTCTTCTTCAGTAACCCACTTTGAAAGCAGCACATGGGGATGGGCATGAAGCTGCCAATCAGCACAGTTCTCACAAATCCCTACATGGAGTTCCTAGAGGCCAAGAGACTCCTGCTGGAGTAGACTGACTGAGGTATGTCGATATCATTGGACCCAACACATTTGACCTCTTCTGGTTCAAGAGACAGTGTCAGTGCTATTGATCCTTCCATTTACTTCATATTAGAAGAGGAAAAAAACAGTATTCCTTTTCTTGATGTCCTTGTACACAAAAACAGTACAAGTAACTGCTTTCAATTTAGTGTGTACTCTAAGCCCATTAACGAGAATGATCTCATTCTTGTCTATCTCACCACTAAACTAGAGCCAAGGGAGGTGTTCTTTTGGGTTTCTTTCTAGGGGGTTCTCAAAATCTGCAGCCCTGATATCCTAGGAAACAAGTACCTCAAAATCAAGATCTTCAGTTTACATTTTCCTTCCACCTTCATGTGGGATTGCAGAAGGTGAGCACAGACATTAACACAGAGTCGATACCAGCAGTAACCGCTTTTTAATCTTCCCTGCTTCTATGGTACCTGAGAACACTTTTTAGGTTGCCTAAGAAATCCCTTTACATCATCTCCACTGTCGATTCTACCCCTATCAAAGATATTGCTGGGTCTCAGAGGGTTAAATCCAGCCCCAAGGAGACTGCAGAAGTAGTCATATTAAGTATAGGTGGATGAGATGGCTAGTGATTTGTCTATATGAACATAAAGATGCTGGCTGCACCAGTAACATCAACAGTGCTTGTATTTCATATCATAACATGGCTTCACACTACGTGGATTGACCCTAGGTGAGCATGGGTATCCAAGAAATAGGCAAGATCCAAAGACAATGTCTTGAATCTGATCTCATTCATACCATAGATGCCATCAATGAGAACGAAGTAAAATTCCACTTTGCAGAACTCCTGGCTTACATCCTTCTCAGTACACATGCACCCTAGTGACTGCCATTATCAGGTTTGCACCTTACAACTCCTTGTCACCTATAACATGTACAGTACTCTCTACATGTATGAAAAACTTGGTCTCAGTAAAGATTTCCATTCTGCAAGTGTCTATTATGTTTTTTATTTGAATCTGAAGAAGAGGGAGTGAGTTTCAGTTCCTGGTCCCATTCTAACTTTTGACTAACGAAATGGGTGAGCCCTGTCATATTATTTGTTTAATCCTTGCATGTTCACTTTTGCTGTGCCATACTTAAGGTCATTCTGCTTTTTTATCATTGTTATGTTGAATTATTTGTAACTCAATGGCCATTTCCTGCCAAGGCAGGGTGACCTCATCTTTCATTCAGTTACTGTCTTTCCAGAAGTGTGCTGACATCACAATCAGATTACCCTCCAACTGCAAAATCCCCACCCCCCTCCTTCAGAGTGAAGACACTACCCCTTCCCACCTCCAGGACTCAAGTCCAGATAACTGGTTTCCCTGAATCGCTTCACAAAAGTTACTTTGCTCACACTCCAACATATCCATAAAAGCCGTGTGTCTTCATTTGCCTCTAATATCCCTGTGGCTCATTTGGAAGCTAAATTTCCAACCATACCCACTTATTCATTTTTGCATATCAGGGAGAGAGCCTAACCTTGTCAATCCTGTATTATTTGGTATGTTAGGATAATATCTTTTTTGTTCTTTGTTCCTAAAGTTAAATAAGACCTAGTTCTCATATTCATTTTTTTGCAACTCATTTCCTTCAGCTCAGGCACAAGTCTTGATGCTCTCCTTTGCACTCTCTCAAGTTTCACTTTGTGCCTTACTTGATAAGGGTTCCACATCAGCACTGCATACTCAAGAATAGATTGCAGAGGTTGCACACATGTTAAATATCGTGTGTGTGTGTTTGTGTGTAATACAATGTCAGGGCAAACATGAGGTGCTTAATATATGAAACATAAGTGGACAAAGACATAAGCAGCTTAAAGTACAGTGTATTTATCCATAAGCATGACTGAATATGAATGCACAAAAAAATATTGAACACAAAACACATACAATATGTAATTTCATACACATGTACATGAATGCATTTGTTGACCCATACAAATATCAACTATGATTAATTCAGCTGGTTGCAAGTGATCACCTTTTTTTAACACTTGTCAATCTTATCTTGAATTTATTTATTAATATTAAAAATCTTTCATGCCAAATATCTTTACTTCAAAATTTACATGATATGCTTGCATCATTACACATGAATGTTAAATGTATAGGATTTATATTTAGTCTCTTGGGACATGCACTGTGTGAACAATTAAGACTAATACACAGAGAGCTGTATAAGCAATAATTTCTGATCATCTGAACTTGTCCTGTTTGTTTCTCTCAAGGTATACAACAAACAGTGAACATAATATAATGTACAGGTACTTGTGTGTGTGATGCTAGTCTTCCAATCACTGTCAATATCTATTAAAACTGTCACCTGATAACTGTATTCATACACATACTTTTAAGTCTTATTATTGAAAGTGACTCTAGCTGGGTCCCTGCTCCTGTTCTCGAATTTATAGTACAGTATGTTAAGATTAAGCATGGAGATAACTTGTTGATTACAGTTAGGTAGTCTCTCTCTCACACTTAATACGTGGAGAATGGAGCCTCCACTGCTTCTTGTGCAAAACGGTTCCCCCATCCATGGATTTAGCACTTTATATAATTAAATACATATACAACAAATTAAAATAGACATAGGAACACCTCCAGCCTGAAGCAAGCTTCTATCTGGATCTGGTTGTGATACAGGGAAGTATTCTGGTTTGTACATGAGGTCCCCAACTTGCAAATACTCCAAGTTACACATATCCATACTTACAAAAAAGGGCACTAATTAAAGTTTTATAATTGCTGAGTGGTAGTATGAACATGTGTGAAACATAACCATCCTTTGTACTATTGTTTTCTATACATACAACTCTTAATGTAAGTTGCAAAACCAGGAATGCAACAGGTTTGTAAATTGGAGACCTAATGTACTTTATTTCACTGTAGGAATACATTGTCATAAAATTCATTTCTAGAGAAGTTATATAACTTTTGAGAAATGAGTTGTGTGTGACTTCAAATCCTGAGCAGAATAAACAGCACTTGGTCAATATCAAAACATGCTGCAGGCTGGGGGTTTGGTTCTGGTTCTTGGATCAGAGGTAAACTGCTCAATGAAAAATATTTCTACTCACAATGCCTACAGTACCTCATAGGAAACATACAAACATAAAAAAAAAAAAAAAAAAAAAAAAAAAAAAAAAAAAAAAAAAAAAAAAAAAAAAAAAAAATCATGACACTTTTCAAGAATACTGTATATTGTGTAAAAATTATATTTGACATCTGAAATACATTTTTAAAAAATGTTTTAATTAAATTTTTAATATACAGTATTTCATTATTATTAACTACAGAAACATACATTATAACACATAATTACTGAAGACTAATTATATGCATTAAACCATTTATCCTAGACACGTTAGTGTATCAGATAGAACATAATTATTTAATTTTTGAATGCCAGTTTTTAAATAAAGCCACTTGATAAAACCATATTTAATACTCAACTGAAATAGTCCACTACTGCAGTTAACTACTGAAGAATGAAGACAAAGAAAATCAATAAGAACAAAAGAAAGCAGCTAATGGTGGCATATGTGATTATGAAGATTTTCAGGAACTCAAGTTTGGTTGATATTTTCGTTCTTAAATATTCAAACGCAAAACGATAAAGCATTTATACGCATTTTCTTTTGACACACAAAAACCTCAAAAAAGTCAATGAAGTTTGTGACATTCCACACTGGGCATTTTTTATCAGAATTACAGTATTTTTGAAATTACATAGAATATTAAAATTCAACAATTTTGATTATGGGCACTCAGTACATTGCAGTTTAGCATGCTTATGGTTACAATGTTGGCATTTTAAAATGAACATCTAAAGTGCATATATTTCACTGAATCACAATGTACTGCCAATTACTGCTAAAATTCTCTTTGCTTTATTGACTTTATAAATGATTTAGTCAAAACCAAAAGACCAGTAATGTGCATAGGTGTATTATACAATGTATGAATGATTTTTGCAATGTGTTCACTTATATTTTCTAGGATGATTTATGTGTATGTACATATGCAATTTGTGTATATACAGCACTGTTTACCTTTGCATAGATATTTACAAAATAAACTTGTCAGTAATAAGCACCACCATCTGATTACATAACCCTACAAATGTTCACATTTTTATATTTAAATGAGAGCTGTATCAATATTATTATTATTTTTTAACATGTTGGCTGTTTCCCAACTAGGCAAGGTTAACCCAACAATACTATTAACTATTACTCAATAAGTGCCTCTCCAAGTGGGTACAGATCTCATGGTCCCATTTTGACCTACCGAACTGTAATCTTCCCACCATACTTTCAGAGGGCAAGCACTGTGCTTCACAGCAGTTAAAACTGCAAACTTTCAGATATTACCTTCCTTGCACTCCAACAATAAATAAGTCATATTCTATGAAAGACTTGCCTCCATTCACTCTAGTGTACATACTCACCAATGCCTGTTAAATGCCCAAACTCCAACCTCTCAACACCTCTTTCATACCCTGTATGCTCTGCATTACGCAGCAACAGCCCCTCCTTATCTCACGTCTCCCCTGCACTCATCTGAGTACATAGCAGTGTCACTGTAGTTTTAGGTAACCTCCATGACCTATCACAAGCCTAACTTTTCTTTTGCCTTCTCTCTTTTTGAATTTTCTTTACATCCTCCTCTCTTTATTTCACTTCTATGTAATCTAACTTTTTTCTTTCTTTCTTACTTCTTTGCAAACTCAATTTTTATCTTTCTCACTTCTGCCTAAGTCATTTTTTCTTCTCTCCAACTTGGCTAACTTAGATCACCCATACTCCCTCTAATCTCTTTCTCATATGTCTATTTACCTCTCCTGCACCACTTATAGGGATTATAGTAATAACCAACCCCACTGTCTTTCTCTGAAGCTATTAAAGAAGTCAGCCATCACTAGTAACTGTTAACTAAATTTTATTTGCGAAGATGCCATGCATTTATGTTAGCTTCTAGTTTACTGACTCATGGTGCCTATCAATATTTTATTTTATCAGGAAAAGTATACTGGATTTGTTCCCCGGAGCACGCTTCCAATTATGACATGGGAGTCAACAGAAAAATAGGTTTTGCTTAGTATGTTGGGAAAAAAATCTTCAACACTATATATTATGGAGTACTGTAGTTCTGCACAGTGCATTCCTTACCTCATAATCTGGCAGCCATTCCAGAAAGCTGACCTAATATGGAGGGTTGTTAATAAAAGGTTACTGGGTCAAGCTGGAGTTCCTGTTTTTCAGATATTGATGGTTGTATTGGTGGGGAAAGCACTCTGTAAATGCCTCTGCACTGTGACACCTTGCATTTATTTATAGAAAAGTAGTTGAATGCCCCACATCAAGTTAAGGCATTTACTTATGAACATTAAAATGGTATAAAATACTGACAGGTTGTTAGGTAAGACACATGTGCAACAGTTAGGTATCTTTATTTTGAAACGTTTCGCCTACACAGTAGGCTTCTTCAGTCAAGTACAGATACCTAACTGTCGGTATTTTATACCATTTTAATGTTCACTCTGTCAGACACTGCAACATGAGGGTATCTTGGTACAGGCCTGAAATCAACTTGGACAACTTCTACTAGTGAGAATGGCTGGATCTGAGAGGGACCTGACCTCCCAACGGCTTCATTCTTACCTCTACTGTTAGCCTAAATCTCACCACTTGGCGGTATATAGGCTCCATCCTGTCACTTCAGCTCCATATTGTTTCAGACTATGGAACAATACTCTTCTCCAGACTGAGGGACTGACCACCTCAAAACTTCAAGGGTGATGGACTGATTACATCGTCTTCCAGTCTCTTCTGCTTATATCAACTTTTCTGTACTCGACTGAAGAAGCCTACTGTGTAGGCGAAACGTTTCGAAATAAAGATACCTAACTGTTGCACATGTGCATTTACTTATGTTAGAATCTGCTTTAAAGAGAGCACTTGCAATTTTGCCCAAAACAAACAAAGGCTCCCATATGACTACTGGTGAGGCAGTTTTTCTCTTCTCGCTGCTCCTCTTCTTCCAGGGACTCTATCCAACAGTTCCTCCAAGTCTTCTGGTATAGCCTTGAAGCTCTTAACATCCACACTCATTTCCAGCTTTCTGCCTTGACATCAGTTTTTAGTTTGGGAAAAGTCTGGAAATTATTAACAGCAGGACTCCATAATTTTTTCACTTGGCATTTAGAGTATGGATGCAAAAATTTCAAAATTTTGCCGATTCTAATACCAATACCATGAAAATTAGCTGATCCCAACTGATATTAATACTCTGGCACACTCCTGATTTAGAGGAAAATTTATCACCTCTTCAGTCCTGTTGGCATAATGGCAGTTGAAGGCCATTCTATCTCCTTGGTCTAGTTGATAGAGTAGAAAGATCATTTTGGGTGGTATTAAATTGGTCTTTATAAGCAAGTTGCAATCCTGCAACATCACAGTGGGATAACAACCAGAGACTTTTTTCTGACATATTTGTTTACTTGGGGATACAAAAGTGTGAAAAAACAATAAAAAGGGGGGATACCACTCATACCTTCTTGTTAGGTTATCAAGGAAAGTATAATAAAATCTTACCCTTTGAAGCACATGGGTTCTTATGTGGTAAGCTTAAAACAGTGTCATGTATAGTGCAGAAAAGCAATGCTAGATGGTCTCTGGTAAACTTAAACCCAAGGGCAACCTTCTCCTGCCTGAAGATATACAGCAGGTATATATGGCATCTGCTTCCAACAAAACCCTTGTAATGGTATGAATAATCAGGACAAACTTTGTAGCTGTATGATCTCCAGAAGCTATCACCAGAAAAATGTAATGCTATGCAGTCTGCTGCATGTCTGAAAATTTTCATTCACCCAGCACTAAATTTACATTCCTTTGAAGGCACACTTGCCTGCTGGGTTGAAGAAATTAAGCTGCTTACTGGTAACTGGGCTCTATAATACTGTACACTTTTTAGAAAGACACTAACTTGTTTTTGTAAGCAAAATGATCTACTCTACTTGGTTTATATGTTGCAGTTTATTAATTAAAATAGTGGTTTTTGCGAAGCACCGTAGAGGCTTAGAACTAAAACTGCCTCACTTGGTAACCCTGCTCACTGTCAAGGCATGGGTGCCTATCAACAGTTGTTTTGCCTTGGCAGTCCCCATTTAAAGCATTCTCTTACAATCAAACTCGCTTTTACATTACTGAGGTAGAACTATCTTCTAAAGATTGATGCCAAAATTTTAACTTCTTCTACAATAGAAGAGCTGCCATCCTTACATATAACGTGACTCCTGATATATCTAATTCATACAGATGTATATATGTGTGTGTATGTATGTATGTATGTACAGTACTTACGTCAAAGGTACTTATGAGGATTGTACAATATTACTATTTTTATAGTGTTTAGTTTGCATATTTGGAATCACATGTTTGGACTACTTTGCATGTATGAACTGCAGTGTGTGTGGTATGTGTGTGTGTTGTGTGTGGTGTGTGTGTGGTGTGTGTGTGTGTGTGTGTGTGTGTGTGTGTGTGTGTGTGTGTGGTGTGTGGGTTGTGTTGTTGTGTGTGTGTGTGTGGTGTGTGTGTGTGTGTGTGTGTGTGTGTGTGTGGTGTGTGTGTGTGTGTGTTGTGGTTGTGTGTGTGGTGTGTGTTGTGTTGTGTGTGTTGTGTGTGTGTGTGTGTGTGTGTGTGTTGTGGTGTTGTGTGTGTGTGTGTGTGTGTGTGTGTTGTGTGTGTTGTTGTGTGTGTGTTTTGTGTGTGTGTTGTGTGTGTGTGTTGTGTGTGTGTGTTGTGTGGGGTGTGTGTGTGTGTGTGTTGTGTGTGTGTGTGTGTGTGTGTGTGTTGTGTGTTGTTGGTGTGTGTGTGTGTGTTGTGGTGTGTGTGTTGTGTGTGTGTGTGTGTGTTGTGTGTGTTGTTTGTGTGTGTGGTTGTGTGTTGTGTGTGTTGTGTGTGTGTGTGTGTGTGGTTGTGGTGTGTGTTGTGTTGTGTGTGTGTGTGTGTGTGTGTGTTGGGTGTGTTGTGTGTGTGTGTGTGTGTGTGTGTGTTGTGTGTGTGTGTGTTGTGTGTTGTGTGTGTTGTGTGTGTGTGTTGTGTGTGTGTGTGTGTGTGTGTGTGTGTGTGTGTGTTGTGTGTGTGTGTTGTGTGTGTGTGTGTGTGGGTGTGTGTGTGTGTGGTGTGTGTGTGTGGTGTGGTGGGGTGTGTGTGTGTGTGTGTGTGTGTGTGTGTGTATATATCATATACACACACACACAAATGAACTCACATAGAGACAATAAAGCAAGAAATAATGAGTATTGTACACTATATATGGCTCACACTCAGGTCCATTTTGGCAAAATATAAGGTGAACCGTACTCCTTAAAGCTGCAGAAGGAAACTCTGCTACTTACTTAATCATAGCCGAGTTTAAGACAAGAGAGCGATCGACGAGTCGAAAAAAATAGGCGTATTATAACTCAAAAAGAAGTACTAAACCTACAAGGGTCATATAGTGACAGATAGGTATAACCCCCCCAAAAAAAAAAAAAAAAAAAAAAAAAAAAAAAAAAAAAAAAAAAAAAAAAAATTATTAATAAAACTCTGGGTGCAGGTTGGGATGGTGTTCAAACCTTGGAAACTGAACCTAAAAGATGACTGCTCTGCCAGAACAGAATAAACCTTGTTTTAATTTATGAGACTACTGAGCTGATTGTAATGGGAAGGTTTGCCAAGTATTACTGAGGGTAGTACAGTATATTAAAGGAGATTTTACCAAGGCATAAAGGAAACACTCTCAGCCTAGTTATGCACCAACACAGATGTTACAGACAGGGCCCAAGAATGCAGCCACAGGGAAGACAGCAAAACATAACACTAAGATATCGTATGCAAGACTATGTTTAGTCTACTAGAATTCAACAAATACTTAGTTTATATGTGACAATTTCAGACTGATTTTTACATTTTTGTAAAAAGTTACAAACTTTCAGATAAAAATAACCAAAAGATCCCAGGCTGAATCCCTGAGGTGGATGAGATGTGGGGGTAAGTCTTCATACACTTACTGCCCCTCTAAATTTACCTACCATAATGGATAGTTATTAATCAACTTCAAGTAGTATCCCAGGGGTGGCAATATTAATTTACACAGGATTTTAAAATGAGCTAATGCAAGTTATTTTGTAAAATGAAGTGAAAAACATCTTCATTATTGCTATTATTATAATCAACTTAAACACTAAACCAAAAAGGGTCATACAGTCTTATTATTGATAGACAATAATCCAGCTCACCCCAGTGCTGATACCTCAACCTCAATGGATAGTAAAATAAAAGTGTGTGTTTACCATTTAACACCACTTTGAGGCAGCCAAAGAAACAAGCTTTGCCTCTGCAACTAAAAGGTGCTATGAAAAACTATGTAGCATAAGATTTTTGGTAGCTTTACTTTCAGTTGAAGGTAAGAGGCCTACGGGCAGTAAATAACTGGCCTAAAATTTATAGCACGATATAAGGTGACTACATTAAAGAATGCAATCTGTGCTGTAATAGTTACATCATGTTGCTCAGGACTCAAGCTATGATGAAGCCTAGGATCAAGGTTATAGTATTTTAATGGATGAGAAGATTGACCAATGTAGAATAGAAAGTGTACAAGAACATGGATGAGTATAGTTGTGGGTTATAAGGGTTACAATACAATTCCTTTCGAACATGTGGAAAGACTTTTCAAGGTTTCTTCTATAACTGATCATGAGGGCCTGGCAAGTTCCTGTATACACTACAAAATGATCAAAGACTATCCTTGAATGGGCAAATAAAACCAGGAAACAGATTAAAAATGATCAATTTTTGGCTAGAATTCCAAAAACACAAACCAGCCTTGACTCTGCCCCTGAAAGCTAAGATTCAATTTTGCAAAAGTTAAATTTACTGTAAGTGTAATTTAATCCTTTGAGGGTCCAAGCCGTAGTTCTATGCCTTGTCCACAGGGTCCAAGAATTTTCAAAAAAAATTTCTGTTATTTTTTCTTATGAAATAGTGAAGAATCTTTTTCTGGAGGTAATAAAACTAAAAGTATGAAATTTGATAGAAAATTGACAAAATTACACTATCGTGAATTTTACTGCATCAGTGATATTTACACGTCGGCGATTTTTCCCACTTTTACTCCTATTTTAGGATTAAATTATGGGGAATTAAATACAAAATGGGAAGTGACACAGTTACTTTTTGCTGATGATACTGTGCTTATGGGAGATTCTAAAGAAAAATTGCAAAGGTTAGTGGACGAATTTGGGAGTGTGTGTAAAGGTAGAAATGGCAACGTTTCGCTCTCCAGGTGATGAGAGTATCAAATGATTTAGATAAAGAAAAATTGGATATCAAATTGGGGAGGAGGAGTATGGAAGAAGTGAATGTTTTCAGATATTTGGGAGTTGACATGTCAACGGATGGATTTATGAAGGATGAGGTTAATCACAGAACTGATGAAGGAAAAAGGTGAGTGGTGCATTGAGGTATATGTGGAGGCAAAAAATGTTATCTATGGAGGCAAAGAAGGGAATGTATGAAAGTATTAGTAGTACCAACACTCTTATATGGGTGTGAAGCTTGGGTTGTAAATGTTGCAGTGAGGAAGCAGTTGGAGATGTCTTGTCTAAGGGCAATGTGTGGTGTAAATATTATGCAGAAAATTTGGAGTGTGGAAATTAGGAGAAGGTGTGGAGTTAATAAAAGTATTAGTCAGAGGGCTGAAGAGGGTTTGTTGAGGTGGCTTGGTCATTTAGAGAGAATGGATCAAAGTAGAATGACATGGAGAGCGTATAAAGCTGTAGGAGAAGGAAGGTGGGGTAGGGGTCGTCCTCAAAAGGTTGAGGGAGGGGGTAAAGGAGGTGTTGTGGGCGAGGGGTTTGGACTTCCAGCAAGCTGCGTGAGCATGTTAGATAGGAGTGAATGGAGACAAATGGTATTTGGGGCCTGACGAGCTGTTTGAGTGTACAGGGTAATACTTAGTGAAGGATTCAGGGAAAAACCAGTTATTATTAACCGGACTTGAGTCTGAAATGGGAAGTACAATGCCTGCACTCTAAAGGAGGGGTTTTTGGATATTGCAGTTTGGAGGATATATTGGGAATTTTTATATATGTAAACAGTGGGACCCCCGCTTTACGAAACACCTCCCAATGCGACCATTATGTAAGTGGGTTTATTTATATAAGTGGGGTTGTACGTGTATGTTTGGGGTCTGAAATGGACTAATTAAATTTACAATATTCCTTATGGGAACAAATTTGTCAGTCTGGCAACCTGAAAATACTTCGGAAGAAAGAATATCGTAAACTGGGGTCCACTGTACTTTCTTAACTGTTGTATTCTGGACCTCTGCAAAAACAAAGATTATGGTTGAGTAAAGGGGAAAGTGTTGAGTGTGTGAAAGTATTTTCTTTTTGGGGATTTTTTTCTTTTTTTGGGTCACCCGCCTCGGGGGGAGACGGCCGACTTGTTGAAAAAAAAAAAAAATTCCATTTTATCGATTGTGCACAAGAAACTACCAGAATAACTATTTCAACTACCCAATAGTGATCAGAAATTGGTAATTTGTCCTATTCACACAAAGTTAAAATATTCCAATTTCAACAAAAGGGTCCAGAATAAACAATGTAGGAATTCCTGGCACAAAAACAACATTTTTCTTTTAGTATTTACTTTAGGCTTTAACCTTTTAGGTTTTGGTCGTACGTACGTCTTACGCGGGGGGTTTTTGACTACTAGTACCATAAATTTTCTAGCGGCCTCAAATTAGTGGAGAAAGTGGTAGGCCTTCATATGAAAGAAGGGGGTCTAGGGGTCATGTGACAGCCAAAAAAAAACCCTGCAGCACCAGTGAATAATGAGAAAAAAAAAAACTTTGACCTTTTTTTGAATAAATCAGGGGCTTTTTCATGTATTTTCCTATGGTATTTTTTGTTGTATTCTGTTTTCTTGGTCTCATTTTATAAAGGAAACATATTACAGAAATTTAGATGATTTTGACTGGTTTTTTCAATGAAAGGTGCCTTTAAATTGAGCTAAATTAGAGAAATGTTCGATTTTTACCAAACTTCAAAAGTTAAACAAATCGTGCCAAACGGGAATACACGAATGGTGAGTCAATATTCTTTCACAAGTTTCACCAATAAAATTTTTACCATTTTTTACACTAACTAGTCTGCATAACAGTAAATCTTATATTTTTTGTGGAAAAAAATTCAAAGTGGAAAAACAAAAGAATAAAGAGGGCCCTTTAACGTGCTTTTGACAGGGAAATGTCATTTTAGTGCCGGAATGTCTTTTTGTTTATTCTGGACCCCATTCGGAAAATTGGGATCTTTTGAAAAATTTTTGTGAAAATTTGGGAAAATTGCTAAATTCTGACCCCTGTCTGGATAGTTGAGTTCATAAATGGGGGTTTCTTTTCACCCATTTGATAGAAAAAAATGGAGTTCTAGCGAAATATTTTTGTTTTTTTTGACTAGTACAGTGAAATTTCCCCGAAAAAAGGGCCTCAAAGTGGGCAAAAAACGCCCATGCGTAAAAATGCCGAACCGCTAACTTTTCGAGAGATTAAATTTCCCTAATTTTCTATAAAAATTTTAAACTTTTGGTGTCTTTATGATCGGGAAAAGATTCTCTATTTTTTCATAAGAGAAAATAATTTTTTTTTTTTTTAAATTTGGCTGACCCTGAGAACGAGTTTCGGAGAGGGCCTGTCGACCCTCAAAGGGTTAAGCATGAATTCCATTTTGATTTTTTATTCAATAAGAATTTTTATTCACACCAAAAAATATTTATTGTTATGCAAAATTGTAATAAATGTATAAGTAATATCAGCGCATTCATGAACCTATATTAGACCCATCAGTTGACGTGTATTGGATGTGTAACGTCATTTGTTTACTCTTGAACATCAGCAAAAATCGAACATTTCCACTACTTGGAGCTAAATTTCAAGCTATTTTCAGTACTAAAACCAATCAAAATCATCTCTATTTCTGTAATATATCTTCTTATATGGATGTGAAGCTTGGGTGGTAAATGCAGCAGCGAGGAGACGGTTGGAGGCAGTGGAGATGTCCTGCCTAAGGCCAATGTGTGGTGTAAATATTATGCAGAAAATTCGGAGTGTGGAAATTAGGAGAAGGTGTGGAGTTAATAAAAGTATTAGTCAGAGGGCAGAAGAGGGTTTGTTGAGGTGGTTTGGTCATTTAGAGAGAATGGATCAAAGTAGAATGACATGGAAAGCATATAAATCTATAGGGGAAGGAAGGAGGGGTAGGGGTCTCCTCGAAAGGGGTTTGGAGAGAGGGGGTAAAGGAGGTTTTGTGGGCAAGGGGCTTGGACTTCCAGCAAGCGTGGGTGAGGTGTTGATAGGAGTGAATGGGGACGAATGATACTTGGGGCCTGACGATCTGTTGGAGTGTGGAGCAGGGTAATATTAGTGAAGGGATTCAGGGAAACCGGTTTTTTTTCATTATAGTCGGGGCTTGAGCCCTGGAAATGGGAAGTACAATGCCTGCACTTTAAAGGAGGGGTTTGGGATATTGGCAGTTTGGAGGGATATGTTGTGTATCTTTATACGTATATGCTTCTAAACTGTTGTATTCTGAGCACCTCTGCAAAAATAGTGATAATGTGTGAGTGTGGTGAAAGTGTTGAATGATGATGAAAGCATTTTCTTTTTGGGGATTTTCTTTCTTTTTTGGGTCACCCTGCCTCAGTGGGAGACGGCCCGACTTGTTGAAAAAAAAAAAAAAAATCTTCCATTCTATCAACTGAGACCAAGAAACTGTGAATACAACTGTAAAAACCATATGAAAATACACAAAGTCAGTGTTTTAATCCAAAAATGTAGTCGTATTTTTTTTTTCTCATTATGCACTGTGTGCTGCAGATTTGTTTTATGGTGCACACTTACCACATAGATCCATTCTCTCATAATTATTATTTTATTTTATTAACACATCAGCCGATTCCTACCAAGGCAGGGTGGCCCAAAAAACAAAAACTTTCATCATTCACTCCATTACTGTCTTGCCAGAGGGGTGTTTTACAATACAGGTTATAAAACTGCAACATTAGCACCCCTCCTTCAGAGTACAGACACTGTACTTCCCATCTCCAGGACTCAAGTCCGGCCTGCCGGTTTCCCTGAATCCCTTCATGAATGTTACTTTGCTCACGCTCCAACAGCATGTCAAGTATTAAAAACCATTGTCTCCATTCACTCCTATCCAATATGCTCACGCATGCTTGCTGGAAGTCCAAGCCCCTCGTACACAAAACCTCCTCTACCCCCTCCCTCCAACCTTTCTAGAGGCCGACCCCTACCCCGCATTCCCTCCACTACAGATTTATACACTCTCGAAGTCATTCTGTTTCGTTCCATTCTCTCTACATGTCCAAACCACCTCAAGAACCCTTCCTCAGATCTCTAGACAACAGTTTTGGCAATCCCACACCTCCTAACTTCCAAACGACGAATTCTCTACATTATATTCACACCACACATTGCACTCAGACATGATATCTCCACTGCCTCCAGCCTTCTCCTCACTGCAACATTCATCATCCATGCTTCACACCCACATAATAAGAGTGTTGGTGAAACTGTACTCTCGTACATTACCCTCTTTGCTTCCAAGGACAAAGTCCTTTGTCTCCAAAGGCTCCTAAGTACACCGCTCACCCTTTTCCCCTCATCAACTCTATGATTCACCTCATCTTTCAGACCTATCTGCTGACACGTCCACTCCCAAATATCTGAATACATTCACCTCCTCCATACTCTCTCCCTCCAATCTGATATCCAATCTTTCATCACCTAATCTTTTTGTTATCCTCATAACCTTACTCTTTCCTATATTCACTTTTAATTTTCTTTTTACATATCCTACCAAACTCATCCACCAACCTCTGCAACTTCTCTTCAAAATCTCCCAGTCACAGTGTCATCAGCAAAAAGCAACTGTGACAACTCCCACTTTGTGTTTGATTCTTTATCTTTTAACTCCACACCTCTTGCCAAGACCCTCGCATTCACTTCTCTTACATATCTAGGCCCAAATTTACCGCTAACAGCTTATCTGAGTGAGCCGAGCTCATGACGTAGAACTACGGCTTGGACCCCGTGGACAAGGCATAGAACTACGGCTTGGACCCTCAAAGCGTAAAGTTTGCAGTACATAAAAGGCAGCTTTTAGTTGTATTTACCTGTGAATAGATCTTTTAACTACTTTTATCAATTTATTTTTAATCTACATACAGTACTGAACATGATATTTTAATCCTTAAACTGTCCAAGCAGATCTACGTTCACATGCGTAGTACTCCAAAAGTAGATCTACATTTCTTTTACATCTTTCAAATATAAAAAAAAAAAAAAAAAAAAAAAGGATAGATCAAAGTTTTTTTAAATGTTTTGAAATGTAAAAAAAAAAAAAAAAAAAAAAAATCTACTTTTTTTACATACTTTCAAATGTTGAAAAAACGTAGATCTATGTTTGGACAGTTTAAGGGTTAATAATAAAAAAATGCAAACACATCATTTAATCAAGTGCAATACTGAAGTATATAAAAATCATTCCATCCAAAGCTTTTGCTATTTGAGGTTATGAGCTCTGTCAAAGTGAAAAGAAAAAGAATATACTTAGATGCTTTTCAGGTCATTTTGGTATCAAAATATGCACAACCCCAGAGCTATCAATAGGCAAAAATATCGGCAGACCACACCCCCATGAATTTGGAAAGTCAAGCATCTATAGAGTATGTATGCAATTTATGTATGGACAGCATATGAAATGTATACTTAAGACTATACGTATGTATACATACAAACCTTTATTTCAAATTGTAAAAGAAGGTACCATAGTTATGTTTGAAATATGTAGTGGCTCAAGAACTGATATACTTTGCAAAAAAAAAGTTAAGAAAATTAGCACATATTCCTAGTACTGTACATATTCAATAAAACCAATATTGTTCAATGTAGAAAAATCTAGTTTAACAGGGAAAAATAGTATAGTATAAAACTATTAAAAAGCTTGAAATACTTATTAACTAGTTATATCCACAGGATAAAAGAAATTAATGCCAAGAAATACAAAAAAATACATTCTCTAGCCTGTAATTGGAAACTTCACACAAAAATAACTGGCATTCTGTTCATCAGAATCAGCTATTACAAAGCAATCCATCGAAACATTATAATCAGAGTGGTAAATGCTTTAGTCCAGTAATTAAGTAATTACACACTGTATCTTGTTATAAATAAAAAAAAATTAAATTATCATACATCTGATTTTTTTTTCAATCTATACATCACACATCTGGTAATCATATATTGTAATATTTTATAAAGCAAATTTTTAATTACAGCCGGGTCCTCACCAATCCGACACTTCAGACAACTTTGGCAATATGATTCTGTGCCCCGTTTGCTTCCAGTGGGGATTTAGTCTGCAGACCAACATGATCAACAACTTCAACATCAACCTTACCTTCATCACCATCACTACCTGAGGGAGTAGGATCCTCCATAGAGGTGTTGCTGGTTTCAAAGTGCCTTGGGGACTTGAGGATAATTTTCATCTCAAACTGTTGTTGTGACTGTTGCTGTTGGTTAGTGATGATTGTAACATCATTGCCTCCTCCATCGGAGTCACTGTTCATGACGGCACTGTTGCGATTACTACTAGTTCCATTGCGGTTCTCTTTATCCTTATCTTTCTCTTTGTCATGCTTGTGTTTTTCCTTCTTCTCATTCTTCTTTTCACTATCTCTCTTATCTCCATTTCTAGCTTTCTCCTTATCTCTTCTCTTACCTAAATTAGGAATTGGAATGTTTGCAGGTACAAATTTAGTTTTCTCCTTTCCTTCTTTTTCTTTCTCCTTATCTCTTTCTCTACCTTCCTTATCTTTGCTTTCCTTTTCTCTACCTGAGCCTTGAGGAGTTCGAATGGGTTTGCCTGCAGTCCTTTCGTCAGCATCACCTTCTTCAGTGATCGATGAGAGTGTTTTCCCCTCTTCTGTGTTCTGGATAGGAATATCATCTGAAAGAAAAACACAACAGTAGTTATTGTAATAAGACAAGCAAATAAATCTACATGTGGCAAGAGTATAAAGTGCAAGTGTGGAAAAAATTATAAGGATAAAAGTCTCATTAAGAGAAATAATTCTGAAATAAACATAAAACAAATAAGAGCACACAATTACAGTAATAACAAGAGGTTGGGGCAAAATGATATAGTACTTATGTACATTATTATTATTATCATGCTTTTCCATCTTAGTTAACTAATTACAGTACATATTGTTATCATGGGGAAGCACTAAATCCATAGGGGTCACAGAGTGCCTGGAGAATGAGAAATAATTAGGTCTGGTCCAAGGGAAGGAGAATAGCTCCAATTCCTTAAATCAAGAGCTCTTCACTTTTAATAAAATAAGATAACTTATAAAAATATCAAGTAGCCCCAACTCTCTCTCTCTCTCATATAATAATAATCTTATCAAATTAAAAATAAATGTGCAACAACTCAACAGTGAGAGCAGTGTAGTGTTCCTGTCGACAACTTTTGATAAACGATTCCATACAACAAATACAGTACATGAAAACTGCTACTAGAGGTGCTACTTTGGATAAAATACACAGCTAACACAATACCTCATACAATGGATGGTTAGTATCAAGGATGCAACAGTTAATATACCTTTTGTAACTTCATAAAATATAGTCATATACCAAAAATATATTTCTTAATCTGAGATAACAGACAATGCATCTCATTTATATTTATTTTGTGCCAATAATAAGTATCAATATTACAAAAATGAAATTAATTATAGTCAAGTAATAATACAAAAATATAAATAATACTAAACAAATTATTAATGCACTACACAACAAATATTCCAACTTTAAAATGTAAAAAAAAAAAAAAAAAAAAACATGCTAAATGAAATTTTTAACCAAATTACATTAACGAATCACCAGTCTACAAAGCTTGTGAACAACACATCACTTACTATTGTGTCACACCCAAGCCACACCCTCAGTTCAGCCCCTCTCTTCTTTCTCTGTATAATTGCTTCTTTATACCAATGTAATGATCTTGCTGCCAATTGAATTTCTGTTCCCTTATCAGTAATATTTTAGAATAGTAAGTGGGATTAACAATTTATGCAATTCCATGTTTAAGAATGAAGTAAAAATAGTTTCCAGTGCCATTTTTTATTATCATATATCCAGTACAATATTTCCTCACAGTGCAAAATTAAGCTATACTAATGTTAGAGAAATTTCTGACTCCTCAATAATTGTATAAAATTTTAGTTGTGATTAACATCCAATATATGGCTTAGGTGTGAGATGTTCCATCAACAAACAGTCTTATGACTTTTATTCATCATTAACAATTACTTAAGGGCTTCAAATATTCCAGAAAGTTTCCTCAACCATATGGCCATCAACAACAATGCTCCTTGGCCTTTTATCAGCTGAATGACGATGAAGAACTTTACTAGGAGTTGAGGGAGCAGATTGATGGTGCTTTGGACTGAACTTTTGTCCATTATCCGAGGAGTGCCTTGATAGACCCAAGTATTTGAGATCTATGTAAGTAGGAGGAGATGATGTACCAGAACCATTCAGTGAACCTTCTTCGTCTACTGCTGTACTCTGATGAAGACGAGATCGATGGCTTGCGCCTGGCGACAAATTCTGTAGGGTAATAAATGGGTTGTGGGATTTAAGGAAACAAATAAGTTTTCGCTCTGAACTAGGTGAATGGTCTCTCACAGGAAGTTCAGCAGAAAGGGATGGAGAATCTCCTGGCTTTGAAGAAAATTCAGTACCTCCTTGCCCTCCTGAAGGTGTTCGCTTGTGTTTGCGATTTAAATGCAAATCGAGGAAATTTCCTTTAGGGGACTGATTTTCACCTTCTTGTTTAACATTAAATGACCTGGAAGAGAGATTTGGAGAGTCTCCTGGTTTAGAATGCTGTGCATCAAAAGTTGCAGGACTACTTGATGGAGCTCTCTTATGTTTGCGAGCCAAATGCAAATCAAGTCGGATTCCCTTCGGAGATTGTGATCCTTCTTTATTCTGTCTAGGTGACAGACCAGGGGACCCTCCAGATTTAGTAGAATGATGATCATTTGCTCCTGGACCACCAGAAGGTGTTCGTTTATGTTTACGATAAATGTGTAAGTCTAGAAGATGAGCTTTGGGTGACTGGGAGCCACCCTCCTGCTTAGTACTAGACAACCTAGTACATGAGTCATCTGTCCTTCGAGAGTCGGAATTTTTTAAAAACTTTGATTCAGGTATCATTTTAAGTGCATTAATTCCCATCTGGGGAGGGAGACGAGAGAAGGAGGGACCAACTGGTGGTGTGGAAGGACCAGAGGATTGGACGTGGCCTTGAGTTGCCAGCTGTGTTTGCGTTAACGTTGCATCACGGCTAATATCCACATACCGCTCCAAGGCAAATGGATCCTCCTCATCATCAGAATACTCTAACAGATCATCTACCATGCCGCATGCAATAAACGTGCAACATATATTAATAATTAAATTCAGATTTAATGTTTTTATAACTAGTGTTGTTTTTAAAGCTTGTGTCACATAAAAAGCCTTGATATGGTTTATCTAGACCTTTGATATGGTTTATCTGGACCCTTTAACCTACTACTGTACTTTTTAATCACACTGTGGTGGTGTTGGAGATGACCAGGGCTACCAAAACATTTTGACATTTTTCACACTTATCTACATAAAACTTTGTGGATATCCTACTTGTAATGGCACATTTGTCTGCTCAACACATATCAATACAAATACTGCAAGAAAAACATGGGAGGAAAACCATACGAGTAAGTAAACAGTAAAGTCATGAAAAGAAGCATTCTTATAAAGATGAATGCTAGAATAGTCCTTATTAAAAAATTCTGGCAACAGAATTACTTAGTACATATATGTAGTACCTTACATGCAAATGGAATTAGCACTTCTAATACTTCTGTTAGTGATGAAACTCTCACTACTACTTTGGGTCATCCTGCTTTGGTGGAAGTTGGCCAATATGGTAATAACAGCACTACTGTTTAGCATTTAAAACTTCTGTTACCAAAACCTTTACTGGTAATTTTTTTTTATTGCCTGTTTAAAAATGTTAGCCTTCATACATGATGCTGGTAGCATTAATTACTGTGATTCCACTATGGTTTAGTAGGCAAAATGAACAAAAATATCTTTGAAACCAAATATTGTTTGGCAATTACTAACAATTAACAAGCAAAATAAAAGTAAAGCTCACTTTATTAATACTCATATATCAGCACACTTTAGTTTCTCATTCTTAAAAGCTGAAAATTTGTATCTGTGAAGTGGACGAGCTTGTCTCTGTCACAAATGGTATTACACTGGGAATGCTCTGTATCTTTCTGACAAGTCAGACTCACAAGTAACCCACACTCTTGAGAGGAAACTGTAGATGCCCAGGACCATTGTTTAGTCACAACTTAATAATGGTATAAGGCAGACCAAATCATTGTCTATGGTTTCCTTTCCAATGTGTGGGTTAGTTGTGTGAATTATTCTTGATGGTCATTTCCTTTGACAATATTTATTCTGCAGCTCAAATTAACTATACTTTAAGAATGTATTACACATTCTAAAACTGTAAACTACACTTTTAAAGGCTTCTGTTTTCCCAGTTGTGTATCATGGTTTGTAACTTACTTTTACCTTCTACTTTCTCTTTCTATTGACTTGCTACAGCAACCTTGATCAATAACAAACATTCACAAGTGTGAATGCCAAACTTGTAGAGTCCCTTGGTAAATACCTGAAGTACAGGTATTATATCTGAATCAAGTAGCACTTAAAATATGCAGATAAAAATGGCTTGGTGACGGTTCTATAATTATTACACCAATTTAAAAATAAATAAAGGAATAGAAAAAAATCTATGCAAGAAATGTCTTTTTTTAATTATTGACTAAAGGTATAGAAAAAGAATATCTATGTAAGTAATGTCCTATTTAAATATTCTCTCTCTCTTCCAGAGACAGCAAAACTAAAGAGGCTACTTGTCATTAGCACAATATATGCAGCACAATTACAAATAAAATTATATTTTCAATAGAAATAGTAGACCACCAGTGATCTATGTCTCATACTGCAGTGAAATGAGACAAAAATTAAAAAACATGCAAGGTCACTTTCCAAATCCTTGCCTACCTTCCAGATTATGCATGCCACTGAAGGAGCTTATGCTGACAATGGACTGTTCCTAGTAAGGTTCTAAGCTGAGAAGGGTGGAATAGATGGGACATAGACTACTTCTGTATATGTGGGGAGGGAAGGCAAGGCACCCAGTGAAGAACACCCTTTTGAAGGATCATGTCTTAGATGCTTGAGCACATTTGAACGAGAGGGTTTTCCCTGGTCACTCCACCACACCAATTTTCCTCTAGAAATGTGAAGAATGAGTGTCAGATGGCAGGAATTAATGCAAGGAAGGAAATAGCACTATGCATGTTTTGTATTATCTCTTCAGGAAAATTGATGAGGAACAAATGATATGAACTAGTCATGGAATAATGCACCTACTTGAATATCATAGCCTTCTTATACTCCACATCTATGAATGATCAATCTGCAAGTCTCTCATAATATTACTTTGTACGTTTTCAAGATTTTACACTTTGCTCCAAATATTCATTACCTTCTGAATCCAAATGGCATACTGCTGACAATAATGAAGAAAACACACTTTGCAGAGCAAACTTTTATTGGGATAAAATTATGATCCTAGCTAGAGCTCCTTGAAATTATATTTGATAAAGCTCTAACAAAGCAAAATGCGGTCATCCAAAAAAGCTCGTTTTGTAAATTTTTCTTCAAAACTCCCCTTTTACCTTAATCATATCAAAATGTCACTTATGCCTTCCAATACTGCATATTACAGACCTACACTAAACACCATTAAAGCTGCCATTGACAAACGGTAATTTAAAAACTGATAAAAAATTTTAGAAGCCAGCACCTCAACCAATTTTATCTGGTTTATCTTTCTTTGCCTACCCTGGCACACGTTATTTTATTTTACTACTTACACAATTTAATATTAGTTTACTCTTATATATTTTGATCTACAATCACTGTATTTAAATGTACAGTATGTATTGATGCTAGTTTAAGACAGAGGAAAAAGTCTTCCAACATCAGCTTGGTTTCAAAAATAGTCAAAATTGGTATAACAGGTCAAAACTTGAGAAACCAGTAGGGTCTCAGTCCTGAGGGTCATGTAGCACCTAGGGAATGAGAGGTAATCTGCTTGTATTAAGGGGAAGGATAACTCCCATTCCTTGGATTGAGTCCTTCAGCAGCAACAAGGCATTTCCCCTTGATGGAAATAAGCCTTAAATTAAGCACAAGAAAATAAAATTATTTATTAACATTGGAAAATAAATAGCAGACCACAAGATGGCATGGTAGATGAATTTGTGGCAAAATACAACAACCCTCCTTTAACTACTTGTGTATGTACTATCCATCCAACCCTACTTTTCTTCTTTTCAATATGTCTATCCACCATTATTAACATTTAAAAACTATCTCATTTTATCACATCAGCCACTTCACACTAAGGTAGGATGACCTAAAGAAGAAAAAATGCATTCACCATCACTCAATTAAATAGTAGCCTTGCCAGAAATGCACAGCTATCAACATTCAAATGATCCTACAAACTGCAACATCCCCATTCTTCAATGAAGGCACTGTGCTCCCCACCAGCAGGACTCAAGTTTGGCTAAATGGTTTCCCTGAGTCTCATCACTATTATTATTATTATTATTTTGTGCATAAGTTTCATCATTATTACCTACAATTTTTTAGAGTACTATGATCACTGCATTGGCTAATTATTCAAAAATTCACTTAGGTAATTAAATTTATCTGAGGCAAGTGGTTTTTATGATTTGACATGCTGCAAAGTAACACTTATGAAGGGATTTAGGGAAACTGGTTAGCCGGATTTCAGCCCTGGAAGTGGAAAGTGGGAAGCAGGGGTGGGGATGTAAATGTTAGATGAGGATCACCCGAGCTTCGATGTCAGCAAGATGCTGAGGGGACAGTGATTAAGTGAATGTGTGAAAGTGTTTCTTCTATTTCAGGTCACCCTACCTCTGAAAGATGGCCAGTGTTAAAAAAAATCTATATATATATTCCAAAGAAAAGACCCTCTCCTATTTAAACAATTCAAAGCATTAGCTATAAGTTCTAGAAATATTTTTGTTTTGCCTCAAAAGCCATCTTCTACCAAGACAAGATAACCCAAAAGAAGAAAACACATTCACCATTTAGGAATGTAAAAGGGTTTAAATCACATATTACACTATGTAGCCTCCTTGCTTATATCTCTGAAATACTCATTTTTTTTAAATGACACTTTCATTAAATAAGTATACTGTACTTTACACTCATTTTAAATGATTAATCTCAAACAAATTATATCCTTTATAACCCTACCTCCCTAATCTTCCACTCTGCCACCTCAATGCTAATTTAACAAATAGATTTACAGCTATCATTTCCCTTAACATTAGTATTAATTAGTTCATTCATCTAGCCTCATGGCTACTTTCTTTCAGATTTTCAACTCACTCTACAAGAACATGTCAGGCACTATCCTTTCTGTGCCTTATGTAAGCAATTCTCAGTCAGGTTAAGCACCATAAACTGGTTGGGTGACCCTATGAATACAGCCTCACCCTTTGATTTCTGGAATATTGTTTATTACTGCTGTATAATCTAGACTTCTGAAGGATTTTTTTTATTCAAGTTTGCTGAAGAATTAAAACATTATTACTTTAGTATTGTACTACAGCCTTGTCAAAAAAAAATTGTTTTATGAATATTAATAAAATTAAACAAACCATATTCCATATTCATTTAATGTATTCGTATACAGTATCATACATACTGTAACTGAAGATAATATGGTTTTTGTGCAATCTACAAAATAAAGTGTTATGACAAGGAATTATACAAAACTAATTATCACCTACCTGGCAATTTTTTAGTTCTGAAAGAGGCATTTGTGATGAACGTTTTTGAAAGCGGTGTAGTAGTAGTAGATGGAGTAAGAGCAACACTAATGCCCATTGGTCCATCACTAGGTTGTCCTGTTGACCAGAAAGACATGTTAAAACTTAGTATGGTCTTATTTGCACCCGACTTTACATGGCTGTAATCTTTTGGTATTTTTCATAGAGTTTGCAAATATACTTTATTGAAAAGCAAGCACAGACACTACACATCTGTGTTTACACATGTACATAAGAATTACATACCCATACAAATATTAAGAATCAATGAAGTGTTGATAAGGTTTCCTTGAGAAAAAACACTGCCTTAATAAAGGCTTGCTCTTTTCTAAGTGTAACTGTATAATCCATCTTGTCAGTACTTTGCCCTCCAACTGAAAGAATGCTTGTTACAAAATAATATCAGACATAATCTGACGAGTTTTATTAAGGCTGTCCCTCTTCTCTTGGGCTTAATGATTGTTATTTTCTGATCAATATACATTCTGTTACTTTACTATCTCCTAAGGTACTTGTAGGAGCATTATTAGAATTACAGTATGGTATAGTAAGGCATTAACTAAAGAACCCTGATCTCACTATGTCAGCACTGCTTGGAGCCTGGGCATTGCACTTGTACTAAGAACTGTATACAACTGCCAAAAACATAATAAAATGTAATACTACTACCCTCCTTCCTTCACATTCTGATAATGTGACCCAACCACACCTCTTCTGAGATTTCACCTGCTCATGCCTAATATAATGAAATGTGTGTATTGTATATGCACTTGCAACATTTACCAAATCACACCTTGCCTAGCCACCAAGTCAGATAATAATTTTAAATCTATATTTTACAAACTAGAGGAATTTAGCTGCCTAGGAAATTTGGTTATTACTGAACAAGTATCCTTAACATTCAGGGTTGGTTCCAAGAATTCAGACCACTATGAAACAGGGCTAAACAGGGTTTTAAAACTCCTTGGGGAAACTTAAGGAAAAAATTCAATCCTAAATTTACCTACAAATATAGTACAAAAGTTGATTAATATTTGCCAGACACCCATCCATGCATGTAATTCTCACTATAGTTTATTGCATTTAGATCAGCATGCTGTGTGTAGTGGCTGTATGAGGACATGCAATAAGAGTTCAGTTAACTATGAGTGGTGGTGAGCAGTCTGATAACCCACAACAGGTACTTTACCTAATCTAACTCTTAAACTCCAAGGAACGTAAGAAAGAAGGAACACTGCAACAGGCCTACTGACCCATGCCACCCCCAGCTTAGAACAATGACCACCTAGTCAGGTCACTTCCACTTAAGGAAGGAGCATGGCACCAGACCTGGTAGCACAAGCTAGTCAGGTCCAACTCACACCCACTCATGTATTTATCCAACCTATTTTTAAAACTACACAAGGTCTTTGCTTCTATGACAGTACTTGGGAGTTTGTTCCACTCAGCCACAACTCTATTACCAAACCAGTGCTTTCCTATGTCCTTCCTGAATCTGAACTTTTCCAACTTGAAACCATTGCTGCGAGTCCTGTCTTGGCTGCATATTTTCAGCACGCTATTTACATCCTCTATTTATTCCTGTTTTCCATTTATACACCTCAATTATATCCTCCCTAATTCTACGCCTTTCAAGAGAGTGTAGATTCAGGGCCCTCAGTCTATCCTCATAGGGAAGATTTCTGATACATGGGATCAGCTTTGTCATCCTCCTCTATGTTTTCCAGTGCATTTATATTCATTCTGTAATATGGTGACCAGAACTGTGCAGCATAATCTAAATGAGGCCTAACCAAGGATATATGTATAGAGTTGAAGAACAACCTGAGGACTTCTACTATTTATACTTCTTGATATGAAGCCAAGGATTCTGTTAGCTTTATTGCGAACACTTATGCACTGTTGTCTAGGTTTCAGATTACTGCTAACCAGAACTCCTAAATCCTTTTTGCAATCAGTAGTATTAAGATCTACACTATTCAGTTTATAAGTGGCATGGTTATTGTCCTGTCCAACATTTACAACTCTGCATTTGTCTATATTAAACTGCATCTGCCACTTCTCTGACCACTGCATCAGTTTATTCAAATCATCCTGGAGTGCATTAATGTCCTCAATAGAATGAACTGGATGGCCTATTTTGGTATCATCAGCAAATTTGCTTATGTAACTATTTATTCCCTCATCTATGTCGTTCATGTAGATTGTGAACAACAAGGGGCCCAACCCTGACCCCTGCGGAACACCGTTCGTGACGTGCCCCCATTCTGATTTCTCCCCATTTATGCAAACTCTTTGCTGCCTATTTGTCAACCTTGCCTCTACCCATGAAAAAATTTCTCCTCCTATTCCGTGTGCCTTAAGTTTCCTCAAAAGCCTTTGATGTGGAACTCTCGAAAGCCTTACTGAAGCCTATATACACAATATCATATTCATTACCATGATCTACCTCCTCAAACACCTTAGTGAAAAAAGTTAGTAAATTTGTAAGACAGGAACGTCCCTTAGTAAAACCGTGTTGAGATTTATTTATCAGTTTATGCCCATCAAGATGGCTACGAATTGATTCCATAAATTTTCCCACTATGGAGGTAAGGCTTATTGGTCTATAGTTCAAAGCTAAGGACCTGTCACCTGCCCTATAAATAGGTATTACATTTGCCATTTTCCACTTATCAGGCACTATGCCAGTTTGTAATGATATGTTGAAAAGATTAGCCAAAGGTTTGCTAGGTTCCTCTTTACATTCCTTTAAAATCCTTGCAAACAATTCATTAGAGCCTGGGGATTTGTTAGGTTTTAATTTCTCTATTTGTATGAGGACCATGCCACTAGTTACTGCAATCGTGCATAGTTTATTATCGTCCTGTTCTACATAAATTATTATTTCTGGAATTTCGTTAGTATCTTCCTGAGTAAAAACTGAGAGGAAGTAAGAATTGAAAATTTCACACATATCCTTATCACTGTCAGTGATCTGACCTGAGCTACTCTTAAGTGGCCCTATCTTGTCTCTAATCTTACTTCTGTATACCTGAAAGAACCCTTTTGGGTTAGTCTTTGAATCCCTTGTGACCTTAGCTTCATAATCCCTTTTTGCTTTTCTTATTCCTTTTTTTTTATTTCTCTCTTTAACTGAATATATTGATTTCTTAATTGCCCATCCCCTCTTTTGATACACCTAAAAATGCCTCTCTTTTGACCAATGAGATGTTTTAATCTATTGCTCATCCATTTGGGATCATTTTTGTTAGATCTAATTTCCCCACTCGGGACAAAAGTTGACTGAGCAGCTAGAACTATGCTCTGAAAAATGTCATATTGGAAACCAACACCAGCTACCTGACCTGTAGTCAAATCATCCCAATTTAGCCCATCCAGGTAATTTTTCAGTCCCATGAAGCAACCTAGTATTATCTTTATGCAATGCCAATGATGTACAACAACCATCTTCTCCAATATATTTTAATAAGAGATAGTGATGTCATGAGACTAGAAATGTGTGATGCTGATACTGAATACAATAACACTGCTACAGTGTACTAATTCATCAACAAATGACCACTTGTTGACTCTGTCCTATAATTATCTTCCAGTATCATGACAATAACCATTTCATCCTCACTAAATACTTATTGCTACTATGTAGCCAGTAGTATATCTTATTATATTTCAGCAAGACAGAATGCTGTATGTACTGGTATGAGAACAGAAGTGTACAGCACTGAACATTTGTTCAATAACAACAATGAAGATACTGAGAAGACAAATGGCACCAGGCAGACACATGGAAAAAATAGACAATTTGCAGAGAGATGTTTTATCAATACACAGAAATAGATAACAAGCCTATTTATACAAGGATAGATAGATAACTATCTGGGTCAGTGTGGTCATGGCA
>NC_069442.1:25410502-25492748 GCF_026875155.1 Cherax quadricarinatus
GGAGAGGAGGGAGATGATTAAGTTTGGTTCAAGGAAGGATAAAGATCAAGTGCCCTTTTTGAAGGGCCCCATAATGCAATAAGAAGCCTTCCCACATGGCCCCACACTGCAGAAGGAAAATAAAATGACAATAAAAGCAACTAAAATGCCACCGAATAACTGTCAAACGCAAAGAAAGTATGCCAGAAAAATCTGAGCTATCAGACAGGGATAAGAAAAGATTTCAGACTTTAAAGTCAAGAATCAAAGTGGCTTATGGCTCAAGTAACTACACCTTTGACTCACAAATGAGAGATCTGGGATGGATCCTGACAAAAGTGGAAAAGCTGGGCATGTATCTTTACACCTGCTGCCCTTGTTCACCTAGTACAAGTCCGCCATCACAATTATAATCAAAGAAAGCACTAAACTGACAAGGGTCATACAGCGCTGCAGGGCAGAAAATAGTGTGGAGGCTATAAACAGCTAGGTGGAGGGAAGAAAAGGACTGGAAGGGACACTAAGAGCTATGTGTCAAAGTTCGTACAGTACGGCAGTTTCTGACAAAAAGTCAAAAAGTGATTGCAAGTCATAGGAAGGGCCATCTACAAGTAGAGAAGATAAAGTAAGAGTGGTAGGTTGGCGGTGGCGTTGGAGGTAAATCCTGTGAGCTCGTTGGTAAACCGGGCAATCAACAAAAAAGTGAAGAACCGAAATAGGGACCCGACAAACCTCGCAGAGAGGAATAGGGTGTCTTTCCGTGAGATACCCATGGGTGAGGCGCGTATGACCAATGTGGAGCTGGGAGAGTGCAGTTTCCTGAGAACGGCAACAGTGGTAAGAAGATGGCCACAAACCTAAAAACAGCTTAATAGAGCGCAATTTGTTAAAGTGCATGCCCGACCACCGTTGTTGCCAACGGCTGCAGAGACGGGCCGAAATGACCAGAAAATAGTCCCTGAACGGAATACCTCTATAGGAATCTGGAAGATCATGTACCGCTGACCACGCAGCAGGATCTGCTAGTTCATTACCCTGCACACCAACATGTCCAGGGACCCAACAGAAAATGATGTCTTTGTTTTTGCTAGCCACACGGCACAACCATAGTTGAAAACGAAGGACTAATGAATGAGGGGAATCAAATTGCTTAATGAAATGATCACAAACATCGAAGGAGACATATATGAAATACAAAGAAGCGCTATGAGGATGGCATACAACTCGGCAGTAAAAATACTAGCCAAGTCTAACAAGTGGCCTCAGACATCATCATCAGGCAATACTACTGCGAACCCAACACCGTCAAAAGACTCTGAACCATCTGTATAAACAGCAATGGCATGAGCATGTGACCAAAGCAGCTCGAGAAAAAGAGAGCAAGTAGCAGAGCAGATGTAGGCAGGAAAGCTTTGGCGAACAGTAGTGGGGGAGAATAGACATGAACCATCAGAACTTCCCAAGCAGGATGGGAAAAGGCAGACACTAAATGAACATACAAAGGAGGCAACTGGAGAGAAGACCAGAGTGAATAAAGACGAAGAGAAAACAGTCGGAGTAGGCAGGGGCGCCGAACAAACAATGGGCTTCTACTATTGTCTGAGACTAACCTATACGTAGAAGGAACACGAAGATCATGAACGTGGACAAAGTAATGAAGACAATGAGCATCACGACGATCAGCCAAGGAAGGAACATTCACCTCTGCATAGAGGCTTTCAACAGGGTATGAACCTATGGCACCAAGGTAGAAACGGAGACCTTGATGATGAAGGGGATCTAACTTAAAAAGAGTTGTAGGAGAGGCTGTAGAATAGACTTGGTCACCATAATCCAGCTTGGACAAGACTAGGGTGGAATGCAAACGGAGGAGAGTTCGACAATCTGCTCCCCATGAACGATGCATGAAAATTTTAAGGAGATTCAGCTGACCATGGCAAATTGCCTTCAAAGAAGAAATGTGAGGTTTCCATGTCAACCGGCGATCCAAGAGAAGGCCAAGAAATTTGACTATCACATTCTGGAATACGTGAACTGTGTAAATACAACGGAGTATCTGAGATAAAGGGACATCTAGCGAAGTTAATGAAACGGGTTTTTGTACTAGAAAATTTAAAGCCATGAGAAGTGGTCCAATGGGAAACTCAGTCAATCACATCCTGCAGGGAGGCTGCTACTAGGCGACAGTCAGCGCCTGCATAAACTATAGTGAAGTCATCCACATAAAGTGACGACCAAATATGCGATGGAAGAATGGAAGGTAGATCATTTATAGCTAAGAGAAAAAGGGTAGTGCTAAGGACACAACCTTGTGGGACTCCCTCAGCTTATACGAAGTCTGAGGAAAGCGAGGCGCCAACACAGACCCGAAAATGTCTGTCAGATAAGAAAGCAGCAAGGAAGGTTGGTAGATTACTGTGAAGGCCTAAGGAGTGGGCTTGGACTAAAATGTTATACCTCCAAGTGGTGTCATATGCCTTCTCGAGATCAAAAAAGACTGCTAGGGCAGAGTGTTTGTTAGCAAAGGCATTTCAAATATACGTATCTAAATGGAGCAAGGGGTCCAAAGTAGAGCGGCCCTTGTGAAAGCCACATTGGCAAGGGAAAAGACTATTGTGAGTCTCCAAGAACCACATCAGATATCTACTCACCAATCGTTCCATCGCCTTGCAGACTACACTGGTCAAGGCAATGGGACGATAGTGGGAGGTATCAAGCCCTGAGTTGCCCGGTTTGTGGAACGGTAGTACCGTGGCAGCTTTCCACTGTTGAAGGAGAACCCCTCACTCCCAAATAAGATTGAAAAGACGTAAAAGGACTGGAAGGGCCGTGGAATGCAGATGTTGTAGCACACCGATAATCATCAGGTCCTGCTGCCGACGGCCAGCAAGCGGAAAGCGTGGAGTCTAATTCTAGGAGAGTAAAAGGTACGTTATATGGCTCCATTCCATTAGAGGAGAAATCCAAGGGCAATTGCTCCTTGGCAGACTTAGATGCAAGAAATGAGGGACAAAGATGAAGCCCTTGGGAGACATGGACAAGATAGTTCCCAATTTCCGTAGCAACTTCAAAAGGTTCTGCAATGTTAACTCAAGCAACCTGCAAAATGGGAGCTGTGTCCGGAGTGTACTTGCCACACAACTTCTGCACTTTCTTCCAAACCACACACATAGGGGAAGACGAGGTAATGGTAGACGTGTAGTCTTGCTAACAAGTGCGTTCAGCGCTGCACATGACGAGGTGAGCAACTGCCCTTGCCTGCTTAAAATCCAAAAGATGCTCTGAGATCCGATTATATCAATAACTGCCCCATGCAGCACGTTTCAAACGCACTGCACGGGGACACACAAGAGACCACCAAAGCACGCATGTTTGAGAATGCCTGCCTGTGGTTTGAGGAATAGAACATGATGCCACAGTCAAAACTAAAGTTGAAAACTGGTGTACCAGGTCATCAATAGAGGACGAAAGGAGGTCCCCACAACAGGTGGTAAGATGAGAGTATAAGTCTCAATCCGCTTGTGCAAATTGCCAACGAGGGCTACGAAGCGGTCGGGAATGTGTAGTAGAAGTAAAAAGAATAGGAAAGTGATCACTGTCATGTAAATCTAGAAGAACAGACCAAGCATAATCAAGTGCAACTGATGAGGAACAGATAGAAAGATCAGTGCAGGAGAGAGACTGAGTGCGAGTCAAAATTGGTAGGAGTACCCATAATTAAAACATGAAGAGGATGAGAAGCGAGAAGTCTCTTCAACTCATCACCACAAGTCACAGTGGGACCCTCCCCACAGATGATGGTGAGCAATAAAATCACCTAACAATAAGATGGGTGGCGGTAGAGAAGAGATCAAAAATGCAATATCCGAGATACAGAATGCACAGGAGGGGGAAAGATATAGAGAGCATATTGTATACCATCTACATAAATAAATACGAGCTGCAGTATAATTCAGCAGAGAACAAACAAAAATTTGTTGATACGGTATATCAACGTGCACAAGAAGAGCGCTTTCATTAAATGATTCGTCAGTATTGGATCAGAAGAATGTAACAGCACACAGCCCAAAACGGGACGAATGACACCTGAACGAATTTTGGGCTCTTGTAACCCAACACATACTGGGGAAATCTGGGAGAGCAACAGTTGGAGTTCTCTCTGATTACCTCTGCGGCCACAAATATTCCACTGTAAATAAGACATTATTTACAGAAACAGGAATGTCAACAATAAGAAGCAATAAAATCTATGGGCTGTATTAGGATCAGTAAAGTCAACATGTGGGGGCAACAGTAAGCATGTAAGCAAGGAGGAATCAGAATACTGTGAAGGAAAAGACAGACTGTTACGAGGGTCGTGAAAAAGAAGGGGGTAGAAGGAGGCACGTTGGTGCCCATCTAGGGTGTCGTCTCCGCAATACAGCTGGAGATAGAATAAAGTGTCTCAGTGGATAAGGAAGATGTTGATACCATGATTTCAGAGACAGGAGAGGTAGAGCAAGTAGAGGTTGGAGTAACTATGGAGGTAACCAAAGAGGTCTGAGAGGAGTCGGGAGTATGAACCTGGAGATATGCGTTAGTGGGGGCACAAGAGTCCTGCAGTGTAACAGAAGAGGAAGGAGGTTGAAAGGTAACTGGGGAAGAAGATGGGGGAAGGGGGGCTGAACCTTCACTTTCGTGTGAGAGTTAGAAAGGGGGTGAGAACTAGGCCCCAAGGTAGAAGATAGATTCAACTTCACAGGTGATAGACGCGAAGAAGGTGTAGGCTTGTGAGATTTTGTAGACTGAGAAACCAGCGAGCGAGATGACGAAGTAGCAGTAGGAAGAGGTGTGGAAGTAGGAGTTTCAGAGGATAAAACTGCAAAAGAATTAGAAACGGGCGACCCCGGAAGACATGGTCAAAGAGGAGTTAGGAGGCGGGAGGACCATCAAGGCTGGAGGTCTTTGGGCTAGCCAAGAATAAGGAACATGAGGAAGTTTTACCTGAAGGCGGAGTTGAGAGACTGCCATCGTGTAAGGCCTTCACTCCCCTCAAGATAACGAATCTCTCGTTCATTACGATAGACTTGACGATGGCATGAAAAAGAAGGATGAAATTCTTTGCAATTGAGACAAGAGGGGATAAGACTGCAAGAATTATTGGTATGATCTGCAGCACTGCAGACCGGGCACTCTGCCACAGATCTGCAGTATTTAGCAGAGGGCCCGAAGCACCAGCAATTATGACACTCTAGGCAATGGCTTGCAATATAAATGAAGCATGGGAGTTCAGGGCAGTCGAAGGTTAAAGGAGCGATGTTATTGGAAAAGTACCTCTGCCCACAAGCGGGCAGGATGTATCCACTTTGAGAATAGGGAGGTCCTGAAGGGCTAATTGCTCTAAAATATCATCGCTGCAAGACAGAAAATCACTCTGTACAATGGTAAGCGGTAAAACCACAGTACCACTGCAAGAATTGAGAGTAGCGTGCTTATGAACTGTGACTGGAATGTTATCTAGGGAAGTTATATGAGAGAGAGCATGAGCTTGTTCTGAATTCTGAACTGTAATGACACGTGTGCCGTTTCGAAGAGTGTGAAAAGATATATTTTGGCCAATGTGTCATAAAAGAGCTTTACCAATACAGTGGACCCCCGGTTAACGATATTTTTTCATTCCAGAAGTATGTTCAGGTGCCAGTACTGACCGAATTTGTTCCCATAAGGAATATTGTGAAGTAGATTAGTCCATTTCAGACCCCCAAACATACATGTACAAACGCACTTACATAAATACACTTGCATAATTGGTCGCATTTTGAGGTGATCGTTAAGCGGGGGTCCACTGTACTATGATCAGAAAGATAATCAGTTGGAGACGTCAGTTGTAGGGAAAAGAATTTAGTCCATACTTGTAAACATAGTGTGCAAAGGGAGTGAGTGTCAAGTAGGTTTTTTTTTTTGAGCAGACATAGAAGAATCGTTGTCAGTAGATTGTCTAGAATGTTTAGGAGTGGAACCGCGGGCAATCTGACCTGAGGGAGGTAGGCGATCCAAAAACTGTCGCACCAAATTCGGGAAGGCCAGACACATTGTTAAAGGCGTGCAAGAAGCAGCGGAATTAACAGAAATGGGTGGCACCTCAGCACCTGGAGCAGGTAATGGAGCGTCTCCAGCAGAAGGTACAGGGGTATGAGAAGAATTTAGAGAATGGTCCAATAATGAAGCCAAGTCAGAACAGGATGTGGGATCAGAAAGGGGCCTGGGAGGAGGAAGAATGACACTGACAGAAGACTCCATAATAGTGGTGCTTCTTCTATGTTATCTTCTTTCTTATTATTTTAAAGAAAAAAAGAAAGAAGGGAAAAAAAAAAAAAAGAGGGATAGCAGAGGGACAGTCACTAGAAGGCATGAAAGGGCCGTAAGTTCCTCCCCCCCATCTAAGGGGGCCTCAAGCCCACGAGCAGTGAAGATGCAGCGTGGAATCCCTGCCATACCCTACCCTTCACGCCAGTAAACCAGCGCTCCGGGATAGCAACCTAGCATTTACGGAGCCACCTCAGCGGACAAAAGAGAGGGCGGTGGGAAACCCACCACAAAGCATACCTCTTCGGCTGCCACATCCCAGAACCAACAGGCAGCTTCTGGAGATACACCCATCATCTGCAGGACACCCTACCCACTTCTCGGAAATCTGGGAAGGGAGCAGGGCACCTCCAGATAATTCAGATTTCACGGCAAACTACACCACCCCCAAGGGACCCCTCGGAGTGGGATGAACCCTAACACTCTTCCCCCTACTTAGAAACCGCAATGCCAGAGGGTAGGACCCCAGAGACTACAAATGGGATGGGGAAAGGGGGGGGTGTTGGGAAGGAAAGGGGGAAAAATAAAAGAGGGGGATGGGGAGGATAGGATAGGGAAGAGAGGACTGGGGGGGTAATTAAGTTTGGTCAGAGGAAGAAGACCAAGAGGTCCAATTCCTCAGACCGATAGCCTCTTTACAGCAACAAGGAGCCCCCCTTAAAGAGGCTGCCATCACAAATCTGGCATCATTGGGACCTGTAGTGTGCTGGATTACAGAGTGGTTAGGTTAGAATACACTTAATAAAGTTAACCAACTTGACTTACGCAAGAAAGTTCACTGAACATCAGAAAAATCGAACATTTCTGCTGCTTTGAGCTCAATTTCAAGGTACTTTTCATTGTGAAAGCAATCAAAATCATATCTATTTCTGTAATATATCTTCTATTCTATCAAATGAGACCAAAAAACGAGAATACAACCACAAAAACCATACAAAAATATACTGCTAAGGGGCAGCTAATGGCTGAGAAGTGAACTCCTTTATTTATGGTCCGATTTCTTTCACTTTTGGTGTAAGTTAAGAAGCATCTTTCCATCATAAATTCCCCAAGTTTCAATAAGATAGCTCAACAAACAACTGAGAAAAAAAATATTTTTTATTTTTTTTTTTTTTTTTTTATTATCACACCGGCCGATTCCCACCAAGGCAGGGTGGCCCGAAAAAGAAAAACTTTCACCATCATTCACTCCATCACTGTCTTGCCAGAAGGGTGCTTTACACTACAGTTTTTAAACTGCAACATTAACACCCCTCCTTCAGAGTGCAGGCACTGTACTTCCCATCTCCAGGACTCAAGTCCGGCCTGCCGGTTTCCCTGAATCCCTTCATAAATGTTACTTTGCTCACACTCCAACAGCACGTCAAGTATTAAAAACCATTTGTCTCCATTCACTCCTATCAAACACGCTCACGCATGCCTGCTGGAAGTCCAAGCCCCTCGCACACAAAACCTCCTTTACCCCCTCCCTCCAACCCTTCCTAGGCCGACCCCTACCCCGCCTTCCTTCCACTACAGACTGATACACTCTTGAAGTCATTCTGTTTCGCTCCATTCTCTCTACATGTCCGAACCACCTCAACAACCCTTCCTCAGCCCTCTGGACAACAGTTTTGGTAATCCCGCACCTCCTCCTAACTTCCAAACTACGAATTCTCTGCATTATATTCACACCACACATTGCCCTCAGACATGACATCTCCACTGCCTCCAGCCTTCTCCTCGCTGCAACATTCATCACCCACGCTTCACACCCATATAAGAGCGTTGGTAAAACTATACTCTCATACATTCCCCTCTTTGCCTCCAAGGACAAAGTTCTTTGTCTCCACAGACTCCTAAGTGCACCACTCACTCTTTTTCCCTCATCAATTCTATGATTCACCTCATCTTTCATAGACCCATCCGCTGACACGTCCACTCCCAAATATCTGAATACGTTCACCTCCTCCATACTCTCTCCCTCCATCTGATATTCAATCTTTCATCACCTAATCTTTTTGTTATCCTCATAACCTTACTCTTTCCTGTATTCACCTTTAATTTTCTTCTTTTGCACACCCTACCAAATTCATCCACCAATCTCTGCAACTTCTCTTCAGAATCTCCCAAGAGCACAGTGTCATCAGCAAAGAGCAGCTGTGACAACTCCCACTTTGTGTGTGATTCTGAGAAAAAAAATATTTACCAAAAATCATATATGGCAAGCCCAAGCCAGGTACTAGAAATAAGTCACTTTGTCTGATTTTTTTGGATTATCCTAGGTTCTCTACACATATGCTGCTATGCATGATAATACATAGCAGCATTATGGTGCATTTTGAATGTATATCACAGTTAGCACTGTGCTATACGCCGTTTTCTCTAATATAAGCCACCAAGACGGATATTCAGATGGTACTTGTATCCCATATCCTCTTCATACCTCCATTGAACTGCACAGTATTATGCTAAATATTATTCATTCTGGAGTATTTACAATATTTTTGTTATTTATATTGTTTATTATGTATATTAGATCAACTGTAATAGGTAAATAAGCTGTAGTGTTGATATTAGCGTAATAATAAAGCATATTCCCCTGCATCACAAGACTGAGCTCATGGCAACCGACAGTGGCTTCAAAGCCACCTTATCTTTTATGGACAATGTACTGTGTATGTGCTTTTCACAAGAAGCATTTCTTTTGTTTGTTGGAACCATGGCAAGGGCTAAAAGTAAGCAGGTTATAACAATGGTGAAAAAGAAATTGGAATGACTTATGCAGCAAGTAGCGCCACCAAACAGTAGTAGCAGGTTGGTGTGGTGTTGCGGCCCCCTACCAAACTAGTGGTTAAATAGTTAACCTGCCGGCCGGCAGTACCACTGGGTACGTCATCAAACCCATTGTGGGGACTGCTGAGCCGGCCTTAGATCATTAAGTACCTGAGCACCTCACGGTACGCATCTAAGCAGTAGGTACCTGAACACCTAATCGTACACATCTACTGGCTTTAGAAGCATTAAGTACCTGAACACCTCACGGTACGCATCTAAGCAGTAGGTACATGAACACCTAATGGTACACATCTACTGGCAGTAGAGTATTCTACTGGCTTCTACTGATTTTAGAAGAAGCGCTCACCGCAGCTCACTGAGTCTGTTGGCCTCAGTTATTTGACGGCCGCATTCAGTGAGCTTGCAACATAGTGTGTGCTGCATCGGACCACCTTGCGGTGTGTCAACTGGTCCTGAAGGCGGTAGATAGTACTCACCAGACCATCTTACGGTGTACTTCTACTGGCATTAGAGAGTATTTACAGGACTACCGGCGATGTCTGCAGACTCACCGCCTACGCTGGTCAACTGTGGGCCAGAGTCATCGGATGCTGTTTAGTGGGACATTACATGAAGAAAAGGTTGGAGTGTTACACTGAACTGGGCTAGGACCGTAGTGTGACACTTAAGCAAGTATGATGGAGTGGAACACTGAGATATGCTACAGGACCGTAGTGGAACACTGAGAAGAAAAGGGTGTCGTGTGACACTGAAGATGGCCTGGTTGTAGTGTACATTGAATAGTGTCATGTGACTGGCCTCGACAAAGACACTATGCGGGTAGTGTGACGCAGAGACAAGGGTGTCAAGTGTGACACGGTTGCGAAAGTGTGTGTATTACACGGAGAAAAGGGTGTCAAGTGACACGGTGGAGAAAGAGCGTCACAACTCGATAAGTGTCGTGAGAAACGCAGTTGATTGTAATTTATTATTTTAAATGTTACTTAATTTATTATTTTAGCATAGATATATATAGTGACACAGTAGTGTCAAGAGAGTTGTACCCTGTGTAGGGTCACGAATTATTATTTATTATTTTAGTTAGATGCTAATTATAATTTATTATTGTAACATGTATATATTATCAGATGTTTATTAGTTCAAATACCTCTAGACCAAAGATTGATTTTTATATTATATTAAAGATTAATTGATTTTAATGTTTGTGATGTTTGTAATGTTTGTGGAGATGTCATGTCTAAGGGCAATGTGTGGTGTAAATATTATGCAGAAAATTCGGAGTGTGGAAATTAGGAGAAGGTGTGGAGTTAATAAAAGCATTAGTCAGAGGGCAGAAGAGGGGTTGTTGAGGTGGTTTGGTCATTTAGAGAGAATGGATCAAAGTAGAATGACATGGAAAGCATATAAATCTATAGGGGAAGGAAAGAGGGATAGGGGTCGTCCTCGAAAGGGTTGGAAAGAGGGGGTAAAGGAGGTTTTGTGGGCGAGGGGCTTGGACTTCCAGCAAGCGTGCATGAGCGTGTTAGATAGGAGTGAATGGAGACGAATGATACTTGGGACCTGACGATCTGTTGGAGTGTGAGCAGGGTAATATTTAGTGAAGGGATTCAGGGAAACCGGTTATTTTCATATAGTCGGACTTGAGTCCTGGAAATGGGAAGTACAATGCCTGCACTTTAAAGGAGGGGTTTGGGATATTGGCAGTTTGGAGGGATGTGTTGTGTATCTTTATACGTATATGCTTCTAAACTGTTGTATTCTGAGCACCTCTGCAAAAGCAGTGATAATGTGCGAGTGTGGTGAAAGTGTTGAATGATGATGAAAGTATTTTCTTTTTGGGGATTTTCTTTCTTTTTTGGGTTACCCTGCCTCGGTGGGAGACGACCAACTTATTGAGAGGAAAAAAAAAAAAAAAAAAAAAAAAAAAAAATTATGTATCCCGAACTTTTATATTACTAACACTAATGTAAAACCCAATTAGTGTTTTTGTAATATGTGGCGACCATGGAAATTTGAAATTATGCTAGCTGAAATTAGTGCTGGATAAATGAAGGAACCAAATAACTCGCTACCAGATTTGCAATGGCGGACCTATAGTATGTACACCACCTGGGTGTTAACTAGTAGCTGTGGGTTGCATACCACAAGGAGTATTAGTATACTTTAGACAGGGCTGGGCTTTGAGAGTGAGATCTAAATGTAAATGGTGTAAGAAAAAAAAAGATAATTGCTAGCCATTTACAGCACATAGTGACTCGGGTGTAGTGTACCAAACCCCATTGTAAGGTGATAAATTAGAGACTTGTGCAATATATGGGTATCTTTATCCTGGTTACCTGAATGTTGCACAAGTCTTGGAAGATTTTTCTAGGAATTAGGATTATCTAAAGCAAATAAGACAGGAATAGACAAAGCAAAGTTTGAGAGTGGAGAGTTTGGTTTGCTTTATGTACAAAGCACTAACACCGTTTGGTTATTCAGTGCTTAAAACAAATTCTGTCAACAACATTATCATATTTACATTATGCTTAAAGCATATTCTGTCAATAACATTATCACATTTACACTATCACTATGAACTTGCCACTCTAATGACCAATTCACTCTCATATTACTGTACATAAGTCATAATCATCAGGCAAGTAAAACTATTCAAAGTGACACCTCCATTTAATGGACTAATCAAGTAATACTAGGTGTACATTAAATTCAGATGAAGAAATGCTGTTTCATGATAATTATAGCTTTAATAAACTTTGTTCATTAAATCCAAAATCAATTTACCCTGTGGACTATAATAAGAGAGAATTCTAAATTGAACAGATATTGTCCGTCGTTTGCCTGACGATGTATGGCCACAGATTTTGTTCATTCACTATGAAATTTGTTAAAATCTGGATCTGTTAAGCTAAACCTTTACAGTATAGTTTTCACATTCTGCAATCCATATCCATAATTCATTAAGTGTCATCAGCTGCATCAGCAAATTTATGCAAAAGGGGAAAATGACCCCACTGTTTAGGGTAATATAATCGGGCAAACATATAGCAAGAGTGGCACTACTCCCAAAGACAAGCTCCCCACCCCTATGCACACAACACTGCAACCACACCAATGCACTAAAATGACCCAGCATTGAGAGGACACTGAAGAGTGCATGATGAGATAATAAAAAAAAAACTGAAATTTCTTAAGGTAAGTGGCAATATGTGCAAATGGTGAAAGTTAAGGGAGGGGCAAGCCTTTTTTTCAGTGATCAGGAAATTAGCCCCTTGACTGTTGCAACCCTCAATCCTGAGGTGTCTCCTGGTGTCACAAAATTAAAAAAAAAAAAAAAAAAAAAAAATTATTATGAAATGGTAGAGAATCTTTTCCCGATTGTAATGACACCAAAAAAAAAAAACAAAATTGATGGAAAACTGACGGAATTATGCTCTTGCGAAGTTAGCGACCTTGGTGATATTTACAAATTGGTGATTTCGCCCACTTTGAGCCCTATTTTCGGCTAATTCCATTATACCAGTCGACCAATCTCGTAGCTATTTCTTTAGAACTCCATTTTTTCTATCGATTGAGTACAAGAAACTGCCCATTTATCAATTTCAACTACCCAATAATGTGGTCAGAAATTTGCAATTTGGCCAATTTCACAAAAATAAAAAAATATGACAATTTCAAAATAAGGTCCAGAATGAACAATGCAGACATTCCTGGCTCTAAAATAACATTTTCTTTGTTCATCAGTCATGTCTCCAGGCCCCTCTGATATTACTCTTGTTTTCTATTTTGAATTTTTATTCAAACAAAAAATAGAAGACTTACTATTATGCAGACTACTGCAATACTGTAATAATTGTATAAATAACATCAACCCATTCATGACTGCATATTAGAATGGCTAGTTGGACATTTATTGGACAATAACATCATTTGTTTACTTTTGAACATTGGCAAAAATCAAACATTTCCCCTACTTTGAGCTCCATTTCCAGGTTCTTTTTATAGTAAAATCAATCAAAATCACCTCTATTTCTATAATATGTTTTCCATTCTATCAAATGAGACCAAGAAAACGAGAATACAACCATAAATACTATACGAAAATAGACCACAAAGTCGGCATTTTAATTAAAAAAAATGGTTGGAGTTTCTTTTTTCTCATTATGCACTGTGTGCTCCAGGATTTTTTTTATATGGTGCACACTGACCACACAGACCCATTCTCTCACATGTGGGCCTACCAGCTTTCTCCTGCTTGATTTGAAGCCGCGAATTTATGAGTATATATACGTCAAACACGGTATCTCGTAAGACGTATATGTACGGCCGCGACAGTCAAAGGGTTAAGATTGAAAAATTATGGAAAAAAATGTTTTCTTACTGAAAAATAGTGCAAAATTCTGGCAACATTTTGATGTAATCAGCTTGTTTCTATCATATTTCTAAGTATGTTTTTCATTAAATGTAAATTTTTTGTTCTTGCTGTCAGCAAAAATACATGTTGGCAATTAGCATCTTTGTAGGTAGTAGGTTGGTAGACAGCAGCCACCCAGGAAGGTACTACCGTCCTGCCAAGTGAGTGTAAAATGGAAACCTGTAATTGTTTTACATGATGGTAGGATTGCTGGTGTTTTTTTTCTGTCTCATAAACATGCAAGATTACAGGTACGTCTTGCTACTTCTACTTACACTTAGGTCACACTACACCTGCATGTACAAACATATATATACACACCCCTCTGGGTTTTCTTCTATTTTCTTTCTAGTTCTTGTTCTTGTTTATTTCCTCTTATCTCCATGGGGAAGTGGAACAGAATTCTTCCTCCGTAGGCCATGCGTGTTGTAAGAGGCAACTAAAATGCCGGGAGCAAGGGGCTAGTAACCCCTTCTCCTGTATATATTACTAAATTTGAAAGGAGAAACTTTGGTTTTTTCTTTTGGGTCACCCCGCCTCGGTGGGATACGGCCGGTATGTTGAAAGAAGAAAGAAAGAAACATGCAAGATTTCAGGTACATCTTGCTATTTCTACTTACACTTAGGTCACACTACACATACATGTACAAGCATATATATACACACCCCTCTGGGTTTTCTTCTATTTTCTTTCTAGTTCTTGTTCTTGTTTATTTCCTCTTTATCTCCATGGGAAGTGGAACAGAATTCTTCCTCTGTAAGCCATGAGTGTTGTAAGAGGCGACTAAAATGCTGGGGGCAAGGGGCTAGTAACCCCTTCTCTTGTATAAATTACTAAATATAAAAAGAGAAACTTTCGTTTTTCTTTTTGGGCCACCTTGCCTTGGTGAGTATGGCCGGTTTGTTGAAAAAAAAAAAAAATTAGCATCTTTTTTTTTTCCTCCAAAAATTACGATTTTTATGATTATTTCATGGCAACTTCTGTGCTGGCTAGTGTGTGGAGCACAGTGAGTCTCTTAGCAGCCTGGAGGATGTAAAGAAGGTCGGAGGGATGTAGTACCCTGAGATTTGGCATGCCACTTCCGTAGAGTTTCACACCAAACAAAAATTAAAAAAAATCCGTAATGTTATTGACATTGTGATCCCTCTCCTGTGATAATTATTCATTGGATTGTCATGATTTTTGCACATGCTACTGAGGAATGCTGGCTCTACGAACACTCAGGGAGGATTTGCAATATTATTTACAGCTTTTTGTTAATGATGATTTTTCTCCCCCCCCCCCCAAAAAAAAAAAAAAAACTTTTTTTTTTATGGAATCTACTGACATTATCACTGACACACTCTAAGCTGACAATAACCTAGCCTTTATCTTTCATCTGATGTTAACTAGAGTATTGTACATCTTCCCAATTTAGAAGAAAAGGGAAAGTTTTAGGACCCAAGAAATTGTGCATAATTTATTTTTTTCTACCTAACAGTCAAAACAAACACAGTCTATATGTTTTTTTATGCTACTTAATCCACTGTCAAAATCTCATTGAAACTGGGCCAAAAAAAAAAATAAATAAATAAATAAAAAAAATGGTGATTTCACTCTCCCCTCCCTTAATAATAAAAGATTTTTGAAAGATTTTGCTTGTAAATCCCATGTAGGAGCATCAAAGATTTTTTTTAGAGATTACTGAAATAGAATGAGTGTGCATGAGTCTTTATGAAAGAAATTACAGACAAATGTTAATAACAGCCACATAGGCATCCTGTAATCCTGTAGAGTGAAAGGAAATTATGACATCAGATACTGTAGTACTAACAGTACAGGAATGCAGATGCCCTAACAAAAATTTGAAGGGGTTTGAAAGCTGTAGAAATTTATAGTAAGTGATGTATGTCAATGAAACATAACAGAATGAAGTACATTAAATAAAACATACTGTATATTGTGAAATGGGATTTCCTGAAAGAAAATTCTATACTAAAACAGATTATGAAAAACTGTAAATATAAATGAAAGCCATGTGATATATATAGCTTGAACCAAACCAGGACATTTATAAAGCTTGAATCAAACTAGGACATTTATGCAGCTTGAACCATACCAGGACATTTTTGTAAAACACTGTGATCCTATATCAGTTGTATTTGTAACCTGCTCTTAAATATACCATATTCTAGTAAACTTTTATACCTTACATATATGAATTGTTAAGTGCATGTCACCTGCATTATTGGACTCTGAGTGTAGACAAAGTGTGGCAAGAGAATAACTAATGTACTTAGTACAATACGTATAGTTATAATGAGATATGCTTGACAGGGTACCCTTAAGTAACTGCCTGAATCTTATATTTTGCCAAGGTTTTCATTTATAACTTTAGAATACCTCATTAGAGTGGCTTCAAATTTTCAAAGATGGTGAACTAAAACTAGTGTTAGGTTCATGGAACTAATGGCATATGTAACAACCCTCTGATTAATTTTATAGACTGCTCCCAATTTTTGTTTTTATGTGATAACCTGGGAAAGTCTCTTCTGACCAGCTTCAAACTCTCAACAACAGTGAATTCATTAAAAAAAAAAAAAAAAAAAAGGGGGGGGGGAAAGGGGCTGGGATTGCTATAGTCTGTAGGTACCAATCTCCCAGTTTACAGATGCTCCTCACTTTACGATGGTTCAACTTATGATATTTCGACTCTACAATGGTGATAGCGATGTGCATTCAGTAGTCATCAAACTTTGATAAGATAAACTTGTATTCATTTATTATTCAATACTGGTATTTAATTATAGTAACTATTTGTTTATTTATTCAGTACAGTAGTTATTTATTTGCTTATTTATTTATATCATATTCATATTCAACTTACAATGTTGTCAACTTAAGATGGGTTCATCAGAATGTAATCCCATTATAAGTCAAGGAATACCTTGTGTTGGATTCTGTGCAGAAACTGGAGGATATATCTGGTGGGTTTCAAACTTCTACTGGTGCGTTTTTCACAAAGACGGTTCACACTAATTTTGGTTTAAAAGATTTCCATGCAATAACTGGCAAATGTTGGTTTCCATGCAACAACTGGAGAATGCCTCTTCTGAAAAGCTTCAAACATTAAATACAGGCACATTTTGGAGACAAATTTGGAATGGTTTGGGGTTATGTAGATGACAATTTTTCAGTTTTCTTGAAGATATTTTTGGGAAAATTTAAATACCGTACTGGCTACCAAGAGACACTAAATTTGTGAATGCCTCATCCAATCAACTTCAAATCTTCAATCCTGAGAATGCAGCTTCTGAGCAGCTTAAAGTGCTAGTGCATTTTGGCATACTGGTCTGTGCATAATAATTAGAAAATACCACTTCTAATTGGCTGCAAATTTTCAAAATGGGTTATTTCAGTGAAGATTAAATTCTTTTTTTATTCCTGTGTAGGTGTCAATTTGCCATTTTATTGAAGAAACTGGGATATTAGTTTCCATATAACTTGTGAATACCTTTTCTGATTAGCTTTAAGCTTTCAGTGCTGATATTTAGCTGCACTGTCAGACTTATGCTACAATCTGTACTATTCCATGTGTGTGCATTGAGGTAGAGGGAGCTGGGCTTTTGGGATACTGGGATACCTTTCATGGTTCACACAGAGACAAACACACACTTCTAGTTTAACCCTTTCAGGGTCCAGAGGCCAAATTTCAAAGGGTGCACCAGTGTCCAAGAATTTTCAAAAAAAATTTTTGTTATTTTTTCTTATAAAATGGTAGAGAATCTTTTTCTGAAGGTAATAAAACAAAAAGTACGAAATTTGATGGAAAATTGGCGAAATTATGCTCTCGCGAATTTTGGTGTGTAAGCGATATTTACGAATCGGTGATTTTGCCGACTTTGGCTCCAATTTTAGGCCAATTACATTATTCCAGTCGACCAAATTCTTAGCTATTTCACTAGTATTACTTCTATTTTATCGATTGAGCACAAGAAATTGCCCAGCCAACTGTTTCAACTACAAAATAAAGTGATTGGAAATTGGTAATTTGGCCAATTTAACACACAGTTCAAAATATTCCAATTTCAAAATAGGGTCCAGAATAAACAATGCAGGCATTCCTGGCACTAAACTAACATTTCCTCTGCTCATTAGTTATGTTTTCAGGCTTTACAAATGAATTCCAGTTTGATTTTTTATTCACATAATGAATTTTTATTCAAACCAAAAAATAGAACATTTACTGTTAGGCAATATTGTAATAATTGTATAAATATCATCATCACATTTGTGAATGTAAATCAGACCCACCAGCTGGAATGTATTAGATGTGTAAGGTTGTTTGTTTACTCTTGAACATCGAACAAAAATTTAACATTTCTGCTACTTTGAGCTCAGTTTCAAGCCATTTCCAGTATTAAAACCAATCAAAACCATCTCTACTTCTGTAATATATCTTCCATTCTATCAAATGAGACCAAGAAATCTCAAATACAACTATAAAAAACATACAAAAAAAAAAAACACTGCAAAATCGCTACTTTAATCGAAAATCACAGTCTCAGTTTTTTCTCTCATTATACACTGTGTGCTGCAGGATTTGTTTTATGTGGTGCACACATACCACATAGATGTATTCTCTCATATCTAGGCCCAAATTTACCACTCACAGCTTATCAGTGAGAGCTGAGCTCATGGCGTAGATCTACGGTTTGGACCCTGAACGTAAAGCCGTAAATCTACGGGACGGACCCTGAAAGGGCTAAATATGAAGCTAAATGAAGAGTAATTATATGAGCCATTTACCACAAATGAACGTTTGTAATATTTTGAAGTTTTTCTCAAGGCCTTGAACACCAGTCTGTCTGGTGGAAATCCAACACACAAAACAAGCCATCCCACCCTAAGAAATTAGTTTCAGACCTGCTACCTACTGCAGTTTTGTAATGTGTATTGATCAACCATTAACTGCCCATTTTTACAGGCAAGTTCGATTGCGGGTGCGTTGCTGGCTTTAAAAATATAATTGGACTGCGGTTGGTGGTCACTTCAAATTTCGTATTTGTAGCAACAATAGGAAGTAGGTTTGAAACGAATTTTTTAGGACAGGATGGCCTGAAGCACAGCATGCTGAACTGTCACCTGACAAACCGGTTTTCAAGTCATGAAAAAATGCTTTCAACAGTAATTATACATTAAAAAAAAGTAACATAATTAAAAAAAATTCCATTAATGTGGAAATATAGCTAGAGTGTGACTGAAAAATGAACAATCATAACCTTTATATTATCTGATCAGATAATGTCTAGATAAAGGATGTTGAACCAACAGCTCGTAGGCTGCATCTGACACTACTACATGATCAGCTTATTGCAAAATTGATTATATAACCAAGTCAAAGACCTGTAAATGTTCTTTTTTTTTTTAATTTATAAGTTGTTAGCATGAATCTTTTGTGCATTTTAATTCAAGATTATTACTTCAAACCTTAATGAAAGATTTTAAGTACATATGTAAGCTTATTTATCATTTCTGTATTATAATTACAAATTAATGTTTGTACAAAAAAAAAAAAAACACACACACATACACACATGCAAAACTTTGTACCCATTTTGTTATGCTGCATGATGTGGTGGAAAGATCGTGCATTACCCAGCAAATACACAAAATTAATTTTATTATTATTCCCCATAAAAGATGGCAATTTTAGCAAATTAGTCTGCAGCCTTAAAGGTGGCATTACCTATTTAACATGAGCATCAGCTAGGAGGAGGAGGATAGTTGCTTTTCCTGGATGAGGCCTGTGTCAAGGAAAAACAACTATACTGATGGCATGCTCTGAGTCTGATAGTTCCTCTGCTCATTCCTCCATTTCCTGGAAACCCTTGCACTCCAATGGAAAAAATTCCAGTAGATACCCATGATTACCTATTACACTGAAACATGGAAAATGTTACATAGCATTCCAGTAATTAGATCTGAATCTGTCCTCCTGCAAATATGGCACCAATATCCTTAAATGACAAGAATTGCTAAATGAATTCCATGAGTGAAATTATAGCTCAAGAGAAAATAAAAAAATGTGAAAGCTGCCAAGAGTAGTATCGAAGTCGACATGAGCAAACACAAGCATGAAAAAATTTATTTATCTGAAGATGATCCAGCCTGGTTTGTTCTAAAGAAAATATAATTTCATAATACGTACAGACCCAGAATACATATAACATTATGTTAAACATATGAAACAAAACACCCTGCCCCCCAAAAATAAAATATTAAACAAAAAATTATTATTAAATTTAAAAGACTTTTGGAAGTCATTAAAACCTTATTTATCCATGCACTCTAAATAAAAATTTAACTGAAATAAAAGCTACATATACATACACCCTAATAAACCAACAAATTAATTAGCAAGAAAAGCGCACACACACACCTTGAGTAATGGAAGTGTGCAAGAGGCATGCTTATGGACATAAGTGGTGGCAGGTCATGCAGACTTCGTTCAGCTGGCCTGTAATGACACACACACACTCATGGATTATCAAAGGTTAAGTGTGCAACACCAACAGCCAACTTGAACAAAATGTTTAATGTCAACATGTACATGCTTTGCTATCATCACAAGTGCTCAGTTTAAAGAAATTCTGTGAAGACTATAAACATTGAAATTTAAATAAGGAAAATAATATTTTTTTTTTAAGTAATTGAAACAAAATAAGTCTAGTTAATTAGAGAGTGAAAATAAAACATAATAATGTGCTCATAAACTAAAGGATTAACATGAGGATTTAAATTTATGACATGCATACCCAAAGCATTAATAACTCTGCAGGAAAGTTCTAACTGAAATACAACATATTCAAATATACCTTTCCTGGATTTCAGACGAAATATAAAAAAAATTTCACACTCCGGCCACCTCCCATCAAGGTAGGATGACCCAACAAAGAAGAAAACATTTTCACTGTCACTCAATCAGTGTCTTGCCACAAGTGCTGACATTCCAGATGACTCTCCAAACTATAAGATCACCATCTCTCCTTCAGAGTGCAGCCACTATATTTCCCACCTCCAGGACTCAAGTCTGGCTAACTGGTTTCCCTGAATCCCTTCATATATGTTACCTTGCTCACACTCCAACAGCATGTCAAATCATAAAAACCACTTGTCTCTACTTACTCCTATCTAACATGCTCACAAAAGCCTGTTGAAGGTCAAAGCTACTAGTAATCAAAAACCTCCTTTAACTCCTTTCTCCAACCTTTCCTAGGATGACCCTTATCACTTCTTCCCTCTACCCCAGATTTATATGCCCTTCTAGTCATCCTATTTTTTCATCTGTCTCTAAATGTCCAAACACCTTAACAACCCCTCCTCAGACCTTTGAATAATACTTCTGGTAACCCCATACCACCACCTCGTCCCCAAATTCTCTGTATATTATTCACACCACACACTGCCCTCAAACACAACATTCCCACTGCCTCCAGTCTCCTCCTTGCTACAACATTCAAAACCTATGCTTCAAACCCATACAACAGTGTTATAAGAGTGTGGAGCATGGGTTTTGAAGGTACTCTGGTATATTCCCCTTATTGCCTTCATGGATAAAATTCTCTCTCTCCACAGATGCCTCAAGGAACCACGCCATTTTTCCCTTTGTCGGTTCTATGGTTTCCCCTTATCTCTTATAGAACCATCTGCTAACCAGTTCATTCCCAAATATCTGAACACATTTACTTCCACCATACTTCCTCCCTCCAATCTGACATTAAATCTGTCATTGTCTATATTTTTTTGATATTCTCATCACCTTGCTCTTTCCTATGTTCACTCTTAATTTCCCTTCTTTTACATACCCTTCCAATTTCATTTATCTACCTTTGCAACTTCAGAATCTCCCAAAGGAAGTGTCATGTGCAAAATGCAACTGTGACAACTTCTGCTCCTTACCAGATTCTCCATCTTTCAATTCCACACCTGCCCTAACACCTTTGAATTCACTTCTTCTGCACCTCCATCTATTAATATGTAAAACCATGGTGACATCACACATCCTTGTCTAAGGCCTACTTTTACCAGAAAATAATTTCCCTCCCTGCTACATATCTTAGTCTGAGCCTCGCTATCCACATAACAGCTCTTTACTGCTATAAGTACCCTACTACCTATTCCATACATCTACAGCAACTGCCACATTCCTCCCCAATCTACCCTATCATATGGATTTTCCAAATCCATAAATGCAATGAAAAGTTCTAACCTTTAAGTACAGTGGTACCTTGGGATACGAAATTAATTCGTTCCAGAAGGCTGTTCAAGTGCCGATACCAAACGAATTTGTTCCCATAAGGAATAATGTAAATTAGATTAATCCATTTCAGACCCCCAAATATACACTTACAAAAGCACTTACAAAAAGACACTTACATAACTGTTCAAGTTGGGAGCTGTTCATATGCTGAGGTACCACTGTATTGTTCATTTATGCGTTTTAATGTAAACACTTGATCAGCACATCCCCTACTCTTCCTCAAACTACCTTGTTCGTCTGCTACCTTTCTCTTGTCTTACCCATAATACTGCTACCTACAACAGAAGCCACTGGCCTACTGCAGTTCTTATGTTCTTTTACCTCATGTGGTACCTATATATACCCTGCATCCTTGTACTGTTTGTAATGACTTGAAGATCCTGGAGAGCGAAACACTGCCATGATAAAGTGACACAATAATTGCATATGTATCTTTTAACGTAACATATTGTTAGTAATTCTACATATATTACTATTTTTTATTATACTGGATGAAATTTGCAGATCTTTCCTGATACAATACATTGGTTTTTAAAATATTTAAAAAATAAACACAAGGAAGTTAAGGTGTTGTAAAAATGCAGAAGAATATACGTATGAAGTAAATCCCACAAGTAAAAATACTATGCCTAGGAAACATGCAAAATTAAATATAATTAGAGTGAAACCCCTTTTATCTAGACTAACTGATGTTCAAGGTCAAATTTTCTGAAACTTGTCGATCTAAGCAGAAAACTTTAAAGATCAAGCCACATATTAAAATGTTTCTAATGCCAGTCAAATAACTTTCACACATTTGTCATTTTCTAAACTATGGTTGGTGAGTTTCATCTTGTAAGACTGTGCCTGTGACCGATGATTTGTTTCAATATATGTGTATCCTACATTCAGTGCAGGTATGCCTTCTTACAAAATTATATATAAAAGAAACACTTACTGAATTAAATGGAAACAACATAAAAGGGAGAGTTTTGTTGCAGTTTGGCCTCTGTTGACAGATCAGTGATTTTGTGCATGTACAGTACTGTACTGTATTTCAAATACTTTTTGCATTCTTATTTTTATTTGTATTAATCTGCACAAAAACATTCAAATCATATAGTTCTTCCACTGCATTAGTACATTCCTGGCATGTTTCCATATCAGCCTTTAGAAGATGGTATACACAATTACTGATACCAGATGATGCAACTCACGTTTTAGGGGATCTTGCTTTGACCAGAATCCAGATTCCCAAATTGGATTCCCTTACCATACTAAATAATTTTTAGTAGCTCTGAAGCAGTTACAGTATGGAAAACTTTAAAAAAAAAAACCCTAAATATTCGAAATCTGGGTGATAACATAACCGTAAAATTTTAGGGTCTGTCTGGACCGGGACTTTGTAGGGACCAATTTATGGTTGACCCAGTTAATGATCCGGGTTGAGGTTGATGCTAAATCCTTGATGTTTCACCAGTATTTTAAAAAACAGTAAATTGAGTTTTTCCAAGGTTGTATTTTTTCGTGGCACTCTGTATTGGTAGACATTGTTTATACCTCCCGCTTATCCAAGACATTAGAAAATTTAATTTTGAAAGTTTTTATTATTATTCTTATTATTTTTTTTTAACCGTTGGCATCTCCCACCAAGGCAGGGTACCATTTCTAATTATTTTAACAAAAAATTTCCAAATCTAGTGGGGTTAGTGCCAACTGTAGTTTTAAAAAATGAAAACCATTACAGAAAAATTAGGTTAAATAAAAAAAAGTCCACTGTAGTGGTATCATTGGAAATTTATCTGTTTCTGAAAATCTGAGTTTTTCTTATATGCACTTTTTGGGCCTATAGTGTACATATAAAAAGTAACCATTGGCTTTTGGGGTAAGTAACCATTAGACAGTTGGTTCGGAAATTATGCAGAGGCCCTTTGATAGATCAAATGGCTACAAAAAAATTTTCGAATTTCGGGAAAAACCTGTTGAATACAAACTTTGCATCTGCCCACCAAAATAAATTTTCCCCGGGGAGGGTTAGCAAGCATTAGGTTATCATTATCACAAAAAAAGAAAAAAAAAATTATAAGTTTTATATTAACCCACATTATTTTTGCACTGTGCTTATTGAAGGTTTACAGTTGCATTAATTTTTTTTAAAATATATTTTTTTATTATTTTAACCCCTTTGACTGTCGAAAGGCCCAATCCTGAAGTGTTCCTGGTGTCGCAAAAATATTAAAAAAAAAAAAAAAAATTTTTTTTTCTTATGAAAATGTTAAGATTATTTTTTATTGTTTAGCCCAAAAAAAAAAAAAAAATTTCTCACGTATTCCCGAGATACAGAGGGTAAAGTTTGCTGAAAATGTCTGAAAACGGCAACGCGCGACTGCCGCTCACCCGGTAAACTTTGATTTATTGTTTCGATGGTTTTTTGTTTTTTCACTTTTTTATTTTTACATAACTTTTGTGGCCTGTGAGCCCAAATTATTGGCAATTTTTAATATACATCGTTAAATGTAACACAATTAAGCAAAAAAATGTTTCATTTAAAGTTGCTAAAAAATTGTTTACACAAACAAACAAATAAAAAATTGTTTTTTTCGATTGTTCTATAATTATATTAAACCCATATACAAACATGGACACTTTTCAGAAATGCTGCAGCTTGTGGAATTTTTTGAAACATGAGTATAAGCACAATTGGGTTTTTTCACTCCCCACACATTTAAAAAAGAGTGTTCTGCATTTTTTTTGGGGGGTTTTGTGGTATGTCCACAGACAAAAACCCCCTTCTGAGATTTTTTTTTAGGCAGTAGCAGGCGTGGTATGGGGGGTGATCACCAGGCCTCAGACGAGAGGAGTGTGTTTTATTTTGTGGGGGCTGGTCTATTGCAGGTGTTGTTCCTTGGTACTTGAATATTATTTGTTGATGAGACAAACAAAAAAACACCATATTTTTTTTTCTTGGTCTTCAACTTTAATAAAATTAAAATTCGCATGGAAAGTCAAGAAGATGGAAAAACAGTTTTAGTACCCCTTTTAACTCTTGCGAAACACAGTCAGCAAACCCAATCTGCAGTCACATTTTTCCCTAAGGGATTTGGGTTGTAATCCTCAAAGCTGGGTTTTACAAGGGGTTTATGGTCTCTCTATTTTTCTTTCCGTGTCTCCATTTTGTGTCGGTGAAAAAATGTAGCGTGTGACATACGTTTGCATGCACCAAATTTCCCCTGAGTCATTGGCAGCAAACCTGCACTTCACCTCTCGACGCCCGATCGAAAACCCAGGCATTGTTTACGATTTCACGCACTGGCCACCCCACTCTGCATGTTCCTCGCAAGAAAATCACTGGGTATGGGTTGTGTACCCGTTTTCAGTATATAAAAAAATGCCCCCTTTCCAAAATATGGTCCATCATTGTCTAAAAACATCCCCCGGATACCCAGTAACTTTCTGGTATCTTCCCCAAAGTTTTACCCCAGTGTACACAATTATATCCAAACAGACCGTTTTTCAATCACCCAGAACAAAAAAACTTTATACCAAAGCATTTCCCCTTTCTTTGGGATATACTGTTTGAATGAGAGTCTTTCCTTTTAAAAAATTTTAAAGACTCATCAATAACAAGTTCCCGAAGGGATAAAAATACCCCTACGCACTTTTTTTTCAGGTAAAACACAGTTTATTTATAAAACCCCGTCGCTTCTGTCAGGCCTTTTTTTGTTGAAAAAATGTAACATAGTAACAGTAACACAAATCTTTTCACTGGTATAATGTCACTGAAAGCGGGGGTTGAAAATCAGGGGTCTGTATGTGTTGACACTGTGTTATAAATGGGGCTAAGATTATTGTGGCAAAAAACGTACATCTCTGCCACAGTTGTGCCCTTCCCATGGTGTAGGGTGATCTTGGTGAAAAATAGTGTTTGCCATGGGGGACTCAAAGTATGTTTTGGTTTCCCTGACAATAATGTCCTCAGGGGTTCATCGAAGAACAAAAAAAGTTTCCAGTTCAGGGGCTTTTTCCCCAAAGTGTACATGTGGCCGTTTTCCACTTTGTCCTCCATCAAAGTCAGGGGGCTGGGAACAAACTTGTTCTTGTGCCAACCCCAGTGCGGTCAGCTGGGGGTTCTGGATATTGTAATTTGGTTTGCAGGCTGTGGTTGTGGTTGTTGGGGGAGTGGAGGTCAGGTGAGGCTGGTTGTAGTTTTTGCAGGTCGCACCCGGGGTTAGTGCGTGGCCCGCTGGGTGTCACATGACTCTCCCACCATCTTTCATTACCCCCGCCTGCTGCCTCATTGCATCATTGATACCCATATAAAAATATCGTCTTCTTCACTATCGGTCGGGGTTTGTGGGGCCACGGGATGTGCCCCGAGATGTACTCCTACCTCTTGGAAGAGGATTGGCACACTACAGACCGGCACGTTCGTTATACTGCCACTTCACGGGGGAAATATTACCTCACTGTCACAACTGAACTGCTTTCAATAACCTTGAAAACCTATCACTTAACTGCTCACATTGGCAAAAAGTTTCCTCTTTTGTCTGGTCAGGTGAACATGAAAAGCCGGCCAGCACCAGAGGGGGAAAGGGTTTTGGGGGCATTGGGTTTTCATCACTAATTACGTTATCCTGGGCACTTTTTTCGGTCACACCCGCTTCAAAAACCCGGGAATTTATTTTCACTGAACTTTCATTGCTGTTTGAGCTATCTTGGGAACAAAAGACCTCCAAAACCGCCCAGGGTGAGGAACTTTTTTTTTCCCTGAGGCATGGTGAAATGGACTACCAAAATGGCGTTCCCCAAGCACCGCTGGTCCCAGATTTTTTTTCACAAGGTGCACACCCACCCTGAGACCCATTCCTCTATGTAGGCCCACCACCCCTTTTCCCACTTGATTTTAAACCGTTGAACCTTTTGTGTATAGATACGTCAAACACGGTATCTCCCATGACGTATATATACGACCGCGACAGTCAAGGGGTTAAACCAGTTATCAATGAAACATTATAAAATATTTAATTGGATTTTAGGATTTTTCTTCAAGAATAATTTTTTTTTATACCAGCAGAAAGTCTATTTTTATGGGATCTACCACTTCCTTAAATAAATTATCATTTAGGGACAAAAATATACAATAGCCACTCTGAAAAGCAATTAAACTATTAAAAATTAATTACAGTTTTCACTTTGTAATATTTCATCAGCAGAGGAACTTAGGGAGAGAACACTGGAGTCATGAGAAAACAGATTAGTGAAGTGCCTTTTTTTTCTTTATATCACAGAGAAAATTTCCATAGCTTTCCATTCTAAAGGACAGTTTACTAATTACCCAATACCATAGCTTGAAAGGTGTCAAGTACAATCAGTCGGTGCCTTTAGGCAGCAGCATGGACATCTACAGTTAAAACTATTATTATAGCACAACTGAAAAAGTACATTGTCAATCAATATGTTTGAAGTGGGAAGCTCGCCTAGGCAAAGAAATTATTATTGGTTGTCTTTATCTCAGTCACATTTTGCCAGCCACAATAATGGAGACAGACAGAGCTGTAATATCTTTGCTGACCTGATCTCATAGGAAATATTCTTGAAAATGAGCCCTTACTGCCATTTCAAAAGCTTGAAGATTAGCTATAAGAATTATGGCCAAAGTATTTATATGGTGTACCCAGTAATCATTGCCCTCTACATTACAACAAATTCAGCAGCCTTTGCTATGATTTAAAGTGACACTCATTATGGCAGTGCTGTAATTAATTTACACCAAATAGTTACATACCATGCATCCACAATCATTTATGAATTCTTTAAGACGAAGACAATCCCATTGACTCAATGAACAAGGATGTCTACACAATCCTCAGAGCTGACCAAGGCTGCTTGTTTACAAGCATTCAAGTACCAAGTTTGTGATACACAATTAATTCCTTTGCTAGTCTTACACAGAATTCACTAATTATGGTGAATGTGTTTTCCTTAGGTCATCCTACTTTGGCAGGATCACCCAACCTAAAGTACTTATATGACTGACAGTACTTTTTTCATAGCTTCTCTTACCTTAACCTGTAAACGGTCCAAGCAGATCTACGTTCACATGTGTAGTGCTACAAAAGTAGATCTATGTTTTTTTTACATATTTTCAAATATAACAAAAAAAAAGTAGATCAAAGTTTTTTTACACATTTTCAAATATAAAAAAACAAAAAGAAGATCTACTTTTTTACATACTTTCAAATGTTGAAAAAACATACATATATATATATATACGTTTGGACCGTTTACGGGTTAAATAATGTAAGTTAGAGAAATTTGTTTACCTATGTAGAAGAAAAATTTACATGCAAGATACTCCGCCAGTGGTAGAGGAACAAAATTTGACTGAGGGTAAATAATCATGCAATCTTCTCTTCTCTGTCCAATCCAGGCAAGCAATAACTATGCTTCAGTAGCCCATGTAAACAAATATCAACTATGGAGTCCAACAAACTTGGAGAACCTAGTTGATATCTGAATATCATCTGCATACAATCCTAATATAAAAAAGATTGCAGCAGATCCACATTTTAACCTACAATTGACAAGGTCACGAGTTAGGTAAATCAGCAGGAAGCTTCAGGACATTCTCAAAGATGTCTAGTTATTGGTGATTTGTGGCTGTCTAAAGTCCAGATAAATGGGGTTTCAGGGTACAAAACAGTCTACACTTAATACTAACAATTAATCAAGCTTAGGTTTGCAAACAATACACTTCACAAAGACTGAAACATATTTTCAATTCAGCAATTTATTCAAGTTCAATATTAGTAAATATGTTACTCACAAAAATTCACACAAGATGCAAATCTAGTGCACCAGTTTTATGCAAGAAGAGAAAAATAACAACTTACATAGCAAAATATACAGCATGTAGGAGTTCCTTAAGAAGCTCTGAGGTAACAGGTATCCTGGGTGTGGGCCTTGGATACAGGCCAAAGCTGCTTTCACTGCCATAAGATGAACGGTGGTGATGCCCTGGCCGGTTGAATCCCTGACACAGCATTCTATAAGATAAAATACAAAAATATCAATTTGTCTGCAATCCAATGTAAAAATGAAACATTATCAGTCAAAATATTAATATTTTGTTTTCTAAAAGAGGTTACCTAGAGAAACATTAAGATTAGAGAAAACGTTTGTGCTTTCATTTGTTTAAGTATAATAAACTTTTCATACTGCAAAGTACAATTCTGAAATTGGTTTTACAATGCCTCATAATGTATAAAATTCCACATGCATGGAAAGCATGAATGCAAATAAGTTGTATGTTTTTAAAAGTGTAAAGTTTACCCCAAAATTTGTTAGCTTCCCAATTCATAGGATTTGATTGTTTCAACTAATGGGCAAACTGTTAATACATTTAATTGTTCTTGGGTATTCCATTTCTGGGGGGCTTAGAAAAAAAAAATTATATTTCATTCAAAATGTGTTCACTGGTTTACCTATACCTGGAGAGGGTTCCAAGGGTCAACGCCCCCGTGGCCCGGTCTGTGACCAGGCTTTGCCCAAACCTATTTTCTTTCAAGTCATTCTTTCTTATAATGGCAATGTTAAGCAGATTAGAATGATATTTAAATTAATATGTTCTCTTCAACCCAAAATAAGCATAAATCTGAAAAACTATACTGACACAATTTTACATTATTTATGGAATCTAGATTCAAAGGGCCTCTATACTAAAGAAATGTTTAAGAAATACAAAAGATATAACCAGAGAGAGGGTGGGAAGGGCTAAGGTGGAAGGTAGAATGAGTAGGAACTGTTCCAGGAACAGATGGAGGAAAGGGATAAAAGAGACCCGAGTTTTAGAGGACTGAGCATCTAGCAGACTTGTGTTTTATATACGTAGTGCTGGAATGTGAGAATTTGTATTACCAACCTCAATTACATTAAATGCTCAATAGGAGGTTTAAGCACATAACCCTGGAGATTAACTAAGAAATCCCCATTTCAGTGTTATCTCTGAAAGACTTTGCACATATAAAATTTTCCCTTTAAACACAAACAAATATGCAATACAGTATGTATATTAATAATTACTTGGACACAGCTTTGCAGAGGTGCATGAGTGCTATCTTGGGTAACGATGCTAAGCGAGCATTAAAGGCAACCATGATGGCAGTGGCCAGGTGATGCCTCGTTGCTGCAGTAACTGAGGTCATTTGAGTTGGTGGGCCCCAACGTACTGTGTCTGTATCACCAGCCTCCAATCTTTGTAGGGAGTCCACAGTGAATGAAGCTGGAGCTAAACTAGCAGGCTGTAATATAAGACTTAAGTGGTATTGAACATTTTTTTTTTTTTTTTTTGCATGTGACACCAGAAAAATTGCAAGGTACAAGACAAAATACAATAATACTAATACACCAATAGAAGTCTTACTTACATTTTTTTCATTCTCATTTTATCAAGAGGAAAAATATCAATTAAAAATGCAAGAAATAGCAAGCGTCACAAACCTCGTGAAAGACTGACTGCCTTGCTAGGGTAGGAAGGCGAAAAGGAGCAATCCTTGGTTGCCCTTGTTCATCTAAAACCTCCATATTGTACAGGGCCAGCAGAGCCACTTCAACACTTCCAACACCCTAAAATAGAAATGGTTTATTATAAACTGTAGAACATGACTTGATATAATAATAAATAATAATAATAATAATAATAATAATAATAATAATTAAAAAATAATTTTTCTTTTTAGGTCACCCAGCCAAGGTGGGATATGGCCGGTTAAAAAAAAAAAATAGAACATTACACACACACACACTACTATACAATATTAAAATCTTGTAAATCTAAAAAAAAAAAAAAAAAAAAAACATCAAGCTTACTTATTTAACTCATCTGCAATTAACCCTTTCAGGGTCCAAGGCCCAAATCTGGAGTCACGCACCAGTGTCCAAGAATTTAAAAAAAAAAATTTTGTTATTTTTTTCTTATGAAATCGTAGAGAATCTTTTTGTGAAGGTAATAAAACAAAAAGTACGAAATTTGGTGGAAAATTGACGAAATTATGCTCTCGCGAATTTTGATGTGTCAGCGATATTTACGAATCGGCGATTTTGCCGACTTTGACTCCCATTTTAGGCCAATTACATTATTCCAATCAACCAAATTCTTAGCTATTTCACTAGTATTACTTCTATTCTATCGATTGAGCACAAGAAATCGCCAAGTCAACTGTTTCAACTACAAAATAAAGTGATCGGAAATTGTTAATTTGGCCAATTTAACACAAAGTTCAAAATATTCCAATTTCAAAATAGGGTCCAGAATAAACAATGTAGGTATTCCTGGCACTAAACTAACATTTCCTCTGTTCATTAGTTATGTTTTGAGGCTTTACAAATAAATTCTATTTTGATTTTTTATTCACATAATGAATTTTTATTCACACCAAAAAATAGAAGATTTACTGTTATGCAATACTGTAATAATTGTATAAATATCATCACCATATTTGTGAATGTATATTAGACCCACCAGCTGACGTGTATTAGACGTGTGAGGTCGTTTGTTTACTCTTGAATATCGGCAAAAATTTAACATTTCTGCTACTTTGAGCTCAGTTTCAAGCCATTTCCAGTGCTAAAACCAATCAAAACCATCTCTATTTCTGTAATATGTCTTCCATTCTATCAAATGAGACCAAGAAATCGCAAATACAACTATAAAAAACATACGAAAAAACACTGCAAAGTTGCTGTTTTAATCGAAAAATCATGATTTCAGTTTTTTTCTCTCATTATACACAGTGTGCTGCAGGATCTGTTTTATGTGGTGCACACATACCACATAGATGTATTCTCTCATATCTAGGCCCAAATGTACCACTCACAGTTTATCAGAGTGAGCTGAGCTCATGTCCATGTTTGGACACTCACCGTAAAGCCGTAGATCTACGGGACGGACCCTGAAAGGGTTAAATAATAAAGAAAAAGATTGATGAATTGCTTTCTTGACACTATGGACCATATTGTATGCAAGTTAAATAAATACAAATCATTTAAATACCTTTTTATCACCAAAGCTGATGGATGACAAATATATATAAAGGAGACTTGGAGCAAACAAGAGAACAAACTCCCGCAGTCTTTCATCTTTACTACGTGCTAGGGCAAACAACTGCTTCACTGTGCTCTCAAACAAGTCTGGACACCTGGACAAAACAAAATTATGACACAAGCTACAATGATAACTGTCTTAAAATACAGTGGACCCCCGCTTAACGATCACCTCCCAATGCGACCAATTATGTAAGTGTATTTATGTAAGTACGTTTGTATGTGTATGTTTGGGGGTCTGAAATGGACTAATCTACTTCACAATATTCCTTATGGGAACAAATTCGGTCAGTACTGGCACCTGAACATACTTCTGGAATGAAAAAATATCGTTAACCGGGGGTCCACTGTATTATTATTCTTAGCAAGTGTTGCATTTTCACATTTGGTAAGATGTTGCCATAAGGCTGAATATGATGAACACATTCCTATAAGTAGCTACTGTACCTATTATATCTACCAATATTTTTTAAGATACTATGTACTGTATCACAATAATATAGAGCTATTTGTTCTGTATTCAAAATGTTATACAGACACCCAAAACAACTGTTTACAAATTTTAAAATTAATGACCAAAGCAACTCCCATTGCACTGGTTCCAGTACAGCCAAACCCCTAAGGCTGTGAATATCAGATTCCTTTAGGCCCTCACGAATTCAGAATTTGGGGTCGTGCATCAGGACCAAAGACAATTGGCCCCGCAAATAATTCGCAAATAAACCATACCCCCGGCCAGGATTGAACCCGCGGTCATAGAGTCTCAAAACTCCAGCCCGTCGCGTTAGCCACTAGACCAGCTAGCCACTATAAGATTCATCCAACTAGGTATATTTCTACACCATAGGAAGGTTAGCACAGGCACCACTGTGACCACAAATGCAAGTTTTTACAGACGAATCTCCAGCTAGCGTGGCCGTGACAAACTCTAGCTCAAGTCCCTTCACTGCCGTCAACATGACTCAAGAAATCATAATGACACGATTGCAATAACTACATATGTGTAACTAAAGATATTTGTGACAGGCTCTTCAGTAAAATTAATAAGAATACAATTTTTCTTTGTTCATACAACTGAATGTACAGGCCAGGAACTATTATTGTGCCTCAGCTCATTTCATAGTCCAGTCATAATTAAGTACAGTATACCCCACTCCCTTCTAGAATGCATCCCCCAAAACTGACTAACACCCAGGTATATACCTATACATTACTGCTAGGCAAACATGGGCAATACCTGTAATGAGACTAGCCCATAAGTCTCAACCTACCCAAGACTGAACCTGGGTCCTTTAGTTTTAAGGTGATAAAGCTACCACTTACTCATAAGCCACCTTTCAAATATGCAGCAAGACCTTACATAAAGAATTTGCTCCCACTTGACAGCTGGGCAGAACTCAACATTTTTATCATACAGCATTAATCGTTTTATTTTTCTCCACCTTCTATGTTTATTTTAAACATACTCAAACGATATAAACACAAGTCAGCTAAATTTCTATGCATTTAGTTTTTTTTTTCTCTATTAAAACTGTTCATTCCACATGATAACTTTTTGGAATGCCTTTATGAAAAGCTAATTCCTGAAATTTTAATAGGTAATACTTTACTTGTACAGTAATACAGTATCTAACATATTTGGAAAGCTATTATTCTGAAATTTCCAAAATTCAACACAAATTCTGAATTTAGAATGATCAAGTTTCAGAAATTTTAAATATACTCATACTAATAGTATGTAAAAAAATACATAACATACAGATGTAAGTCCAGGGACACACTGTACCTTGACTTCTCATCAAAGAGTGTGTATATTGCATGAATGAGTCTTTCTTGGTCACACTGCAAACATTCATAAATCTGCCTGCAGTCACTGACACCATCACAGTCACTAAGCCAATCCTCCAAAACAACCACCAGGCCATCCATTGTATCATACAAAGATATTTCTGAAATAAAACACACAACCTATGATTTGAACCTGAGAGGAGAAACCTTTAAAAAAAGTTAATACGTATTGTATTCCACAACATGATTCTACCACACATTATCTAAAAATATATTATACTGCACTGTATAAGTACTTTAGGACTACAAAATTTGGTCACCTTGCTTAACTAGACATCAGAACTGATGTTTTTACTTCATAGAAGGTAAGGGGGTCAAGTTATTTAATATTTCTGCATTTTTTTCAGTTTTCCTGCTACTCTCCACCTGTGTGCATGGTAAATGGGATAAAATTGTCTTGCAATTTTATCTTTGTACTGAAAGGTGCATCTCATTATTCGTTAAGATAGGTTGGCTTTTTATTGGTTTCAAATACTTTATGGGTTACATTCTGAACCAATAAAATATCATCTTTCATATACTACTGTACCAGTGCTCTACTAAACATTTATCCATTTTTTTTTTTGGGGTATGCATACTCTATTTTCTAAAACCCTATTTCTACAAATTATGTACAGTACAAGTAATGAATAAAAATAAAAATTATATTTCAGGAATGCGTAGTTCCAAAAACTTGACATGTTGGGAAATGACGCACATCAGATTTAACAATTTTCAGGGTAATTCAGAGCATAAACAATTACGTATATGAAAATAAACAAATTTATTTTATTAATTACCTTGTAGTCAAACAATGTCATGACAACGGCAGAAATAAAATGGGGTGTTGTCTCTGAACTGTATTACAGGAAGTCTTCACATTACGCTCCTAGTCAGTTCCTGAAAAATTAAAGCAATTTTTGCTACAGACAAATGTGATAAATATGATATGCATTCAGGCAGACAACATTAAAAAAATTTACAAAGAAGAAATTAAACAATCCTTGTGAACAAGCAACAGGGCTAACAAGCAATAGGGCTAGCAAGCAATAGGGCTAGCAAGCAAGAAAGCAAAAGGGAATTTATAAGTACAGCCTCTCCTCACTTAATGACTGAGTTCTGTTCCTAAGACCACATTGGTAAATGAATTCATCACAAGAGTGGAAACATTGGGTATGTTTCCTTACACCTGCTGTCCCGTTCACCTAGCAAGTAAGTAGGTACCTGGGTGTTAGTTGAATGGTGTGGGTTGCAAACTGGGGTACAAGATTGAGGACCACAATGGAAATGAGACGGATAGTCCCTTGATGATGCACTGTCTTTCTTAGGCTATCCTGGGTGGCAAATCCTCTGGGGTTAAAAATCTGAACAAAATCTTATCTCTCATGCAGATTTCCATATTATATTATATTATTAAATTTATGGAGAAGCACTAAACCAGTACTGATCAATGCAGCACCAGGGAAATGGTTAGTAATCGGGTATGATCAGAGAAAAAATGAGCATAGCTTTAATACCTTGAAACAAGAGCCTTTCACTGATATCAAGGCACTCTCCCGGAGTACACCTGGAGAGAGTTTTGGGGGTCAACGCCCCTGTGGCTCGGTCTGAGACCAGGCCTCGTGGTGGATCAAGGTCTGATCAACCAGGCTGTCACTGCTGGCCGCACGAAAAACTGACTTACGAAACACAGCCCGGCTGGTCAGGCACTGACTTTAGGTGCCTGTCCAGTGCCTTCTTGAAAACAGCCAGGGGTCTATTGTTAATCCCCCTTATGTATACTGGAGGCAGTTGAACAGTCTTGGGCCCTGGACACTTATTGTGTTCTCTCTCAGTGTACTCATGGCGCTCCTGCTTTTCATTGGGGGAATGTTGCATCTCCTGCCGAGTCTTTTGCTTCCACAGGGAGTGACTTTCATGTGCAAGTTTGGTACTAATCCCACTAGGATTTTCCAAGTGTATACTATTATCATGTATCTCTTGCCTGCATTCCAGGGAATAAAAAATCAAGGGACTTCAACTGTTCCCAGTAATTTAGGTGCCTAATCATTTTGTGTGTGCCATGAAAGTTCTTTGTACACTCTCCAGGTCAGCAATTTTGCCTGCCTTGAAGGGGGCAGTTAGTGTACAGCAGTATTCCAGCTTTGAGAAAACAAGCGATTTGAAGGTTCTCATTATCCATCTTATCATTTTCCTAGCAGATACGGTCGATACATTGTTGTGGTCTTTGAAGGCGAGATCCTCTGACATTATCACTCTCAGGTCCTTCACATTACTTGTTTCTTTCTACTGTATGGTTAGAATTTGTCGTATACCCTGATACAGTTTTAATTTCCTCTAGTTTCCCATATCTGAGTAGTTGAAATTTCTCTTTATTGAACTTCATATTGTTTTGAGCGGCCCATTTGAAGATTTGGTTGTTGTTCGCTTGGAGTCTTGCGGTGTCTTCAATGGAAGTCACTGTCATGGCAATTTGGGCGTCATCCACAAAGGAAGACACGGCTTACATCTCTGTCGATGTCAGATATGAGGATGAGGAATAGAAGGGAAGTGAGGACTGTGCCTTGATGAATACAGCTTTTCACCGTACCTGCCTCAGACTTTACTCTGTTCACTATTACTCTTTGTGTTTTATTTGTTAGGAAGTTACAGATCCATCTACCAGCTTTTCCTGTCATTCCTTTATCATGCATTTTGTGCACTATTACACCATGGTCACACTTGTCGAAAGCTTTTGCAAAGTCTGTGTATACTACATCTGTATTTTGTTTATCCTCTACAGCATCCAGGACCTTGTCAGTGGTCCAGTAGCTGGGACAAGCAGAAGCGACCTGCTCTGAACTTGTGTTGCCCTGGGTTGTGTAATTGAAGGGTATCTAGGTGGTTGGCAATCTTGCTTCTTAGAACCCTTTCAAAGATTTTTATGACACGGGATGTTAGTGCTATCAGTCTGTAGTTCTTTGCAATTGCTTTACTGCCACGTTTGTAGAGTGGGACTGTCTGTTGTTTTTAGTGAGTGTGGGATGACCCGTGTCCATGCTCCCTCTCCATAAATGCTGAAGGCACGCGACAGGGGCTTCTTGCAGTTCTTGATGAACATGGAGCTCCACGAGTCTGGACCTGGGGCAGAGTGCATGGCATGTCATTTATTGCTTTTTCAAAGTGTTAAGATAATATCCCAGATTTTTGAGATGACTAAATTTTGGGTCTCGTTCATAAAGAATTCATTTGGATTGTCGGCCCTTAGTCTGCATTGCGGTTCACTGAACACCGAGTCATATTGGGACTTTAGTATCTCACTCATTTCTTGGCTGTCATCTGTGTATGTCATATCTCGCCTAAGCAGGAGCCCAATACTGGATGTTGTTTTTCCCTTAGAATTGGCATAAGAGAAGTAGTATTTTGTTTTTGTTTTTAATTTCCTTTATGGCTTCTAGTTCTTCCTGCGATTTTTGTCTTTGTAGGATTCCTTCAGCTCAAGTTCGATATTTGCAATTTCACTGGCCAGTGCCTCCCTTCGTATTTCAGATATATTGGCCACTCTCAGCCGCTCTGTGGCTCTTCACTTTCGTCTGTATAGGGAGCATCTCTCTCTTTCTAGTTTACATCTTCTCTTTCTTTTCCTTAATGGAATGTGCCTTGAGCAGATCTCAAGAGCCACAGAGTTCATTTTTTCTAGGCAAAAGTTCGGATCCGTGTTGTTTAGGATCTCTTCCAGCTTGTTTCGTTTAGGACATGGGTGACTTGTTCCCACTGTATGTTTTTGTTATTGAAGTTGAATTTTGTGAAGACACCCTCATGACTGATCAATGGAAAATACATGGTCCCCAACGGAAAATACATGGTCCCCAACGGAAAATACATGGTCCCCAACGGAAAATACATGGTCCCCAACGGAAAATACATGGTCCCCAACGGAAAATACATGGTCCCCAACGGAAAATACATGGTCCCCAATGAAAATACATGGTCCCCAACGGAAAATACATGGTCCCCAACGGAAAAATACATGGTCCCCAATGGAAAATACATGGTCCCCAACGGAAAATACATGGTCCCCAACGGAAAATACATGGTCCCCAACGGAAAATACATGGTCCCCAACGGAAAATACATGGTCCCCAACGGAAAATACATGGTCCCCAATGGAAAATACATGGTCCCCAACGGAAAATACATGGTCCCCAACGGAAAATACATGGTCCCCAAACGGAAATACATGGTCCCCAACGGAAAATACATGGTCCCCAACGGAAAATACATGGTCCCCAACGGAAAATACATGGTCCCCAATGGAAAATACATGGTCCCCAACAGAAAATAGAAGGTCCCCAACAGAAAATATATGGTCCCCAATAGAAAATATATGGTCCCCAACAGAAAATATATGGTCCCCAACAGAAAATATATGGTCCCCAACAGAAAATATATGGTCCCCAATAGAAAATAAGTCACTGACTTTTTTTGGGGTTATCCTAGGTAATTTACTCATACGTTAAACCATGTATGATAATTATACCTATGTGTACCTGTATGTCAATAAACTTACTTGCTATCTAATTTTCAATGCGCTTTTTCAATCACATTTACGGAAAAATTGCAGTAAATAGTAGAGGAACTGACTAATGATTACTATTGTTATAATTACGAGAAACTAAACCCGCAGGGGGCTATACAGTGCTCGGGGAATGGAAGATAGCCAGGGCAGCAGCTCCATATCCTTGGAACAAGAGTGACATGCAAATAGAAAACTGAAGCAAGAGTGAAAGTGACGAAGTGTAAAAAAAAAAAAAATACACTGTTATGAACATTCATTATACAAAACTAGCAGAAATCACCACAGTCTCAAAACCACGTTAAAATACACCCGAAAAAAAAATATATATCCAATGACACCCAAAAAAAACAATACTTATTTCCCATAGTAATATAATACAGCAACACTCCCACCCAGACCTATACACCCTCAAAAAAACAGCAAAAAAGCCCCATAAATCCCCCCCACAGGCCCATGAAATAAACTTATGCCACTGTTAAACGGACAAGCGAGTGAATATTACCAGAGAGAAGACCTGACTCACCAGATAATGTCAATTTTGTGTCATTGAGTTGCACCCACGTCGTCTGCCATATTGACACTGCCAACCATGGTGCCTCTGCTGCCTTCACTCACTCACACACACCCACACACTGTATATATGTAATAATAATGTCTTTAATTCTACAAGTACATGTACATGGTATACATATCTGACATCAATGATGTGCTATTATAAAGCCCCTTAAAGGACCCCAATGGAAATAAGTCACTCTGACTTTTTTGGGTTATCCTAGGTTCTCTACACATATGTTGCTATGTATGATAATCTATGTAAGTGTATTTGTGTAGAAGTTTATTCAGATTATACATAGCAGCATATGTGTAGAGAACCTAGGATTATGTGTAGAGAACCTAGGATTGTGTAGAGAACCTAGGATTGTGTAGAGAACCTAGGATTGTGTAGAGAACCTAGGATTGTGTAGAGAACCTAGGATTACGTGTAGAGAACCTAGGATTATGTGTAGAGAACCTAGGATTGTGTAGAGAACCTAGGATTACGTGTAGAGAACCTAGATTATGTGTAAGAACCTAGATTGTGTAGAGAACCTAGGATTGTGTAGAGAACCTAGGATTGTGTAGAGAACCTAGGATTACGTGTAGAGAACCTAGGATTGTGTAGAGAACCTAGGATTATGTGTAGAGAACCTAGGATTGTGTAGAGAACCTAGGATTACGTGTAGAGAACCTAGGATTGTGTAGAGAACCTAGGATTGTGTAGAGAACCTAGGATTGTGTAGAGAACGTGATTAAACTTACTTGACCATTTCGGGCAAATTAGGTCAATTTTGTCCCAGGATGCGACCCATACCCAGGTATCTATTTTACTGATGTGGTAAATATGGACAGCAGGTGTCTTGTGGGCACACGTCCTGATTATTATAATCATGGGGAAAGCGCTAAACCCGTAGGATTATACAGTGCCTGAGGGGGTGTGTGGAAGGTATTCAGGTTTACTTCAGGGAACTGGAGCACAGATCCAATTCCCCAGATCAAGAGCCCCTCACTAGCATCAAGGAACCTTCCTTGAGGGGACACGTCCTGATGTTTTCCAGCCGTATGGGGGTCGATCCCTGGACCTCAGTATGTGAGCTGAGTGCACCAGCAGTCGAGCTGAGTTTATTCAAGTACAGGTGTACGTAAATAGTTACATAAATTGTTATACATGGCAGCTATGTGCAGGTTACCTAGGATAACGTAATTATGTGACTTATTTCCACTGGGGTCCTTGAAGAGGGGGAAAGAAGGTAGGAATGAAGGACGGAAGAGAGAAAAGAAAAAAAAAGGACAAATAGAATGAAAGAAGACAGGGAGGGGGGAAGAAAGGAAGGAATAAGTAAGTTTATTAAGGTATAGGTATACATAAGTACAATTATCATACATAATGTAAATTACCTAGGATAATGCGCCAAGAGTCAGTGACATATTTCCAGAAGGAAGGAAAGAAGGAAGGATGGGAAGAAGGAAAGAAGGGAAGAATAGTGAGACTAGCAACCATGGTGTCTCATGTATGGCTTCACTGAGGCTCCAGCAACACATCAGAACCAAATGTTTGGAATATTAACAATTACGGGTTTACGATTTTTACACAAGTTTGTGGATGATTTAGTCTTACAACAGTCCAATATCAAGCTGGTTTTGTCATGTACATACGTCTTATATTGTGGAAATGTAAGAAACGTAACCTAACTTAATGAACCAAACCTAAAATAATCTAACGCAACTTAATACCAACCTTGCACACGAAAATCACTCCTTATTAAAGCAAAAGACTCGGTAGACGATGCAACATCCCCCCAATGAAAAGTAGGGGTGTCACTAGAACGTTAAGAGACAACACAATAAGTGTCAGGGGCCCAAGACTGTTCAACTGCCTCCCAGCATACATAAGGGGGATTACCAATAGACCCCTGGCTGTCTTCAAGCTGGCACTGGACAAGCACCTAAAGTCGGTACCTGACCAGCCGGGCTGTGGCTCGTACGTTGGATTGCGTGCAGCCAGCAGTAACAGCCTGGTTGATCAGGCCCTGATCCACCATGATGCCTGGTCACAGACCGGGCCGCGGGGGCGTTGACCCCCGGAACTCTCTCCAGGTAGATATGGGACTGGAGTTGACCTGGAGTTTACCTGGAGAGAGTTCCGGGGGTCAACGCCCCCGCGGCCCGGTCTGTGACCAGGCCTCCTGGTGGATCAGAGCCTGATCAACCAGGCTGTTACTGCTGGCTGCACGCAAACCAACGTACGAGCCACAGCCCGGCTGGTCAGGAACCGACTTTAGGTGCTTGTCCAGTGCCAGCTTGAAGACTGCCAGGGGTCTGTTGGTAATCCCCCTTATGTATGCTGGGAGGCAGATGAACAGTCTCGGGCCCCTGACACTTATTGTATGGTCTCTTAACGTGCTAGTGACACCCCTGCTTTTCATTGGGGGGATGTTGCATCGTCTGCCAAGTCTTTTGCTTTCGTAGTGAGTGATTTTCGTGTGCAAGTTCGGTACTAGTCCGTCTAGGATTTTCCAGGTGTATATAATCATGTATCTCTCCCGCATGCGTTCCAGGGAATACAGGTTCAGGAACCTCAAGCGCTCCCAGTAATTGAGGTGTTTTTATCTCCGTTATGCGCGCCGTGAAGGTTCTCTGTACATTTTCTAGGTCAGCAATTTCACCTGCCTTGAAAGGTGCTGTTAGTGTGCAGCAATATTCCAGCCTAGATAGAACAAGTGACTTGAAGAGTGTCATCATGGGCTTGGCCTCCCTAGTTTTGAAGGTTCTCATTATCCATCCTGTCATTTTTCTAGCAGATGCGATTGATACAATGTTATGGTCCTTGAAGGTGAAATCCTCCGACATGATCACTCCCAGGTCTTTGACGTTGGTGTTTAGCTCTATTTGGTGGCCAGAATTTGTTTTGTACTCTGATGAAGATTTAATTTCCTCGTGTTTACCATATCTGAGTAATTGAAATTTCTCATCGTTGAACTTCATATTGTTTTCTGCAGCCCACTGAAAGATTTGGTTGATGTCCGCCTGGAGCCTTGCAGTGTCTGCAATGGAAGACACTGTCATGCAGATTCGGGTGTCATCTGCAAAGGAAGACACGGTGCTGTGGCTGACATCCTTGTCTATGTTGGATATGAGGATGAGGAACAAGATGGGAGTGAGTACTGTGCCTTGTGGAACAGAGCTTTTCACCGTAGCTGCCTCGACTTTACTCTGTTGACTACTACTCTCTGTGTTCTGTTAGTGAGGAAATTATAGATCCATCGACCGACTTTTCCTGTTATTCCTTTAGCACGCATTTTGTGCGCTATTACGCCATGGTCACACTTGTCGAAGGCTTTTGCAAAGTCTGTATATATTACATCTGCATTCTTTTTGTCTTCTAGTGCATCTAGGACCTTGTCGTAGTGATCCAATAGTTGAGACAGACAGGAGCGACCTGTTTTAAACCCATGTTGCCCTGGGTTGTGTAACTGATGGGTTTCTAGATGGGTGGTGATCTTGCTTCTTAGGACCCTTTCAAAGATTTTTATGATATGGGATTTTAGTGCTATCGGTCTGTAGTTCTTTGCTGTTGCTTTACTGCCCCCTTTGTGGAGTGGGGCTATGTCTGTTGTTTTTAGTAACTGTGGGACGACCCCCGTGTCCATGCTCCCTCTCCATAGGATGGTAAAGGCTCGTGATAGGGGCTTCTTGCAGTTCTTGATGAACACGGAGTTCCATGAGTCTGGCCCTGGAGCAGAGTGCATGGGCATGTCATTTATCGCCTGTTCGAAGTCATTTGGCGTCAGGATAACATCGGATAGGCTTGTGTTAACCAAATTCTGCCTGAGGGCACTGTTACATCACTATAAGAATGATAGTCACCTCAATCATTACTCTTGCTTCATATAGCTAATGTACACGATGCAATATGGAGTATAATCTGAAGGGAGAAAAATGGTATTTTATTACCACCTGGAGTTTACCTGGAGAGAGTTCCGGGGGTCAACGCTCCCCGCGGCCCGGTCTGTGACCAGGCCTCCTGGTGAATCAGAGCCTGATCAACCAGGCTGTTACTGCTGGCTGCACGCAAACCAACGTACGAGCCACAGCCCGGCTGGTCAGAAAGACATTGGTCATACCTGGGTTGCAATTTCATCAATACAATCAATACATTCATCTATCCGACGCAAAATGTGGCTACAATCATAAGAATTCAGATATGCTATTATTAACCATGAAGTGTTTTGTCATTTCCTGTACAGTTTCCTTTGAGGTGCTTCTGAAAAAAATAAGAAAAATATTATTCATGCAACCACTTAAAAGTCCCTTTTGGGATACCTGGAATATGTTCCGGGGGTCACCGCCCCCGAGGACCAGTCCCTGACCAGGCCTCGTGGTGGATCAGGGCCTGATCAACCAGGCTGTTACTGTCGGTCGCACGCAGACCAACGTACAAGCATGCTATATTCAGATTTCAGACTATTAAAAGTAAAATAAGATAATGAGGAAAGGGAGTCAGTTACAGTTAACTGTCCAAGGTCGTAGTTTACACAAGCTTGAGAACAAGCATGACAACAAGCTTGACAACAAGCTTGACAACAAGCATGACAACAGCTCAGTTTGTAAGATGGAGGTCAGATAAGATTTCATTCGGATTTTTAACCCCGGAGGGATAGCCACCTAGGATAACCCAAGAAAGTCAGTGCGTCATCGAGGACTAACTTATTTCCACTGGGTCCTCAAATCTTGTCCCCCAGGATGCGACCCACACCAGTCGACTAACACCCAGGTACCTATTTGCTTCTAGGTGAACAGGACAACAGGTGTAAGGAAACGTGTCAAAATGTTTCCACCAGCCGGGAATCGAACCCGGACCTTCCGTGTGTGAAGCGGGAGCTTTTAGCCACCAGGCCACCAGTTATTAATTCTAATACACCTTTGTATTATAATACCATCAGGCTGGATTACGATAACAGCAGTTCCCTCTCTCCCACTGTCAGCGTTAAGGAGCCATCAGTATAGTCAGTCATTTTTTTCTGCAGGTCTTAAATTTATTCCACAGCACTGAGTTAAAAAGATGTCGAAGACGAGGATTTTGAATGATTAGTTACTTGGGAGGATAGGTGGACATAGTGATATCAAAAGCTGTTATCTGCCAGGGTGACGGGAAAGCTTTTGTTTCTTAACAGTAGTTTAGTGTCCAAAATTTTTTAATCTGTGCTTTTTTTCTACAAGTCTGCCAACGTATAGGGACCTGGTGAATCAAGGACATATAGAAACCCCTTTCTTATGCAGAATTTGGGACAAATTAGGAAATTTTTATCCCCAGGATTGCTCACATGAATAAACTAACCCAGGTCCCATTTACTGCTTAGGAACAGGAAAAATCGAGAAAAGGCCCTCAATGATGGCTGAGTGCGCCCCCACCCGAGCTACGGGACAAAATGATTTGTAATTTTTGGAGAACATTGTTCTCCAAAGAATTTTAGCTTTTTAAGCCCTATATGCGCTGTTTTCCAATATTGTGCACGCACTTAGTTTGTGTAGTTGTAGGACACCCAGAATAATGCCCCGGGGACTCCCGGAAGTCAGGGTTTTTAATTTTTAATTTAATCCCCTTATTTAATCCATCCCAATTTCTGTGGACGGGTCGAAAGATTACAGGGGACATAAGGGGCCCAGGAACTGGACCGAAACGTTCTGATAATGAACAAGTTACAGTGGAAAGGGGAACTATTTACTTGTTAATATCTGGTTACAGTCGTAATGAGTTAACATGAGTTATTTATGTAGATATGAATTAGGTTACACATACACGCCAAAAAAGAAGTGGTAATGCTTTATTTACAGTGAGCAAAGTCAGGGTATTTTTCCAAAATATTTTTAATATACCACTGGGGATAAAATTTTTGAAATTGGGTGGAACCACAGTCATGGCCTCCCTCCAAACCAACAGATACAGATACTAATGCCGGAAAAAAAATCCCCCCCCAGTACCAACAATACCACCAGTCCGATAACATTCTTCTTTGCAAATATACAGGGTCTAAAGCCAGCAAAAAACAACAAAAACCTTTCTCCTGGACTGCTTGCAGAGGCAAAGGCAATGTTCGCGGCTTTCACTGAGACCCACATAAAGGACACTTGGCAAAGAAAAAGGATCCCAGGGTTTCAACCTTAAAAGATTACAGAGTGAACAGGAAAAGGGGGGGGGGTTGGCCCGTACATGCAAAATCATTGTTGCACGACTGCAAAAAGCCCCAAAAGTGTAGTGGAAGTTTTGCGTAAAGGTTTTAGAACCAAACCTAGTCTTTTGATAGTTCAAGCCTCCGGAGCAAAAATCCCGCAATTCCCGGGAAAAGCTGTTAAAAAAAGACCCCTGTCTGGAAAAACCCTTTCCCGCTCCTGCACCCAAAATCTTGCTCCTGGGGGGGTTTAAATTAAGGACCTTTAAAATGGGGAATATAGCAAATAATATTGTTGCAGTAATAACACCAGGGCAGCTCGATGAAAACTCACACTCACGCGAGTTTTAAATCCGGCACAAAATTCAATTTAAACCAACAAATAATAGAGCCTACTAGACTGGAGAATACACTAGACCTCATCTTCACTAACAATGATGATCTGATAAGAAATATCACCTTTATCAAAAACAATATACTCAGATCACAACATAATTGAGGTTCAGTCATGTATCGCGGAGCCCCAGACCGACATAATGAGTTTAGTCACGAGGGAGCATTCACCAAATTCAACTTCAATAACAAAAACATAAAGGGGGACCAAGTAAACCAAGTCCTAACCGATATAAGCTGGGAAGATATACTAAGCAACACAGACCCCAACTTTTTGCCTAGAACAGATTAACTCGGTAGCACTCGATGTATGCACAAGGTTTTATTCCTCTAAGAAAAAGGAGGAGTAGATGTAAAACAGAAAGAGACGGCGCCCCCTTTACGGGCGACGGAAAAGAATAACAGAGCGGCTAAAAGAGGTCAATATATCTGAAATGCGTAGGGAGACACTGGTCAGAGAAATAGCAGCATCGAACTTAAGCTAAAAGAATCCTTTGGAGTCAGGAATCGGGGGAAAGAGAACTAAAAGCTATAAATGAAATCGAAAGAAACCCAAAGTATTTCTTCTCCTATCCCAAAAATCAAAATCGAGAACAACGTCCAGTATTGGGCCCCTACTAAACAAGATGGGTCCTACACAGATGACAACAAGGAAATGAGTGAGCTACTCAAGTCCCAATATGACTCAGTTTTTAGCAAGCCGCAAACCCAGACTGAGAGTCGAAGATCAAAATGAATTTTTTATGAGAGAGCCACAAAATTTGATTAACACAAGCCTATCCAAATTTATCCTGACGCCAAATGAACTTCGAACAGGCGATAAATGACATGCCCATGCACCCCTGCCCCGGGGCCAGGACTCATGGAATTTCCTGTTTTCATCAAGAACTGCAAGAACCCCCTATCACGAGCCTTTTCCATCCTATGGAGAGGGAGCATGGACACGGGGGTCGTCCCACAGTTACTAAAAACAACAGACATAGCCCCACTCCACAAAGGGGGCCCGTAAAGCAACAGCAAAGAACTACAGACCAATAGCCCCTAACATCCCATATCATAAAAAATCTTTGAAAGGGTCCTAAGAAGCAAGATCACCACGCATCTAGAAACCCATCAGTTAAAACAACCCAGGGCAACATGGGTTTAGAACAGGTCGCTCCTGTCTGTCTCAACTATTGGACCACTACGACAAGGTCCTAAATGCACTAGAAGACAAAAAGAATGCAGATGTAATTAATACAGACTTTGCAAAAGCCTTTTGACAAGTGTGACCATGGCGTAATAGGCACAAAATGCGTGCTAAAGGAATAACAGGAAAAGTCGGCGATGGATTTTATAATTTCCTCACTAACAGAACACAGAGAGTAGTCGTCAACAGAGTAAGTCCGAGGCAGCTACGGTGAAAAGGGTCTGTTCCACAAGGCACAGTACTCGCTCCCCTCTTGTTCCTCATCCTTATACCGACATAGACAAGGATGTCAGCCACAGCACCTTGTCTTCCTTTGCAGATGACACCCGAATCTGCATGACAGTGTCTTCCATGCAGACACTGCAAAGCTCCAGGCAGACATCAACCAAATTTTTTCAGTGGGCTGCAGAAAACAATATGAGTTCAACGATGGAAAATTTCAATTACTCAATATGGTAAACATGAGGAAATTAAATCTTCATCAGAGTACAAAACAAATTCTGGCCACAAAATAGAGCGAAACACCAACGTTAAAGACCTGGGAGTGATCATGTCGGAGGATCTCACCTTCAAGGACCATAACATTGTATCAATCGCATCTGCTAGAAAAATGACAGGATGGATAATGAGAACCTTCAAAACTAGGGAGGCCAAGCCCATGATGACACTCTTCAGGTCACTTGTTCTATCTAGGCTGGAATATTGCTGCACACTAACAGCACCTTTCAAGGCAGGTGAAATTGCCGACCTAGAAAATGTACAGAGAACTTTCACGGCGCGCATAACGGAGATAAAACACCTCAATTATTGGCAGCGCTTGAGGTTCCTAAACCTGTATTCCCTGGAACGCAGGAGGGAGAGATACATGATTATATACACCTGGAAAATCCTAGAGGGACTAGTACCGAACTTGCACACGAAAATCACCCACTACGAAAGCAAAAGACTTGGCAGACGATGCACCATCCCCCCAATGAAAAGCAGGGGTGTCACTAGCACGTTAAGAGACCATACAATAAGTGTCAGGGGCCCGAGACTGTTCAACTGCCTCCCAGCACACATAAGGGGGATTACCAACAGACCCCTGGCAGTCTTCAAGCTGGCACTGGACAAGCACCTAAAGTCAGTTCCGGATCAGCCGGGCTGTGGCTCGTATGTTGGTTTGCGTGCAGCCAGCAGCAACAGCCTGGTTGATCAGGCTCTGATCCACCAGGAGGCCTTGTCTCAGACCGGGCCGCGGGGGCGTTGACCCCCGGAACTCTCTCCAGGTAAACTCCAGGTAATTTCTTGAACATTTCTGAGTGAGTTGTCTCTGAATTCATTAATCTTATCGCATTCAAGTACGTAATGGCGCAAGGTGTGACAAGTGTCCATTTGGCAGAGTTTACATTTCGTTTGGTCTACATCTGGTGGTGGTGATTTAATCTCCCAAAGATATTTGTGACCCAGCCGGAGCCAGGTAGAAGTGACATCCAAGAGTCTGCTTATTTTGTTGGACGAACCACGGGCATGTGGCTCCTTCTATATCAGTTGAAGTTCTTTTCGTATGAATGTTCTCAAACTGCTAATTGACAGCCCAAGACTGTAATCTACTTCCTCTTTGAAGCTATATAACTTAGCTAATTCATCAATTCTGTCATGCATCTGAAGACCAACGTGAGACGGAATCCACAGGTGTACTCCGACTCCACTGTCCATAATCCTACCACAATCCCTAAGTTAAGTTTAATATGTTTATTATGCACCCCATACCCATCCTGTGGGAGGTAGTCAAAAGATTACAGAGGTACATAATTGGTCCAGGGACTGGGCCTCAAAGTTTTGATAGCTGAGCAAGTTACAGAGGTAATGAATTCACAATTTACAAAGGTAATGAACTCACAATTTACAAAGGTAATGAACTCCAGGTAGGTCTAGTCACAATCATGACAAGTTACAAAGGTATTTACAGATTACAGAGGTACACAATGGGTCCAGGGACCGGGCTCCAAAGTTTTGATGGCTGAACTAGGTACAAGGTAATGAACTCACAAGTTACAAAGGTAATGAACTCACAAGTTACAAGGTAATGAACTCACAAGTTACAAAGGTAATGAATACTGTAAGAATGGTTACTTACGTTTATACATGGCTGCAATCATGAACAAATTTTAGAGTAATGAGCAATTCACACTTCCACACCCGGTCACAACTGTAGTGAGTTATTGGTGCAAATGTTGATTGCTGAGTCTCTCTCTCTCTCTCACACACACACACACACACACATACAAATTCATACACACACACACATAAACACACACACACACACACACACACACACACACACAAACTCATACACACACACGCACACACACTCATACACACACACACACACACTCATACACACACACACACACACTCATACACACACACACACTCATACTCACACACACACACACACACACACACACACACACACACACACACACACACTCACAACTCACACACATACACACAAACACACACACACACACACACACACACACACACACACACACACACACACACACACACACACACACACACACACACACACACACACACACACACACACACATGCACATATGTGGTAATGCTTTATTTACAGCTAGCAAAGTCAGGGTATTTCTCCAGAATGGTCTGTAATATACCACTGTGGATAAAATACTTAGCCATTTCTTGAACACTTCTGAGTGAGTTGTTTCTAAATTCATTAATTTTATCACACTCCAGTACAATCCCTAAGGCGTACGCTTTGGCAACCCTTATTGATCCCTACTAGATTTTTTTTTTTAGATTTTGCCACCGAAGTGGCTAGTTTAAATATAAGTAAATATGCAAAAACAACCACGGGGAGAATTGAATGCATCTTGCATCGTTTGTTCGTGATTTTTTTTTTTTTGCTTAAGAAAATATATAAAGAACAATCCGGCGTAAGGACTTCTGCGCCAGCCTTCGTCTAGTGTAGACGTTTCTCTCTCACCTGAGCATCAATGACAAATTTTCCCAGTTCTCTCTGGGACGCTTGTTTTCATCTTACTTTGCCTGCTGAGAATGTCACAAAGAGGGAAACCTGTCATCTGCTCAATTTTAGCCGGCTTCCATTTGTCTGATCTGAGGATAATTCTTTAACGGTTTTGATACGAAGCCGGTTGCTGAACTCTGATGAGGCTGTGGACGTCCCTCTCTTCTGGGGCTTGGTAAGGTCTATTTGGGAACTTGTAGTCTCTCTTTCTATATACAAAGGAACTCCTGTTCTATTTTCTGTCATCGTCCAGCTTTGGGCAATATTTCTTCTTAGTAAATCTCATAAGTAAGGTGACTCTAGACCTGCTAAAGGCATTCGATACAGTTAACCATAATATATTGTGTAAGGACCTCCAAGATATCAGCATAAGCTCTGTAAGCTAGTTTAAGTCTTACCTAAATAACAGGAAACAAATTGTCAAGATCAATAATATGTGGGTCCCCCAGGATAGTATTCTGGGTCCCTTACTAATTTTATGCTATATGAATTACATGTTCATCACTGTCAAATGTAAGCTTGTACTTTCACTGCAACTAGAATCCAGTAGTAAATGGTTAGGAGACAACCAGCTATCGCTACACTTTGGGAAAACAGTATAAGTATACTGAAAAGGGTAAATACTTTTAATGCCCAGTGTAATGGGGAACCCCATCTCTTCAGTGAAATATCTGGGAATTCCCTTTGACTCAAGCATGTCACGTAGATTATTCGTGTTGTTCATGATACTCTGCCTTTATTTATTTATGTCTTTGCAAATAGTACATTGGGATTTTGTATTTACAATAATGGGTTGCAATGCAAAGATAGTCTCTATTATGCTTAGACATTATGGGCCTTAACAAAAAAAATGAAATACAGACTACAAATCACCTAGAACAAACTAATGAGAATCATCCTGGACCTGAGTCCAAGAGGGAGTGTAAGCCGGGGTAAATTACAAGTGGATATGTCGAATGCTTATAAATTTGCTCACAAGCAGTGTCCAGAATATCTTGCTGCAAAGATTTGTCAAGGTTAGGAACCAAAACCAGTATGGTTAGTTTAATATCTTTATTATGCACCCCATACCCATCCTGTGGGCGGTAGTCAAAAAATTACAGATACATAATTGTTCCAGGGACTGGACTCCAAAGTTTTGATAGCTGAGCAAGTTACAAAGGTAATGAACTAGATCTGGTCACAATTATGACAAAGTTACAAAGGTAATGAGCTCCAAGTAGAGCTGGTCACACTCATGACTAATTACAAGGGTAATGAACTAGGTCAAAATCATGACAAGTTTCAAAGGTAATGAATCATAAACACGTTAATACATGGTTACAATCATGAACAAATTACAGAGTAATGAACAATTATAAAACATTCTAAGGAATGCATGCACTGCCCCAACATGTTGCTAGGTGCCTGTCCCTCCTCGGCAGGACAACCAGACAGCCATTGCAAACAGCAGCAGGTTGGGCCAGGATCTGCTGCTTGCAGGAGCACCATCGACCCTCCCCAAGAGGTCCAAGAAGCCAGCGACTCCCCTAGCAGCCCGAGGGAGAGCTGCCCTGGGGACGTGTCAACGTCCTGGTGGACGCCAATTTGATTGAATATCCCAGGCCCTATGTAAAGGTGAAGTCACGGCAGCTGTCACCTCTGTCTCCTGGAGGGGCTGTTGGTTGTTTCCACCTGGAGCCCTCCGGGTGCCCAGACACCCACCGTGTGCACGGATGCTGAAGCTTGAGGAAATGAGTGCACACTGCCTATGGCGCATGTTGTGATAGAAACACAGGCCTTATCTCTAGGCTTTATTGAACATAGAATCTTCATAGTACTTCTGCAACAACAAAATATAATGACTAGTACATCTAATAATGGCTTCTACAGGGATGGTGATGTCTTGCATATGTCAAGAGAAAAGTTATAACTACAGGCCACATATTTAAACTCACCATGTAATCTGCATCACTAATATATATATAGATAGAGGAGGAGAGAATCACACACCATGTGTTGGTGCCCATGACACACACCAAACTGTTGTTGTTGTTAATGGCCCCAAGAGGTGGTGCAGTATTATCCTGCTGCTGCTCCCCACAGGACCAGTATCACTACAGCGCACCTGACAGCTGCCTCGCGGTCGAACTCCACGATGCTGTCTCTGCAGTGGAAATTCCCGTGACCCCGGCACACCATGTGCAATCGCTGACATCGTGGGTTGGGAGGGGAAAGTACCCTCTACAGTTGGGGTGGCGCTAGGAGGGTGAGGCGCAGGGGTGAGGGGTTATGAGAGGGTCACTACACACGGGGCACGGCCTGGGGCGGGGTGTCACCAACACATCCCGCCCCCTCCCCCCGGAGTGGGTGGGAGGCACTGACTGGTCCCGACTGAACCCTCACAAAACTGCACAATACTTCCACTATTTATGCTGAAACGATGCACTGGGATGTCCTCTCGCTGCTCTGGAATCTTCTCAAAGCATTCAGACTGAGTTAAGAAATCGTAATGACACGATTGCAAATAAACCATACCCCCGGCCGGGATTGAACCCGCGGTCATAGAGTCTCAAAACTCCAGCCCGTCGCGTTAGCCACTAGACCAGCTAAGTCTCAAAACTCCAGCCCGTCGCGTTAGCCACTAGACCAGCTAGTGGCTGGTCTAGTGGCTAACGCGACGGGCTGGAGTTTTGAGACTTAGCTGGTCTAGTGGGTAACGCGACGGGCTGGAGTTTTGAGACTCTATGACCGCGGGTTCAATCCCGGCCGGGGGTATGATTCAGACTGAGTCCTGTTCAGTCGTGACCTGGTCAGCCTCTTTGATCAGGAGCTATCCTTGAAAATCCCGCAGCTAGCCCGCCACACGCCCTGCCATGTTGGTGGAGTCTGCGACGATTCGAAAACTAGTATGGTACTAGAGAAAGTGAATACAGTTCTGCACTACCTACAACAGGTGGTCAGGCCTCAGTCATCTTTTTATTATACAACAGTAAAGCAGTGGAACCGATTATCTGAGCATGTCATGGCCTGAAACAGTTCAGGAAGCGAGTTAAAAGGTTCCTAATTACCTGGAGAGAGTTCCGGGGGTCAACGCTCCCGCGGCCCAGTCTGTGACCAGGCCTCATGGAAAAAAAAATTATGCCAACAGCATTTGGTGTTCCCAGGCGGTCACCCATCCAAGTACTAACCAAACCCAATGTTGCTTAACTTCGCTGATCGGACGAGAAGCGGTGCGTTCAACGTGGTATGGCCGTTGACAGTATAATGAATGAAGCTACAAAACAAGAGGAAAGTGATTTCTTGTACAGTTAACATTCGTGTACTTATTATTATAAGCTGATTTTCTCTATTTTATATTCTTGTAAATAACTCATTTCACTTTGTTCCTATTGCACCTCTTTTTATCGTAAACATTTTCACACAGTTGGAGTTACTTTGTTTTATTTTTTAGATTATAACCATGATTGATTTCTGCTGTATGTTGCAGCTGAACTTTAAATAATAAGATATTACAGGGATCCCAATGGAAATAATTCACTTCGTCTGACGTTTCTGCGTTATCCTAGGTAACTTACACACATGTCACTATGTATTATAACTGTAATCACCTAAATTTGTATAATTACTTAAGTTTACCTGTCCCGTGACTCGGTAGGTTACACATGCCGCACACTGAGTGTCCTTGGTTCAATTCCCGGCATGAGCGGAAACGTTGGAATATTTCCTTACACCTGCTCTTCCTATTTATTTAGCAAGTAAGTAGGTATCTGGGTGGGAGTCGACTGGTGTGGGTCGCATCCTGGGTGATAAAACTGAAGAACCACAATGGAAAAAGACACAGTCCTCAATGATGCAGTGACTTTCTTGTGTGGCTAACCCTTCCCCGGGTTAAAAATTCCAACAAATCTTATCTTACTTAATTGAGAAGGGAACCAATGAAAATAAATCACTCTGATTTTTTGGGGGGTTATCCTAGGTAATTCCCACTATGTATGATGACTGTACTTATGTGTACCTGTACCTAAATAAATTTACTAACTTAGGGCTCGATACGGCATAAGCTGTCAGTGGCTCTTACAAACCCAAGAAGACGAAGATACGATGCAAGTTGTTGTAGCCCTATAAAAAACAACACCAATAAAAAAGAGAAGGATGGCTGGAAGCTTCATAAATGGTATATAAGACTCTTATATTATAGTTGTTAGGAATGTTACACAACTAATATTTAAAGTTCGTCAAATACTAACATGTAGGTTTAGAAGCTCAGGTGATAAGAATGTGGAAATAGGTTATCCTTGGTTATTTTGTTGCTTTTTCATGTTTGTATGTATGAGACCATCCAAGGAAGGTTCCTTGATGCTGATGAGGGCCTTTTGATCCAAGGAATTGGATTAATCCTCCCCTTGGTAAGTTGTTGTTTAGTCTTTGAGTGATTACCATCCAATATATTTTTTACAATGCACTTGAAGGCCAGGAGCTACAACTCGACCCCTGCAACCACAAATAGATAAGTACGTTATGGGCCCAGGAAGTACATTATGTAGATTTAACTTAGCATAACCCAGTAATCAAACAACGTGACTTATTTTAGTCGTTATTTACTTGTAAGTGAAGTTGGGGGATAATTTCTACTTTATGGTAGTATATAATATTTATACACAAGTAACCTGCACATAAGAGGCTTGAACTTTAGGTACAGGTACACATAAATACATTTATATAAATTATCATCCATAAGTAACATATGTGTAAATTACCTAGAATGATCCAGAAAAGTCAGTTAGAATGATAACAAATTCTCACTACAGGCAGCACACTCCACCAATATTCAATACACTAAACCTACTCACCATACAAAACATCCATACTTACTACTGCACCTATTACATACATAGAACACTTAACTCTGATATTAACCCTCCCCTCAAACATCTCCTTGCCAACCTCAACAGAACACATGACCATAACACAAGGCACAGATCACTCTTTGATGTTCCTCGTGTTCATCTCACACTATGCAAAAACTCAATGCACATAAAAGGCCCTAAAATCTGGAATTCATTACCTGTAAATATAAAAGAAACACTACCTGTTTATAAATTCAAGTCTCTACTCAAAGATCACTTACTCACCCAAAACCAAATAAATACTGAATAACTGACCCTTATAAATTGTATATCTTAAATGTTTCTCACAATTATATCACATAAATGTTAAACCTAAAACCGAATCTAACTTTATTATTTTTTAAATACACTACCTAACAGAATCCTTCATATGACCTGTCTTTGTAATACTCACTTGTGCTTTATAGTAATCTGTTTACATTAATGTTTTATCACTGACTTCATCATTGCTTAGTTAATCTTAAGTTAATTTTAAGCCAGCCCGTAATGCTATGCATAGTATAAGTGGCTTTGGCATACTGCTCTTATCTGTATTTTTTTTGTACCTCTGTATGTGTGCTCAAATTTATAATAAATAAATAAAATAAATAAATAAATAAAGTGACTTATTTTCATTGGGGTCCTCGTAACAGTGTTTCAGTCTGATTTGGACCAATTAATGGTCCAAGTTGGAACAATGGTGCCCCTTGGCCTGGTGGCTAAAGCTATCGCTTCACATGGTGTGGGTCTGGGTTCGATTCCCAGCGAGGATAGAAACATTGGACGTATTTCCTTACACCGGTTGTCTATGTTCACCCATAAGTAAAATGGGTACCTGGGAGTTAGTCATTTGGTGTGGGTCGCATCCTTGCAAAACTTACACCTGTGGTTGCAATGGTGCCTATGCTAACCTTCCTATGGTGTGTAAATATAACTAGTTGGACGAATCTTGTTGTAACCAGCTGACCCAGTGGCTAACGCATCGATCTGGAGTTCTATGACTCTCTGATTGCGGGTTCTAACCCCATCCATGGTATGTTTTTTTCTTTTAAATTTACTTAATTTACCTGAAATGCTCTGCATAACAAGTGGCTTTCTATATAGTAGTGTGTCATTGATGTCAGCTATGGTCTGTATACCTTGTACTTGTAGTAAATAAGATACAGTGGAACCTCTGCTTACGAGTTTAATTCATTCCGTGACCTATCTTGTAACCCGATCTGCTCATATGCTGAGTCAATTTTCCTCGTTTAAATTAACTGAAATGTCATTAATCTGTTCCAGCAGAATTCCTGCTCTCAGGAGGCAGGACAAAATACTTCAATATAACATTAATAACAACTCTACGGCCTATTTATCTATCACAATTCATCTAATATGACATAATAAACGATATAAATAACATAGAAACCTGATATATACTCCAGAATGAATAAAATATATACTCCAGAATGAATAAACCGTATGGCAGGAGAGGTACAGCAGTCATAGGTGGTGTCACATTTGTTCAATGTGGAAGTAGGTCGTGCCCAAGAATTAGGCAAGCGAAGAATTCACTGCAACTTCTTGGGATCTTAATACTTAGGAATTCTTCGCTTGCCTAATTCTTGGGCACGACCTACTTCCACATTGAACAAATGTGACACCACCTATGACTGCTGCACCTCTCCTGCCATACGGTTTATAAGCTGCTTCTCCGATCATATGCCGTATTCTATTCAAGATTGATGGACTGAACACATCGACTCAAGGTTGAGGGACTGATTACCTCATTCTTCTCCTGTTCTTCAAGTTTCTCCTACGTATGGACTGATGAAGCCACTGTGTGGTGAAACGTTTCCTCAATAAAGATACCCAAGAGTTGCACATGTGTCTAATTTATCAACTGCATATTAAAATGGCTACTTGGACATTTATTGGAAAATGACATTATTTGTTTACTTTTGAACATTGGCAAAGATCAAACATTTCCTCTACTTTGAGCTCTATTTCAAGGTTCTTTTCATAGTAAAACCAATCAAAATCACCTCTATTTCTATAATATGTTTTCCATTCTATCAAATGAGACCAAGAAAACGAGAATATGACCATAAATACTATACGAAAATAGACCACAAAGTCGGCATTTTAATTAAAAAAAATGGTCGGAGTTTTTTTTTCTCATTATGCACTGTGTGCTGCAGGATCGTTTTTATATGGTGCACACTGACCACACAGACCCATTTTCTCACATGTGGGCCTACCAGCTTTCTCCTGCTTGATTTGAAGCCGCTAGAATTTATGAGTATATATACATCAAACACAGTGGCTCGTAAGATGTATATATACGACCGAAACAGTCAAAGGGTTAAGATATCACATGTTTCTTGTTATCTTATTGCATAAAAATTAAAATAATCTGAAGGCCCATTAGATGCAAAGTACAGTATCTCTTTACTTTAGAAAGAGTATATTAAAGTACTGCTTGGGCAGTAGATTTGCGGATGAGTGGAACAAACTTCCAGCTACTGTCATTGAAGTGATAACTTTTTATTTCTGAAAGCAAGTTGGATGGGTACCTGAGTGGATGTGAGTTGGACCTGCCTTGCATGGGCCAGTAGGCCTACTTCAGTGTTGTTTCATTCTTGTGCTCTTATGTTACATTATACGTACTAAGTTAGTTTTGGTTAGGTTGTGTTTTAACCCAATCCAGCCCAGCTCAGTGTAATCCAAGGCAGTTCAGTCACACTTAACCCATATTTACCTAATGTAACCAAGCCTAAATATAACCTGACCTAGCCCAATGAATAATTATTCCATGGTGGTACTCACATTATTGATGCAGGCATTATTCCATACTGATCTTGTTCACAAGGAGATAATTTCTCCTATACTATGTGCTACTACTTTCTTCATTAGTCTTCTGTGTGGAACTCCAGCAGAGGTCTTATTGAAGTCTTTATACACAATATCGTTTTGTTTATCATGGTCTGCTGCTTCAAATATCTCAGTGAAAAAAGTTTAGTGAATTCGCAGAATAGGAACATCCTATTTTAAAACTCTACTGAGATTCATTGCAAATTAAATCATAAGTGGCTATGATATGCATATGCAATTACTGATGCCATCAATTTTCCCACAATTGAGATTTGACTGATTGGGGTATAATTTTAAGGTGAGGACCTATCTCCTGCTTTGTGTATTGGTATCACATTGGAAATTTTCTATTTATCTGGTATGATACCTGTCTGTAGTGATATATTGAATTGCCTAGCTAGTGGTTCACCTCATGATAATTTCTCCACATGCTAAAAAACAAATATGAGATAGAGGGAGTTTAGAGTATAAGTAATGAATAGAGATACATATTCCATCTCAGCAGCCATGTGTCACTGGTGATGAGAGGCAAGTGCTCTACCATGGATACAATCTGTGCTCTTGAGATGAGGACCTATTTGTAAGCATTCACATTTCTGAAGTTGCTCTTAATAAGCCATGAGGCATCATCATGTGATTAAAACCTGCATCAGGTGGTTTTTACCAGACATATAGATTTAAAACAACAAATATGTAATCACTTTATGGTTTTCTTGGATTATGGTGGGTTAATATATGGTTAAGAAACTGGATAGTCTGCTTCATCCTGGCACAGGTGGAATTAAATAACTTTGAAGAATCACAGAGATATTCTAGGCTAGAGCTTCATAATACGTGTATATTCCATTTTACTGTAACTATGTCTATAATGACCGTATACAATACAAATTACTTATATGCACTGTACATAATACCTTCATATGTGGTTGTGTGGAAGATTTTATTCAGACTAACCTAATAAAGCTACTAAGTCTGGCTTATTTCCATTGAGGTCCTTTGATCCTCTTTCCCAGGATGTGACTCACAGCAGTCGGCTAACACCCAGGTGTAAAGAAACCTACTCAACATTTCCACTTGTTCCAAGATTGAACCTGGGTCTTTTAGATGTGAGATTATTGCTCTGCCACTTGAGCCATGAATCACCCATGCTTTTAGTTTCATTCTTTATATTTTGCTACATTCTCTGATTTTAATTCAAACTCCTATATTCCTCATCAATTAATCTACCATTTATTACTGTTAATAACTAGTAGTACTATATATTCAAGCAATAAACTTTTCTTATCCTCTTGCTCTCTTCAGCCAGATTTTGATCCTTTCCTCTAACTACATGCATTTGAACTTATAACCCCTCATTTTAAGCCATGTATTAATATGAAAGTAGCCAAAATTTTAAATTTGAGTACTATGTATTGCACAATATTATTTTTAATTCTTTTTATCTTCAAATTGTTACACATCAAAAACAATATTTAAAGACTACTAGAAATCTGAGAGGTGTCAACTTCTGTTAACATGGTGTCTTATCTCCACGTTTGTTTATTTGCAGGTGCTTTGAGAAACACTGCTGCAAGATGCTTCTCAACTACATCCTGCATGTTGGGGAAATTTCCCAAGAAGTAAGTTTAGAGTATTTATTGAGCAGTAGTTGCAATAAATAAGAAATTCAGTCTAACTGCATAAATATTGATAAATGTTATAAAACAAATGTACATGTACTGTACAGGTCTACATCCCTTTATCTGAAACCCTTGGGGCCAGTAGTGTTCCAAATTTCAGAATGAAGGTGGGGTGGGGTCTAGGGCAGCACCAGATAATCAGACATTAACACTGCAGCAAAAACGTATGAATACTCGCACTAAACGAGATAAATAAAGACTACAAATATTACTACAGTTTATTTATAGAGTAATATATTGATAAATGAAATAATGGGATAATTATAGACCAAGAACATGATTCTCAAGACAATTGACCGACGGCATTTTTAAAGACTTCTTCAAGTGTCATCTGTCTTATTAACATAGGTTTCTGTCTAAGCAATCTCTCTTTAACTTACTGATAACTGCACGTTGTTCAAGGCTAGCAATTAACCCTTTGAGGGTTTCGGACGTACTAGTACGGCTTACGACCCAGGGTTTTTGACGTACTAGTACGCCTAAATTCTAGCGCCCTCAAATCTAGTGGGAGAAAGCTGGTAGGCCTTCATATGAAAGAATGGGTCTATGTGGTCAGTGTGCACAGTCTAAAAAAAATCCTGCAGCACACAGTGCATAATGAGAAAAAAAAAACTTTGACAATTTTTTTGGAATAAAACAGCAACTTTGCACTGTATTTTCGTATGGTATTTATTGTTGTATTCTAGTTTTCTTGGTCTCATTTTATAGAATGGAAGACATATTACAGAAATTGAGATGATTTTGACTGGTTTTACAATGAAAGGTACCTTGAAATTGAGCTCAAAGTAGCAGAAATGTTCGATTTTTACCAAATTTCAAAAGTAAACAAATCGTGCCAAGCGTGTAATACACGCCAACTGGTGAGTCTGATATTCTTTTACAAGTGCACCAATAATATTTATACCATTTTTTACACTAATACAGTAGTCTGCATAACAGTAAATCTTATATTTTTTGTGAGAATAAAAATTCAAAGTGGATAGCAAAAGAATATAAGAGGGGCCTTGAGACGTGACTAATGACCAGAGGAAATGTCATTTTAGTGCCAGGAATGTCTTTCTTGTTTATTCTGGACCCTATTCGGAAATTGGCATCTTTTGAAATTTGTGTGAAATTGGCAAAATTGCTAAATTCTGACCACTGTACTGGATAGTTGAATTTCATAAATGGGTGGTTTCTTGCACCCATTAGATAGAAAAAATGGAGTTCTAGTGAAATATCCATGTTTTTTGTCGACTAGTACAGTGGAATTGGCCGAAAATGGGGCTCAAAGTGGGCAAAATCGCCGATGCGTAAAAATCGCCGAGACCGCTAACTTTGCGAGAGCATAATTCAGTAAGTTTTCCATCAAATTTCAAACTTTTGGTGTCCTTATGATCGGGAAAAGATTCTCTATCTTTTCATAAGAGAAAAAAATTTTTTTTTTTTTAAATTTGGCCGACCCTGAGAACGAGTTTCGGAGAGGGCCTGTCGACCCTCAAAGGGTTAAATGACCACACATTTTCACCATATCGTCTATGGGGACTTTTTCACCTGTGTTCACAATGTCATTATCATCATCCCATTTTTTCATTAGTTTTTGGTCATCACTGTCACTATAATACTTCAGTAAGTTGTCTTTCTGTTTCTTTAAATCATAAACAGTGGTAGTTCCAACATGGTGGCATTGGAGTTATGTAGAGATGACTGATGCTCCACACTACACGAAAAAACTTTGATTTTTCAGAACTTTTTGAATTTCAGAATTTTGGATAAAGGTATGTGGACCTGTACTATTTTAAATGAAAGATCATGAAACAGTGACAAAAAGTTAGCAGTTACTTTATTATTATCTCATTCATGGATAAGTGCTAAATCATCAACAGCCATGTAGTGCTTGGGTAATGAGGGGAAATTAGGATTGATCTAGGGAAGAGAGGGGCAGCTCCAGTTCCTTGGATCAAGGAAGCAGTCACATGTGAACATACATATTATCATTACAAATAAATGGAAATTTTTGCATTTTTTATGTACTGTATTACCTGGAGTTTACCTGGAGAGAGTTCCGGGGGTCAACGCCCCCGCAGCCCGGTCTGTGACCAGGCCTCCTGGTGGATCAGAGCCTGATCAACCAGGCTGTTACTGCAGGCTGCACACAATCCAACGTACGAGCCACAGCGCGGCTGGTCAGGTACCGACTTTAGGTGCTTGTCCAGTGCCTGCTTGAAGACAGCCAGGGGTCTATTGGTAATCCCCCTTATGTATGCTGGGAGGCAGTTGAACAGTCTCGGGCCCCTGACACTTATTGTATTGTCTCTTAACGTGCTAATGACACCCCTGCTTCTCATTGGGGGGATGTTGCATCGTCTGCCGAGTCTTTTGCTTTCATTGTGAGTGATTTTCATGTGCACGTTCAGTACTATTCCTTCTAGGATTTTCCACGTGTATATAATCATGTATCTCTCCCATCTGCGTTCCAGGGAGTACAGGTTCAGGAACTTCAAGCGCTCCCAGTAATTGAGGTGTTTTATCTCCGTTATGCGTGCCGTGAAGGTTCTCTGTACATTTTCTACTGCCTTGAAAGGTGCTGTTAGTGTGCAGCAATATTCCAGCCTAGATAGAACAAGCGACCTGAAGAGTGTCATCATGGGCTTGGCATCCCTAGTTTTGAAGGTTCTCATTATCCATCCTGTCATTTTTTTAGCAGATGCGATTGATACAATGTTATGGTCCTTGAAGGTGAGATTCTCCGACATGATCACTCCCAGGTCTTTGACGTTGGTTTTTCGCTCTATTTTGTGGCCAGAATTTGTTTTGTACTCTGATGAAGTTTTAATTTCCTCATGTTTACCATATCGGAGTCCAGTGGAACCTCAAATATCGAACTTAATCCGTTCCAGGAGCTAGTTCTAAATTCGAAAAGTATGAAAATCGAAGCAGTATTTCCCATAAGAAATAATGGAAATAAAATTAATCGGTTCCAGAAACCTAAAAATACTCGCAAAAAAATACATTTTACAGAGATTAATTACAGTTTTACATACACAACAAATACTATAGTGTTCAATTATGTATATAAATATAAAATAACATTTTTACTTACATTTATTGAAGATTGGTGATGGCATCTGGAAGATAGAGAGGAGGAGAGAGGGAGTTGGGGTTAGTGTTTGGAAGGAGAATCCCCCTCCATGAGGACTTGAGGTAAAGCCCTCTCTGGGGTTACTTCCCTACTCTGTCTTTTAATGCCAATAGGACCAGCTTGAGAGTCACTGGACCCCTGTCTCACAAAATAACTGTCCACAGTCCTCTGTTTCTGAACTGGTTCCAGGAGTTTTCTGTACCAGATCAGCATGCAACTTCCTTGCCTTTTCGCAAATAATCGTCTCTGAAACACTATCACCAGCCATCTCTTTATCCTTGATCCACACCAGCAACAACTTCTCAACCTCTTCAACTATTCCTGGTCTTTTTTGGTTAGCATATTAACACCTTTCGCAACATCAGCTTCCTTGATCTTTCTTTGCCAGGATCGAACCGATGGTCGACTTGTTTTTCCCATACATCTTAGCAAGCTCAGCAAGTCTCACACCACTCTCATATTTCTGTATTATTTCCTTCTTCACATCTATGGTGTTTCTCACTTTCTTTACCACAGGGGTACCACTAGCAAGTTTCTTTTGGCCCATGGTAGCTTATTTCACAGTCCCATAAGCACTAAACACAATGAAATAATCATAAAATGTTTGAATGAGAGTGCAGGTTAGTGTTCACTCAAGCATCAACAAAGCCAGACTGGCTCACGGTGCCCGCGCGGGGATGCGGACAGAGCAGGCTGGCGGACAGGTCTGGTACCCAGCGGTCCGAAAATAAGGGCGCGTTCGATAATAGGGACAAAGCTGGTTCGAAAAAAAGGTTCTATTTTTGAAACGTTTGATAAGTGATACGTTCGAAATTTGAGGTTCCACTGTAATTGAAATTTCTCATCGTTGAACTTCATATTGTTTTCTGCAGCCCATTGAAGGATTTGGTTGATGTCTGCCTGGAGCCGTGCAGTGTCTGCAATGGAAGACACTGTCATGCAGATTCGGGTGTCATCTGCAAAGGAAGACACGGTGCTGTGGCTGACATCCTTGTCTATGTCAGATATGAGGATGAGAAACAAGATGGGAGTGAGTACTGTGCCTTGTGGAACAGAGCTTTTCACCGTAGCTGCCTCGGACTTTACTCTGTTGACTACTACTCTTTGGGTTCTGTTTGTGAGGAAATTATAGATCCATCGACCAACTTTTCCTGTTATTCCTTTATCACTCATTTTGTGCGCTATTGCGCCATGGTCACACTTGTCGAAGGCTTTTGCAAAGTCTGTATGTATTACATCTGTATTCTTTTTGTCTTCTAGTGCATCTAGGACCTTGTCATAGTGATCCAGTAGCTGAGACAGACAGGAGTGACCTGCTCTAAACCCATGTTGCCCTGGGTTGTGTAATTGATGGGTATCTAGATGGGTGGCGATCTTGCTTCTTAGGACCCTTTCAAAGATTTTTATGATATGGGAAGTTAGTGCTATCGGTCTGTAGTTCTTTGCTATTGCTTTACTGCCCCCTTTGTGAAGTGGGGCCATGTCTGTTTTTTTTAGTAACTATGGGATGACCCCTGTGTCCATGCTCCCTCTCCATAGGATGGTAAAAGCTCGTGATAGGGGCTTCTTGCAGTTCTTGATGAACACGGAGTTCCATGAGTCTGGCATGGGCATGGGCATGTCACATTGCCTGTTCGAAGTCATTTGGTGTCAGGATAATATCAGATAGGCTTGTGTTAACCAAATTTTGTGGCTCTCTCATAAAAAATTTATTTTGATCTTTGACTCTCAGTCTGGTTAGCAGCTTGCTAAAAACTGAGTCATATTGGGACTTGAGTAGCTCACTCATTTTCTTGCTGTCATCTGTGTACGACCCATCTTGTTTAAGTAGGGGCCCAATACTGGATGTTGTTTTCGACTTTGATTTGGCATAAGAAAAGAAATACTTTGGGTCTCTTTCGATTTCATTTATGGCTTTTAGTCCTTCCCGCGATTCCTGACTCCTATAAGAATTCTTTTCCTTAAGTTTGATGTTTGCTGTTTGTCTGACCAGTGACTCCCTACGCATTTCAGATATATTGTCCTCTTTTAGCCACTCTGTTATTCTTTTCCGTCGCTGAAAAGGGGAGCGCTGTCTCTTTCTATTTTAATCTACTCTCCTTTTTCTTAAAGGAATAAACCTTGAGCATACATCGTGTGCCCCGAGTTAATCTGTTCTAGGCATAAGTTGGGGTCTGTGTTGCTTAGTCTATCTTCCCAGCTTATATCGTTTAGGACTTGAATTACTTGGTCCCACTTTATGTTCTTGTTATTGAAGTTGAATTTGGTGAAGGCTCCCTCGTGACTAATTCATTATGTCGGTCTGGGGCTCCACGCATACATGTCTGAACCTCGATTATGTTGGGGATCTGAGTATATTGTTTTTGTTTATGGTGACATTTGTATCAGACCCATCATTGTTAGTGAAGATGAGGTCTAAGTGTATTCTCCAGTCTAGTAGGCTCTATTATTTGCTGGTCTAAGTTGAATTTTGTGCAGAGATTTAAAAGCTTGTGTGTGTGTGAGTTCTCGTCAGAGCTGCTCCGGGTGTTATCACTGCAACAACATTATTTGCTATATTCCTCCTTTTTAGGTGCCTAAAGTTGAAATTCTCCAGGAACAAGATGTTGGGGGCAGGAGCTGGCAGATTTTCCAGACAGTGGTCAATTTTTGACAGCTGTTCCTGGAATTGCTGGGACGTTGCATCGGGAGGCTTGTAGGACTCCACAATGGACTAGGTTTTGGTTCTCAATCGTTACTGCTAATACTTCCTCACTGCATCATTTGAGGCATTAAGCAGTTCTGTGCAAACAAGTGACTCTGCAATATTACAGGCCAACCCCCCTCCTTTTTGCCTGTTCACTCTGTCACATCTGTATGGAATTTGTACTGGGATCCATATTTCGTTGTCCAAGTAATCTTTATATGGGTCTCTATGAACGGCCGCGAGTTTGCATTTGCCTCTGCAAGCAGTCCACAGATGTAAGTGTATTTTGTTGTTCGTGCTGGCTTTAGACCCTGTATATTTGCAAAGAAGAATGTCATCGGAACTGGTGATATTAGTGGTACTGGGGGGGGGGGTTTTTTTTCCAGGCTAGTATCTGTATCAGTTGGTTGGAGTGGAGGCCATCGCCTGTGGGTCCACTCCAGAAATGACTGGCTTTGGCGTACTTTTTCATCTTTTCCTGCCAGTTTTTTTTCCTTCTGGCACTAAAAAACCTCTCCCTTTGAGTGGCTGTGGCTACCCAGGTTTTCCATTGGCCTGGATGTTTTTGTATCTTTTTTGTTACCTTAGTTGTGTTGCCTGGCCAATTTAAATTATGCACAGTCTTTCTGTCTGAAGAGGGGACCATTTCAGGGTGAAAAAGCTTAACAGGAAGTGAGTTTGCATTTTTCTGTTGTCATATGGGCACAGCATTTTCTTGGGTGGTCATGTTTACATCCAATCTGCTTTTCAGATTTCCATGCCTGCAGATACCAGTACATAGTATGTGCCAGGGCTTGGTGTGTTTGCCTTGGGGTTTCTATGGACTGTATTCCATGTTTGATGCATGTTACCTGTCTCATTCCTAATCCTCACTAGTACTAACATGGAGCTCTACCAGTTGTTTCTGGTAATATATCCTCATATTGTAGTGACGTTCCTTGTTTGCTATCTCCTGTGTATTACTAGTTTGTATATTGGTTTTATCTTGCCTTGATCACACTGTTTCCCCACGACGCTCTGTTCTCCCTCGTGGTCATTTATATGCTTTCCCTCATGGTATATTTACTGACTACCTGCGACAGCACCTCCTCCTCACCATTACTGTCTCCCAGGGGACAGCACCTCCATTCTCACCTTTACTGTCTCCAGAAAGACTCCGACTTTCATTACTGTCACCAGGACAGCACCTCCGTCTTACAGTTTTGACTTCATGGCCCGCACAAAGGCAATACCTCCAGCCCGGACTTTTTATTTTCCCATCTGTTGTAGATGCTTCCAGGTTTTCTATGAAAGGCTGCTTTGATGTTATTCTCTTTTAATACCATGTGATTTAATCCACAGATTATCTCATTTGGGCATACCCAAAAACACTTCCTATATTGTAGATAGTTCTTGGATTGCACAAGGGGGTGACACCAATATTTCACACAAAAATGGCAAGTATTACCTATGTAATACATATTAAAAAAATTGATGTACAGAATCACTGTCTATTTATTTTTAGCTTTATACATGTAAATGAAAGTTTTAACTTACTTTTTCAGCTGTTATTTTTTTTACCAAATTAACCAGTTTTGATACATCTATGGGAGCTGTGGACCACTGGGTAGTAGATGGAGCAGCTGACTACACTTTCCTTGATGGAGATCAACTCCACTTTCGCGTTGGACAGAGAAGGAGGATCAAGAGCAACGGGAAGTTTCGGTAGTAATGTGGGTATTTTGCAGTACAGAGTTAATTACACATAATACGTATTTAAAATTTTTTATGGTACCCGTGGTCTGATTGCTAAACCTTCTCACTTCACATGGTGAGGGTCGGGTTTTATTCCCAGGTGGTAGAAATGGGTATGTTTTTTACACTGGTTTTTGTCTATAGTACCACATCATTAAAATGGGTAGCTGGGAGTTAGCGACTGGTGGTGGGTTCATCCTGCCCCCGACAAGGACCTAATTTGCCGGAAATATGCTTTTGCATAACAAGGGGCTTTTCTATAATAGGAGTATTGGTCCCATTGATGTCAGCTAGGCTGACATCCTTTGTACTTTGGAAATTTTTTTTTTTTTTTTAACCCATAACGGTCCAAGCAGAGCTACGTTCACATGTGTAGTTGTAGATTGTTACAAAAGTTAAGATATACGTTTTTTTCTTTACATATTTTCAAATATAACAAAAAAAAAATAAAAGTAGATCAAAGTTTTTAACATTTTTCATATAGTAAAAAAAAAACAAAAAGAAGAGCTACTTTTTTTACATACTTTCAATGTTGGAAAAACCGATATAAAAATAAAAAACGTATATATAGTTTTGACCGTTTAGGGTGGGTTAAACAAGTCGGCCGTCTCCCACCGAGGCAGGGGGTGACCAAAAAGAAAGAAATCCCCCAAAAAGAAAATACTTTCATCATCATTCAACCACTTTCACCACACTCACATTATCACTGCTTTGCCAGAGGTGCTCGCTCGAACTTTCAAACAGAATTTAGAAGCATATACGTTATAAAAGATACACATCATATCCCTCCAAACTGCCTATATCCCGCAAAACCCCCTCCTTGAAGTGCAGGCATTGCACTTCCCTCAGTTCCAGGGCTCAAGTGCCGGCTATCCAAAAATAACCGGTTTCCCTGATTTTTTTTTTCTTTTTCAACAAGTTGGGCAGTCTCCCAACGAGGCAAGGGTGGACCCAAAAAAGAAAAGAAAAGAAAATCCCCAAAAAGGAAAATATTTTTCATCATTCAACACTTTCACCACACTCACACATTATCATGTTGTTTTTGCAGAGGTGCTCAGAATACAACAGTTTAGGAAGCATATACGTATATAAAGATACACAAGCATATCCCTCCAAACTGCCAATATCCCAAACCCTCCTTTTTTAAAGTGCAGGCATTGCCTTCCCTTTCCAGGACTCAAGTCGACTATATGGGAAAAATTCCAGTTTCCCTGAATCCCTTCACTCTAATATTACCTGTCCACACCCAACAGCAGATCGTAGGACCCAAGTTTACCATTCGTCTCCATTCACTCCTATCGAACAGCTCACGCCACGCTTGCTGGAAGTCCAAGCCCCGTGCCCATCAAAACTCCTTTACCCCCTCTCACCAACCCTTTCGAGGATTTTCTCATCGGTACTCCTTACCCTGCCTTCCTTCCCCTATAGATTTGTATGCTTTTCCATGTCTTTCTACTTTGATCCATTCTCTCTAAATGAACCAAACCACCTCAACAACCCCTCTTCAGCCCTCTGATTAATACTTTTATTAACTCCAAACCTTCTCTAATTTTCCACACTCCGAAATTTTTCTGCATAATATTTACACCACACATTGCCATGTACATGTACACCTACTCATCGACGTAGACGAGTCGGTTCCGAGAAAAACCGGTCATAAGTCGAAATGGTCGTAAGCGAACTTTCTACCTGAAATTCAACAAAACATGTTTGTAGTGTAATGACTTTTATCTTTTTTTGTTTTTTTATTTTGGTTTTTTTCATGTTTTCCTTTTACTTTTTATGCTGTTAGTACTGTAATTTTATATGTGTAAGGTTTAGGATACACACTGATGTACAACACAAAATAGTTATTTTATTTCCCTGGAAAAATTTGGCCATAAAATACACAATCGTAAGTCGAGTGGTCGTAAGTCGAGCAGGTCGTAAGTCGGTTGGTAGGGTTGTACTTGTAGTAAACTAAACATATAATTATTACAGGTCTGCCATCACTAAATCCATGCTGTTCAACATAGTTGCTGATCCCTGTGGATTATATAGTAGAGCATTAGTATCATCCATTGTGCTTTAGATACGGATGATCCCTTTTAGGCCTGTGACTTTGTGTGACAGGCTACCAAGCGATGGCATGTGTACATTCATACCTCTGCTCGGTTCTCAGTCGGTGGTTAGATCACGGCTAGAACACGGCAAGGCTGGGGCTCCATCTACCATCTCTCAGTTCTGACATTTATATCGTTTCCATCAAACAAGTTGTCTACTTCAAACCTCGATATCTCATTTAAGAACCCCTATGGATAAATGGTTGGCAACGGAGGGCCTGTATTTTCTGACGATTACAGTGATTTGGGAGATAAAATTTTTTACCGAGCCTGCCATCTTGTGAGTAGGCTACCGAGACGGTTAACGCCAGCCAACTACCTCAAGTTCAGATTACCTTCTCAAGCTCCTACCAGCTTCTACACATTCACTGGTCAGATTCTTTGTATTAGTGATTTTATTGCTCATTTGCTTCACTCCGGGGGGTGGACCCGAGTTTTGCAAAATAGCCAGCTTCAGTTGTGGTGAGGAGTCAAGTCTAGCCTAGTTTTACTCCATCAATTCTTTTGATTTTCTGCCAAAGCCAGCTTCCACCTCTGCTTGTGTCATCGTGTGAAGATATCAAGTATTCTGTGTAGGATTTAAGATATAAGCAGTAGGCAACTAAACCAGGGGTGTCTTACCCCAGTACTCAGCAAAGCCCTCCGTTGAGTAGTCATTCATCGCTTGTGATTCAAGCTCCAAGCATCCTGAGTGAGCTCTTTTTCATTCCTTGTGGGTGTTGTGGTATTTCGTGGGTGTATTTTAAGCTAGCCAGCTAGAGAAATTCTTCGCGGCAGTGTGGCTGGCCTCAGTGAGGCTTACGCCGATTAACCCATGGCCTACCACCCACTCACCGGTGTGTTCACCATTGCCGTCTTAGCCCTGTTTACCACAACCCAACCACTATCCACTGTGTTGATGGTACTCACCCTACCTCTACCTTATGTTTTGGTGCACTACTTAATGGTTGTAGCACCATATTTTAAGGAACCACATAGGGGGTAGAGCTAGAGTGGTTTCGCGCCACCGTTTGTTGATGAAAGCCCACCTGTATGTGTGGTCTGTGTCGATGTAAGCGAATTTACGATACGTGTGCAGAGAAAGCACAAGACGAACTAAACAATCTCTATTCTCCACTACCATCTACCCATTCTACACCAATCGATATCAGCGATTAATTAATATTTTGTTTTTTTAGAAAGACATTTGGAGTGTTGAGACAGTTTCTTTTGTGTTCCAGTGATTTTCTTAGTGACATTCATGACTCTTGATTAGACTTCAGGGTTTATTCATATACTGATTGCAATAATTTGATTCTCCCTTAATTCAGTGTTAATTTTCGTGCATTATCTTATGTCTGTTGTGTTGTGGTCATTTTTTACACGTGAAGTAAGTACCCTAGTGTTGTTCCTTGTGTGTGCAGCATATGAATGTATAGAACTTGTGTTGTACACTTCAGAATCACCTTGTGTTCTCAGTGATTCAGTGGAGTAATTCCGAATTTATTTAATTGTGTCTGCATCAACCTGTGGTTGTCCCATTATATATATTTCTTTCATCCCAGCATTTGTGTATTCTTTTTTTTTGTTCTCTGAATGTGTTGAACATTCTTGTGTTCAAATTCTTTTTCATTTAGCCAGTGTCTAATTTGTCCTTATTTCCACAGACAATAGTGCCGTTATTTTGTGCAAGCTAGCAAATCATTTTTTACAAAATTTTTTTCACACATCATGTTTCATTGCAAGAAAATTTATAGTATTGTGTTTATGTTGATGTGTTGCTGTTACTGCTCACTGTAAGTTTTCATAGTTTTTTGTTGGGTGTTGTTAGCACCTATTATTTTCCATGTTTCATTGAAATTTTTCACAAATTCATCTTAGTGCAGTTTTTAAGTTCTTCTTTTAGAGTATATTGTTCTTTTGCTTGTTATGTTTGCTTGAGTTCAGTTAAGAGTTAAAGTGTTCCCTCAGTTCATTCTTGATGTATTTCTTTTCTTGTGTGGTGTAATAATTTTTTATGATTGCACATTGACTCATTTTGCCATAATTCTTGTGCACATATTGTGTTGCCTTTAACGTTTTCTTGCAGAGATTTTATGCAGTGTTGTGCAATACTTTTGATTAGCAATTGTCATTTGCAATATTGCCTACAGTTTATTTCAGTGCAGTTTCTTATGCTCTGTTCTGATGCATAATATTTTATTCTGTCTGTTTGCCATTTTATTTTATTCCAGTGGGCATTGTGTCCCAGTTTGGTTTATTTTTGCACAAGCTTTATTGAGTCCATTTTATCATCATTTTGTGTGTTTCCCTATTGCATTGAAAGTAAAGACAACTCTACTGTGCACCATTTATTCAATTTAAAGTAAGTATGAGCAAATCGATTTGAGTAAAGTACATGTTTCTTGATTGTTCAAAGTGTTTGTTAAGTTGAGTTTTTTTCTTGTGTGAGTTTCTTTGCTTACTGTGTGACCTGTCCAATTTTTAATTACTTATGCAGATTAGTTATGCATTTTCTTCTCGTTTAATTATTGTGTCTTTTCTCCAATTTTTTCTTGTCTTTATGTCTTCAGTAAGTTCATGAGAAGATGGTCGAGTCACTTTTGAATGTTCACTTAGTGTATCATGCCAGTCAAAGTCCAATATGAATCAGTCCACAGTACCAATATTCCATTACTGACTGAAAGACAATACCTAGCCTTGAGCAATGTGTTTGTTCTCACAGCTTGTATCTGAGATTTGTTAAGTGCTGCGTTTGTGAAGTTCAGATTAAGTTCCTATAGATCGTGAATTTACTTATTAACGTAGCCCGAGCGGTTCTGGCACTAGTAAACTCTGTCACTCCCATCTGTGTTCCACTACACCTTCATACTTGCAGGATAGTGTTCCGTTGCCTCGAGTGTGGGGGACACTCAGACTGCATTGGATGTGCACAGCCTTCACTGCAATGACTGGCCTAGTTCGGTGTAGTTTCTCCACAGGGGATGCCTTGCAGAAAACGAATACTTGAAACTAGTAATGCCATCTCTTGTGATGTGGGACTTGCTGTCTGCAGAAAGGACGTCTCTGTTACAGCTAGTGTTCTCACTAGAGTGTCTGTTGTGTTCCTAATGTTCAGATGGTGATTCCCATCCTAGTTGACCGTCATCAGTGCATTGTAAGAAGTATTTCTCAAGTAACTTTCCCATGTTGTTAACGTTTGTAAGTGAAGTTTCTTTATGCTGTTACCTCGCATTGTCACTGTGTGCGACTCGATTTGAATATCGCATTGTTGACTGTGTTTGTTTTATTTTTTCCTGTGCTTGCAGTTTGGATAGTCGATTGTTCTCCCTTGCTCATATTGCGTGTTATAGCGTTAATTTTTTTCAACCGGGCGAGAGTCAACCTCTCCACCGAGTTTGTGCATTCTCCAGTAAGAAAGAACCGATCCTTGTGTTCTGGTGATTCGATTCCTGCTCCAGGATGATCTTATTTTATGTGAAACACCAGCACCCATTAGGATTTTGTAAGAGCAAGAATTTACTGTATCGAACAGGCCGAGTTGGGTACTCCAAGCAGATAGAGTGTACCAGTAGTTAATTCAAGTCATAGTTTGAACGTGGCTCTACAGCTAGTTCATGATGTTTTTACACCAGGTTGTTGCACACCTGGTGTGGATCGTTCTGTGAAAACAAGCCAGAATGAAATACTTTTGGCCCACATATGGCAACTTGGACATTTTGAGTATGTTAAGGAAATGGTAGTGTTTGTATGCAACATAAAGGAATGTCAACGGTCCTAATCCAATCATAAGTGTACCCAACCATAGCGAACCGTGGGAAAGAGTTGCCCTTGACTTGTTAACCAATTTTAAATGTTCCCTCCAGGCAACAAAAATCTGTATGTTATGGTAGACCATTTCACCAGATACTTCGTGAGTTAGTTCCTAATTGCAGATAAGACTGCAGAGCAATAGCTAAAGGTTTAAAGAATGCATTATCTGCAGGCTATACCACCCCTAAGTCCTTAGTAACTGATAATGGAGGTGGAATTCTGTAATGAGATTCTTGAAAATTTGTGTACTTTATACAGATCTCTTTAAATCCACCATTGTTCCTTCATCATCCTGCCAGCAATGGGTTAGCCGAACGAATCCATAAGAAATTTACTTGATGTCCTGGAGAGCCATTCTATTTTCAACACAATAGTGAAACTTGGGATGAAGGTCATACAGATTGTCAATGTGCCATAAAATTTGTTTCAATGCTTCCCAATACGGATGATACTCCACATTATGCATTGTATGGTGTAGACAAGCGTTTACCCTATGAGTTGTATTCCACTCGAAACCTAATTTCAACCATGTGGATTTCGTAGCAAACTCGCTACGCATGGCTCGAAGTGTTTTTAGAAGATCCATGAAACACTTCATAAATCAACAGCAGAATGTACTAGAGTAACTAATAGCGTTAGCTAAGCCATCAGAAGTCAAAGTTGGTTCGAGAGAGTGCTGACAAATTCAACAAAACATCCGCAATGCCTAAGATCGATCAAAGTTATGTAGGACCTATCGAGTTGTAGAACTTTTGGTAATAAGTATAAGGTTAGAGAAATTAGTATGGTAAGTACAAAGAATCGCATTTAAGATCATATGAAATTAGTTATGCGATGTTGATGATATGCTACCCAGACTAATGTGACGATGCTGAAAAATCTTTGTACTCTTTACCCTCTACCTCATACTCAGTTAGATAACCAACCTGAAATGTCGTCTACTCCTTGGTGTACTCGACAAGTAATGTGAAACCCACAAGTATCTTTTGTAGATGCTCGTTCAAGTCTCCCTCAGTCAAGGCCATGTGTTAGCCATTGCAGAGGAATTTGATCCTCCCAGAGATGTTAAACCATTCTGCATATGTAAACCTCACCCTTGCAGAATTGGGTTTAAATGTACATAGTCTGTATAAACTAGATGTCCGGATAAGTAATTGTCATACTGTTTGTTATTAACTGATTAGTTTTTTCAGAATTTTTTTTTTTCGTTTTCAGTTCCCTCCGTATTCTGAGAATTTGACAGTAATGATCTGGAGTGCGCACCAGATGCCTTTGCTGTTAATTTATCCTTGTTTATATATATATTTATTCTTCCTCAGAATCCTAGAGTGCATGAATACAGATCGTCGATCAATTCCCATCCATATTGTACAATGAATTGTTCGTATAGTTTGTAATGCATTACGTTAAAAGTGATTACGTTAAAACCATTACGTTAAATTCATTTTGTTAACATCCTTTGATACAATCCATTAATTTAAGTTATATATGAGTTTGTTATTGTATAAAATCAGGCCTGAACCACCTGCCTGTTAGACTATAGATAGTAGTGTTGTCGAGACGGACATAGTAACATGGACGGAGCTGCGTCAGCATAGTTGCTGATCCCTGTGTTATATAGCATAGCATATAGTCTCATCCATGTGCTTCTAGATAGGAGATCCCTTTTAGGCCTGTGACTTTGTGTGACGTCTCCGGGATCGCATGTGGACGTTCGTACCTCTGCCTCGTCTCAGTCGGCGGTGATCATCCAGGCTTCGAACACGGCAAGGCTGGGCTCCATCTCCCATCATAACCTCAATTGGACAATATATATCGTTACCATCCAAACAAGTGTGTCTACCTTCAACCCTCGTATCTCCATTTAAGAACCCTACGATACTGCAATCAGTTATCCAGTTCCATCAGTAATCAGCCTAATTTCAGCTAGCATAATTTCTAATTTCATTTTCTATACTGACGCAAATCATTATATTGATTTCAAATTTCATCATTATACTGACTCAAAATTGTTCAGGTTGGTTGTAAATACAGCAGCAAGCCAGTGGAGGAGAAAGCTGTGATGAAAATGAGGGAGATGTAGCAGGTCTCTGTGATAGGTTAATTAAGTGTATTTAACCTACCACTCTGTAATCGGCAAATCACTAATCAGACACTACAGGTCCAGTGAGCCGATTAGTGATGGCCAACTGTTTTATTTATTATTACAGTTGTATTTATCATTTTTAGGTTAATGAGCATAGCTGATGTAAATAAGGTCACTAAATGTATATTCATATTTTTTTTTAATTCAGTAGTCACATATATGCATGTTTATAAACACATGTTTTCAGTAAAATACGAATGAAATATTGTTTCCAGTAAATTTTGGAAAAATAAAGCGTTCAGTCCATGTTGCATGCTAAACCCATTAGAACAAATCCTTGGGATATTTTTTCTTCACACCACAGTTTGCCTTGTTGAGCAAGAATTGTTTTAGGGAATATAATTGGTGTCATTCATGATGTATGTAAAACATCACCTTAGACTCATTTACTTATGAATATAGACCATACCTCACTCAGTCATGTGTAATTTAAACATGAGTTTTGGATCTGTTCAACTCTCCCATTTCAACCTTGGTGGATGGAGCTGTAGGTGTCATGACAAAGAAGAAGCTATAAAAGTATGAGCGTTTTTGAAAGAAAATTTAGTTAGTGTTACGTTATGCTTTAAAGGTGGGGTCACATATTGCAGTGGCCAGGTGCCTGTAGTGTAAATTGAAATAAGTAAACAGAAAAAATGATTCCGGAGAATATGGCAAGACATAATTGCAGAACGAGTCCTATTGAACACAACATTCTGTAACAAATTGGTTTTTAATCATAGTACTGTGCATAACAGTACAACAGAAAATCAATTTATATGTGCATCCAGACTGGTTAGTCAAATTGTTGAGTGAGGGTCCAAGTGGTAAAGTGCAAATTGAATGGGGGAGATTGAGAAGCAGGGAAGTGCTGTAATAGGCTATGGCAGCACTAGAGTTTTGTTTCTTTGTTTAACACAGGTGAGCCATGAGTGTTGACAAAATAGCATTAGCACAATCTTGTTTGTGTTATTGCATTGACTGGAAGAGGATTCAGAATATCTGTTGGAATGGAAAACTTGTCATTTTCATTAAGTAGTAAGGTTTGTTTATCCCATGCAATGAGGTGGGAAGGCGCTCGTAACACTATTTGGACACAAGAGTTCCTTAAGTGTTGACTGTACAGGGCAATGTAGGTCACAGTTGGGACACTTTTGGCAGTTTTCCTATTTAGAACTAATTACCCCCCCCAACACACACATTGTTACTGTAAAACTCCTGTGTCCATCAGTTCCACATTAGTGTTTGAGTCTTTGTAAGTCTTCTAATGGTCTTGTGGTGCCTTTTGCACATCTATTGTGATTTTCAAGGGATGAAGGAAAACCGTGGTGGTGGTTCAAATGTGCATGATGTATCTTACTATTTATGTTTTGACGGTAGCAGCCCTGTTGTGTTTTGTAATCAACTTTCCAACTTTCAGCTGGAATACTGTTTATTGTGGTGAGATCCCTTCAAACTTGAGATAAAGTATTTATATGTAGTTTTCTTATTTAAGAAGTTCTTCATTACTGCAAATTTCCGAGCTCTGCAAGAACTCAATCATTGTGCCTTTTGGTCTGCAGATTATGATGTGTATAATAGTGTCTGGTTGTCTTTTCTTGGTTGGGCTTCCTGTTACTATTTTTTTTTTTTTTTTTTTCAACAAGTCGGTCGTCTGTATTAATTCCTCACCCTGTTTTTCCTGAGTCAAACATCAAGGAAGGTAAAAAAACTGCTTCCAAAATAAGCTGAACTGATGGATCTGTCCAGTTTTGTGGTCTCTGAAATTTTTGTTAGGTTAAGAGTCTGGGAACAATGACAGAATATCCGCAGTATATTTGGATATCAAATTCCCAAAATGCAAAATGTTGGAAGGCCTTATTGTATTATTGTACTTAATAACTAGGATGGACATTTAGCAACTTTTAGGTAATTAGTAAGAACATTAACCTCTATCAGAGGTATGGTGTTATGTTGGGATTTGTGTTTTGAGTAACCACATGTATATGTGCTTATCTTTGATTTGCAGATAAAACAGATTTCCCTGTAAAGATCTTGGCTAAATTTCCCCGTGTTATTACGAACTTTTCATTTCTTTTCTGTATTGTGTTGTGTGATGTACTCAATAGGCTCTGGTATCCCTGTTACTGTTATGTAGGAGCTAATCCATCATTACTACTCTGCCTCTGTCTGCTAAATACAGTAGGGCCCCCCCCGTTTTACTCGTTTCGCGTACAGCGTTCCGATAAATAACGGGGGAAACATTTTAAATTATGATCAAAAACTTGCTCTATGGCTCCCCCACCTGATTTCATAATAACCTGACACCGTGCCCCACCAGTTTCTTTACAGTCGTCATGGCACTGCCCTCTCCAATATTGTCTGGAACCCTTCCCCCAAAATTTCAATTGTTTCCAGTTTATTCCATGTTTTTATATATTTTTTTAACAAGTCAGCCATCTCCCTCCAAGGCAGGGTGAACAACCCCATAAAGAAAATCCCCCACAAATAAATACTTTCATTCAATACATTCAACACTTTCAACTCACTCATACATAATCACTGTCTTTGCAGAGCACTCAGATATGACCTGTTTTTAGGAAGTCATCCAACTTACTCAATATCCCAGAACCCCTCCTTTAAAGTGCGGGATTGTACTTCCCATTCCAGGACTAAGTTGGCTAAATCTATAATAATATCTATTGTAGTAGGTTGGTAGACAGCAACCATTTGGAAGGTACACCATCCTACCAGTGTGAGTGTAAAAAAGGATGCCTATATTAGTTTTACATGATGGTTAGGATTGCTGGTGTCTTTTTTCTGTCTCATAAACATGCAAAGAATTTCAGGTACGTCTTGCTACTTCTACATACACTTTAGGTCACATTTACCACATATATGTACACATTTATGTATTTGATAAATGAATGGTCAGAGAACCGACATGTTGATTAAATTAGACACCTGTGCAACTCTTGGTATCTTTATTTGAGGAAACGTTTTGCCACACAGTGGTTCATCAGTCATACAAAGGAGAATCTTGAAGAACAGGAGGAGAATGAGGTAATCAGTCCCTCAACTTTGAGTCGATGTGGTCAGTCATCATCTTGAATAGAATACGACATACGTGCGGAGAAGGAGCTTATAAACTGTTTGGTAGGAGAGGTGCAACGGTGTCCTTAGGTGGTGTCACATTTGTCAATGTGGTAGGTCGTGCAAGAATTAGGCATGTGAGAATTCCCAAGTATTAGATCCCAGAAGTTGCAGTGTCTAGACAGGTTTGTGAATTAATGGTTCAGAGACTGACATGTTGATAAATTAGACAACATTGTTGCAACTCTTGGGTATCTTTATTGAGGAAAACGTTATCGCCACACAGTGCTTCATCAGTCCTATACAAGGAGAATCTTGAAAAACGGAGGAGAATGAGGCTAATCAGTCCCTCAACCTTGAATCGATGTGGTCAGTCCATCAATCTTGATTTAGAATACGGGCATATGTGCGGAGAAGGTGCTTATAAACCGTGACACCACCTATGACTGCTGCACCTCTCCTACGAACGGTTTATAAGCTCCTTCTCCGCAAGTATGCCGTATTCTATTCAAGATTGATGGACTGACCACATCGACTCAAGGTTGAGGGACTGATTACCTCATTCTCCTCCTGTTCTTCAAGATTCTCCTTTGTATGGACTGATGAAGCCACTGTGTGGCGAAACATTTCCTCAATAAAGATACCCAAGAGTTGCACATGTGTCTAATTTATCAACATTTATGTATATACACTTATCTGAGTTTTCTTTGATTTTATCTTAATAGTTTTTGCTCTTAGTGCTTTTCATTTCATATCCATGGGGAAGTGGAATAAGAATCTTTCCTCCATAAGCCACGCATGTTGTAAAAGTCAACTAAAATGCCGGGAACAATGGGCTAGTAACCCTTTTTCCTGTATAGCTTACTAAAAAGAAAAAGATGTTTTATATATATTCTAATAATTACAGGTCTCCCTCCACATTCGCGAATTCCACTTTCGTGGGTATCGAGCATTCGCGAATGCCCAACCACCCAGTCATATATAAAATATGTCATTGCATATGTTAGGAATTGTGGCGGTGGCAGAGTTTGTTTGGAGATGGGACAAGATAGTCCTTCAATATGGCACTAATATCAACTCTGTGGCTCATTCATCTAATATGACATAATAAACAATATTAATAACATAGAAACATGACATATATTCTAGAATGAATAAAATTTGTCATTAAGTATGTCACGAGTGTTGTTGTTGTTGGGTGTATAAGGGCCACTGAGAGCATAAGCCTTACATAGTGGTGGAGGCAGCAGCAGATGTGGTAGAGATGGCAGTGTTGTCAGTCACCCTATATAACTCCAACATTGGAGGAGTTAGGTTTGTGCTGTCCTTTTTCTATCAATTAATCGATTAACTTACTTGCTACACTCTTAATGCTACACTTTATCGCTGGCTGGTGCTGTAGCCTTTATTGACTCGTGCTGCTTTAGTATCGTGTATATCGTAGAATCACTGAATCACCGAAGAGGGCACATTCTCCCCTCTCTCTTCCTCCTCCACTTTGGTACTCTGCTACGAGTTCTTTCTTGAATTCTATAGTCTTTCTCACCTTCTTTACCAAAGGGCTGGCACTGGAGGTTTACCTGGAGGGAATTCCGGGGGTCAGCGCCCCCGCGGCCCGGTCTGTAACCAGGCCTCATGGTGGCTCAGGGCCTGATCAACCAGGCTGTTACTGCTGGCTGTACGCAATCCAACGTACGAACCACAGCCCGGCTGGTCAGGTACCGACTTTAGGTGCTTGTCCAGTGCCTGCTTGAAGACAGCCAGGGGTCTATTGGTAATCCTCTTTATGTATGCTGGGAGGCAGTTGGGCCCCTGACACTTATTGTGGTTTCTCTTAACGTGCTAGCGGCACCCCTGCTATTCATTGGTGGGATGTTGCATCGTCTGCCAAGTCTTTTGCTTTCATAAGGAGTGATTTTCGTGTGCAAGTTTGGTACTAGTCCCTCTAGGATTTTCCAGGTGTATATAATCATGTATCTCTCCCGCCTGCATTCCAGGGAGTACAGGTTCAGGTACTTCAAGCGTTCACAGTAAATGAGGTGTTTTATCACAGTTATGTGCACCGTGAAGGTTCTCTGTACATTTTCTAGTTCAGCAATTTCACCTGCCTTGAAAGGTGCTGTTAGTGCACAGCAGTATTCCAGCCTAGATAGAATAAGCGACCTGACATGTCATCATGGGCTTGGCATCCCTAGTTTTGAAGATCTCAATATTTTACGATGTTTTCATGTGTTTTATGATTGTTCATGGTTCAATAGGTTAAGGAAGCAGTACTGTATTGTTAGGCTAAGTAAATGCTATTATTATATTTCCCTACAATATATTTGTGCACCAAACATTCGCGATTTTTCAACATTTGCGAGGTTCTTGATCCCCTAACCCTCGTGAATGTGGAGGGAGACCTGTATACTTATAAATAACAAAAAAAGGCACAATACCGTGACTGGAACGATACACAAATAACCCGCACATAAAAGAGAGAAGCTTATGACGACGTTTCGGTCCGACTTGGACCATTGTCAAAGTCACACTAACCAGAAGTGGAGCAGGACGGCTATATATAGGCAGGAAGAGGTGGTGGTAGTAGTAGTAGTAGTACAAGAATGGTATATAATACCGACAAGATGAAATTAAGACATATGCGCAACACCCGGGCATCCCTATCGTAGACGTTTCGCCACCACCTCTTCCTGCCTATATATAGCCGTCCTGCTCCACTTCTGGTTAGTGTGACTTTGTCAATGGTCCAAGTCGGACCGAAACGTCGTCGTAAGCTTGTCTCTTTTATGTGCGGGTTATTTGTGTACTGTATACTTATGTATACCTGTATCTAAATAAACTTAAACACTGTGCTGGCATGCAGGTACACATTAAAATCACTAAGAGTGTCTTATTAAGTCTTGAGGGTACCATATTAATAATAATAATACGCAATAATAATTACTCTGAGGTGCATTAAATGCTGTATATTACGTTAATATACGTAAACATTTTCATTAATCCATCTATGATATTTTTTTCAAAATTATATAATAAACATGCTACATAACATATAAACTGTATAGTATATATTTTAAATACAGCTGACATATACTGTGCTATAATTATTCTGGAAGCATTATTCTACACCTCTTCTTTCCTCAAGGAAGACTTCTTGAACCTGTTAAGAGGCTATTGATCTCAGGAATTATTATTAGTTAAGTGCTATACCTAAAAGGGTATTACAGCTTTCTAAGGAATTGAGCTTGTTCTCTTGAATCAAAGCTGCTTACCTCCCATTTCCCAGGTGCTTTATGACCCTAGCAATTCTCTGTAAATAAAATAATCTACACCTCTTCTGAGTAAATACACAGTATAGAAAAGTTACTATTAGGAATTATTATTATGATAGTGTACTTATCATTGCTTACTGGGATAAATTATGTTTTTCAATGCTTCTATTGTTTCTCTACTTAAGAAAAATTGTTTAACGAAAAAGGTCTTGGTCCCAGCAATTTTGGATTAGTGAGGTTTGACTATACTGTACATATATGCTAGTATGCAAAGGTATAAAATGGGAGAACAGATATTACATATGAAATTATTTTATTTTGCTATTAGTGTCCTAAATTTTAAACAGGATAGAATTAATCTATAACATATTTTTTTGTTACAGGCCAAAGTCATACAACTGCTGCAAGAAACAAAGTTTGCCACTGAACGCCATGCAAGACTTCAACTCGAAAAGCAGCAAAAAAGACAAGAAATTATTGAAAGTAAACTCAAAGCAAAGGGTCACAAGTTGCTAAATAAAGAAACTAGTAACTGAAAATGAACACTATTCTACTAATGTCCAGAGACATAGCGGATAATGATTTCTCTTAAAATGTTTATACAGATATTTAGAAAGTCAATTGAATATTGAACAAAAACATGTAAGATTCCTTTTTGGGGGGACATCTTCTCAAGAGTAAATGTCTCAAGTTATACTGTACAGTACTGAAAATGTATAATATTGCTGATAATGGAGTTTTTTCACATTAGAACCCAAAGGGGTTCATCATCTTTTTGTGAATTAAATATACATGTATATTATTGTGGGTTCTTGGTGCCACTGTGAGGCTTGGTGGTTCAGCCTGACAGTTTAATATTTCAGTAAATGTCTGCTGTATGATCTATGGGTTTAACACTTTCCATGAATATTATACTATCAGGCATTTTCCATTAACCACGCACCTGCTATTTTGACTTGCAATAACTTACTGTTGCTTGTGAACCACTTTAATCTCTTAGCAATTATATCCTAAAAAAAAAAAGTGCATTAAAGAACAGAGTAAAGATAGTAAACTCACTTTGGGAAGTGCACTGAATATTTCCAGAATATAAATGAACTTGAGAAATAATAATTAATAAAACAAAATTAGTATACTTATTTTATTCAAGATATTTTACATACAGCTTATCAATGTCACACTGAATTTCTTGTAATTTCTTTCTCCATAAACTATACAATTCGGCATTAAATGTTACATCTCCCTTCCTAGCTAAAACATCATCCCTTTCATTCTTATACTTTTTATTGTTAAACCCGAATGTCTTTGGTCCCCCCGTTCTTG